>OY728145.1:2053405084-2054655084 GCA_963277665.1 Viscum album
TTTAAAATAATGATAGGAAGACATTACTTATAAAAAAATGATTTTTTTACAACATCAAAACACTCTACCACCCTTATAGGAGTGGTAAATTTGAATTGTCTAATAGGGAGATTAAACAAGTTCTGGAAAAGATGGTGGATATAAGTATAAAGTACTGGAGTCTAAAATTGGATGATGCACTTTAGGTGTATCACATAGAGTATAAAACTCCCATCAACACTAATCAGTTACCTAGAGTTTATGATAATCCATTTCACTTTATGGTTGAATTATAGCATCACTACTTTTAAGAAATTAAGAAGATAAACCTTAATGGTCAAAAATATAGGGAAGTCATAATGCTACAAATCGATGAGTTGGAAGAGATCAAAAGGGAAAGTTACGAAAATTACATAATCTATAAAGAGAAAAAAAAATTGAATGAACAACACATTGCATGATAAATCTTCACACTAGTATATAATGTTCTACTTTTTCATTCCCGATTGAAACTATTCTATAAAAAGATGTAATCCCTATGGTTGGTTCCCATTCAAGTTGTCAAAGTATTCCCCTATGAGTGAATTGAAATCCAATCAAGTGAAGGACCACCGTTTAAGGTTAACAAAAAAGACTAAAAATTTACCAAGAACTATTTAACCAAGGGTGTGCCCTTTATTTTTAAATTCAACTGATATTTTTTCCATCCATCTGGCTCAAGATGTCATAGTTAGTGCTTTATGAAAGGGAACCCATATTTTTTGTTTTCTTTATTTTTATTCTATACTTAATTCCTTTTGTTTTTTTATATAATTTTCTATTTTTTAGTCAGATAAACCTTCATTTTATCCAATTCATGCATTCATCTAAGCTATTTTCTCTTACTATTGACTATGTGTACCTAGACACTTTTCTGCTAATATATTGATGAACCCCTATGTACTAATGGTTTATCTAGTGCCAATATTTTATTTCTAACAATTTTTTTCAAGTATCCAAATTTCCCATCACAATCCATCAATTACCTATATGGAATAAACTTCATTATAGGGAGTTCTCTACTCCATAATCTTAAATTCATAAATTTTCAATTTTTTATATTATTTTGTTGTTATATCTCTCACATCGCTTTCTAAAAAACTAGAGAAACTATTTCATTTTAAGTTTATAGGATTCGTTAATGAGATTTATTTTCTATACACCAATATTTTTTCTTGTTTCATTATTCTAAGAGATATTTTTTTATTAAAATAATTCTTTAACTTGAAATATCATTTCACCCAATTATTTAAATGAAAATGTTTTGTTAGAGATTGTTGATATCCATTATTATTCATGTTTATATTTTTAGTATGATTTTTGAATTGAGTAAATTAATTATAATTATATATTATTGAAATTTAATTGGATTTAATTATTACTATATACTATTCCATAAGTGGTTTCCAATTATTTTATATACTCCCATTAATGATAGGATTCTAAACCAACATTGTCTTATTATTTTTTGAGCATATTTATTGAGATATAATTGGGGCATGTAAACCTATCAGAACTTGAATTGGAATTTTAGGAGGTAATTAATGAATAAATAAACTATTAAAATGATTCAGTTATTATTTGTTGATCCATTTATCCTGAAACACACCTGTACATTTATCCTTCTTAAGCCCACAGAAACCATGAATGACCATGGTATGATTGAGCATTGTTACAAGTCCTTTTTATCCCTTCATACCCTTATCTTAGTATAATTTCATGATTTTAATTTGAATAAGTGTTAAGGAGTTAGTCAATACTGATGGGTGCAAGATTTTTACTATTGATGAGATTTATGGTGATTATTTTTCATGATCCGTGGGAAGTGTTCCATGGTTATTTTTATATATCATTCATGATTATCCTGTTAAAAAAATAATATATGGGTTTTGTATTAGGTAGGTAAAAAAAGACCATTTACTAAACTGATGAATATTATAATGGATCATATGTAGTTAAGTGATGAATGTGATATCTTTCCTAGACATAAATTTTGGAAAAAAATAAAAATAAGAAATAGTATACATTTATTGCTTTTATAACACATCCATAGACCTTCCCTAAGATTTTTGGATTGTAGAGATTCCACTTTATAGAGGATATTTTTCATTTCATTATTCCTAATAATCATGTATTATACTTGAGAGTTTACCCACCTTTTTTAACTTTATTTTTATCATCTACCTACATACCATCAACCAAATTGTCCTTTGAACCTTATTGCTTAAGCCCTCATGATTAATTCTATGTTTATTTTAGAAATTGGAGATGTTAGAACCAATTGAAGACTATAGTTAGGAACATGTGTTCAAGGTTGATAATAAATCCAATTTCATTTTACATTGAGTGATGAGAGAAAGCTTATTGTGATGTAAATTGAAAAAAGGTATAGCTTTAAAATAATAGTTATGAAACTATAATTAAAGGAAGAAATAATATGAATAAAGAACATAACTATGATGCATGTTTGATTTTATCTTAATGATTGATTCCAAAGAACTTTATTTTTCCACTTAAACTTAGTTTTATTTTCCTAGTTGTATTGTATGTTTTCGGTTTAAAAATTGATTGATTTGGAATCTATGTTGATATGATTTTTTGCATGAGGATAATAAAATTTTCGATTGTGGGGGAATTTGATAAGAAAAATTCATATAAATCTTTTGGATATGTTTAATTGAATTTTAAATCTGATTTATTCTATATTACAATGGTTTTTTTCATGGAATAGATACACTAGTCTCAAAAGGATAAGATTATTGAAAAATTAGAAAAATTAGATTTAAACATCCTGAATCCACAATAAATGATGTGAATTCCTCAATAAAACCACCTGAAATCTAAATTAAAATCCATGAATACCATGTACAAGATGTGGAAAAAGTACACGACATGAATCCAGATCGAACATAGTGAAACACTAAAATTTTAACTTAATAACGATACATGATGTGAACTCAATACATGATGTGAACTAAATACATGATGTGAAAAGTTCATATTGTGAATCCTACCGAAGATAAAATCTATGAAATTTGGAGATCCAAGATCTTTAGAGAATTTTTGGGATATGAAGTAAATGACATGAATCTCAATTAAATGTTGTGAATTTATCGATATATAAGTAATTAAAATGAGTTACACAATGTGAAACCCATTTTCACATCATATAACATTCAAGTATATAAATATGAGGGAACTACCATGGACAAAGGGGGATTGTGTTATGCAAACTATTTTCAATTTTATTCTTTTTTTAATTATTTTTTTCTTTCCAACTTATTTATTTTCCATTATTTTATTGTTTTGATAATTCTGTTTCTTTTGATTACAATTATAATACTCATTATTTTCATGTTGTTGTTATAATTCTTGAATCCAATTCTAATTTCCACTCTTTGTCAAGTGTCAATGCATTCTTTATTTTATATTCATTAAAGTTAGTATTTAATTTATTTTGTATGATTTCAATTTTTATTGGTTTTATTTAAGTTGTTTATTTATCATGTAGATAATGTTTCCATATCTTTCCCTACTTTTGATTAATAACATCATGCATGACTGATCCACTTAGGGTTAGGGGTTGAGAGTTGGTGTATTTTCTAAATGTAATGAGTTTGTAGATCAAAGATTGGTAACATTGTGGCTAGTAACTTGGTTAAATTTTTATTTTAATCCCATTATTTTTCATAAGATGGACAAAGGTAAGTGTGATCGAAGGATCCCAAACTAGTTGGAGTTGAGAAAACTAGGACCAATAGTTTGGAATTCTTTTTCCTTAAACCCAAGATTACTGCACCTAGGTTGTGACTAGGGGTGTTCATGCCTGACCTAATTAGACCAAACTGACCTGACCAAATCAGGTTGGGTCAGGTTTATTTAGGTTCAAAAATCTATATGCATGGGTCAGGTTATTTTTGGATGACCCATGGTTGGGTTGGGTTGGGTCATGGGTTGGAATAAAAATGATCCAACTCGAACCAATGAACCTGATGAAGTTGATGAATACACCACATATGATCTCCTGTGTGATGAAGTTCATGAACACTCTATCACTATGTACATCCATTCCACGCCACCTAATTCTATAGAAGCACCCCAATAACTAGTCACCTCCAACAATTCAACCACTGTTGAGTAGTAATACAACACCAGAGTGAACTATTCCTGGAACTCCAGCTTGTTGCGGTCCACCTCCTACTCCACAATAATTATTACAATCCTCAAGATTAGATCCTAGAACCACCCTATAACATCCTTTACTGGTTAAGGGGATGTCTATGGGGCTCTGTAGCTGGTGGGTGGATAAGCTTCATGATTAAGTTCATGGCCACACCCTCTGTAGGCCTCACATGCAGCATGAACAAACTTATGTCCTAAAACTAGTTGATGGAAACATTGTTCAAGTTGG
This sequence comes from Viscum album, assembly GCA_963277665.1. Classification (NCBI taxonomy): domain Eukaryota; kingdom Viridiplantae; phylum Streptophyta; class Magnoliopsida; order Santalales; family Viscaceae; genus Viscum; species Viscum album. The sequence goes on from OY728145.1 coordinate 2,053,409,514, forward strand.
ACAAAAATTGTTATGGTGGACCATTTTGATGAGCTATAGACTAATACCATATAGAAAGTTGTGCATTTTCGGGTCGATTCTTCACTAGGTAGGGTGTTAATGGCATGGTGAGGAAGACCATGTGGGAGAAATAAGTGTTGTGTGACACACTAGATATTTTTTATCAGGAGCGGGTGATTTTTTTCAAAACCCATTCAACCTAACCCAATCCAACTCAATCTGATATGGGTTGGGTTGGGTCAGGTCTGGACTAAAAACCATCCCGACATGACCTAACCTGACCTCTTTTGATTGGGTCAGGTCAAAAAAATCTTCGAACCCAACGCAACTTAAACCATGTACACCCCATGTTGTTACTATTGTTGGAACAAAGAATAGTTTTAGGTTAGGAAGATACAATTTGTTGGACAAAGACCAATTGGTTACCTTTTCACTACTTCTCATCCAAGACTATAGGACTATACCATGTAATATTTAAGATTATATTTTTCTTAAGACCTGAAATTGACCTTGAAACCTTCTCCTTAATTTGATTTGAAACCAAAGCTACATAGGTTTAGTAAAACCAAACACGATAGAGAACCCGAGGACTCCTTCCCAAAGATTCTTATCGCTAGGTTTCCTACCTACCTTTTGTCCCTATGGGTTCAACCCCACACTACCACTATAATACATATTAGTAGATTAGTGATTCTTGGGAAATATAAATTCTTATCTGGTAAATTAACTTTCATAATAAATGACGTTATGCAGTCTGGTAATCTTCCATGAACCACCAACACCACCTCAACTCTAGATTCAATCCCCACCATCTACTAATAATAACTATACCTGATGTCACTCTCTGTCAAGACTGTTCATGAGAATAATGAGGGTTCCTTTGTCACACACCATCCACCTATTTTCTAAACCATATATGACCTTTCATTGATACCGAGACCAAATCGATGATTATATCTCCCATTATTGATTTTCCCACCATCCTTGACTACTATCATCAAAATGATGACCGTTGTAAAGGCCCATAACAATTTCCTTGAGAAATAGAAGAGACGTGGTGTGATGATTGGGATTGATGGGAGGTGTGATTCCAGTCACCCAAAAATAATTCATTGAAAACACATTCCTCAAGGAACATATATGATCATGAATTTTAGTGACGACTATATGAAAGATAAGATATTCTAAAATTGGAAAAGAAAGAATTATCCATAAAAAATAATTATCAAATTCCCACTAAGGATTCAAGAGCGTAAATAAATGAATAACATAGCCCATTAATCCATGAAATATCTAATAATTTTAATAATGAGAATAAAAAAATTAATATCATGAGGATCAAGATAGATAAACAAAATGAGTCCTAACTCATGATAAAATTCATCAAAGTTTCAAGAATTCAGGATCAATTCACAAATGTCATCAATTCCTCCTTAAAGACTGATCTTACAAAACTCATCATAGTTTTAAGGTTGAAAACCACGAATAATACTCTAATTATAAGACTATATTTATATTTATAACATTAAAATTATGTTAAAAATGTAATTTTTAACAACAAGAGATGAGATCGTTCCAAGGAAAAAATCCTGAAAATAATTACATCTCTCATAGAAAAAAATCCTCTTCCAGAATATGAAAAACTCTATTTTTTTAAGAAAATACATTATTATTTAGTGGAAAACATGTATATATCATCAAATATGATCCCATTTCCAAGTAAATCAACACAAAAAACCCCATAAGAAATAAAATGGAATGCTGGATGCCAAGCATGGGCCACCCTAATGGATAAGAAAACCAAAAAATGAGAGTAAGGGATGTGAACAATGTAGGAAACCAAAGGAGTTACATTCAAACTACCTCATTACCCAAGATCACGCCAACCAAGGAAAAACAAGGCAATCACATCGAGGACTTATCTCTAATTTCAAATATCCACTATTATGCACATTGCTAAACACATTTGACATTCCCTTTCATCAATTAATTTTTTGCCACCAATAATCTTTGATCTAATATATTATTGTCAAATGCTATTAGAATTTTAATCTGTTACCACCAATGCATTCTTTTCAGTAACACAAATAATTATAAACCCATATATGATACATTATTTTTTTTCATATTACATATGATATTGGTAACACAAATCTCCTCGTGGATATTTCTCCTTCAAATATATCATTAGATATTTTCCATAAAAATCTCCCATATTTCATTAATATATATAAATTCATTCATGTATGTATATAATTTTATTTATATGTAAAAATTAATATATGTATATGAATGTGTTTAAATATAATAATATTTATATGTATGTATAAACATGTATTAGAATATAATAATTTTTTTTGTAGTTGTATATGCCTATATATATGTATGTACATATGAATTCATGTACTTATAAATGTAAATAAATACATTAATTATATTTGCATATAATTTCAATAATATATATTTATGTACTTATATTAATATAAATAAATATTTGTATATACGTATATAATTATACCTAAATGTGTGTATTTAACTAAGTATGTATATGGATATATTAATTTGTAGGTATAGATATATTTATGTGTTTATATAGAAATATATTAATATGTATATATGTTGACACCCACCAAATGAGCATAAAAAAATATACAAGGTAAGAAATACCCAAAGCATGGGTATTATTTTCATCGCAAAATAATGTAAGAGAAGGGGGAAAAAGAACATAGATCGCATAAACCCCTAAAGGAAATACGGTCTCATAACCTTCTAAAGGTCATGATAATGAATTATACACAACACATGAACTTCTTGAGATCATGATGTTCCCCTTTAACAACCCCCCCTATTCTTGTGAAGGCATCCAAGAAACTCACTAATCATACAGAGGTTGCCAAACAAGTTCCTTTGAGTCACACAAAATGTCAACCAGTGGGTTACTAACAATAATCCAAAAATAAAGGATGAAAACATGTAAAAGGTGAATAACTTATACAGTCAAAAATATTCATGAGACATATCAATATGGTTTGTAAGACATCGTGGAAACCCTGGAGACATATCTATCTTATTGTGAAAGAGCCTGTTGACATGTCACTTTCATTATGTGAAGGGTCTCAGACATGTCCATTGATTTTGAACCACACCTCCAGAATCGTAAAATAAGCACAAGAGTTTTCCATGATAGTGCTCCCATGCCAGCGCAAGATCCAACATTGATCATGCAATGTTCCATAGTTGAGAAGAGAGACTAACTAGGACAAAGTGTGCATGCCATCAAAAGATCCCATATTGACCATGAAACACCCTCATGGGTAACCAATGAGAAAGGGTTAAAAACCCTTGTAAAATAAAGAATGAAAATAGGAAAAAGTTGGAAGCCTTTTTTGGTTATTGATTTTTATGTGACCCAGTTACATGGTTTGTGAATACCATATATCCCCTAGTTACATGACTACTTTCGACTCCAAATAAAAATAGCACGGTCTCTATGAAAATTATTTCACATCACCATAAGACCCATTATTGGTCATGTGATGCATCATAGGTATGAAGAGTGATTGTTTTAGAAAAAAATCACAAAATTTCACAAGATCCATAGCCCTTGTAAAATAAATAAGGGAAATGAAATTTGAAAAGGTGTAGGCTTCTTATGGAGTGACGATACATTGGAATTCATGAAAAAAGGTTCATTTACCTCAGGTGATCACCACTGATCATGTGATTCCCCCATTGAAAATTCAAAATGATCTCGTGAATATCCCCTGGAAATTATCCTTTGTCTTATAGAATACCCCAGACAATCCATCTTCAATGACTGGAAATCTAGGCACCCTATTTTTTAAAAGACACCTTTAAATGTCAGCATGACCTTTTGGAAGCCCCTATAAATTCCAACATAGTCAGGATAAATCCATTTGATCAGATTGGGTCTAATAAAATTGGAAAAGGAAGAATTTTCTCATGGTCGCTGAATATCACGAGACTCTATTGATGACCCACGGTGGGATCATTGAAATCGCAAGATACCAAGTCCCTCCACCAAATCCAAATCAAATCTATGTGATACATGCTGTGCAAGGTAGATCATAAATTGGGTTGATAGAACTATAAATCCCCCCATTAGAATAAAAATTATTCCATCCATGATCCATCTAGGATCCATCCACGACCCATCATGCAATTGATATAAGGAGTATAATTCTCAGACCATCCAATCATATGATTGAAAGGTCTTACACCAAGTAAAAATCTATGGAACGACATAAGAAATTTCATGTAATGCATATAATCATCATGTTATTACTCATAGATAACATGAAGGACTTCAGGAGTGTCTACCGAATCATGAGAAGGAGGTACCGTATGCTGAATATGTCAGACAAAACCTAAAATAATATAACAATGGACAAACCTGAGGAACAAATTTAATAAAGGATGGAATAAAAGACTATAAAATAGGATATAATTATGAAAATATGTTTATATTTGTCCTTATATGCTTCACATGAATAAATTAGATCATGTGATAGGACCCGGACACACCACCTAAATCATGATACACTCCCTCGTCATGCTACTTGGATCATATGATGTCCCTTGGACATGTCAAGAAAGTCATGAGATTCCATCAGTTCATACAAACCAAGTCTTATGAAGTACTTTGGGCTCTCTAGTAAAATATTGCGATGACCTCTTGACATGTCTCCCAAATTATATGGTGGCACCAAGAAATTTCATCAAGGTATTAAGATGACATCGAGAAATTTTATCCAGATCATTTGAATTCCTCCATAAAATTCATCTTGATCACATAACACCACCCAAGACATGTCATTCAGATCACTTGATATCCTCTAGATAATATAATTAGGCCATGCGACACCCTCTAGACATGTCAACTGGGATCATGCGAAGTACTCCAAACAATACAACCATGCCACATGTAACACCCCATATGTGTCATCTAAGCCATGTGGAACCCTCCAGATGTGCCAACCTTGGTATTGTTGTGTCCTCTAGGAAATCCATTCAGATCATTTGTCACTGTCTAGGTGTGTCAAACTTGATCAAGAAATGGTCCCCAGACATTCCATCTAGATTATGTGATGTACTTTGGAAAAGTCAACTCGATCATGCTATCGTCCTTAAAAATGTACACTAGGAAACTGGGACATGTCCAGACATCCTTAGACATTCCAGGAAGAAAATAATCACATGTTAGGAAGATGATCGAGATGTGTCAATATGATATCCTGAGACATGATAACCTTATCCAAGTGGATATGTTATGAAAAAATAAGTGTATAAGCCCTGATCAAATTGAGCTATGATAACATTGATTCTTGTCATAACCATGATATATAGGACGCATTCCTAAGTCCTGAGCTTTGATGGGAACTTACCCCAGTGTGTTTCCCCCTATGTCTCTAACATTTAAACCATCAAGACCCAATCTATCCCATGGGATGATCATTATTTCTCTCCCAAATACAGGTTGAGAAGGCAATTGAACAACATGACCATGATTCCTTCTATAACTAGGATAAATAGGATTCCTTCATAGGGCATGAGCTATATATCAAACATTCAATGGGTTGTCTTAGTACATGAATCATGTATCCATATATAGTGAGACTGATTACTTTCTATCCCTTGTTTCTCACACTGAGCATGGATCACTTGGGTTTAGGGATTTTCAATGGTCATATCATTAGCATCATGAATTACCACTATCCAAGGAAAACTTAGTGTATAATCCCTAAATAGTGGAATGACATGACTTCCTCCATAAAAGGGATTCCACCTAGTGAAAAGTCTTGAGGGTGTGACTGAACTATGATGAATCTGATTTCATCCATAACCAGGATACATAGGATGCCTCCCTATGGATCGAGATCAATACCTGGTGCTTATGTTCCACTATATATGTCTTTTCTATATTCATTTAAACCGAACAAGTATAAAAAATATGCATGTTTTGATTCTTGCTATAAAAGGATACGTAAGACGCCTCATAAAGCTTCAATACCATCCTTATAATATTAATCACCCCCGTGGATGGCAATAAATTCTGGAGATATTTTTTATATGTATTCAATAAATAAACAACTAACCATTATTGGTAAATGGATAAAGAACCTTAGATAAAAATAGTTGGACTCATTAATAGTCCCCATTTACATATGAAAGGGTTTGGTACTTGATCATTTTTTAGGGTAGTCAATCTTGTATTAGGATTAAGAAGAGATTCAAAAACATATCTTAAATCTATAAGAGAGTCCCAAAGTTGGAAAAAATTACCCCCAAAAGGGTGTGATGAGCCTGAAATCCCATTCTATAGACCAATTTGAGTTCCTAAGAACTAGTGTATTTGAAACCCCAATTCCCCACCTACCTTGGGAATGTTTGTCTATACTCAATTATGTATGTGGGAACCATTAAGAGTTTCTATGGATGATTAAAATAAATGGTGGAACCAGAGTGAATGAATTTACAGAAATCAAACCCCCCACAATAAATCTTTTAGAGAATTTTGTCCCCACCACACATGTAACTATTTTTTGATGAAACAAAAATGGTGAACCCAATGTGAAATCATTTAACTATGACATATCCTTCATAAGATAAAAATGATATACTTCAAAGTTCTTATCGGAACATTTTCCCCTTCTATATGGGTAGTCCCCATACCATCCCAGTGAAACAAAAAATAGTGAAACCAACATGAATCTATCAAATAGTAAAATGATTAGTTGATCCAATGTAATTGGGGTTATCATGAAATAATTCCATCCTTACTATGATAAATACACATGAGTATAATATACATACTGGGAATAAGAAAGAACAATTATGTTACCCATAAATATCTGATTGAACATGTATCATGCATACGATGATGAACTGATTGACAAACTTGTTCTTTATTGTATTCGTGGTTGTAGATATTGATCTCACAAACAAAACCTTGACCCAAGATAAAGTTTGCATACAGTGACCACACTGGAAAATTAGTTATGGATATAACTCTAGTGGGTTTAAAAAACACCTCACCTACCCAAAAAATTCAACTTCAATTGGTGAATGCAATGGTCTAGAAATTCCATCAACATGGTACAATCCCAACCCTTTAGGCTGCATACGAGGGCCTCCAAAAGCTGAAACTAACAAGTTTACATCATCTAAATAAAGAAGAAGTAAATCCAATGACACATGTTTCTACATCCAATTGATTTAGAAGTTTATCTCTAGAATGAAAAAAATCACCATCTTCAGTATCTGCTGAAGGTGGACCAAAGATTCAAATATAGATCCCTTATGATCTAGGGGCCTCTGAGGTGGGATCCTGTCAACTATCATAACCAGTGCCATCCCAATAGTTCCCTTTAGTCACTTAAAGAGGGTACCACCCGAAACACTACCACATCTGATAACCATGCACTGGAAATAAAGATGACACCTCAAGAATATAAATATATGGATAACTAGGAGTGGGATCATATCACCGCTCCCACCGATGAAGCCTTCCGAAATATTATGATGGTACCAGTGAGATGGCTCATAACCCTACTCACTCAGATCAAGTTTGCAGGCATATTACTATAGTAGGCATGAGGGAGGAACATATATCTACCCCCCATACATGAATCCCAATAGCATATTCCAATGGTACAAGTAGGAAAGAAGTGGGATCATATCCCCACTTCAATTGAAGATATCTTCGAGTACATAGTGGAGATAAAAAATGTATAGGATTACACTCCTACGAACACTTTGCTAATGGATCACTATATATTTGAAAAAATTGAAGAACTCCAATGACATATTACAGAACTAGTATTGATAAAGGTACACACACATATTCCAATACCTACAGCCAGGAAATCACAACACTCTGATTAGCATGAAAAAGTGGTTTCTTCAGAACAATACCACACTCCTACTCTCATCCAGGAGGATTATCATCATATTCCAGTAAAAGATGAGGTAATAGACCAATATAATGTTCACATTCCAATAGGGTCTCACTAATTGAGAATGACACATGCCCTAGGATATGGTAATATTCCTATAATTAAAGACTAGTGGCATATCCCAAAGGCCCAGGATCAGTCTCATTTCCCCGTTCTAGCTGGGGATCACTAAGTGAGAGTGGAAAAATACTTAGGAAAAGCTCATATAACTATTGAAAAAGACCATAGGAATACTCAAAAGGATCAGGTTTGGGCTCATATCCTCATTCTGACTGAGGCCCACCAAGTTAGAGCATCACTCACCATAGTAAAGGCTCATATTACTATCTGTGAAGCCACATGGAATATTCTAGTACTTCATAGAATCTAGGTGCATAATAATTCTTTTGTTGATGAGCAAATTCACCCTTTTGAGGATATACAGAAGGAGTCTCATATTCATTCTACCATTCCATAGGTTCGTTAACATATTATGGAGGGGAATTCATATCTGTACCTGGACCATATTATTGTTCCAACTAGGGCTCACCATGTGAGATCGACACAGGCCTTGGGATAGACTCATATTACTATCAAAAAATATTGAGGACTTACTCCAAATTCTTAGGATCAGGGTCATATCCCCATTCTGAATGAGGTTCTCCAAGTGATAGAATAACATGAATCAGGATATGATCATATTCCTATCATATAATATCATTGTAATATTCCAATATATCCTTAGTATTGGGATCATATTTCAACAAAACCATACAATTATCAAAATATTTTAGTAGACGGAATACATCAGGCTCATGTCCCAACACAATCCCAAAAGGTAGGTTGAAATATTTTATCCATGATGCAGAATGAGATTCATATTCTTAATATTATCAATTCCAGTTCCCTTTAGGCTACTCGAGATACATTCTAAACACCCCAAGGGTCTAACAACTCTTAAACCAAAGTAGAAAGAAAACATTACCACAACAGTCCTCCTCATGGTAGTGTGGATATGGATCATATGGAATCTACTCTTAAAATACACCATGGTCAAACTCTCCAAGATGATATCTTTTATGGAAAATGAAATCCTCCCCTTTCACAAACACCTTTGTATAAAGAGGTTCTCAAAACTCAGACACCTTCATATATAGGGGTTTTTAAATCATTGGGGTCAACCATATATACCTACACATCAACTACCAACAACACTTCACTCCAGTTAGGAAACCATAAGAATCATCTTCTGTGGTATGAATATATGGAGGTGTATATGTATAATGGAGAGGAATCCAACATTGAAATATGGATAGGTTTATCCAGAAGAAACCCCCACCATGTTCTGAAACCTTTCCACTACTGACTATAAGATCCCAAAAAAGATAGAGAAAGAATTCATGCCTTATCTATGCCAAAATATGTGGAAAAAACATCAGTTAATGAAGGATAGAAATATACTTTATCTTGGATATGAGGATCACCTTTAGACCATTAAAATACTATGTTGTCAGCCAGACTTGGCAGCTATCACCATGTTTTGGTACTCAAAACTGGAAACACAGAGTGAAAATATATAACTTATTTTACACCATTTCATAAAAACTATTAAAAAAATGATCATTGAAGCCTCATCATTCATCTTTATTCGACAATGGGGAAATAAGGGAGAGTTTCACTTCACCACACCCATGGAACATTAAAACTACCAAAATATGGTGTTCTATAATGTCATATCCTCTAGTGATATCAGAGGACCGGGTAACACACGATCTAGTTGGTCAGTAAAATATAATCCACCCACTTTAATGGTGTTAAGACATCACAAACAGAGGGAGATGATATCTAACAAATCATTGAACTGGTCTCCTCTATGTAATGAAAATTCATTTCAGACACAAAAGATGAAGTTGCGAGAAACCCAACAACTTCCCATAGAAAATAAATCCTATTATGGGATTCCATTTCAACTATATCATACAAAAGCACATATGTGCCAAATAAAAATGGTAATAATAGAATCTACCATAACATCCATCCAATAGAGAACCCATACCATCAGGCCGAGGGAATATCTACCATCACCTGTACCCCTCAAATCATGAATCCCTGAGATTATTTGGTATATATCTATAGCTTCTTCAAACAAACCCCAACCCACTAGGTTGGTGGAATTTATATCTCAATCACCATCACCATGTTCATTGACCATTAAGGGTGTAATTTAGAAATTAGTGGTGGTTCTAAATCAAACCAACCCTACTAAGCTGGGAGAATTTATATCTTATAGCCTGTCCTTGGATTCATCAAATCCTTGACTGAAATCATTTATTCCTTAATATTAGGATCAATTAATGCCAATTGTGTCCTTGAATATCCCCCATACCATAGGATTGGGGCATTTTCACCACCACCATCATCATCATTGTGAAGGGAATCAGTATTCTCTAGGTTGGGAGGTAAATAATTACATTCAACATCCCATCCATTCTGACCAATGTAAGACAAACCCATAATATTCAAGGAATCTGTTCTAGGAGGGAAGACCTTCTTCTTCTTCATCATCATTGTGAAGGGAATCAGTCTTCTCTAGGGATGACCTTTGTTTGGTAAAATAATATTCCATTAGAATATGTTGTAGGATGGGAAGACCATCAACATAAATTCTTTTACCAGTTCATCTTTACACTAAGTAAAATGAAAATTTTCCACCTAACAAACTACAAGTATTGTGAAAACTAGAGGGTGTATTACTTTATAGAAATATGTAAAGGTTTAACCAACTTACTCAAAATCCCTCTCTTGAAAGATAAATTGATCAAAATCTAAACTAAAAATATCTAGTTTGTAATAAATACACCTATGATCCTAATGAAGTATCTTGGTGGGTTACTTGAGTTTGTAGAAACAAAACAATTTTTAGAAGACACCATTCATTAAACCCAAGATAAATCTCAACTCATGACTTCTTCATAAGGGAAAATGATCGGCAAGGTAGATACTATTTCCATTACTACCAAACTAGTAGTAGTTCCTATTCAAGAACCTAATCATGTCCTGAACCACCCAAAACCTCTTATAAAGTGACAGAAACAACAAAATAAACCTTATAAAGAAGCAAAAAGAGACCAGGGTCACCTTGGATTTTAGGAACAGATGATTAAAACATACTCCTTGTAAAATGATAAATTCCTTATTTATTTCGTTATAGCTATGGATAATTACCTTATCAAGCTGTCACATCCTAGGAAACCCCGTGAGGTCAACCACACTGACCATGCCAACTAATGAACTTCTAAATGAGGCTGAGTCACAACATCTAGGATTTATTCAACTTCAAATACATCCTCTAAAGAATGATCGATTTCAAAAATTTGATGTTAGATAAACACTCTGGAAAATGTGACATTTGTAACTATTTCCTAGTTAGAAGAATAAGTTGATTAGAAAAAATTTCCATCCAGGCATAATAAGAAGTTTGAAAACTTGATGACTAAAAATATATTTGACTGAGCACATGCCACCCAAAGATTAGAACTTCAAAAAACCATAATAATCTCATATCCTAGGGATAATACATTTAATATTCATCCTAGAGATGGATGTAATCACGGAATATATGAATAAATATAAGAGGAAGAGTTGTATTCATCTCCAATGCTAGCTCTAACTCTTTTAGTTTTCTTCCCTATAAAATTCAATGCATGGGAAAAAACCCACTAAATGAAACCCTCATCTGAAGAAGAACTCATATATAGTTCTGTTAACATAATACGACTGGAATAACCCTTATATGATGATGAATATGCCTCTGATTATGAGTTCCTCATACCTGACCAGGGAGTTAGAGGTCAAAGGAAAAGAAGATGAGGATACAAAGGACAACCCAAATGTGGTAAAACCTAATATTTTGTTCATTTAACTATAGAGGATATATATGAAGCTAAAAATAATGGGTAATAACTATAGTAATCCCAAACGAAATATGGCGGTGTCCTAGAACCCTCAATAAATTTACCATTCCCAATCATATTATACGACAACCTGGTGGGTGTGCGATTGTCTAATCATCCCAGATAATGGGAAAGGCTTGCTTGACCCATTCCATTAGAATAAGGCTCTCCCTCAAACTCTGAAAAATTACTAGGCCTATCTACCCCAATTAACTCATCTCCTAAGATTCATAATAAAAAAACCCCACCTAGGGAAGTGCCGACCTTTGGAAAAAGTAAAACATTCTAAAATAGCTAGAGGTTTTCCCAGAAAATAACTCAATAATGTATGTGCTCCATATTTTAAAATAACTTATTTAAGTACTCATTGAAACCATAAATATCCCACAAGATTTCAATATAGTTTTCACTGTGGATAATGATTATTGAGTGGAGACAATTCCATTAAAATTCCATGTCACCATCTCCTTCACAGAATATGACCAGGAAGAGGTAATCCAGGTAAACATCAGGCCCTTATAAGTTTCAAGAAGACTTGATAATTTTGGCATCTGAAGGGTTCTAATTGAAAATGGATTTGGGATCAACCTCATCCTAATTTGGAACCATTTTATTTTTGGGATATAGATAAGGGGACTTATCCCCCAAAAAGATGACCATTGAAGGGTATAATAAGCATGAGAAAAGACCTATCTACAAGATCAAGCTCAAAGACTAGTTTGGGAATATCATATCTAACATTGAGTTTATGGTTATATAGAAAGACACCACATATAATTTCCTTGTTAGAAGGCCTTGAATTCATAGAAATGTAGCTGTATCTTCAATGTTTGATTAGTGTTTGAAATATCCAATTGATGGAAAGGATGACATACTTAATGGTGATAGTTCCTCCTATGAGGATTGTGAAGCCACATATACTAAGATAGGTTTATGTAAAAGGGATGAAAAAAAACCAATGGTGGATGAAAATACATGGGTTGCAACCCCCGACGGCTTGGGGACCGTCCTAGTGAATCAACACTTCCTAAAGGATATATTCGAATTTCCAATCACATAACCCTTTATTGATACAACTACTGGATTACAAGACCTATTTTTTTATGGTTGGGTACTTAGGGTATAATTAGATAAAGATTTTCCCTGAAGATGAGGAATCCACTACCTTCAGAGCACCCTAGGAGATATTTTTCTATCATGTCATGCCATTTGGATTAATGAATGAGGTTGTTATTTATAAATACACCATGAATCATATAATTAATCCCTTCTTAAAAAAATAGATGAATATTTTGTTGATAACCTGGTGGTCAAATCATGATTGTGATGTGATCACTTCACGAACCTCCAAATAGTCTTCAATATGTTGTTTCCAAATAGACTAAAGATGAATCCATTGAAATGTGCTTTTGTGGTAACATCATGGAAGATCTTTAGCTTTTTTATATTACCCTATGTCATTGATATTTATATGGAAAATACTAGTTCTATTCTAGCAATGTCACCCCCTCAGAATCTAAAATAGTTAAGGGGGATCCAGGGGAACCTCGCCTACATTTAGTGTGTCATAGCCAAACTAGCTAGAAAATCTCTCCCCTTCACCAAGATAATGTAGTATAGAATCATATATCGATCAGATGATGAATACGAATAAGCCTTCAATAGTTTTAAACAGTCTCTATTTCACCCAACAGTCTTGATGTCATCATTGGAAGGAAATCTACTCATCTTATATGAAGCTATCATGGAACAATCACTTAACATTCTCCTCACATAGAAAAATGATGTGGGTAATGATAAGAGTCTCTACTATATCAACCAAATTATTCTAAGAACCAATACTCAATATTTTGATGTCAATAAGAACTGGCTCACATTCATCTTAGAAATGAAGAAGATGAGGAATTACTGGTGGAACCATGAATTCCACCTGGTATTTTGTGTCTGCCCTCTCAATTACATCCTTGTCCTACCTATGTTGATCGAGATTTTGTCTTGATGGGTAGTCATTATGAAATAAAATGATATTCAATTCATATCACATAAGGTGGTGAAAAGACATGCCTTGGATGACTTCCTCACAACACATCTTACCCTATAAAGTACACTAGTGGATACAAAACATTCATATGAGGAGGTTTTATACACCCATGACACTCCCCAGATATGGGAGATGTATTTTGATGGCGCCTCCTGTAGTTATATAGACAAGAGATTAGAAAAAACAAAACTAAATTGGGATATCTTAGAGATTGTATTTGTTTCAGTAGACAAAGAAAATTTTCCCAAAACTTTCTCACTATCTCAAGGCTAAAAAAATAATGAGGTGGAATACCAGGACCTCATCATTGGCTTAGAACATTCCCTTATAGTTACAGATAAGTTACCTGAACATAAAATGTGATTAATAGATAGTGATAAATAATATTAATGGAGTATACACCATCAAAAGGAAGAATTTGACCCTATCACTAGCCATGTCATAGGACTAATAGTAGAGTTCCGTTTTAATCCCATGTGGAATCATCTCCCATGATTATAGAATTATCATGACAACACATTTTCCAATGTAGCCACATTCATGGATAGCCCTGACCAGGAGGAAGCAATCTAACACATTATGCATCGAAGGATGTAATCATTAATCATCATCGACGAAATGGAAGAGATAAATTAGGTCAACACCAAATCAGAGAATGATGAGATGATATCCACCCCTATATGGATGGATCTAATAATTTATTATCTCCCAAATGGGAATATTCTGATAAACTAATCTAGAAGGGAACAAATTTGGCATCGAGTAGAAAATTTTACCTAGAGAGATGGACCGAAGGAGAAAAAATCCATCTACAAGAGAGTCTTCGATAGAATACTCCTCTTATGCATATAAAAAATTACCTTATCACCATCATGGAAGAAGTCCATGTGTGCTTCTACAATTCTCATCAGTCTGGAACCATACACTCCCACTAAATTAGGAGGCTGGATTACTAATATAAAACCATGATACAAAACTATGTGGAATTAACCAAAAAAATTCATTCATTCTAGATTCATACAATCTTCATCTATCAACCACTAAATTTCTACATACATTTAAATATTCTTGGTCATTTTCCATATGGGGAATGGATGTTGTGGGGCCATATCCTCCAGCCACGGACAAGAAGTTCAAGTACAATCATACTATTACCAACTTATTTTCTATATAGGCCAAAGAAATAACCCTTAAAGGAAGTTAAGATGAAGAATATCATAAACATAGTAACATACCATATCATCACCGGATTCAGATTCCCCCACAAGATACTAATGGAAAATGACATCAACTTCTATTCTATAGTGTTAACGAAATTTAACCAATAGTAAAACATCAATTTTAATCATTCATCCCAATATCATGTAATGTAAAATGGAAAAATAGAGGCCTTCAATATGACTCTTTAAAATATAATCTAGAATATAGTGAATAAGGATAATATGTCTTAGCTAGAAAATCTCCTCCATGGTTTATGGGCCTATCGTACCACCACACACACAACTACATAAGGAACTACGTATTTATTGATGTTTGAGACCAAGGTAATTTTTCCTATAGAATTCTAGTTACCCTTTATTTGGATACACATTTTTGGAAAACCATATGATGACGAGGAACCACAAAAATAGGTGGATGAGTTGGAGCTACTCAATGAGAATTGGTTGCATACATTGCGCAAGCTCAAACTTCATTAGAATCAGATCACATGGGAATTAAATAAAAAGGCCCGCCTCCATTCATTCCTAAAAGGATAACTATTATTGAATCTTACAACCCAAATGATACAAGGAAATAAACCTATAATACTCAAAACGAAATGGGAAGGGTCTTATATCATTCATAAGGTCTATCACAATGGAGCCTATTTACTAGCCATAATGGACAAGCAATGGTCACCCCCACCAATGTGAGATTTCTTAAGAAATACCTTGCATATCCACAATCAAGCATCTCCCATCCTAGTTGTATGATGTTAAACTACACAAACACATCCTGGTAGCATGATGTTAAACTACACAAACTCATCCTGGTCTCATGACGATAAACTATATAAATATGTCTTGACCTCATGATGTTAAACTATATGTAACATGTCATTACCACATGACATTAAACTACATATAATATATACTCACCACATGATATTAAACTACATAGGAATCATAATATCATTGAAGATTCACTGTATATGATCTAGATCTTCCTAAAATAAATATGAAGTTCCCTATCCTTGTGTGAGTGTTAGATCCATATAGGGTATCTCTTCATCCAAGAACTACATGTGTCTTGATTCATTCAATCACATGATAAATAGTGACTCCCAAACCTCCATTATTGGGTCCATCTATGATATTTCTTTTCTTCCACATAGGGTGACACTCATCCTTACCATAAGATATTAAACTTCACGGTTGATGTCCTTATCACATGACATTAAACTGCATGGAAGACATCCTCACCACATGATGTAAAACTACATGGATCCCCAACATTTCTCTTCTTACATGTCGAGTCATCTTCATCCTTACCGAATGATTTTAAAATGCATGAATGATGTCCTTTCTTCATGACACTAAACTACATGGTGTTCTAGAACTACGTATAATTTGATTATCATTTAAATGAGATATATAGGGAATCCTCTATCCTATATCTTGGTCCAACCACCACACGATGAAAAATGTCCATGTTATCTATCTAATTGCATTTATTTCTTGAAATAAACCTTTTATATTACCTATTTCTCACACTGATCATAGCTCACATGGACTTAATAGTTTTAGTAAATGATTCCCCACATGATCAAGGAATATTAGTTCATGATAGGGTTAACATAGTCATGAAGCATGGAATTAAAGGGAACAAAAAGATTCTTTGTCACATGACATTAAAATATATGGTTGATGTCTCTTTAATGACATAAAACTATGCATTACCATGAAAATATCCCAAGAGGACTACTATCCTTGGTGTTGGTATCCCGCCAAATATCTATTCATGAACTATATGTGGCTTGAAACCTTTCATCACATGATATGTAGTGATGCCCATACCTCTATTCTTAGGACCAGTCACAATATCCCCTTTTCACGTTGGGGATCCTATGTCTTAGTTTCATGATGTTAAACTGCATTGTTTGTTGAGGACAATGGGTGGCCTAATTACTATAATTACAAGATGCATAGTGATGACCATATCTTGAATCTTGGTAAAAACTTCAACAATAAACAAGAACAATTACTCCCTCTATGTATGGGTCAAACCTTTTTAGAGAGTTTCACATTCAATAACTATGTGTGGCTTGATTCCTACCCTCACAAGATACATAGTGATGTCGAAATATATAATTCATAGGTTAATCCATTAAAAAATTGTCCCCCATCCCTGTATATGGGTCAGACATGAACATGGAAATTCTATACAATAATTACGTATAAAATGATTCTTATCATTATAGGACACATAATGACACTAATACCCCTAATCTTGGGTTCAGTTGCAACATATGTGTTGGTCAGAGTGGACACTCAAGAGGGGGGTTAATTGAGTTCCAATTAAAATTTCTGTTAAAATATTGTCTAGTTAAAATCCTCCGATTTATAAAATAAGTTAAACTGTAGTGAATTTATACAGATTGTAAATGTTCACTTAGCTTCTCAAAGATTTATTAGGTCTCAGTTAGTTTAACCAAAAGATCAAACTAACTTTTGAAAGTAATCTACTGATTTACAATAAGTGTAAACACTTGTTAATCTAACTATCAAATTAGCTTCAAAATAATTTTGTATTTTAAAGTAATAGCAGCGGAATAAATATAATATATGTCGTATACATTAAACTTAAATAAAAGATGCACAATAGATATAACAAGAGGTTCAGTCTCAAGTCGAGACTTAGTCCTCTCAAATATATATAAGAATTTGATCCACACCCTGGATCGGGGTTAACAACAGTTTTACAAAAATTGTCCAGGTCCAAGACCTCTACCACTGTTATTCGTGGGAAACAAAACAACAGCAAACCAGCTGTTCAGGTCACACACGACCTCTACCACTATCCCAATGGGAAATAACAGATGTAAGAGTTTGAGTGAGGATTTACAGATCCTCCAGTTAAAGTTCAGGAGACAGTGTGTGTGTAAAAATACAGAAGAGGACACACACTACTCGAAAAGTAAATAATGAATCACAGAGCAGAGATTTAGAGTTTAGAAATGGCTCTAGTGATTGTCAATGTAGCTCTGGACTCGTTGGATTGAGCAGGAATGCTTCAGAGTCCTTCTCTGGTTTTTCTGTTGAAAAATAGAGTGTCGTAGTTCAGCTTGTGTTCTAAAGTCTTTTGATTCGTCGTGTGTTCTTCAGAAATGTAGGATTGCATGTATGGAACTTCTTTGAGGATCGTGCAATGTGTTCTTCATAGTTGTGCTCCATATTGTTCTTTGGTTCAGTACAGAGCTCGCATGTATTATAGTATATGTGTCAAGACGTGTCAAGCGTGTGCGTTTTCTCTAATACAGCTCAATCTTCTTTATATTCCACGAGCTCTGGCAGTAGGAATGATTCCCTTTTCATAGGTATTAGATACGGTTTCCTGTTAAGCCAACAACTAACATTAAATAAAATTAATTGCATTAAAAACAACAAATATGACCGTTAGCATCATTTAAAATAATATTTGACAAAAGCTTAAGAAACAGTGTCACAGTGATCATGGAAACGATGTCTTCTTCACGGTGTCTGATCACGTTGTCTGGTCATGGTGTCTACTCACGGTGTCTGGTCACGGTGTCTGGTCACGGTGTCTGGTCATGGTGCCTGGTCATGGTGAGTCCTTCATGGTGTCTCCATACTTAGACAAAAAAAATCTATATTTGGACTAAGACAGTGATATGCAGAATATGAGTTAAGGTTACTCATTAGAGATAATATATGAGAGAATTGTGATTATGCATAAAACTTGTAAATAGTAATTAAAATCCATAAGATTTGTTATTATAAAAACATGATATGCACCTATTTTTGAGTTTGAAGAGCATTAGCAAGATGTGCACTGAAGATCAAGATTAATTAACAGTAATGAGATTTGTGATTATTAAAACATGATTAACACATGAGGAGTGCAACAATATCCCCCTTTTTGATGATCACAAATCATATATAGGCAGAATATAAAAGATATGTAATATTAAATACACTAGCATAGCAAAAAAATTATAGAACAGATACTTGCAGTTTTTCTCCCCCATTTATACTATTATAGAATTGATACCGGTAGGTTTTTCTCCCCCTTTTGGGATTATAAAAAAGTAGAGAAAAGGAAATGAAACTCGGCAGTTTTAATGAAACAAAGGATTCATAATAAAAATTAGAAGAGAAATAAAAATTGTAAACAAGAAATGACATCCCATCAAAAAGAAAAACAGTCGGTAAACTCTTTAGGGATACATTTTTTGTCTTGCCTTTATCAGCAGAAGGAGCTGGTGTTGACATAGAAGAAGTAATAGAAGAGGTAGACAACGAGGGTAAGGGTAGACCTTCAAAAACAGATGGAGCCAAAGTAGGAGCAGTAGAAGATCTAGGCTTAGGTTGGTCAAGAATGACTGGCCGGATCTGAGAAAGGTCTTGGCTAACTGTCATGGTAGTTGATGCTAAGGCAGGAAGTCCAGGTCTAAGGGGTGCAGCAGCTGGAGAAACTATAGCAGTACTCTGCACATGAAGATACAACTTCAAAAGATTGATGAAATCAGTAATGATTTCACCACCATACCACATAGCCTTTTCAAAATCATCCTTATTCTCCAGAAATCTGTCCAACAATCTAGTGAACTCGGAAAGTTTCTAAACTTGATCTTTAAAATCTTGAGTCACCGGAGGGATTCTCAAATTTTCCACAAGATATCTAAAGTGATCAGTCATGTCACTTTTAGAGAAAATCTGGGAAAGATACAAATCTATTTTCTTTGATATCTCTTGTTGAGCATCATTGTCTATCTTTGAATGGATCCTAACCAAGTCCAATGCTCTATCACTGTTCTTAATCACTTCTGACAAAGAAGATAGATCCAAGCCACTAAAGGCATTCTGTAATTCTTCCTTAATTATGGATCTCAGCAGAGAATCATCCAAAGCAGGTGTGGAGGTCTGACCAGAAGCATGTGAAGCCTTGACAGCTTCAGTTAGAACTTTGAGCTATTTCAGAACTTTTTGCAGACATCCAGTGTATTTATCTATATGCTTATTCAGAGTTTCCACAAGATCTCTCATGTATTCCAGCATCTTTGTGTGCCTTTTTCCAATCTTTTCATCAAATGATAGTAGGTAAGGATGAACTTGAGACACAATCTCCCTAGCAAGGAGGGAATCAGAAGACTCAAGTGAAACAACAGTAGGTGCAGGGGCAGAAACAAGAGCAGGCTCTGATCTCACAGATAGCTCATTCTGCAGACTTTCTACCATACTTTTCAGATTTGCAACATCAGCACTCAACAGCTTATTCTCTACTCGGACTTCTTGAATTTCTCAGATCATCCTTGGTTGAATATGCAAGATAATATTTTCCAAGAGAATTGATGCATCTTCTTGACTTAATTGAGTCACTGGGCGAGGTTGAGTGGAGACAATTTTCTCAAAACCAGTTAACAAAGTCTCACCAAAAACTTTTAGATCATCTTTGGTTACAAAGGAATGAAGCTCAGTTAAGGATGCAGGTAAAGGTAGAGGTTCAAATTCTAGTTGAGGGTCAGAGTCATCTTCAGACCCAGATTCTGATCCAGATTGAGGTTGGGGCTCTGGTTCTGGTTCTGAATGAGCTAAGGACTTCAGTTGAAACAGAGAAGAAAGATCCATTCTAGTTGTAGACACTTTCTATGACTCATTCACATCATAAAAGCTTGGTAACTCATACCTAGATTGTACAGAGAAAGTGACAGAAGGTTGAGAAGCTTCACCAGATCCAGCTTCCACAAAATCAAGATTTCGAGTTTCCTCCCCCTTAACTTGTGCTTCCCTTTCAGATTCTTGAGGTTCAGGAATATGGACAAGATCCACAGGGTCATCCCTAATCTCTTCAGAAAACTCTTGCCTTTCCAGCTGAAAGGCAATGTCCATTCTTTCTTCAGCAGATGAAATAATCTTAGGAATCGATTGTTCCACTGGATAAGATTCCAGACTTTCTTCTTTCTCAACAGAAAGAGTCTCTTCAACAAAAACTTCCTCAAAGGTTTCTTTCTGTTCTGAACCAAGAAAAAATAATTTCCTTGTAGCATTGGGATGAGCTTCTTCCTCATGAAGAACAACTGAAGGATCCTCAGTCCTTTCCTTTTCAACAACAACTTCCTCTCCTTGAGGTATTTCAACAGGGTTAATAGTAGGGATAACACCCCTTTCCTCTTCAACAGGAACTGTTTCCATTGGAGGTATTACAGATTCTTCTCTAGGTGGAACTTCAGCTGTTACTTCTTCTTGTTCTTCTTCTTCTGAGTACTCAGCCACTTCATCTGGTTCCAAACCAGGACCAGCTAGGTTCTTAGGCCTTATTGGATAGTCAATAGGATTAAACTTTTTATACAGTTGATCACAATCCTCAACCCATTTCTTTTTCCAGGGATTCTAGCTAATCTTCATCCTTCTGATGATAGGAATGGATAGGCAGAAATCAAAGTCCTCTAATTTTTATTCATTCGGTCCAACCATTCCTTTTGAGACTAACATGGCTGAAATCATCCTTGGATAAAACAGGGAGGTGGATTTGGAAGTTACTTTGATCAGCTCACAGATATGGTTGATAACATACTTACATAGATTGATCTTTTGTCCATTCTTCAACAGGTGAATCAGGAACAAATCCTAATACTTCATCACAACAAAATCTCATTTTCTTGGACTAACCAATTTCTGAACAAACTTGAACAAAAGTCTTGTCTCCCCATCCATTTCATCAGCTATGGACCTTCACTTGGTTCCATTTCTAGTTAGATTTTCCAAAGCGGTTTCTAGGTCAAATGTGTCAGTTGTTGGAGGAGGGTCTCTCTGGTAATCTTTACACACTCCTTCATGTGGAATTATTAGGCATGCAACCCACAACATTGAAGAGAAATAGCACTTCTGACCATCGATCTAGCTGGTCACCAAAAAGCTTTCTCCAAACTCAAAAGAGAACTTCACATACTGATAGAATTGAGATACAAGCCTCGGGTAAATCGGTCTATTCTGTCTAGTGAACCATTTAATCCATCCTTGTTATTTTAAAACTTTCAAAACTAACGATCTGCTAGACAAGAACCATTCAGGGAAAACCTCTTTTTTAGGTACAATGGTACGACTTACCAGGCTTGGGTTTAGAGGTACTTCAGGAGCTGTCCTCGGTATCCTCCTTTGTTTCTTAGAGCGGTACTTCTCAGACGAGGGTGAAGATGGACGCTTCATCCTTGGCATTCACTAAAGGTTCGGGCGAGAGGGAAGAGAAGTTTTAGGAGATAATTTGGGTAAGGAGTCGAATGAAACCCTTAAGTTTTATCATTTGGGAATGTAAAACGTCATAAAAACACAAATGCGGGAAATAAAATAGCGGTGAAATAAAAATTACCGCGATACGGGTAAAAATAAAATAAAAACTATCATACTTCTCACGGTGAGACAGAAAACTAGCCATCACGGTGAGACAGTTTATAGTCATCACGGTGAAATAGTGAGCAGTTTATATAGTCACAGTGAGACAGTGAGTTGTCAGACCGTGAGCATAAAACAGTAACTTAGAAATAGTAAGTATAAAACCGTAAAGTAAAGTACTGTAAAGTATTAAACATTAAGATCAGTAAGATATTCATTTATGATTAATCATACCAAGATCATGTATGATGTAGTCTAATCTTTCAGAATTTAATGGTTTAGTGAATATATCAGCAAGTTGATATTCAGTAACAATGAATTCCAAAGTGATATCACCTTTTTGATAATGATCCCTCAAAAAGTGATGTCTTACATCAATATGTTTTGTCCTAGAATGAGAAACAGGATTCTTAGAAATATTAATAGCACTTGTGTTGTCACAATTTATTGAGACATGTCTGAATTGATATCCATAGTCTAGTAATGTGTGTTTCATCCACAAAATTTGTGCACAACAACTTCCAGCAGCTATGTATTCAGCTTCGGCAGTTGACAATGCAACAGAATTTTGTTTCTTACTACACCATGATACTAGTGACTTGCCTAAAAGATGACATGTTCCAGAGGTGCTTTTTCTATCTAGCTTACATCCAGCAAAGTCATCATCAGAATAACTAACTAGTTCAAATGATTGTTCTTTGGGATAGAACGGTCCTAAATTGGGAGTATGCTTGAGGTATTTGAAAATTCTCTTTACAACATTTAAATGAGACTCTTTAGGGTTTTCATGAAAATGAGCACACATACACACACTAAACATACTATCAGGATGACTAGCAGTCAAGTAGAGTTGACTTCCAATCATTCCTCTATAAGTGGTTTGATCAACAGATTTACCATTTTCATCAAGATCCATCTTATAGGTGGTACTCATGGGAGTGTCACTACTTTTTGTGTTATCCAATCCAAAATGTTTTAAAAGATCTCTAGTATATTTACTTTGAGTTAAAATAATTCAATCATCATTTTGAAAAATTTGAAAACCAAGAAAGAATTTAAGTTCACCCATTAAACTCATTTCAAATTCATTTTGCATCATTTTTGAAAAATCAGTACATAAAGAATTTTTAGAAGATCCAAAGATAATATCATCAAAATAAATTTTTACTACTAAAACATCTTTAGAAATTCATTTTATAAAAAGAGTAGGATCAACTATTCCTTTTTTAAAACCTTTAGAAATTAGAAAAGTACTTAATCTATCATACCAAGCTCTCGGAGCTTGCTTTAAACCATATAAAGCTTTTGATAGTTTGAAAATATGATTTGGAAAATGAGGGTTTGAAAAACCAGGTGGTTGTTCAACAAAAACATCCTCAGCAATATATCCATTTAAGAATGCACTCTGGACATCCATTTGATATAGTTTGAAATTTAGATGTGCAGCATAAGAAAGTAAAATCCTAATAGCTTCTAATCTGGATAATGGAGAAAAATTCTCCTCATAGTCAATACCTTCTTCTTGACTATAGCCTTGTGAAACTAGTCTAGATTTATTTCTAACTATGTTTCCGAATTCATCTACATTATTTCTAAACACCCATTTTGTGTCTATTGTGAAAGTGTCCTTAGGTCTTTCAACAAGATTCCAAACTTTATTACTTTCAAACTAATTGAGTTCTTCTTGCATAGAAATTACCCAAAATTCATCATTAATAGCATCATCAATGTTTTTAGGTTCAAGCTATGAAAAAAAGTCTTGATGTTGAACCTGATTTCTAAGAGAATCTCTAGTCTGTGTCCCTCTATCAAGATTTCCTACAACAACATCTAAAGGATGATTCTTTAGAATTCTAGTTGATCTAGTAAAGGTAGGGCTAGAAATTTCAGGTTCATCAACAGGTTGGGAATCAATAGAAGCAGGTTCTGGAAAATTTCCAGAACTGGTCATTTTAACTATAGGTCCACTGTCTTTATCATTAAGGTTCAAAACAGAGATATCATCTTCAAGATTTTCAAGAGAGGTTTTAGGCTCATGTGGATCAGTTTCATCAAACTTGATGTGAACAGATTCTTCCACACACTTGGTTCTCTTACTGAAAACTCTATAGGCTTTACTAGAGATAGAATAACCTAGGAAAATTCCTTCATCACTCTTGGATGCAAACTTGTCAAGATAATCTTTGGTATTAAGAATAAAGACTTTGCATCCAAAGACTTTGAAGCAGTTAAACTTAGGTTTCCTATGGTTCCACAACTCATAAGGGGTCCTCTTAAGAACAGGTCTAATTAAGACTCTATTGATAATATAACAAGCTGTATTTACAGCTTCAGCCCAAAAATAAACAGGTAGGTCATACTCATTAAGCATAGTTCTAGAAATTTATTGCAGGGTTCTATTCCTTCTTTCTACTACACCATTTTGCTGGGGTGTCCTAGGGGTAGGAAAATTGTGACTATAGCCATTGTGTGAGCAGTAAGATTCAAATTCATGATTCTCAAACTCACGACCATGATCATTTCTCTGAGTTTTAATCTTAAGTCCACTAAGGTTTTCTACAGATTTGGAGTATTTAAGAAAGTAAGAACAAGATTCACTTTTGTGATCTAGAAAATATACCCAAGTATATCTAGAAAAGTCATCTACTAAGACATAGACATAGTGCTTCCCATTTAAGCTAGAAACTCTTGATGGTCCAAACAAATACATGTGAACCAACTCCAGAGGTTGAGAAGTTGAGACTTATTTCTTTGGTTTGAAAGAGATTTTGTGTTTCTTTCCCTTTTGACAAGGATTACAAACTTTGTCATTTGGAAACTCAAGTTTGGGTAGGTCTCTAACTAAGTTCTTTATAGTAAGTTTTTTAAGTGAGTGTATATTTCAGTTTCCTAATATTCTGTGCCAAAGCCAAGAATATTTATGAAAATCATTTAAACAAGTAATATTCTGCTTAGCTAAATAATTTAAATCAACAACATAAACATTTTCATTTCGTAGGGCAGAAAGTACTAAAGTATTTTTAGAATTAAAAACATTGCAAGAATCATTTTCAAATTTAACATTAAAACCATCATCACATAACTGAGAAATACTTAACAGATTATATTTAAGTCCATCAACAAATAAAACTTTAGAAATTATTACTGAGTCAGTGTTACCAATCTGGCCTAATCTGATGATTTTCACTTTAGAATTATCACCAAAGGTGAAAAAGCCTCCATCAATCCTGACTAAGCTTTTAAAGCATGATAAGTCTCCAGAAATATGTCTTGAACATCCACTTTCCAAGTACCAGGTCTTCCTACAGGATATCTTTAAGCAGGTTTCCTACAAAATAGATTTAGATAGGAAATGATTTTGGTACCCAGATATTCTTGGGTCCAGACAGGTTAGCAATCAAAGCTTTTGGTACCCAAATTTGTCTTATGGGTCTCATGAAAGTTGTAGAATCAACCGAATTTGAAAGATAAACCTTATTAGATCCATAACTATGAATATAACTAGTTGAAGCATATAAATGTCCAGAACTAGAATTAGCAGCATTCTGTCCAGATTTAGGAATAAATCTATTCTTAGTAAAATGTCTCTATCTAGGTTTATAGCCTATTCCAGTAGTGTATTTTGGTGCAACTTTCTTTCCTAGAATTTGAGTTAGTGTATCCTTTCCATTTGTGAATTTCTCTAAATCCTTTCTGAGTTGCTCATTAGATAATTTCAGTTCAGTGTTTTCTTTAAGCAACTGAGCATTATTTTCCATTTCAATATCAAGATCAGATTTATGTTTTACAGTTAAAGCATACTGTTTCTTTAAACCTTTGTATTTTTCTTTCATCTCATTACAGGTTTCTTATAACATATCACAATATTCAAATAGTTAAGATTTTGACATGTTATCAGAGTTAGTATCATCTCCAGAATAATAAGAATTTAAAGCAGGAGTTTCAGCCGTTACCTCAGAAGTGTTTGTCATAAAACACATGTTTTCCTTATTTCTGTGTTCAGTTTCAGAAACATCAAATTCAGTGGAGCTATCCTCAGAAGAGCTCTAAGTAGCCTTCATAGCCTTTTTGTACTTACTGTCCTTGTAATCATATTTATTCTTGAATTTGAGCTTTGGGCAGTCTGCTTTAATATGTCCTTTTCTTTTTCACTCATAACAGACAACTTCATTACTTTTATCTGAATTTTTCCAATCCTTATTCCAATGTTCCTTATTGTCATACTTTCCTTTGTAATTTGATTTGCTGAAGAAGTTCTTTTTCCTATAAAACTTCTTAAACCTTCTGGCAATGTGAGCTATTTCAGCATCACTATCAGAAGCACTTTCACTGTCTTCACAGCTTGAACTCTCATTTATAGCTTGAAGTTTCTCCTTATCCTTGTTCTTTAAAGTTGAAGATTTGAAAGCAACAGACTTTCTTCTAGGTTCATATTCTTCTTCTTTTATCACCTTGAGTTCTTCCTCATACATCATAAGCTTACCAATGAGTTCTTTAATAGGTAGAGTAGCAATGTCACATGACTCTATGATTAAAACAGATGTGCCTCTCCATCAGTCTGGTAAACATCTCAAGATTCTCATAATTTGTTCCTTTGTTGGAACAACTTTTCCAAGTGAATTCATTGTATTGACTATCTCATTAAACCTGAGATACATGTCAGAAATAGGTTCATCAGTTTTCATTTTAAAATTATCATATTTAATAGTATAAGTATTTAATCTCATTTCCTTAACATTGGTTGTTCCTTCATGAGAAACACCCAAGGTATCCCAAATTTCAAAAGCAGTTTTACAAGAAGAAATTCTGTTAAACTCTTCATCTCCTAAAGCACAGTACATGGAATTCATGGATTTACAATTATTATTGTAATTAGTCTTTGTAGGTTCATCCCAAGTAGATATAGAAGTAGTGGGAAGTTTATATTCTGATTCTATGGCAGTCCAAATATCAAAACCTATGCTTTCTAAATGAATTTTCATTTTAAGTTTCCACTGAGCATAGTTGGTACCATTGAAGAAAGGTGGCATGTTAGTAGCATCACCCTCTAGTCTATTATCCATAACTAGATTTTAGAAAGACAATTTAATGAGATAAAAAATTTAGAACTAACAGAAATTTAAGATCTTTAAATATGCAACTAAAATCACAGTTGAAAAACAGAGTATTTCAAAAATCTTTGAACAAAAAACTAAACCTCTGATACCAAATGTTGGTCGGAGTGGACACTCACGAGGGGGGTGAATTGAGTTCCAATTAAAAGTTCTGTTAAAATATTTTCTAGTTAAAATCCCCCGATTTATAAAATAAGTTAAACTGTAGTGAATTTATACAGATTGTAAATGTTCACTTAGCTTCTCAAAGATTTATTAGGTCTCAGTTAGTTTAACCACAAGATCAAACTAACTTTTGAAACTAATCTACTAATTTACAATAAGTGTAAACACTTGATAATCTAACTATCAAAGTAGCTTCAAAATAATTTTGTATTTTAAAGTAATAGCAGCGGAATAAATATAATATATATCGTGTACATTAAACTTAAATAAAATATGCACATAAGATATAAAAAGAGGTCCAGTCTCAAGCTGAGACTTAGTCCTCTCAAATATATATAAGAATTTGATCCACACCCTGGATCGGGGTTAATAACAGTTTTAAAAAAACTGTCCAGGTCCAAGACCTCTACCACTATTATTCGTAGGATATAAAACAACAAAAAACTGGCTGTTCAGGTCACACACAACCTCTACCACTATCCCAGTGGGAAATAAAAGATGTAAGAGTTTGAGTGAGGATTTACAGATCCTCCAGTTAAAGTTCAGGAGACAGTGTGTGTGTAAAAATACAGAAGATGACACACACTGCTCGAAAAGTAAATAATGAATCACAAAGCAGAGATGTAGAGTTTAGAAATGGATCTAGTGATTGTCAATGTTTCTCTGGACTCGTTGGATTGAGCAGGAATGCTTCAGAGTCCTTCTCTGGTTTTTCTGTTGAAAAACAGAGTGTCGTAGTTCAGCTTGTGTTCTAAAGTCTTTTGATTCGTCGTGTGTTCTTCAGAAATGTAGGATTTCATGTATGGAACTTCTTTGAGGATCGTGCAATGTGTTCTTCACAGTTGTGCTCTAGATTGTTCTTTGGTTCAGTACAGAGCTCGCATGTATTGTAGTATATGTGTCGAGACGTGTCAAGCACCCGTGTTTTCTCTAATGCAGCTCAATATTTTTTATATTCCATGATCTCTTGCAGTAGGAATGATTCCCTTTTCATAGGTACGAGATACAGTTTCTTGTCAAGCCAACAACTAACATTAAATAACATTAATTGCATTAAAAACAATAAATATGTCTGTTAGCATCATTTAAAATAATATTTGACAAAAGCTTAAGAAACAGTGTCACAGTGATCATGGAAACAATGTCTTCTTCACAGTGTCTGATCACGGTTTCTGGTCACGATGTCTGGTCACGGTGTCTGGTCACGGTTTCTGGTCACGGTGTCTGGTCACGGTGTCTGGTCACGATGTCTGGTCATGGTGTCTAGTCACGGTGTCTGGTCACGGTGTCTGGTCACGGTGATTCCTTCACGGTGTCTCCATACTTAGATAAAAAAATCTGTATTTGGACTAAGACAGTGATATGAAGAATACGAGTTAAGGTTACTCATTAGAGATAATATATCAGAGAATTTTGATTATGCATAAAACTTGTAAAGAATAATTAACATCCATAAGATTTGTTATTATAAAAACATGATATGCACCTATTGTTGAGTTTGAAGAGCATTACCAAGATGTGCACTGAAGATCAAGATTAATTAACAGTAATGAGATTTGTGATTATTAAAACATGATTAACACATGAGGAGTCCAACAATATGAAATGATAAAAATGCACCCCTAAATGCATATGGTCTGAACCTATGCAGTGAATGTTTGTTCCAAGTGAAATTAAACTACACAAAAAAGTGTCATATACGTATTTTCAAAAAGGGGTGAGTCATACAATCTCATTTTGTCTATGCATGATTCAGATCTACATAAGGATGGATTGCTCATGTGATATATTTTTGCAAGAAAGCCTCCAATATAATGATACCAACCAATAATCCTATTCATGGATAAAATATACCCCTACATCCAAATTCTCTTGATCAGTGAAAAGTGTCCCTTAGGATATCTTTCAAAAACTTTAAAGTCAGTTCCCATGCCATTGTCACATGATGTTAAATTATAAAGAAATAAATATGTCTCTAGTACATGACATTAAAAGGTGTGGGTCATCACCCATCATCACTATTTATCAAAGGATAAAAAATGACTATCCCTGGTCAACCAGAGTACGAGGTGATTCTATCATCTTTTAATACCCTCTTCCCATAAATCACACTTCATGTATTGAGTGCCTCAGGTTCCCACAAACCTTCCATGGACCTTGGAAAGGGAATCCCATCTTCAAGGGACCCTTTTTTTACTATGCATTAATTCCTATGATTTTGGTATATGCACCTATGGTCGTCAACCAAATGTGTCATTGCCTTTGAAAAAGTTTGGTCCAATCCATTTGATCCCTGATGTCACTATGGCAGAAATCAGCACACCAAATATTTTTGGGCCATCCATAGAGTGAACTTATCATATCATTACTAAAGACCAGTTAACATTTAGCCATGATTTAAAACATTTTCATCTCTCTCTCAGAAGGATATTGGAGTAATCTTGACCCTAGGCATCCTAATTAGGATCTTTTGTAACATTCCCCTCATATTAGGTCCATGTGCATCATGACCCTAAACTCCATGCACTTTGGTCAAATATGTATGAACATAAATTCTAGTATTTTATGTTATAAATCACAAGATTATTAAATTACATGAAAGAGGTAGAAACCTTATAAGGTTAAAAACCCACAAAGGGAAGCCTGAGTAAGAGTCAAGTCTTTGATTTCTAATCACCTCATATCCAGAGTTTATGAAAAAAATTGAGATTAATTAAATGAGGAATAAAGATCATAGGGCCTACTTTGTAGCCCTAGTAAAAGTCAAGGAATGATTTCTGGACCCCATGGTCGAGGAAAAAGTTATGATTATTATTTTTATAATTTCCTCACTGCAATAACATGTTAGTTAGGCAGAGAAACAACTTATAGGTTCTTGAAATCTTCTTGAATATCGAATTATCCATAAATAACACTTCATGATTTGAGAACCTTGTGTAACACCCCGACCCCAGTTACCCAGAGTCTTTTCATTGTTACATAACATTGACATGATCACAAAAGATCAAGTCTCGAAAGATCAATTAGTTTAGTATCCTTGGAAATACTAGATACATTCATAAGCCTTAAATTACATAATAAAGTGAAAAACTACAAAAAAAATATTGTCTTCATATTCCCTCATACTATCCCTACATGTCATTCATAAAATACTTCTTCACATCCTAGGAAAAATAAAACATTGAAATGGGTGAGCTCAGATGCTCAGTAAGGATAACAATATAGTGGAAACTTTCTTAAATAAAAATAAACATTTAAGGCAATGCATAACTAAAACAAAATCCTTTTATACTTGAACTTCAACATAACATGGAAAAAATAAATTGAAATAATTCCATTTACTTATTCACATGTATATTCTACTAGTCAAATAATCACATGCAATATCAATAACCACTTTCATAATGATGGAATGCATAATTCCATACTATCATAACCACATAGTCAAGGCCTCGTGCCAAGACTACAAATAAGATTTTTTCAAGGCCTCGTGACAAGACACTAGTTTGTCTCATGAGACCTACCGATGCATCAAGGAGCTATAGCGGGCTCCACCCATCACTTACTAAGTCCAATTCATTCCCATATGAAAAGCTTTAAATATAACATAAACATTCGTATTAAAACTAGTATACAAAATGTCAATACTTTATCCATAAACCATGAATGGTATAAAAATAACACATCCACAGTCAAACATATCACAAAAAATTCAATACTATAAAAAAGTTTTGTATCATAATAAATCAACTTCAAATAAGATTAAAATCCATCAAAGGATGTTGACATAGATGAAATCAAAACTATATGAGAGAAATATCTATTTTTTTGGAATCATTTAAAAGTCACATAATTGTAAAAGAAAAAATTTACTTTGAAAATATTATTATAAGATTATAAGGGAATCTTCAATGATTTTATAATGGTGAAAAATAGCCTCACCCGCTGTATAAGTTAAAAAAAACATTCTTACCTTAATTTTGTCGAAAAGGATAAAAAGGACCTTGTTTGGAAAACGACAGAAAGATTCCTTTATAAACATATTATAAAAGTCAAACAAGGGTATAAAATAATTTAACCCATAGTCTATAAAATATTAAGAATGTTTTGAAATACATTTTTAATAAACATGGATGTGGATGATAAAGATCTCCCAGTAGATAATTACGTATAAACAACCTCGGATAATGAAAAAATTGTGAAATAAACCCTTAAATTATACTTTTAATTGGTTAAGGGTAGGTTAAATTCTCGTATAATAGTGAAATAATTGTTATTAAATTATAAAAAAATCATATACATTAATATGATATCATATATCATCTTTTAACATTGATTTGTTATTAATATCTTAGTATTATCATCGTTTCGGGTGTTAACTTACTAATTTTCTTTTATATATTTTGTTACATAAGCTGTGTTTGTTATGGATAGGTTGTATATTATTCATATAAAGAATGATATCAAGTCATTAATCACTATTTTTAATCATCAAATGATAACTATAATTGCATGGATACGATGGGGAATGAATCCCATCGCGTTCGTGGAGACGGTAGTCTGTACGTATGCACGGGCGACAATATCATTATTTTGATATTAAAATAATATATAATTGGATGTTATATCATATATAAAGAATAATTATCATGTTATATTTATTATTTACATCAATTACATATCATTATCATACCCATCCAAATAATAATGTTTTTTAATAACAATTACACCACGACGTGGAGACGGTAAGCCGTACGTACGCACGTATGGTGACATGTCATTCAAAAGATGGATAGAATACTGAATATGGTTGTACCTTATTTATAATAACATCACAGTATATAGAATATAATGGAGTTATTATTTTATAAAGGAAATAACAAATAAATAATAAGTTGAAGAAGAAAGGAACTTGAAAAAGGGTGGTGAAAACATTACCTCTTCTTCGGATTCTTCCTTTTGATTCGATCAAAAGGGATCCTTAGGTTGGATTTATGATAAAAATAATGCCACTAGGTTTAATTGAGGGAAGTTGAGAGAATATTTGGGCAGGTTTTGTCCAATCCAAAAGGCTTTGAAGGTGTGAATTAGAGGGAAGGGGGAGTTCCATTTGATAAGAGGGGTGAGGGGAACCTTTGGAAAAGATAGAAATATTATTTTATAATAAATTCATATTCGGGTTATAATGGATCCAAAGTGGATTATGTAAAGTCTAAGGTGGGGATGGGTCAAAATACATTCAACCAATAGATTTTAGACAGGTTTGGGTCATTATATTAACCTTATATTTTAGTTTTAACTCTTAGTTAATTAGATTGACATTTACCATGTCACTTTGTATTTTTATATTATATAGTTAATAAAATTAGTATATACATACAAGCGACCACAAAGTGGTCCATTAATGATACACCTATCATGATATAAGTCCTTTGGACAAACCTTAGATTTTTAGGAATATAATATCAATTAATAATATAATACTTGTTTTAAAAACTCATTTATGTCAATTTTGACAATATTTAATAATTGATTTTTTGTTAAAGTCTTAACATCTTTATTAATTCAAAAAAAATTCATTTAAGAAATCCTAAAATTTAATATTAACCATTAAAATTATTGGATGGCATAAAAACTTTCAAATTATATTTATTTTAACTTTTATAATACCAATTATTTGATTCTTTCATTAATAAGGAAAATACTGCATCATTATTTTGTCATAAATAAATTTAATTATTAAATGTATAAAAATTATAAATAAATTAAAATTATATAGGAAATATTTTTAGCTTTATAATTAATACTTATAGTCGAAAATATAACATATATAACCCTATGTAAAAATTGTTTTTCTAAAAGATATATGATTATGTCATTTTTGTATTTACTTTAACTTAATTAATATAAAGTGTCCTTATCACCTACAAGTGGCTCCATGGGGTCCCAAAATCGACTCAAATATGTCCATGTTCGGAAATGTATCATCCAATAAGTTTAGGAAACATTTTAGGGCAATTTATTATTATTATAATGTTATTTTTTACCCTTATTTACCGGATTTACCCTTTAACCATGGTAAATAAAATATTTACCGAAGTAATTATTCAAAATGTCTAAAAATAAAAGTTACATATTTACACAATTTGGAAATCATGATTCCAAATATGTAATCCATTTTTCCAAATTCAAAACATAGAAGTGGCAGAAATTAATTTAAAATTAATTCCAGCTGTCAAAACAAAAAGCGTGTTTTTAAGAAATAATAACTATCAAAATATTGACACTTGTTTATGTCCGGTTTAATTGTGAAATTATGTCCAATTACCAAAATTGTATTAAATGGTAAAAATATATTCTAAATATACTTTAAAACCACTCAAATTCACAATTTATCACTATTAATTATTTTGATTAAAAAAGTTTTCTTTAATTAAAATTTAGTAATTTTCACTATTCATCAAAATATAAAAGTTATCCGAAAAGTACTAAAATTTCTCCCTAGGATAATTTCTATATTAAAAATCCAAAAATGAAGTCCATTTTTAGAGATAAATTTTATAAAATTTCAAAAAGTGGGCATTACTATTCATAACAGCTAGTTTTATTGGTCACGGTGTGTTAGAATCTCGAAATTGCGTACAATGCAAGCTATTGAATTATTCAAAGGGAAACATACTGTCGAAGCTTGGGGTATTACACCTTGGATCACTAAAAACCCTCTATGTCCCTTGTAACAGGATACCCAGCTTCAAGGGACCCTTTGTTTGACTATTCATGTATGCATATGTCTCCTACATATGCACCTATGGTCATCAACTAAATGTGTCATTGCCTTGAAAAAATTGATTTCTAATCCTTGTAAGCCTGACATCACCATAGAAGAACATAGCACCTTAAAGTTTTCTGGTCCATTCCCAATAAGATTTTCCCATACCATCTTCAGAACCTGAACACTTTGGACCATGATTTAAAATCCTTATAACCATACTATTCAAGAAGATTCTATATAATAAATGTTGCGTCACTATGTTTTTTACCCTTTCTCTAAGAAGGAATGTGACACTATATACCCAAAAAAATTTAGGGACCACACCCTGCAACTCAAAACCATAGGGACTAGGGATAGAGATTCACAATTAAGTTCTAAACTTCACTAGGGTTCAATAACCCTTCCTAGATAGCTTTTTCTTCATACCCAACTTCATCATCCAAATGTATGAGTATTTTAAAATATTTCAAGGCCCTCAGAAGAGAGTTGGAAAACCTATATCTGAACATTCTACTAACGCGTAAGGGATATGACCAACTAACTAGAGGAATCTACTTCTTATAGGAAAGGAAATCAAACCCTTTTGATCCCTAGTAACATTGCGGTAGAACTTGGTTCCTTAGGGTGTTATGGGTCTTTCCTGACATATGTTCCCCATTTCATATTCATTGGCTGAAAGTTTTGGGATATGACTTACTTAACCCATATTACAATTATCCTGGTGGACTTAAGTTCCCAATACTTTTACCACTACCCATACCATCCCTAAAACCTTTCACAACCCTTGAAAAAGAGTGGTGACACCTTTTTTTGACCATTCTATTGAATCATAACGGATTTAACCTACCAACTAGAATAATATTCTCCTTATAGGAAAGGAACTCCCATTATCGTGAGCCCCAGAAACACCACGGTGGAATTAATGACTATATGGTATTTTGGGTAATTCCTAGAATGTCATCCCCATATTCCATACTCATCAATTATGTCCTATAAGTAAGGAATTAAATTTAATTGAATATCATGGTTCAAGATAAAATAGTTTAAAATACATCAACAAAAGGTCTGAGATAAAAGATCATAAACTACATCAATAAAATGTCCAAGTTAAAAGACCCTAAACTACAATAATAGAAGGCCTGAGCTAAAATTTCCCAAAACTATAGAAAAAGAAGGTCCAAGATAAAATAACTTAAACTTCAGAAAAATATGGTCCAAGATAAAAGAACTTAAACTAAAAAAATACAAGGTCTGAGCTAAAATACATGAAACTACATCAACAGAAGGTCCGTGATAAAAGACTTTAAACGACATCAATATATGGTCCGAGCTAAAGGCCCTAAAACTATAGTAATATAATATCTGAGTTAAAATATTCTAAACTACATAAAAAATATAATTTATTTTTCAATACTAGAAAAGGAACAAAACATAGTAGGTTGAAAACCTGTAGGAGGGTGGCTTGAGAAAAATCCAAGTCCACACCCGCTAAGACTTCCCCTATACAAATATTAGGAAAACATTTGGCCAATATGAATAAAAAGATATGAATATTTCAAGGAAAATCATATGGACTTAGAAAAATAAATCTACAATCTCTAAGTCCATTGACTTCAGTAAGATATAGGGCACTATGCAGAATACCAAGAGTCACCAGAAGACCAAATGTTGCCCAAGACACCTATTGGAAAGAACCTGAAAGACTCAGGTGTGAATTTACTTTTTTCATAAGTTATTATTAGTAATTTGGGATTTCACTCCTAAGGAGTGGAATTTTTTGAATCCCACAAAATGAGAATCAAATAATCTATAAGGGAAGAAATACCCAAATCATGGGTATTATTTTCTCTATAAAACAATAGAAGAGAAGGTATCCAAAAGCATGTGGACCATGTAAAACCGTAAAGGACATGCAATCACATAACCTTTAAAAGGTCATTAATAGCACATAACCTACTAGAGATCACATTGAGCTTCTTTGACAACCCCAATATTTTTTAAGGCATCCAAGGCACTCACTGAATTTATAGATGCCACTAGAAAAGTTCCTCTGAGTCACACAACTTGTCAACTAGAAAGCACCTTACCATCATCTAAAAATAAAGGATGAAAATATGAAAAATGAAGAGACCATATATGTTTATAAATATTCATTGAACACACCCACACAGTTCTCAAGACACTGTAGAAACACTGGAGATATATCCACCTTGTCGTGTAAGAGCCTATCGACATGTCACCTTCATAAAGAGAAGGGTCTCAAACATGTCCATTGATTATGTACATCCCCTCAAACTTCATAAAAAATAAGAGGAGATATCCATGATAGTGATCCCATACTTATAGAAAGACCCAATATTTATCATGAGGTTTCCTTATGGGTAACTTATGAGGAAGGATTGAAAAACATTTAAAATAAAGAAAGAAAATAGAAAAAAGATGAAATACTTTTGTATCCATTGATCTTAATGCGACGTTCTTACATGGTTGGTAAACACCATGAAGCCCCGATGAAATGTATGCTTTTGAATCCAAAGAAAAATATAGGGGTTTCCATGTAAATTCTCACACATCACCATAATACCCATTATTCATCATGCGACACAACACATACAGGGTGAGTGACTATTTTTGACAACACTCACACAATTTTTTGTGATCCCCATCCCTTG
Source organism: Viscum album (assembly GCA_963277665.1). Classification (NCBI taxonomy): domain Eukaryota; kingdom Viridiplantae; phylum Streptophyta; class Magnoliopsida; order Santalales; family Viscaceae; genus Viscum; species Viscum album. The sequence continues at coordinate 2,053,446,795 of OY728145.1, forward strand.
TAAAATAAAGAAAGGAAATATAATGGGAAAAAGTGGAGGCTTCTTATGGAGTAAGGATACACTGGAATTTATGTGAAATGGGTCATTTTCTTTGAGTGGTCACCATTGATCACGTGTGCCCCCTAAACAAGCCAACATGATATTACAAAAGTCCCCTGGAAAGATTCCTTTGTATCGCAAAATACCACATACAAGCCATATTCAGTCACACGAAAGCCTCTTAATATGCATCCTTATTTTTCAAATACAATTAGACTTGTTATCCTAACCTTGGACCTGCCCACATAGTCAGAAGAAATCCCTTTTATTGTCCTGGGTCCAATAAAAATGGAAAATGCGGAATGCTCTCACAGTCACTAAATATCATGTAATACTATGGATGGATCGTGGGGGGGTCATATGAATCATGATACACCAAACCCCTACACCAGATCCAGATCAAATCTAGGAAATATGTGCCTCAGAAGGAATCATATAATAGGGGTGAAGAGGCCTATAAATCCCCCACCTCTTAGTATAAAAAACATTCATCTATGATCCATCTAGGATCCATCCATGACCCATCATTCATATAAGCTAAGGAGAGGGATTCTCAGAGCATCAAATCATGCTATTTTAAAGTCCAATTCTAGGTAAAAAATATTTTTAATCACCTAGGATATCACTTGAAATTCATATATGATTCACATTATCACTCATAGATCACAAAATGGACTTTTGGAATGTTAGTCAAGTCGTGCGAAGGAGGTCTTGCATGTCGACTGGGTCATGTTAAACCTAAAATAAGCTAAAAATGGACAAACCTAATGAACATATCATGTAAATTATAGAATAAAATACTGTAAAATATGGGTTAATTATGCATAGATAGATATGTTGGTCCTTATGCACTTAGTATTCCCAAATTAGATCATGTGAAAACATCAGGACACGTCACCTAAATCATACAACAAACCATCAGCATGATAATTGGATTATGTGATGTTTCTTGGACATATCAAGGAATTAATGGGATTCCCTATATAATTCAACCCCCATCTTAAGAAGTCATCCAGGCTCGCCAAGAAAATCTTGTGATGACCTCCATACATGATCCTGAACTTATATGGAAGCACCAAGACATGTCAGATAGGTCTAATGATGACATGAGGACATGTCATCCAACCATTTAACATCCTCAAAAAAATTCAAATTTATCTCATGACGCCATCGAGGACATTTTAGGTAGATCACTTGTTTTCATTTGGACAAGACAGCTAGGTCATGGGGCACCCTTTAGAAATGTCAATTGGGACCATTCGATGTCCTCTAGAAAAGATGGACAGGTCATGAAAATCCCTTCATATATGTCATCTAAGTCACAAGGAACCCACCATACATTTCATACTTGATCTTGTAGTGTCATCCCAAAAATCCATTCAGATCATGTGGAACCCTCTAGATGTTTCATCCTTAATCATGCTATTGTACCCAGACATGCCATCCATATTATGTGACGTCCTTTAGAAAAGTCATCTGAATCATGTGATCATCCTTGGTCATGTCTGATAGGAAATTGAGGTATGTCTAGACATCCCTAGACATTTTAGGAAGAAAATCAGTACATGTCAGGAAAATGATCAAGTAGTGTTAATCTGACATCTTGGGACATGATAACATTGTCAAGGTGGATATGTTAGGGAACCCTCAGTGTGTAATCCCTGATCAAACTAAACTATTATGACTATGATTCATTACATAACATGATACATATGACTCCTTCCTAAGTCCCAAGATAATATGGCCACTCACCCAAGTGTAAGTCCCCAATATCCTTGACATTCCATCCATCGGGACCCAATCTCTCTCATGGGTGGATCATTATTTCTCATCCAACAGTAGGCCGATAAGGAAAATAAACTGTGATGACTTTGAATTCTACTATAAATAGGATACATAAGACTCCTTTATAAGGCCTTATATCTATTTCAAACTTTCAAAGGGTTGTCCCAATACATAAGCCCCACATCCATATGTAGTGACTGATTACTTGCTATCCCTTGTTTATCACACTGATCATGGGACATGAGGGATTATAGAGTTGCGATGATCATATCATTTGAATCATGGATCTTAAATAGTAAGGGTAACCTTATTGTATTATCCTTGATCTGTGGAACAATATGACTGCCCCCATACAAGGGAATCCACCTAAGGGAAAACCCAAAGGGTGTGACCGAACTACGATGAATCAGATTCCTTCCATAACCATGATACGTAGGATGCCTCCCTGATCCCAATCTCACTACATAGTACCTAAGTTCCCCATATATTTCACTTCCATATGACATTAAACTCCATGAGTTTAATAAACGATGTGGGTATTGATTCCTGATATAAACATGATATGTTGGATGCCTCATAAAGGTTCAATCCCATCCTTGGAATATTAATCACCCCTTAGATGATAGAAAATTATGAAGTGCCTAATTATATGGATTGAATATATAAACAGCTTCCCATTAATGGGAAATGGATGAAGAACCTCAAATACATACATGTGGACTCATAAATAGACCCCCTTTACACATGAACATGTTCAAAACTAGATCATTTTGTTAGGGTAACCTGTCTTATATCGGGAATAGGAAGAGACTTGAAAACATATATTAAATCAATAAGAGAGTATCGGAGTAGGAAATAATTCTTCCAAAAGGGTGTGATGATCCTAAACTCCCATTATCTTGACAAATGTAAGTTCATAAGAACTATAAGGTATGAAACCCCAATGTACTGCATGCATTTGGAAAGAAGGTCTATATTTAGTTATGGATGTGGGGACCTTTGGGAGTTTCTATGGAAGATGAAAATAAATAGATGACCCTATATGAATTATTATACAGACATCAAACCCCCTCAATTAAGCAGTTGAACCATTTTATCCCAACCATTCATGTAACCAATTTTTGATGAAACAGAAATGGTGAAACTGATTTGAAATCATTTAAGTAAGGCATATCCTTCATAAGATAAAATGATAGAGTACCTATTTATTATCAGACCATTTTGTTCCTTCCATATGGGTAGTTCTCATATCTTCCCGACGAAACAATATATATGTATATATATATATGTATGTATGCATGTGTGTGTATGTGTGTATTCATTGGTTGTTATATAAGTGTGTGGTCAATAATTTTTATCTTTAGATAAAAATATAAGTATTTATAATGATATTTTAATAAATTTACATATATGTATCTAAATATTATTATATGTACATACATACACAGATATATAAACATGAAACTATATGTATGTACATGTATGCATTCATGAAGATATAAAAGTATATACAAATATATTTATTTTCAAGTATATATAAATAGAAATATATAAACACTTATATACATATATCACATAAACATATGTATAAATTCATAAACATATATTTAATTATACATACAAAATAATTTTTTTGTTTAAAATTTGGAATGTATTTTTCTTTTTATAATATTTATGTAATAATTATGTTGTATGTTTTAAAATAATAAAATTTATAAATATATTTTATACTTTTTAAAAAAGTTAATATATCAATATTTTTTTATAATTTTTATATATTAATGATTATAAATTAATAGTCATATATTCTTTTATTAAAACTTATTTTTTGATTAACACTTGTATATTTATTACTACACTTATGTGTATAAACCTTCATTATATATGTTGTTATAAAATTAAATTAATTTTTTTGGGTGATAAATAGAAATATTTTCACACACACATATAAATAAAGTATTCATGTATGTGTGTACATATATATATATATATATATGTGTGTGTGTGTGTGTGTGTGTGTGTGTGTCTATGAATGTGTGTGTGTATATATAATATACTTTTATAAAAACATTAAATATTTAAAAAACTATATATATTCATGTATATATAAATAAGAAATAGATTTTAAATACTTACACATATCAATATGTTAAGTATATTCCTAGATACATACCTGTGTATATTATTATTCGTATAAATGTGTGTGTATTAATACATATAGGCATCCATACACATATTCAAATTTAAGTATGTATATTAATAGATATATAAATATATATTATATAAGTACATGATCATATAGTAAAAAACTAATATAAAAATATACATATAAAAAATTATGCACAATTAAATATAAGTACATACAACAATTAGTAAAAACAGGCATGCATACATAAATATTAAGAGGTATATAAAAAATACTAATGTAATTATTTACATGCATAAAAATTTATTAATGCAACTATTTAAAATTATATATGTACATATTTTCATTCAATAACTAAAATAATGAATATATATATATATATATAACTATATGAAAATATACAATAGGTAATCTCTCATGGGAGATTCATACTACAAATTCACACTGAGAAATATCCCATGGGAGATTAACAGTGCCAATTTTCACTAGGAAATTTCCCATGGGAGATTCTCAGCATCAATCATCACTGGGAAATCTCCACTAGGTGATTTGTATATTATTATATTTACATATTAAATTTGTAAATAATTTCATTACCATATTTTCAAGCATGCATGGCTATGGGTACTTATATTTATATGTATATGTGTATTTATGTATGTGTTTGTACACACTTATATTTATATATACGTATTTATGTATATAAGATTATGCATATACATATATATAGTTTATAAAAAATACACATTAAAATACACTTATAAATATTTATATATGTATATACTTATAAAGATGTATAGTTTTAAATAATAACATGCATATATTTATATGTATGCATGTTTATATATATGTGTATTTATGTACATGTAATAATATTTAGATGCATGTATATACATGTATTAAAATATCAATATAAATACTTATATTTTTATATACATATAAAAATTATTGATCAAACTCATATATAAAAACAAATGAATATATATGTACACAAATATACATACAAACACACATATATACATCTATAAATACAAATTAATATAGCCATATACAGACATAGTTAAAAACATATCTTTAATCACAAGTACATATGTACATTCATATAAAAATCTATATTAATATAAGTACATGCATCCATACATTCATATAAAGAGGTATATACAAATATATTAATGTAATTATTTACACGCATACAAATTTATCAATATAATTATTTACAACTATTTATCTATGTAGTTACATAAAAAGACAAGTACATGTATGAATTCACACACACAAACACACACAAACACACACACACATATATAACTATATGAAAATCTAAAATAGGTAATCTCCCATGGGAGATTCATACTACAAATCTCTATTGGGAAATCTCCGATGGGAGATTCATACTACAAATCCACACTAAGAAATCTTTCTTAGGAGATCCTCAGTGCCAATATGTACTAGGAAATATCCAATGGGAGATTAATAGTGCCAATATGCACTAGGAAATATCCCATTAAATATTTTTAGCACCAATCGTCCCTGGTAAATCTCCATTGGGATATTTTTACATTTTTATATTTATATATTAGTTTTTTAAATAATGGAATTAATATGTATAAATTAATGCTTGGATATGGGTGCTTATATAAATTTGTATATACATTTTTATGAATATATTTATATACACTTATATATATTTTTGTATTCATGTATATAAGACTATGAACATACTTATATATATATATATATATTTGTAAATAATGTTATTAATATACATGGACACATGAATCTTTGTATATACTGATATTTTCATATATTTATGATTGTATGTGTATGTATGTATGTATTTATGTATGCATGTATGATAATATTTGGATTCATGTGTGTACATGAAATAAAATATACCTACAAATATTTTTTGTTGTATATACCTATATGCGTGTTTTTGTTTGTGCATGCATGCACTTATATTTATAAGTAATTAAAATAAAATATTGTGTAGGTATTTATAAGTATAAAAAAATGTAAACACTCATTTGTTTTATATTTTTATGTATACATATGTGTGTGATAAAAAAATTAAAATATATTTATCTATATATAGATATAAAAAACATAATTTGAATATATAATGTATACAAAAAAATACACTATAAATTAATGTTGTAAAATTTATGTTTTATGTATAATTATATATATGTTTATAGAAACACACACATGTTCATATGATGTATGTATGTAATTATGTATATAGTTGTATTAATATATACTTATAAATAATTATATTTAAAAATTCTTATATATATGTGTATGCATGCATGGACCCATGCATGTACATGCATATAGTTGTATGCAGTTATATATATGTATATTAATAAATAATTATAGTAATATGTATTTATGTAATTGTAGTAGTATATGTGAATTTATTTATATACTTATTCCATTCATACACACACATATATGTATACTTATTATGTACTTATATTAATATAAATTCATGTATATTTGTATGTATGTACTTTTATTTGAATGGGAAATAACTTAAATAATGTTTATATTTATTTATTTATACATATTTACATTGTGTGTACATAATTATGAAAGAATAAATTATATATATACATATTCATTGATTTATATATATGTGTGTGTACATGATCAGTAATTTTTAGATATATTTTTTGATATGTTGGTATAGAAACATTAATTTCTACATAAATTGTATAAAAAATATATATTATAAATCATATACAAATTTTTTTTGTTTTATGTATAACTATATATATTTTTATATATATAAATATGTTTATGTGATATATATATTTAAGTGTGTATCTATTTATATTAATATATACTTATAAATAATTATATTTGGAAATACATTTATATTTGTATGGGTGCATATATGTACATACATATATTTTCTTGTACGTAAAAATAGACACATTTACAGATAATTATATTAATATAAAGGTATTTAATTTTATATATATATGTTTGAATGTATATAATTGAATAAATATTATTATATACACGTATACTCATTAATTTTCTAAAAAAATCATCTATATGTATTTTTTAATGTATTTTGTTTTTCGAAACAAATAAGAAGTAACATTTTAAAAAATATATGTTGTAATTAAATTTATAATGAAAATACATATATTTATAATAAAAAATTAAAATTCAAAAAATATATATAATATATGGGTCTAGAATTATTCGTATCGATGTAATGATCAAATTGGTACTGAGGGTTTAAAATTCCAATACCATTTGAGAATAATATATTTGATCAAATATTTTTGGTGGGAAAAAATTATCTATGAGAGAGAATATTATTTTGAGCATATTAATAGAGAATGTGTATGATGAGGTATTAAGGTAATTAATTTTATTTCCATTTATAAAAAGAAATGTCCATAATTAAGAAGATATAGTCACCTTAATTTTCTCCACACGATATCATATAAAGCCCCAAATTAACCCACTATTTTAGTTGGTAAATGGAGAGGATATTGATCCCTCCTCCTGAGACCTTCAACACAACTATTAATGATGGGATCCTTACTGATGTAAATGTAAGTTTCATTTCATAATATTTAGTTAAAATTAATTAAAATAATATTATTTAAAATATGCAGGTCGTTATTAAATTTAATGTGATTTTATGTACAATTAATCTTTAATCATTTAAATGTGGAACAATATAATAATACTATTTACTTAAAAAATAAATTTTATATAGTATTCAATTTTTACTAATAGATTAAAATTTTTACATTACCATATCTATTAAAAAATGAAAAACATCTCAAAAAATAGTTCGCTGCTTCAATTTGTTACCATTTCCAACTATTGGATTTTCTAGATAGTGTTATGGTTCAAAACCACAGATTCATCTAAAAAACTCTATAATCATAGTTTTGTGAACTATGGACAGACTATCCATTTGAATAGCTTAATAGTCACGGTTTTCTTAGAAACATAACTATTGAGGAATATAAATATGGTTAATAAAATCATAACTATATCCAAGGTGTCCCAAATGGTTTCTAGGTGGACACGCTATTTCTATGGTCACTTGACTATGGTAATAAGTTGACAGAAAAAAGACCCAATGGGATTTGAACCTCGTTTTACCCATCAACAAACCCAAATACTTTACCAAGCCACCAATATATATATATATAATTAATTATATTTTATTATCATTATGTAATTAATAATTAATAATAAAATTAATTCTCCACCACCCTATAACCATGGTTTTTAGAGACGGTTGATATAGTTTGTCATGGATATAGTGATACCTATTGCCACATATATGACCTAATCGTGGCTATAGGGGCTCCCTACACCCTTCACACACCCTTCTCATGGTAAATAATTTTCTCATGGAAGTGTGAGAACCCCTATAACCACATTTTCAATAATTATTAACTATAGACTAAAGGTTTCAAGATTAGTGGAAGCACACAATGGGTGATTTAATAATTAAAATTTCATTTAATTTCAGTTTCCTAAAACCCCAATAGAGAATCTTTCACATTAAGTTTATGATTAATTTATTTATATTTAAAGAAATTAATTACCTCATATTATTTTTCATTCTTTATATTTGATGTCGATTATCCAAAAAGACCCTTTCAGATTTCCTTCATTGAACTTGTGATGATCTAAGGGTGGAACACCTCTAGAAATGATCCAAATGTGCTCCAATGATCTTCGCGCAATGACACTCCGTATCCAAGTGATATCATGGAGAATTGAATGTATTTTATTGTTCTATTGATTGATTTGTCTTTAGTATTAAATAAATATCTATTGTATTCTAATTCTTGATAGGGATAGGGATGGAGAAGTTGAAACATAATTCGTTGTGCACAAAAATTCTCCCTTTTTTCAATTACCTACACAATAGACATAACAAGGTATTTATAGAGGTAGGGTTTAGGTTAGAATAATTTTTAATTTAATGTCATCCCTTAAAAAATATTAAAACCATTAATATACCCGATGCTATAAAATAATAATAATATAATTATTATTTTTTAGCATGTAGCAAAAAGACTAAGAACCGGTGGAATCCAAACCTAAGAAAAATTAGATCAAAAAAGGAAGATATTTAAGTATACAAGGGGTTTTTACATAAACGAGTGTGAAAAATCCCACATCTATCTACCTCCACCAGTGGGGAACAATAATCAGGTGTCGTGAAAGACCACATCCCACCAAGATCAATGAGTACCCACTTTTCCCAAGCATCTGCCACCTGGTCGGCATTCTGATAGACATGTGAAACAACCAGATGCATCTGAGCGACCTTGCTAAGATATTCAACCCATTGAGGAAGCACACACCAAGGCACATCATGTGTCTTCTTCATCAACCCATAAACCACAGTTTGAGAATCATATTCAATCCATATACATTTCTAGTTAAACCATACATCGTACATGACAGCATAGATCATGGCCCTGATTTTAGCTTTGAAGGCATTTCCAATTCCAATGGCATGGTAAAAGCATCACTTTACAAACCCACGGTAGGTGTGGAACACCCCCCCTCAAATGATAAATAATATTTACCAACTTGTAAATAACTATTTATCACCAGATGTGGTCTTGGTCTATTCAAACTATTTGGTATTTATTAAATACCCAAATAAATATTTTAATTCCAAAATCACTATTTTATTCACATAACAGTGAATAAATATTTATTAAATATTATATAATATATAAATAAATAATTTTTATTTACATATGGATGAATAAATATTTATTTAATTTATGAGATCAATATAACTTGAATTAAAATATTCCTCAGTCTTGAGAATAAAATTTATTCCATTAATTAAATTCAAATATAATTTAATCTAGATTAATAAAAACACTTACCATGTAACCAACTAGGATTATTTTTCATTGGAATTAGGCAGGCTTGCCTAAAGTCTAAGATTACTATCTAGCAATGGGTCAATGAACCCAAGATGAAGAACTTAATGTTGCAACATTGAAAACCACATATGAATGATCACTATATAATATACCCCATTTTTCACAATATCTCATCAATAAGTTTGCATGATAGTGTCATCAACCTATATGATCGATACGACTTTCTTTAAATATATAAAATAAACTCTTCGATACACCATGACCATGGAATTTAGGAAATGGTTATTTTAAAATAAAATTTATGAGATATGAACTCCCATAATGTTGGAAGGGACAAATCCTTCCTCAACTATCCATCAATGACATGTTAATAATGATGCACCCAACATACCCTACTTCCAACCAAAATATGGCATCACTACGCCAAAAACTGGCAAGGGAAGCGCTACCCATTTATCAGTGCTTCTTTTAGTAGTGGTGACAAAGGGGGGATTTAGCAGCACTTTTCCCAAGCGCTGATAAATGTTGAGTTTCAAAAAAAATTATTTTTTCATAAAAAATAATATTTTGTTATATAAGTATATTTATATTGATATAAATACAATATATATTTTTTAAATATGTTATAGATACGTATAAATAGACTATTACATTTAATATATAAGAAATTTAGTGAAAATGGCTTCAAAATATTTTTAAAAAATATTATTAATTATTAATTTTTAATTATTATCAATTAAAAATTATTTAATAACAATTTGAGGACACAAAAAATCAAAAAATTAATAAAAGATCTAAAATATGTTGAAAATGGAACTCAAACTTCAAACGACCACAACTTTTGATCCGGGTGTCTGTTTGAGCTCTACAGTATATCAAATCGAAGCCTGAGACGAGATCTACATCATTGTGACCGGGGGGGACCCCGGTTAAGGATTTTTCGAGGCCAAAAGGCCCAAAAGTCCTCTAAAACTGAGTTTTTAGTTGAGGTACCCTGATTTTTTAACATTCAAACAAGTATAAATTCTGATCTAGATGTCCGTTAGGCCTGTACCACATATCATATCGATGATTTTTTCATTTTATTAGATTTTACTTATTGTGGCATTGAAACAGAATTCTAGATTATAAGTTATGGTCATTTTATCATTTTATGTCTTTTCAAATACACATATATATGTATTTATTCGTAAATATATATGTGTCTCTGTGTGTGTGGGTGTCTATGTATGTGTCTGTGTGTTGTATATATGTATATATGTATGCATGTATTTATTTAATTACTTATAAACACACATAAAAAACATATTTTTTCATAAATGTATTTAAAACTAATCTTATATGCACGTTCTATGGCTTTTCAAATGCACATATATATGTATTTATTCTTAAATATAAATTTGTTTGTGTGTGTGTGTCTGTGTGTGTCTGTGTGTTGTATATATCTATATATGTGTGTTGTATATATCTATGTATGTATGTATGTATTTATTTATTTATAAACACACATAAAAAACATATTTTTTCATAAATGTATTTAAAACTAATCTTATATTTATATATTAATATACAAATAAATATACGTATAAAAATTTATAACTAAATATATATATATATATAAATATATTAATATATGAATTAATATATATATACAAATATATGAACAAATATATTTATATTAATATGAATATATATCAATATATGAATAAATATAACTATATATATACATATATATCATTAAATAGAGAACAAAATGAAATGGCTTAGTGGTAAAGGTGCAGCTGCGAAAGGGGGTAGGTCTTGGGTTCGAGTTCGGGTGGAAGCGAATGGGGTGCACGCGTTTGTGGATGCGTAGGAATGGTTGCACGCAGGAGACCTCCTAGCACTGATAAAAGGGGGCGTGAAGCGCTGATAAAATCACTCCCCACATTATTTTAATTTTTTTTATTTTTTTACCTTTATTAGCGCTTTTTTTAGCACTGATAAAATGGGCCTTTATCAGCTCTTTTCGGAGCACTGATAAAAGGGACCCCCCTATATTAGCACTGAGCTTTACAGCGCTTTTTTAGCGCAGTTAAAGCCCTTTTTTAGCGCTGATATAGGCCGTTTTTGTAATAGTGCATGAAATTTTTGTCAGTAAATATAAGTACATGAGTCATGACATGCACAAATGATAATATGAACATCTAAGGACCATTACACAGTCTCATAGATAGGAATATCAAATGACACCAAAATATGTGTAATTTCTACTGGTGGGTTTTTTTATCATAATCTCCCATATTGGAGATTACCAAGTGAAAACTTTAAGAGAAAAATCCTCATCCACTTATGATTAATCTCTCCTGATGGTCTATATACTATCTATCCCACCATAGAAAGTTATCCAACTACAGAACTATATTAATAATATTTTCATATCACTTCAAGGTTCTTATCATAGTGGGGAACTAATATGATATTATCAATGTGAAAAATACTCTAGGATATTATTAAATTAAATTCTTACATAAAAATAAACAATATATAATAAGTTATTTAATTAATATTCATTACATCAAATATACATGTAATTAGAGTACAATTAGTTGGTTCTAGGACACCAACTTCAACAAAATCCCACTTGTAATAGAGCCAATTGCCTATGACTTTTATCCTACTATAACTCACAAGATAATCATGTTTTTTCAGAGTCAATTATTTAATCACGGTGTCCTCCATGTTTTATTCTATGGAAATATTGTTTACTATAACCTCACATCTCTTAGAAAAATACCTCAATATAAAATACTTTAAAAGTATATTATTCCTCAGCTGATGTAACCTTTGATCCTTTGAGAGATACATTACTATAGTATTATCACAATAGAGTTTTATTGGATATTTAATTCTTGGTACCATGTTAAGATCTTGTATGAAGTTTTGTATCTGTACTACTTCTTTAACTACCTCAGAAGCTGTAATATAATCAGGATATGTTGTAAAATATGTGACCAAAACCTACTTTGAACTCTTACAACTCACAAAACCTCTATTATAATTGAATATGTATCCTTCTTATGACTTAGTTTCATCTTTATAGGTTTGGAAACTAGAATATTCATATCCTTTGATGACTAGTTCTTCATATCCTCCATTGACCAGGAACAAATCCTTAGTATTCCAAAGATACTTAAGTACAATATTGAAATCCATCCAATGGAGGCCACTAGGATCATATTGTTATCTTCCTACCACACTAAATATTAATGAAACATCATTCCTCATGCATAAAATAACATACACGACTCTACCAATCATTGATGATGATGGAATTATTTTCCATTATGTTTCTTTCCTCACGTGTCTAAGTAAATTTGTTCCAAGAAAGATGAATTCCGTGTGACATTTGAAATAATACCCTCTTGGATTGTTCCATACATGATCTATTTACTATCATTTCAATATATATAACTTGACTTAGGCTGAGTAGTCTATTGAATATATCACGATGGATCTTGATCCAAAGAATATATACTACCTCACCTAATTTCTTCATGGAGAATCATTTATTCAAACACACCTTAATAAACATTAATACCGTCATTTTGTTTCCAATAAGAAATATGTCATAAAAATATACTATTAAGAAAATGACTGCACTCCCACTAAACCTTTATAGACACACAAATATCATTCATTCCTTAGGAAACCAAATTCTATTATGGCCACATCAAAATGAATTATATATGACATGAATGATTTATTTAATACATAAATGGATCTTTGCAACTTTTATACCTTATTGTCATCCTTTATAGTCACAATCTATTTGAGTTATCTCATATAGAGATATTCATGAAGGTTCCCATTAAGTAAGGCTATTTTGAAATCCATTTTCCTAATCTCATAATCATGGAAGTCCAAAAAATGGAAAGTACAATTATGATGGATTTTAGCATTAAAAATTGTGAAATGGTTTTATCGTAATCAATTCCTAGATTCTATTTAAACTCTTCTGCAACCAGTCACAACATATAGGTACCGAATTATACTTCCATGTCCATTTTCTTCTTTAATTCTCATTTTTAACCAACAATATTTACATCTACTGGAGGGTTCATCAAAATCTAGACTTGGTTTTGGTACATGGAATACATTTTTGAATTCATAGATTATTTCCACTTAACAACATCTGTGACACTTACTTCTTCCTTGTTGGTTAGAGTTTCACTATTTTCAACTAATAATGAGTCACCATCCTCAGTGACTAGAAACCCATAAAATTATAGTTCTCTAACCACTCTTATACTACTACACAATACTTGAGTCTCCATAAGAGTTTCTTCTTCCATGGGGCTTTGTGGAATCTTTTCCTATACTAACTCATGTGTTCCTTGAACCTAGAATTCATCGAATCCCATCTCACTCCCAATATCTCTTTTAGATATATGATCCCTCTCAATGAATATGGATTTTATTTCCACTATATACTTTTTTTTCTAAGTAGTTTTTTAGTTAATATCACCCGTGTACTTGGGGTATCCTAAAAAGGTACAATTTTTGCCTCAAGGTGGAAGTTTTTTTACATAAAGAGTCCTTATCAAATTATTCAATTCCCCTCATAGGTAAATTTGATAACATGATTTTTATTCCTCTCAAAAATTCATATGGAAGAACATTTATCAATTTAGTTGGTACTTGGTTTAGTATATGTGTCGTTGTTTGTAATGTGTATCCCCAAAAGGATAATAGAAGACTCATGGGACTCACCACTGATCTCACCATGTCCAATAAGGCGTGGTTCTTACTTTAACTTATACCATTCCATTGAGGTGTATAAGGAGGATTAAGTTGTGGTAAAATCCAGAAATCCCATAAATAATCAATGAAGTATTGATTGATATATTCTCCACCATGATATGAGTGGTGTTTCTTAATATTATTACCAAGCTGCTTGTCAACTTCATTCTTGTATTCATTAAAATTTTCCAAGGAATCCTACTTATACCTCTGTAAGTATACATATCCTTATATAATAAAATCATCAGTAAAAGTGATGAAGTATTAGTATCTACCCCTTTCTTCAATAATAAATAGTCCACACACATTAGTATGAGCTAAATCCATAAGATCTTTGGACCTTTCACCTTTACTACTAAATGGGCCTTTGGACATTTTTCCTTGTAAATATAGCGACCCTTTTTTTATTACATTACTATCACATCATTTTAAAGATAAAAAATAGAATATTTATACAAAACTAGGATCCAAAGGTTTAATTTCATGGGAATATTAGGACCATACATAAATTTTAAAAAATAAAAAACATTTATTTAATTCATTCTTATCTTTATTCTTATTGGCCCTCATGTTATCCTTAGTACAAGTATTCACATCATGAAATACATCAAAGAAAGGGGTGAGCTAAAAGGCCAGTAAGAGGATAAATAAGAGACATAAAACACGAGTGATCATAATCATCATTGTCATAACATATGTATGATATAATTATCATAATCATGAGAGTAATAATTATAAAAAGGAATAGAATGTGGAAATGCATAAAAATGAAACATCATGTCTTAGTTGTCAAATACCACACATAGTTGTGAAAAAATATAGCTTAATGTTCACACATATTTCACTTTATTTCATGATATTCATCACATTATCCAATGAATTGGAGAGATATGTAATTTTTTGTGCACCCACCACATCATAACATTTACATGCACCATATAATTCTTGGCCCACCCATCACATCATAACAGTAACATTATCATGAAAATCACATAGAAAATATATTAACATTGGACATAAAATAACACATTGAATGGAATGGGTTTAATTTAAAAAATAATAAATTTATGAATAAAATTTATAATTCCCAAAAAAGGGAATAACATACTTGGTATGAGAATCATCAATCTTGAGTGAAGAAGAAACAATCTCACGATAAGTAAAAGACGTATTTTTAGAAAGAAGCGTTATTTCTGAATAATCACTGCATTGGTCATAAAACCATAATGGAAACATGTATATCCTAGAAAAAAATGTTAGGGAAAAAGAAATGATATTTAAGGAACATCAAAGGGATATCCATAAATAAAATGGAGTGAAAGAGGGAAAACCAAAAGAAAGAGAGTTGGGTTCAAGAATTCCCATTACCTTATGTCTGAATGTCTTATTCACTTTAATATCATGAATAATAAAATTAAATTAATTAATTAAAAAATTTATAACCTTTTATAAATTAAATTTATTCATTTTATTTTTATTAAATTCATTTATGTTCTTTTTGATGAGTTATAGTGTTTAATTTCATTGTTTAGGAGTGTTTATTTTCTTGATTTTCCTGATCGGTTCTCTTATATATGAGTATGAAAATTCATGTAAAATTAGAAAAGTTATACAAAATTGAGATTATATTTTATTAATTAAATTTAATAATATTAAATGATCTTATATACCATTTAGTTATCTGGTATGAGAATGAATCATTAGATAAATAGTTAAAGAAAATTATTTCATTTATTTGGCATATTTTATGACCATCATGAACTCATATCAATTTACTGTATATCATGTTCAAATATTTCTTGCAGAATATTATATGATATGTATAATAAAATATTATTTAACCATAATAATGGTTTTATTACCATTCTTAAAGGCGGTAGTGATAAATGAAAGCACATCATCCACAATGGCGGTAAATCGACACACCACATATGATATTTTCATTTTTAAAATAAAAATAAAAGGGATTATATTAGAATATGAATTATTCCATTAGCATAATAAAATTATAGTATATAAAATATATTGGATTTATCATTCCTATTGGATAGGTGGAGGTGAGTTTAGGATACTAAAATAAATGAAATTAAAAATAAATTAAAAGAAAAAGAAGGAGAATTTTACCACTTGAATTTCTACTCATTGAGAACCACCTTGGGGAAAATGGTATAGTATTTTGATGAGGCCATGGGATCCTAAAAATAGGGTGGATTGGGAAGTGTATTGGGCAGAACATGGATAGGTATCAAATCTTGAAAGGTGTGAGGAGAATAAGTGGTGAGTGGTGGTATTTATAGGGGAGGAGCAGGGTGTTTTATCATTATTTTATTCATTAGTTTGTTATTTTGTATGAAGACTATGAATAGTTTGATCCTCATCACTAAATATATTATAATAATGAATTAGAGTTAGAGATTTTGGGCTTACATCATACATACATTATCTATGACTCAATAATTTATGTATTTAGTTTTTATAATAAATTATCATATTTTACTATTCACAATAAATTAATGTAATTTAGAAAAAAATTCACCCTAAACATTTTTAAATTTTTAAAATTAAAAAATGAACCCAATTTTAGGAATATAATTTTCTAAATATAAGAAATATAATTTTTAATTAAAATCATCATTTACTTGGAAAATACCAATTTTAAAATTATAATCGATTTTAGAACACTTTAAAAAATTAATTAACATCTCATAATATTATATTATAATTATAAGACAAAAAATTCCATTTATGAATCTATTTTATGAAAAACAAATTTATTTTAAAAAACTATATTGAGCATAAAATTATAAATAAACATTTATGTTTTATAAAAATTCCAACACTTAATAAATATTTTTTTTAAATATTTATTTACTTATACTATGATATAATTATATAATATTTTCATTTATAAGATTCCTAAATTTTATTTATAATTTTATAGATGAGGTGACTATTCTATTGGTTGAATTACTATTCCTAATGATCATGTTACTATTCTAAAGGTCGTGTTACTATTCCATCGGTATAGGATCCTTAATTTCTAAAAATAACTCTTATTTCATTCATTCATCAATTATAAAGTTTGTATTTTTCTGTCAAGGTGATTTTTTTGGTTTATAATATATGAAATAGTTATGAGAATGGAATTTACATTGATAAAATTTTTGGTCGTTTCATTCTTCCCCCCTTATGAAAATTTTCCCTGAAAATATCATTTTACATAATATGATGAAACAATTGAGGGTACTTATCCTTCATCACTTCCTCTAGTTCCCATGTCGCCTCTTAACACTTATGGTTCTTTCATAGTACTTTGACTAGATGATTAGTCTTGTTGCGTATAACATTATCTCTATGGTCCAAGATCTTCAATGTATACTCCTCATAAGAGAGATTATATTCAAACTATACCACCTATGTATTTAGTACATGTGATGGATATGGTATGTACTTCCACAAGAAAGATATAGAGAATATATCGTGTGCTTGAGACATGGTCGGCAGAAGTTCCAGTTGATAGGCCATAGCTCTAACATAATCAAGGATCTCGAAGGGGATGATGTATCAGTGACTCAGCTTTCCTTTCATCCCAAATATCACGATCCTATTCTATAGAGATATGTAGAGGAATACCATGTCTACAGCCTTAAACTATATGTCTCTTTGGTGATTATCTGCATAGCTCTTCTATCATCTTTGGGCTAACTTGATGTGTTTCCAAATGGTTTTCACCTTCTCCATCATTTCTTTAACCATTTAAGGTATTATAAGATTATGTTCCCTAACATCATCCCAAAACACTGGTGTTCATCATCATTTCCCATAAAGGGATCCATATGGATCCATTTGGATGCTCTAGTGGAAACTGTTATTATAAGAGAACCCGATTAGAGGAATATATCAGTCCCATCCTCCTTTGAAGTATATAGAACATGCTACTAACATGTAATCCCATGTATGAATAGTTTATTCATATTTTCCATCAATTTGAGGATAATAATCCATACTGAATTTCATGTTAGTGACTAGAGAATGTTGAAGGCTTTTTAAAAACATGGAGGTGAATCTTGGATCTCGATCAAATAAAATCGATTGTGGTACTCCATAAAGACTTACCAATTCTATGATATATATCAGTGAAAGATTATTCAATGAGAATTCCTATCACATCTTAATAAAGTTTTCTTATTTTTTAAATAAAATCCACAACAACACATATATAATTGTTTCCTATGGATGTATTTGGAAGTCCGGTGACAAATCTCATGGTGATGTTTTCCCATTTCAATGTAGGTATGGGTAATAGTTTCATCATATCCTTATAATTTTTTATTTTATCTGTAACTTACTGACATACTATAAACTTTGATGTACATTCAACGATCTCATTCTTCATATTTTCCCACAAAAAATTCTCTCAGATATCTCGATATATCTTTTTTATCCATGGGTTAATAGAGAAGGTTGAGCAATGTACATCATTCAGAAGCTTCTTCTTTATCTATGGATCATATGGTACACATAGGCATGACCTAAATCTTATAACTCATTCCTCATAAATTTTAAAATATAAGCATTTACCCTTTCTCATAGCTTCCACCTTCTTATGAATTTCTACATAATTTCTTTGGGCATACTTTATTCTCTTCATAAGGTATGGTTGAGAAATAATTTCAGAAAGTATTGATGATGTTACTTCCTTAATGATTCCCATGTCCATCCTTTTAAAATCTAAGAAGATTGGATCCTTCTCAATTCTCATCATTGATAATTTTACAGGATCATTTATACTTATATATTCTACCACTTTAGTGATCCTATGCCTCAAATATCCTTATATGTGAATATTTATTTTAGGATCCTTTTATTAGAATATATCTCACACTTCTCCCCATAAAGACAATGATAACATATTTTCAATGTGAAGATCACCATTTCCAACTCCAGATCATTCATGGGATAATTTTGATCATTAATTTTAAACTTCCTTGAGGCATAGGCTATCTATTTATCATTTTCACCAGTACAAGAACTAATCCCTTCATTGAGGTATCACTATATACTACAAAGAGTTCCCCACTTATTGGTAGTTTGAGCACTAGAGTGGTGGAATTCCTCTTTTTTAACTCTTTGAAGTAGTCTTCAAATTCACTGGCCCAGAAATTTGTTTATCCCTTCCAAGTCATCTTGGTTAGTGGATTTGACAATCATGGGATGTTTTTTCACAAATCTAGAGTAATAATTAACTATACCAAGGAAACTACATATCTCTATTAAAATTTTTGGCATTTTAATATCATCGAATACCTTTATCTTGGAAGGGTCCATAGAAATCTATTTGCTGGTGATAACATGCCCCAAGAATGATACTTCATCCATATAGAACTCACATTTACTGTACTTTTCATATATCTTCTATCTTTGTAATTTCTTTATAAAAATATTCAAACTATCCTCATGTTCCTCCTTGATCTTGTATTATATTAGAATATCATCGATAAAGACTACCACAATTTTTTCAAGGTAATCTATAAGGACTCTATTAAGTCCCTGACTATTGATATAGCATTAGTGATTCTAAAATGAATCACTATGAACTCATAGTGTCTGTACCTCATTTTAAAGTAAGTCTTAGGAATATATTCCTTCCTCACCTTTAATTGGGAATATCCCAACCAATGGTCCACCTTAGAGAAATACAAGGCCCCACACAGTTGATCAAACAAGTCACATATCTGTGGTTGGGGATGCATGTTATTTTTCATGATTTTTATGTGCTCAAAATAATCAATGTAGAGGTGCATTGATCCATCCTTCTTAATGATGAAGAAGATTGTTGCACCCCATGGTGAAGCACTCAGGTATATAAAAACATTGTCCAGATTCTATTGTAACTGCTTCTTTAGTTCCTCCATCTCAGTGGTGGCCATTCTATAAGGTGTATTTGATATAGGTAGAGATCCAGGAAGAAGTTCAATTGAGAACTCAACCAATATTTTATGAGGACGAACATAAAATTCTTTAGGGAACACATTAGTCCATTCCCTTACAATGTGAATGTATTTGAGCATGATTCCCCGATTTGTCTTAATCATTTGAGCTAAATATGCGTGCTAATAATGTAATAATCTTGAGATGATGATTCTGATGTAGATTATCTTCCCAATTACACTTGTATAGAATTGGAGGAGTCTTTAGGATGTTAAGAGTGATCTCCCCTTACCAGTAGTTGATGTTGTCTTTGAATAAAGATACCACATCCATGCCAAAAATAACATCAAACTCCAATAAAGGAATAGAAACCAGATTTTATGGAAGGTTCAGTCCACAAAAATTAACTGGGGAGGAGTTATATACTTTGGATACAATAATTTTCCCATTTTTTATTCTCAAAGATAACTGAAACTCTATATTTTGAGGTGGGGGTTTAATAGTTCTACTAAAAATGAAAGATACAGAAGAATACGTAGAACCAAAATCAAAAAGTATGTTCAAAACTCTTGATTGAATAACCATTATACCTATCACCACATTACTTTCAGGATCCACCTCAGTAGTAGTGAGGACATAATCCTTCTTCTTCTCCTTTGTATTTGGTGGATGATGATGTTGATTAACCTCAATGACTCAGGGTTTAGTGCACTGGATTGCATAATTCCCTTGGTTCCTATAGTTGAAGCATTGAACCATGGGTTGTTCTATCCTTTACTCTACCATATTATCATGTTTCCTCGTTTCTCTTAGACATTCATGAGCTTGGGGGACTTCTCTATCACACTTATATAATTTCCCCATACCTTTGAGGAAATTCACATGATGCTTCTTACAACATTTTTGAAATGTGGGTGGTTTAGTTTTCATTCCACATTTTTCATTAGATCCTCCATCTTGAAACTCCATAATTAATTTTCTATCACCATATCCATGTGACCATTTACCAAAATCCATCTCAACTTTTAGGGAACATAAAAAAACTTCTTCATAACTACCAAATTATTGAATTTATAGATCTTTTTGATGTTGTGGTTTTAAACCACTAAAGAATATATAAATTTTGATATAATTGTTGATAAAAAATACAAAGCATACCTTTCAATCCTTGTAATTTTTTTAGGTCATGACTGAATCTACTTCCCTTTACTTAAACTCTATGAATTATCTCTCTATGTTTTTATGAAGAGTTCGAGGAAAATACTTATTAAGAAACAATATCCAAAAGTATTCCCACTCCATCTCTTCAATTTCGTCCTTCAGCTTGGTGTTCTTAATCAATTCCCACCATTGGTCGGCCACTCCATCCAGATGATAAATGGATAGAGTCACATTCTTCTTCTCAGAACAATAGAGAAAAAAAGATCTTCTCCATTGATTTGACCCACTCTTCTATAATAAGTGGATAATAAGATCTACCTAATGTCTATGGTTGTTGTTGTATAAAATACTAGATATCTAGTTTCTCCCACTTATATGAAGGACAACATTCCACATTATTCAGGTTATTGTTCATAGACTAAGAAAACTAGGTAATCATTACCATGAAATTTTTAACTCCACCTCCCAAGGAATTGGGGATGTCATTCGATCAATCACTACATTTTCCATCACATGGTTTGTTGGCCTGGTTTCTCCTATTTCCAACCATTTTCTAAAATAGAAAAGGATAAGAAAAAAACAAAAGTCAATAATTCATGAATAAATAATTTATTCCTTTTTCCAATTAACTATAAAGGCATATCGTTTAGGATCCATATGTTTTGAAATTTCTAAAACAAAGCTTATTGGGTGCTTATATATCCTTAGTCTCATACTAAGGGGTTTTCATTAATGTTATCTAATCCTAATTCCCAAGTTAACTAAAATGTGCTCTGATACCAACTATAGCAACCCTAATTTTTCTTACATTACTATTACATCATTTTAAAGATAAAAATATAATAGTGATACAAAACATTGATCCAAAGGTTTAGTGTCTTTAGAAAAGTAAGACCATAGATAACATTTACAAAATAAAACATAAACATTTATTTAATTTCTTATTCTTTATCTTCTTATTGTCCCTCATGTTCTCCTTAGTATAAGTATTCACCTGAGGATATACATGAAAAAAGGGGAGAGATAAAAGCTCAGTAAGAGGATGAATAAGAGACATAAAACATGGGTGAGAATAATCATCATCATAACAAAATAAGTACCATATCATCATAATAATCATGATAGAAAGCATTAGAAAAAGGAATGGATTTTGAAATTTCATAAAAGTGAAACATCATGTCTTAGTGGTAAAATACCACACATAGTTGTGAACAAATCTAGCATCATGTTCAAACATATTTCACATTATATCATGAGTTTAATCACATCAACCAATGAATTGGAGCACTATATAATTCCTATAGCACCCATAAAATCATAACATTTACATACACTATATATTTATGAGTTCACCCATCACATCATAGATATACATTATCATGCATACCACATATAACCTATATCAATATTTGGCATAAAATATTCCATGTAATGCAATGAGTTTCATTTCACAAAGAATAAATTCATTAAAAAAATTTGGGGTTCCCAAAATAAATAAGGAATAAAATACTTGGTTTGAGAATCATCAATCTTTTCTGAATAAGAAAAAATCTCATGAGAATTGAAAGATGCATTTTCGGAAAGAAGAGTTATTTTGAAAAACTATTTGAATTTGTAATAAAACCTGATTAGAAAATGTATATTCCCTAAAATAAAAGGGAGTGAAAAATAAATGATCTTTAAGGAACATTAATGCTGTAAAGACCCGTAAATTTCAAGTAATTTTATTTTTCTTAATTTTCTTTGGAATTTTACAAGAAAACAGTTTCTGACGGCACGTGATTCTGAGGCCCAGTGTGCCCGGAATCATTTTCTGAAGTTTGGATCAGGTACGTTCAGTGAACGAAAGAGCGGGTTTTTCTAACTTTTGAACTGGTGCTCGGAATCAAATTCCGAGGCCACCGATGGAATCGCAGCGTCAGTACTTGCTTAGAAACGCCTCTTCCGGAGTTGCGTTTGCTCGGGTGTGGTTTTTAATTTTTGGGGTTAAGTGAAGAAAATAAAATAAAGTGGTGCGACAACTTTATTTTATTTCAGTTAAAGCCACTTAAAGCCACTTAAAGCTGCTTAAGCTGAGTTGAAGCGGATAGAGTGGAACCCAAAATATCCTACCCTCTTGGTAGGATATTTGTGAGGTGGGGCCTGCACGAGCCCCACCATTTCTTTTCCCCTAAGTAACGCACCTGCAACCCCCTCTTAATGAAAGTCAACTGGGGTATTTTCTAAAACTCTTAAACGCTCATATTAAATGGACAGTTAAGTCGTTACCATTAATTCACCAAATTAATGGTTCGTTTCTTAACATGTTTTCAAACTATTGTCATAATAATAAAATAACACCAACACCTTTTATTTTTGTTGACAGGTTGATTGTTGAGAGGATTTGAAGAATCTGTACCTTCTTTCCTCTTCGTGAAGAACGTGAAGAACGCGAAGAATGCGAAGAACGCCGAACCCTCGGAGATCGACGACGCGACGCCGTGTTCCGAGACACCGACGATTCTCCTTCCACGACGCTTCTTCCGCGATGTTCTTCCCCGCAATAATCTCCGATCATCAACTGCTTGAGGTAGGAGATTTCAGATCCTTTAATTTTTCCTTTTTGGATTTTATCCTTAACATGGATTTAATTTGTGAAATTAAATCCATGTGTTTTCTTTAACCCTCGGAGATCGACGACGTGAAGCACTTCCGCGACGCGATGATCCTCTTCTTCCGCGACGGTCAATTCCGCGAAGAACTCTCGTCCGATGACAGCTACGAGGTAGGGGTTTTATTTGAGAATAATTTTTATTCCCATGGTTGTTCCTTCTAAAACAAAGAACCCGGATCAAAGTTCAATTTTAATTTATTAAAATTGTGTATTGTTTTGTTTTTCATGTGTTGAATGTTATTCCCAGTTGTTATCACCTAACGCGGAGTGTGCGGGCCAAACAAACACGGCCCGACAACCCTCCGTAGTTTTTCGTTGATGCGTGGATTAACGGCATTTACGAAATGGGATTGGAATGGCAATTGGAGGCCTTCGCAACAGAGTTCGGATCCCGGGAAAGCCGTAGGCGGAAACCGCAGGCAAAACGGACCACCGGAGCGCGTCCGGTGGTCTGCGGAAGTTCCCGCCGGCCGCCAGGAAGCGGCGGCGCCCGGCGCGCCGCTGGGAAGACCTGCCGTGGTGGCGAGAGCCAATCCCGCGGCCGCGCAGGACCGCAGGAAAGGGACGCAACCTTGCGCCGCGTCCGGTGACACGGGGCAGCCCCCACGTGGGGGGGGGGGATCCTTGGGTGCTGCCGCTCGGCCAGCGCCGAGCCGCCAGACCGGCCAGCCGGGTCGGACCCGGTCCCGGGTCGCGCCCAGCCGGGTCGGTCCAGGCCCAGACCCCCCATTTTCGGACCATTTCGGAATTTTGCTCATAACTTGAGCTACGAGCCTCTGAATGACGCACCGTCAGAGGCGATGCGATCCTTGTATTGAGACGGTAGTTTCGGTATACTGCACCCAAGGTTTCAGAATACTTTGGGTTCGGCCGGGTTGGTTCGTACACGGAACCAACTGGGCCCTCGGAGCGGAAATGCTTATAACATGAGATCCGGACGTCCGATTGACGTACCGTCGACTTTGATGGATTCCTCTAAGTGAGAAGGATCTTTTGGATTACTCCGCCCAAGGTTTGGATGCATTTGGAGTACAGTCGGGTTGGTTTTTACTTAAAAACCAACCGGGCACCTAGGACGAAAAAGCCAATAACTCTCAGACTGGGCGTCCGATTGGCGCGCCGTCTGCGACGTTGAGTTCCTATTGACGATACGAAACTTTTGGATACATCAACTCTAGACTATGTATCAGTTGATGTATCAGCCTCTCGGCTCATGGAGCGGACCCTCCCGAACGAGCTTGCTGTGTGTGGGAACCCTAGAGCTGGCTGTGACTGCTACTGTGATGACGATGACTGTACATATATCCTTAGTGGATTCGACGGTGACGACTACAACACTTAGCGATCTTTTGTGGGTCAGTGCTACCGATCCTATGTGGGTCAGCGCTTAGTGGTCCTGTGTGGGCCAGCGCCTACAGATCATGTGTGGGTCTGATCCTGTGTGGGTCTTTGCGGGGGTTAGTTACCTATCGATCCTTTGTGGGTCAGATCCTTTGTGGGTCATTGCGGGGGTCAGTTACCTATCGATCCTTTGTGGGTCAGATCCTTGGTGGGTCATTGCGGGGGTTAGTACCTATCGATCCTTTGTGGGTCCAACGGCTTAGATGAATCAGTGGCAATATCTGGTCATCATTATCGTCATATGAAGAAGTACACCTGTGTGAGATGAATCCTGTTTTTCTTTCCTTTTTGGATTGTGTTGTGTTATCCTGTGTGGATTTACGTTTTTCTTTCCTGTGTGGACTGGGTTGTACTTGAGCTTGGATGTTGGAGCCGAGCGAGAATTGATGACTTAGGTATATGTATGGGCATATACTTATGCAGTGTCCGATGTTACTTCGTGATTGTATCTTTCCTTTGTGGATTATCCTTTGTGGATTCTGGGAGACCTTCGGGGGTCTCGTGGTCCCTACTAAGTAGCTTATACTCACCCCTGCACGGGCTATGCCCGCACTACGTTGTGTTGGTTGCAGACGACGGACAACGCTTATCGTGGTGGAGGCTCGCGGAGCAGGACGGTACCTGGAGGTGGACCACTGGGCGAGACGTACTCGGAGCGGTCCGCTGGACCTGAGGAGCAGTGGAGGCTTTCTATACCCACCCTTCAGGTGTGATTTCTAGTGGACAGCTCGACATTGCGGATTTACTTTTCAGTTGTTGTTTTCCCTTTCCAGTTGTACTTTACTTTCAGTTTGGGTTTGTATACTGGCCCACTTACTTTTCCGCACTTACTATTGTACCAGTTTTTACATAGTGTTTACTTCTTCCTACTTGATCTGTGGTGTTTTTGGTTTAGTTTACAAAGGCAATTCCTTCCCTTTTATCGGGATTTACACCTTGGTGCTAGTCGCCAACCCCTGGCCTATGGAAGGAGGGCTTGGGGTAGTCACGACACGGGCCCCGGGGACGGGTCATGACAAATTGGTATCAGAGGAGTTCGGTTCTACCGCAGACTCTGATATTTCTTCTATGTGAAGCAATAGAGTTAAGCGTATTGAGTGTGGTTATCAGTCCAGGGAGCCCAGTGTTGGTGTGGTGGCCGACGTATCCGTACACCAGGACCCTGACTTCTGATTTCTGACTTAATGCACGAAAACATTGATTGCATGTGTGTTTCAAGTTTTCTTTGTGATTACTTTGTATCAGCTCACCAGGTATACTACTCTGACCGTGGCACACCTGTTTCCTTTTCAGGATGGCCCCACGATGGCAGCCAGCTAGGGTTCCGAGAGTTGAGTGTGACGACAGCCCACCGAGCGACGAGACCTCGGTACAGGGCCCTTTGACAGCTGATGCACCGGCAGTACCTCTACCCGCCGAGCCACCGATGCTTCCAGCCCCAACCGCTGACGATGAACGTCGCCTTGGAGCTCTGCATGAGTTTCAGCACCAGCGACCGCCTAGGTTACGTGGGGAGATGGACCCCCAGGCAGCCGAGGACTGGCTGGAGGCAGTTGTACGAGTTTTTAGGCTTGTGAGGACACCAGCAGACCTCATGGTGATCCTCACAGCGAGCCTACTGCACGCAGCAGTGGGCCGATGGTGGAGCTTGATGCTCCAGGTCCACGATGAGGCATCTCTTATCTGGACAGAATTTGAGGGCCTCTTCCGCTCAGAGTTCGTCCCGGCCACCCTCCGTGCGGTTCGCATCCAGGAGCTTCTTCATCTGCGGCAGGGCAGCTTGACGGTCACCCAGTACTCGGCGAGATTTACCGATCTCTCGCGCTACTCGACCGACATGGTACGAGACCCATTCTTCCAGGCCCAGACCTTTGAGCAGGGATTGAGACACGAGATCAGGGCATCGCTGATCTCCCTCAGCATTTCGACTCAGGCAGGAGTACTGGAGCGAGACCTTTTGATCGAGATCTTACTTGCTGAGCCTTCATTAGCAGCGAGACCTACCGAGGGGCGGCACATAACAGAGTCTTCTGCGGTTGGCAGTCGACGAATGAATCAGGGGTCCAGGCAGACCAGACCCTCACGTAGACGACCTCGAGACACTGGATCAGTAGTGCGGGGCACACAGCGTGGATCCAGTCTTTCGAGAGGCAGGCAGTGCTACATATGCGGCGAGTAGGGCCACATGGCTCGTGACTGCTCGACCCACCATGCCGAGGAGCAGAAGACGATTGAGGGGCCACCCAGGCAGAGGAAGAGGGTCGACCGTGGCAATCCACAGGGAGGAGGCGGACGAGGCAGAGGAGTTGGCCGAGCAGCAGGTGGTGGGAGATGCTTTGAGGTTCTACCACCACCACCACCACCACCACCGGGAGGTCCACCCCGACCACAGGGAGATGGCGGGCAGAGACAAGCACAACTTCAGGTAGCGGAGGCCTACGACCACGTCGCACCCGAGATGATTTGAGGTACTATCTGTGTCTATTACACCCTTGCTGCTGTTCTTATAGACACATGAGTGAGTCAATCTTTCATAGCCGCTGCCCTTGTTTGGAGCTCGGAGATTCTGATAGAGCCGTTGGCTCGATCCTTACGGCTAGAGACTCCTACGGGAGCGGACTCGACGATTACGCACTAGTGCCGGCAGTGTGAGCTTACTCTAAGAGGGGAGATCTTCGGATGGGATCTTCTTGTAGCGGTGTTGAGGCCTTACGACGTCATCTTGGGCATGGATTGGTTATCTATAGTTCATGCTCAGATCGACTGTATTAGGCGCAAGGTGTGATGTGTACGCACCGACGGGAGCAGGTTCACATTTACCGGCGAGAAGGGAGCCTTCGCAGCACAGGATGGATTTCCACAGAGGAGAGGACATCCCATCACTCATCAGTTGGCTAACCTCATCCTAGGAGCAGTTGACATACGAAGTCCTAGTTTTCCTGCAGTGGTGGATCGGTACGCGGACGTCTTTCCCGACGATGTTCCAGGGATACCTACTCGCAGAGAGGTAGAATTTCATATTGACCTGTACCCCGAGACAACCTCGATATCGACTCCAGCATATCTGATGGCCCCCGCTGAGCTTCGAGAGCTACGGGTACAGTTGGAGGACTTGCAGGGCAAGGGTTTCATCCGACCCAGTGTTTCACCCTGGGCTTCCCCGATATTGTTCACCAAGAAGGCGGACGAGAGCTTGCGACTTTGTGTCAACTATCGTCGCCTGAACCAGGTGATGGTGAGGAAAAAGTATCCGCTACCGAGGATTGATGACCTCTTCAATCAGCTCAAGGGAGCAGGGTGGTTCTCGAAGATAGACCTCAGGTTAGGCTATCATCAGCTCAGAGTTCGGGACGAGGACGTGCAGAAGACGGCCTTCAGATGTCGGTATGACCACTATGAGTTCTTTGTTATGCCTCTCGGCGTAACCAATGCTCCAGTGGTGTTCATGGGACTCATGAACAAGATCTTTCATCCATACCTCTATCGATTTGTCGTAATCTTCATCGACGACATTTTGATATACTCGACGACTGAGGAGGAGCACGCCTACCACTTACGGGTTGTACTAGACACACTCTGAGAGCACCAGCTTTATGGAAAGCTCTTGAAGTGTCAGTTACGGATATGTAAGGTCCACTTCTTGGGACACGTCATCTCTGAGGCGGGAGTTGCAGTGGATCCTGCGAAGATCGAGACAGTGCTAGCTTGGGAGCCACCCAAGAGCGTGACGGAGGTGCAGAGTTTCTTGGGACTAGCTGGATACTATCGGAGATTTGTGCCAGACTTCTCCAGAGTTGAGGCACCACTCTCAACTCTTATGAAGAAGGGGAAACCCTTTGTGTGGTCAGACAGATGTCAGTAGAGATTTCAGGAGCTGAGACAGAGATTGACCAGCGCCTCTATCTTGAGGTTGCCTGAGGAGGGAGTAGGGTACGTAGTCTACTGCGATGCATCAGGGACCAGACTCGAATGTGTCCTGATGCAGGATCGGGCAATGATTGCCTATGGATCACATCAGTTGAGGCCGCATGAGCAGAACTACGCTACCCATGACCTGGAGTTAGCAGCAGTAGTTTTCTTTTCGAAGACATGGTGATACTACCTGATGGGCGAGCGCTTTATAGTCTTTTTTGACCATCAGAGTCTCAGGTACATCTTCTCTCAGAAGGACCTGAACCTGATATAGTGGCGATGGCTCAAGTTCTTCCAGGACGATGAATTTGAGATAGTCTATACTCCTGGGAAGGGGAACGTGGTTGCTGATGCTCTCAGCAGGAGGACGGGCATTCAGCTACTCGAGGAGGCGACATAGCAGCTAGCCGCTTTGCAGATATCCTTCATGGATAGAGATGGCGCAACCTTCCTTCAGTCTCTCACAGTCTCTCCGCCACTACTACAGCGGGTCAGAGAGGCACACCGTGGGGATGCTGACTGTGAGACGCGGCGTGTACAGATATCCTCAGGACAAGCACCCGATGGTTTCTCCTTTGGAGAAGAACACAACATCCTTTTCAGAGGATGCACCTTAGTACCAGTCACTTTATGAGAGGATGTGTTGAGAGAGTTTCACACTTCTCCTTTGGCGGTACATCCTGGAGTGGAAAAGATGTACCAGGACCTTAGACGACAGCACTGGTGGCCGAGCATGAAGAAGGCTGTGGCAGAGTTCGTTTCTCAATGCCTCACCTACCAACAGGTGAAGGCAGAGCATCAGGTACCAGCAGGCTTGGTACAGCCCTTGGAGGTCCCAGAGTGGAAGTGGGATGGGATATCTATGGACTTCGTGACTGGACTTCCACGCACTTCCAGAGGTCACGACTCCATTTGGGTGATTGTCGACCGACTCACCAAGTTGGATCACTTCTTACCCATCAGAGAGCAGGGCTCAGTGGAGAGCTTGGGGCGTCTCTACATTCAAGAGATTGTACGGCTCCACGGTGTGCCATCATCTATCGTCTCCAATCGAGATTCTCTCTTTACTTCCCAGATTTGGAAGGAGTTGCAGGAGGCGTTCGGGACACAGCTACGTCTGAGCACCGCCTTTCACCCTCAGACGGATGGTCAGATGGAGAGGACCATTCAAACTCTCAAGGACATGATCCGCGCATGTGTCCTCGACATTGGTAGTAGATGGGAGGACCACCTACCCTTGGTGGAGTTTGCGTACAACAATAGCTACCACTCCACCATCGGGATGGCACCATACAAGGCATTGTACGGCAGACCTTGCAGATCTCCTTTGTGCTGGAAAGACCCTGGGGAGTCAGCACTTGTGGGACCAGAGATGGTCCGGGCCATGACAGAGAAGGTCCAGGTCATCCAGG
This sequence comes from Viscum album, assembly GCA_963277665.1. Classification (NCBI taxonomy): domain Eukaryota; kingdom Viridiplantae; phylum Streptophyta; class Magnoliopsida; order Santalales; family Viscaceae; genus Viscum; species Viscum album. The sequence continues at coordinate 2,053,477,914 of OY728145.1, forward strand.
AGCAGATGAGGATAGCTCAGAGCCGGCAGAAGTCTTATGCTGACAGGAGGCGGAGGCCACTAGAGTTCGAGGATGGAGACCATGTCTTCTTGCACGTCTCACCTCGACGTGCATTACAGAGATTTTTCCAAGGCAGAAAGTTGTCTCCACGCTTCATCGGACCATTCCAGGTCCTCAACAGGATCGGAGAGGTGGCTTATCGCCTGGCTCTACCACCTCAGTTGCACCGGGTGCACGACATCTTCCACGTATCTCAGTTGAGGACATACGTGCATGACCTGACGCATATCATTGACCATGGGGAGCTGGATGTTGATGATGGGGCGACTTTTGCGGAGGTCCCGGTGGATATCGAGGATCGACAGGAGCGGGTCCTACATGGAAAATCTATTCCTCTAGTGCGCAACAGATGGTAGCACATGAACCTCCAGGAGAGCACTTGGGAGCGGGAGACTCAGATGCGTGCTCAGTACCCACATTTGTTTCCCTAGCTTATGATGTATCTTTACGGGGACGTAAAGCCCTGAGGTGGGAGTGATGTAAAGACCCATAAATTTTAAGTAATTTTTTTTCTTAATTTTCTTTGGAATTTTACAAGAACGTAGTTTCTGACGGAACGTGATTCCGAGGCCCGGTGTGCCCGAAATAATTTTCTGAAGTTTGGCTCGGGTACGTTCAGTGAACGAATGAGCGGGTTTTTCTAACTTTTGAACCGGTGCTCAGAATCAAATTCTGAGGGCACCTATGGAATCATAGGGCCGGTACTTGCTTAGAAGCGCCTCTTCCGGAGTTGCGTTTGCTCAGGTGTGGTTTTTAATTTATGGGGTTAAGTGAAGAAAATAAAATAAAGTGGTGCGACAACTTTATTTTATTTCACTTAAAGCCACTTAAAGCCACTTAAAGCTGCTTAAGCTGAGTTGAAGCGGATAGGGTGGAACCCAAAATATCCTAACCTCTTGGTAGGATATTTTTGAGGTGGGGCCCGCACGATCCCCACCGTTTCTTTTCCCCTAAGTAACGCACCTGCAACCCCCCTCTTAATGAAAGTCAACTGGGGCGTTTTCTAAAACTCTTAAACGCTCCTATAAAATGGACAGTTAAGTCGTTACCATTAATTCACTGAATTAATGGTTCGTTTCTTAACATGCTTTCAAACTGTTGGCATAATAATAAAATAAGACCAACACCTTTTATTTTTGTTGACGGGTTGATTGTTGAGAGGATTTGGAGAATCTGTACCTTCTTTCCTCTTCGCGAAGAATGCGAAGAACGCGAAGAACGCGAAGAACGCCGAACCCTCGGAGATCGACGACGCGACGCTGTGTTCCGTGACGCCGACGATTATCCTTCCACGATGCTTCTTTCGCGACGTTCTTCCCCGCAACAATCTCCGATCATCAACTGCTTGAGGTAGGAGATTTCAGATCTTTTAATTTTTCCTTTTTGGATTTTATCCTTAACATAGATTTAATTCGTGAAATTAAATCCATGTGTTTTCTTTAACCCTATGAGATCGATGACACGATGCCCTTCCGCAATGCGATGATCCTCTTCTTCCGCGACGGTCAATTCCGCGAAGAACTCTCGTCCGACGACAGCTATGAGGTAGGGGTTTTATTTGAGAATAATTTTTATTCCCATGGTTGTTCCTTCTAAAACAAAGAACCCGGATCAAAGTTCAATTTTAATTTATTAAAATTGTGCCTTGTTTTGTTTTTCATGTGTTGAATATTATTCGTAGTTGTTATCACCTAACGCAGAGGGTGCGGACCAAACAAACACAGCCCGACAACCCTCCGCAGTTTTTCGTTGATGTGTGGATTAACGACGTTTACAAAATAGGATCGGAATGGCGATTGGAGGCCTTTGTAGCAGAGTTCGGATCCCGAGAAAGCCGTAGGCACAAACCGCAGGAAAAACGGACCATCGGAGCGCGTCCGGTGGTCCGCAGAAGTTCCCGCTGGCGCGCCACGCCGGCACCGGCGGCTGGAGTCGGTGGCTGGCAGTGGCCGGCCACCAGGAAGCGGCGGTGCCCGACGCGCCGCCCTTAAGACCCGCCGCGGCGGTAAGAGCCAGTCCCGCGGCCACGCGGGACCACGGGAAAGGGACGCGGCCTTGCGCCGCGTCCGGTGACATGGGGCGGTCGCGGCTCCTTGGGTGCGGCCGCTCGGCCAGTGCCGAGGCGCCAGACCAGCCAGCCGGGTCGCGCCTAGCCGGGTCGGACCTGAACCCGGGTCGGGTCGACCCGGTTCGGGCCGACCCAGGGGGGTTGGGCCGGGTCGGTCCGGGCCCAGACCCCCCGTTTTCGGACGTTTTCGGTCTTTTTCCCATAACTTGAGCTACGGGTCTCTGAACGACGCGCCGTTAGCGGCAATGCGATCCTTGGATCGAGACGGTCATTTTTGGTATACTACACCCATGGTTTCGGAATACTTTGGATTCAGCTGGGTTGGTTCGTACACGGAACCAACCAGGCCCTCGGAGCGGAAACACTTATAACTTGAGCTCCAGACGTCCGATTGACGCACCATCAGCTTTGATTGATTCCTCTAAGTGAGACAGATATTTTGGCTTACTCCGCCTGAGGTTTGGACATAGGTGTAGTATGGTCGGGTAGGTTTTTTCTTAAAAACCAACCGGGCCCCTGGGACGAAAAAGCCAAAAACTCTCAGACCGAGCGTCCGATTGACGCGTCGTCTGCGATGTTGAGTTCCTGTTGACGATACGGAACTTTTGGATACATCAACTCTGGACTATGTGTCAGTTGATGTATCATTCTCTCGGCTCGTGGAGCGGACCCTCCCGAACGAGCTTGCTATGTGCGGGAACCCTAGAACTGGCTGCGACTGCTACTGTGATGACGACGACTGTACAGAGATCCTCAGTGGATTCGACGGTGACGACTACAGCACTCAGCGATCCTTTGTGGGTCAGTGCTACCGATCCTGTGTGGGTCCAATCCTGTGTGGGTCCGATCCTGTGTGGGTCCGATCCTGTGTGAGTCTTTGCGGGGGTTATTTACCTATCGATCCTTTGTGGGTCAGATCCTTTGTGGGTCATTGTGGGGGTTGGTTACCTATCGTTCCTTTGTGGGTCAGATTCTTTGTGGGACATTTCTGGGGTTAGTACCTATCGATCCTGTAGAGACCCGTATCTTGACGTACATGGACATTACATTACTTTTGCGGAATACTTAGTACATAACAAAAACACACACACACAAGGATCGTAATAGTTTAGTGTCTTTGGAAACTCGGAACGTAATCTTCTAATCGTGGTGAAAGATCTTCAATATCTCCCATAAAGATCTTCCCTTTTTTTTTTACCTAAAACCTTTCTTTATATCCTGGGGAAAAGAAAACATAAAAGGGTGATCTCAAATGCTCAGCAAGGGCAAATAAAGGAAATAAAAATCATATCATATCTTTTTGAAAATCAAAACCTACAAAAGAGATCATAATATCTTATCATGGAATAATTCATAGAAGTGAAAATGAGATCCCCATAAAACTTGAAACTTTGTGGCATGCACACATAATCATGGAAAATCATTTCTTGTTAGTCATGACTCATTGCCAAGACTATCTTAGTGGACAAAGTCCCTTTCTGAACCGAGTTCACTCCTCGTTTCAGTCCTGTATCACTGAACCGAAATAACCTTCCGTTCCAGCCATGTCTATCTCATGAGATATAAAATCTTTACCCAATGCATTGGAGGGAGATATAGGTCCCACCCATCTTATAATGAATCATTTCTTATGTGTGCCACATAATCATAAAACATACATCATCGCATAACACATGTAACAAAAATGGGATTCTTGAAACATAATGACATCATAAATCGATTCATATAAGATAAAGGAATTCATAAACATAATTCCATCACAACATAGTCAAATCAATGTAAAAATATGGATAGAAACAGAACCCTTTATTATCTTAGATGGAAAATAATTTTGATAAAACACTTGAATTGAATTCTTGAGGAAAATATCCTTTCTTCTTCAAAAACATTTTTCCTTTCATAACATGTCATACGACTTTAAAATAAAAGAAGTTGATTAAAAATAAAATTGATAACTTGTAAAGGAAGCTTCTTGGAAATAATGTTTTAAAAATACATCCATGCCGTATAAGTTAAAAAAAACATTCTTCGTACTTTTGTCGGAAAAGTCAAAAAGTACCTCGTACGACAAAAGATTCCTTTCATACATATTACTAAAAACTCACCGAAGGGTAAAAATGGATTTAAACAATTGTAGGTGGATGGAAATAATATTACATATTGATGAAACATGGATGTGGATGATAAAATACACCCCAGTGAATACTTACGAATAAACAATCTCGGATAAAAATGAGATTGTGATATTTCCCTTACCTTAGGTCCGACTTGCTTTGTAAGTGTCCGAACCTACTGTATAATGATTTAAATCATGTTATTGACTTATTACAGAATCATATTCATTGTTATGATATCATATATGGTTCACTTATGACATTATATTACCCGTTCTTTTGTAAATTCCATGTTAAAGAAGCATTTTGGGTAAAATCGTTTCATTTATCGTAGGTGTTTTGACTTGTTGTTCTTGACATCATTATTACTTATATCATGATTTACTTACTTCCAGAATATAAAATATGATTTATATATCATATATATTCAGTATATATATATATATAATAGATAGATAAATAAAATGAAAAACACCGTTCATGGAGACGGTAGTCCGTACGTACGCATGAACGATGTTTTTCTTTCCTTATTGTCTTGAAATGGAAGTAAGTAGATGAAATACATATGTATATATATACATAAATCCAGTAGCTTTATAATGTCATATATTTCATTATTATTTCTTATATATACATTATAATCATTCTTAAATAGTTAACATGGAGAATGAATCTCATCGCGTCGTGGAGACGGTAGTCCGTACGTACGCACGAGCGATGATATCATTTCTATAAATATTGAATTGAATTGGAGTGGATTATACAATATATCAGAATCAATATGATGTTGTAATAACTATGTATAGTTATTCTTTACACCATTATACCCATCCATGTAAGGTGGTGGTGGAAAATAGATTACACCACGGCGTGGAGACGGTATTCCGTACGTACGCACGCGCGGTGATTTCTTTTTCCGTAGGATGGATAGATGGTGAAATAGGGTCGTTTCATACTTATAATAACATATCAGTATATGAGTGATACTGATGTTATTACTTCATAATGAAACAACCTAAGAAGAAGAAGTGGAAGAAGAAATAAAGATGAAAGAATTGGTAACGGTAATTACCTCTTCTTTGAAGTGCCTCTTTGAGACCTCCTCTTAGGGCACTAAAATTGGTCTTTGAGGAAGACCAGAACCTCTAAGATTATTCTAGGGAAGTGGAGAAGAGATTTTGGCAGGGGTTGGCCGAGCTTGAGTGCTCAATTTGGTGTGAGGATGAGGGGGAGGAGGTATCCTTTTATAAGGGAGGAGAGGGGCACCTTAGGAATACCTCAAAATATTATTTTATATTAATGTCAAAATCGGTTTATAATGGTTCCAAAGGGTCTTATTTAGAAGATAAAGTGGGGATGGGTCGAAATACTATCAACCAATAGAATTTAGACAAGTTTAGGTTATTATTTTAACCTTATCAATTAGATTTAACTCTAAGTTAAATAATTTAACTTTTACCGTGTCTTTTTGTTTTTTTACACTATATGGTTAATACACTTACAATAACATGCCAAACGAACCCCAAATTGTTTATTACTAATATATATATCCTTATCTAAGTCATTTGGCCGAACCTTAGATTTTTAGGAATAAAATAACAATTAATAATATAATATTTGATTTAAAAACTATTTTGTGTCAATTTTGACACTATTTGATATATGATTTTTGTGAAAGTCATAACAGAATTATATGTTCGAACCAAGTTGATTAAATCAACACTAATATATCATAGTAACCTAGAAAATTAGTGTAATTCATAAAAAGTCTCAAATTATATTTATTTTGGTGTTTATAACATCAATTATGTCAATATTTCATTAATAAGATAATTACTGCATCATCACTGTGTCATAAATAAATTAAATTATATGATGTCTAAAAATTACAAATAAAATACCATCATGTAGTAAATCTTTTTAGCTTTCTAATGAATATTTACAATCGAATTTATCTTATGTATAACCCCATATTAAAAATGATTTACTTATTAAACTTTGATTTTAACTATTTTAACCCTTCTTTAAATAAATTAATAATAAATGTCCTAATCTAATCCAAGTGGGCCTAAATGGTCATATTTTATTCCTAAGTTTGTTTTTGGTCGAATTACACTTGTCCAATAGAATTAGGACATGTGTTAGGGTAATATTAATATCATATTTACCCTTAGTTACCCTATTTACTATTAACCGCGGTAAAAAAAAGTAAAAAGTTACTATTCACCAAAAATTATTTTCATCTCATTGAACCACATTTTAGTCCTTGATATTAACCGTGTCTCTCGGATTTTTGAAATTCCATTCAGAGAAGCGGTAAAATTATGTTTTATGAAAAATTCAGTTTTTAACCTACCACTTAGTGGTTTCACTATTCATCAAAAATTGAAAGTTTTCAGAAAAATACCAAAATTTCATCCTAAGATATATTTCATATTCCGAATTCAAAAATGAAGTCTTTTTTACCAAATTCATAACATAGAAGTTTCATTAATTAATTTTATAATTAAATCCCGCTATTAAAAAAAAAATAGCGTGTTTTTAAGAAACAATATCTATCAAAAGATTGACACTTGATTATGTCTGGTTTAAATGTGAAATTACAACCAATGACCAACATTGTATTAATTTGTAAAAATATATTCTAAATATACTTGAAAACCACTCAAATTAATAATTTATCACTATTAATTATTTCGATTAAAAAAGTTGTTTTTAATTATAATTTAGTAATTTTCACTATTCATCAGAATATGAAAGTTATCCGAAAAGTACCAAAATTTCACCTTAGGCTAAATTCGATACTCCGAATCCAAAAATAAAGTCCATTTTAAAATTTCTAAAATTTAAAAAGTGGTTATTACTATTCATAACGGCTAGTTTTAATAATATTTTAATAGCATATCATTGTTTCGTGAAACTCAGTATTACGTACCACACACGCTATCGAGGAAGGTTGCGATTGCGTGTAATGCAAGGCAAGTCAAGGATGCGTGTTGTGCAAGCTCCTTTTGGTGTAGCGTACAACACAAGACATTAGTGAAATAAAAAGAATATTTTTCATAAAATCTCGGGCTGTTACATTCTACCCCCCTTAAAATGAATTTTGCCTTCGAAATTCGTCGGGGTTATAAATGGTTTACTATTCGAAAGTTTCTTTAATAGAAACCCACATCGTAAAAAGGAATATCAAAACCAATCTTTAAAAACAAAAGTATGAAACGTAACGGTTACCCAAATAAACTAATCATTGGGTTTCCACATAGGCGAAAATATGGATATGGAAGAGAAATATAACCATCATGTTCTGATGGAGAGTGGTAGAGAACATGGCTATGGAAAAGACAGTAATCAAAAATCCATAGATTTGTGATGATATAAGGTACCATCTGATTCATCAGGTATAAGATCACTAGGACAACATTTTTGGTTTTCAAGATCGTTTCCCTAAAGTTGAAAATTTGAATTAGAATAAATACTTACTTTATTTTGGTACAATCTCACTGTTGTTCGTGCTTTGAACAATTTCCACTTCATCTCTTAAATAAATGAAGTTGAATTTGTTATTCGTGAAGTGTTAGCAGATCATGTGATAGAATGACAGGTCATTCCATCTGTCTCAAACAAAAGGTTAGCAAAACTTATATACATAAGTCGATCTATAGTGAGATTAATCATATATGGTTCCTAAAATGGACTTATACTTCATATATCATACTGCTTAATATAATTAAACTAGTTTCTACTAAACAGGGACTTCCTGTAGGTCAGTGGTAGGCGATAAAGGCCAGTCGCACTTCGGTTGTGGGTTCGATTCCCACAGCCTTGTCCGAAGCGATGGGCTGTCGCCCGTCCTGCAGGTTGTCCTTTTTCTAAAACTACATTACTATAACATCACATAAATAACATCAAAAAAAAGTTATATACTTAAACAATACTAACTTATGGTTAACATAATCCATTACAATCTTTAGGCTTATCTAAAATACTTCGGTCCAAGCTCATAGTATAAAGAAAATGATTACTTGAAATGTCGCCAACCAAGCATGTGAATACCATCATTTATCCCCCATATATCTTGTTGGTCACATTCCAATCATGTGAATACTTTAATGATGTATTCTCTTGAAAAATATTAATACCCATTAAACCTTAGTGAAAACATGAATTCTATCAAAAGTTAACTCTTTCCACATACCAAAATCCAAAAATTCTATATACTCAAACCATGATATAACCTTCTCCTTATATCAGTCATGAGCTCATGAATACTATCAAACATTTTATTTTCTCCTTATCCCTTCATTATGAGCATATCATCAACATTCCAAAAATATCTGAATAACCTTTCATGGATACTGGTAACATTAATCAGACAACAATGTAACAATCCTTACATGTCTCTTTATTCCATAGTGCCATGAGATTACTTATACAACATTACACATGATAAACATGTAATAATTCCACTACATTCTTAAACCATTGACCGAGCTTCAACAATTCTTTCATCTCACATATCATTTGTAGTCTCTTCATCATCATCCACATAAATACTTCCCATACGACCATACTGATTATCTTCATGAGACTTTCCCTTAGGGCATTGGTTTGCATAATGCCCGTACATTCCACATTTAAAACATTTAACCATTGTTGATGTCGTAGCAATACCATTATCCTCATCCATGTTGTTAACTGAACCTTTTCCTTTGCATTTACTTGCTTTGTGTCCTTCTTTTCCACACCCAAAGCATCTTCCAGTTCCTTTGAAACATTCTCCTTGATGCCTCTTCCCACATGATTTACATAGGGGAAATTGAACTTTCTTTCCTCTATGATCATCATGGAACTCCATCTTTCTCTTATTAGCCGAGTCAGGAAACTTACCAAATTTTACTTTATTGATCATATTATGAGATTGCTGATTCGACATAATAATGATGTTTGGACTTCCAAATCCCATTTCATTATGAAGAATATCATTCCATTGTCCATCATATCCTCCATTATCGTGAATCATCTTGTTTCCAGCCATTTTCTAAAACCCAAAAGAATAGTGTGAGAGGAAAAAATCATAATAAAGGGGGAGTAACTTCAATATCTAACATCTTAGGTTTAATTCTATGATCGTTAGCGTAATTCTAGTACTATAACCTATACGCATACTTAACCTTAGAGACATCTCTAAACATACCTTAGAAATATCTCTAGGGATCTCATTAAAGTTCTCGCATCCTAGTTTCCAAAGGTTGACTAAACCTTTCCTCTGATACCAACTGTAGAGACCCGTATCTTGACGTACATGGACATTACATTACTTTTTCGGAATACTTAGTACATAACAAAAACACACACACACAAGGATCGTAATAGTTTAGTGTCTTTGGAAACTCGGAACGTAATCTTCTAATCGTGGTGAAAGATCTTCAATATCTCCCATAAAGATCTTCCCTTCTTTTTTTTTACCTAAAACCTTTCTTTATATCCTGGGGAAAAGAAAACATAAAAGGGTGAGCTCAAATGCTCAGCAAGGGAAAATAAAGGAAATAAAAATCATATCATATCTTTTTGAAAATCAAAACCTGCAAAAGAGATCATAATATCTTATCATGGAATAATTCATAGAAGTGAAAATGAGATCCCCATAAAACTTGAAACTTTGTGGCATGCACACATAATCATGGAAAATCATTTCTTGTTAGTCATGACTCATTGCCAAGACTATCTTAGTGGACAAAGTCCCTTTCTGAACCGAGTTCACTCCTCGTTTCAGTCCTGTATCACTGAACCGAAATAACCTTCCGTTCCAGCCATGTCTATCTCATGAGATATAAAATCTTTACCCAATGCATTGGATGGAGATATAGGTCCCACCCATCTTATAATGAATCATTTCTTATGTGTGCCACATAATCATAAAACATACATCATCGCATAACACATGTAACAAAAATGGGATTCTTGAAACATCATGACATCATAAATCGATTCATATAAGATAAAGGAATTCATAAACATAATTCCATCACAACATAGTCAAATCAATGTAAAAATATGGATAGAAACAGAACCCTTTATTATCTTAGATGGAAAATAATTTTGATAAAACACTTGAATTGAATTCTTGAGGAAAATATCCTTTCTTCTTCAAAAACATTTTTCCTTTCATAACATGTCATACGACTTTAAAATAAAAGAAGTTGATTAAAAATAAAATTGATAACTTGTAAAGGAAGCTTCTTGGAAATAATGTTTTAAAAATCCATCCATGCCGTATAAGTTAAAAAAAACATTCTTCGTACTTTTGTCGGAAAAGTCAAAAAGTACCTCGTACGACAAAAGATTCCTTTCATACATATTACTAAAAACTCACCGAAGGGTAAAAATGGATTTAAACAATTGTAGGTGGATGGAAATAATATTACATATTGATGAAACATGGATGTGGATGATAAAATACACCCCAGTGAATACTTACGAATAAACAATCTCGGATAAAAATGAGATTGTGATTTTTCCCTTACCTTAGGTCCGACTTGCTTTGTAAGTGTCCGAACCTCCTGTATAATGATTTAAATCATGTTATTGACTTATTACAGAATCATATTCATTGTTATGATATCATATATGGTTCACTTATGACATTATATTACCCGTTCTTTTGTAAATTCCATGTTAAAGAAGCGTTTTGGGTAAAATCGTTTCATTTATCGTAGGTGTTTTGACTTGTTGTTCTTGACATCATTATTACTTATATCATGATTTACTTACTTCAAGAATATAAAATATGATTTATATATCATATATATTCAGTATATATATATATATATAATAGATAGATAAATAAAATGAAAAACACCGTTCATGGAGACGGTAGTCCGTACGTACGCATGAACGCTGTTTTTCTTTCCTTATTGTCTTGAAATGGAAGTAAGTAGATGACATACATATGTATATATATACATAAATCCAGTAGCTTTATAATGTCATATATTTCATTATTATTTCTTATATATACATTATAATCATTCTTAAATAGTTAACATGGAGAATGAATCTCATCGCGTCGTGGAGACGGTAGTCCGTACGTACGCACGAGCGATGATATCATTTCTATAAATATTGAATTGAATTGAAGTGGATTATACAATATATCAGAATCAATATGATGTTTTAATAACTATGTATAGTTATTCTTTACACCATTATACCCATCCATGTAAGGTGGTGGTGGAAAATAGATTACACCACGGCGTGGAGACGGTATTCCGTACGTACGCACGTGCGGTGATTTCTTTTTCCGTAGGATGGATAGATGGTGAAATAGGGTCGTTTCATACTTATAATAGCATATCAGTATATGAGTGATACTGATGTTATTACTTCATAATGAAACAACCTAAGAAGAAGAAGTGGAAGAAGAAATAAAGATGAAAGAATTGGTAACGGTAATTACCTCTTCTTTGAAGTGCCTCTTTGAGACCTCCTCTTAGGGCACTAAAATTGGTCTTTGAGGAAGACCAGAACCTCTAGGATTATTCTAGGGAAGTGGAGAAGAGATTTTGGCAGGGGTTGGCCGAGCTTTAGTGCTCAATTTGGTGTGAGGAGGAGGGGGAGGAGGTATCCTTTTATAAGGGAGGAGAGGGGCACCTTAGGAATACCTCAAAATATTATTTTATATTAATGTCAAAATCGGTTTATAATGGTTCCAAAGGGTCTTATTTCGAATATAAAGTGGGGATGGGTCGAAATACTATCAACCAATAGAATTTAGACAAGTTTAGGTTATTATTTTAACCTTATCAATTAGATTTAACTCTAAGTTAAATAATTTAACTTTTACCGTGTCTTTTTGTTTTTTTACACTATATGGTTAATAAACTTACTATAACATGCCAAACGAACCCCAAATTGTTTATTATTAATATATATATCCTTATCTAAGTCATTTGTCCGAACCTTATATTTTTAGGAATAAAATAACAATTAATAATATAATATTTGATTTAAAAACTATTTTGTGTCAATTTTGACACTATTTGATATATGATTTTTGTGAAAGTCATAACAGAATTATATGTTCGAACCAAGTTGATTAAATCAACACTAATATATCATAGTAACCTAGAAAATTAGTGTAATTCATAAAAAGTCTCAAATTATATTTATTTTGGTGTTTATAACATCAATTATGTCAATATTTCATTAATAAGATAATTACTGCATCATCACTGTGTCATAAATAAATTAAATTATTTGATGTCTAAAAATTACAAATAAAATACCATCATGTAGTAAATCTTTATAGCTTTCTAATGAATATTTACAATCGAATTTATCTTATGTATAACCCCATATTAAAAATGATTTACTTATTAAACTTTGATTTTAACTATTTTAACCCTTCTTTAAATAAATTAATAATAAATGTCCTAATCTAATCCAAGTGGGCCTAAATGGTCATATTTTATTCCTAAGTTTGTTTTTGGTCGAATTACACTTGTCCAATAGAATTAGGACATGTGTTAGGGTAATATTAATATCATATTTACCCTTAGTTACCCTATTTACTATTAACCGCGGTAAAAAAAAGTAAAAAGTTACTATTCACCAAAAATTATTTTCATCTCATTGAACCACATTTTAATCCTTGATATTAACCGTGTCTCTCGGATTTTTGAAATTCCATTCACAGAAGCGGTAAAATAATGTTTTATGAAAAATTCAGTTTTTAACCTACCACTTAGTGGTTTCACTATTCATCAAAAATTGAAAGTTTTCAGAAAAATACCAAAATTTCATCCTAAGTTATATTTCATATTTCGAATTCAAAAATGAAGTCTTTTTTACCAAATTCATAACATAGAAGTTTCATTAATTAATTTTATAATTAAATCCCGCTATTAAAAAAAATAGCGTGTTTTTAAGAAACAATATCTATCAAAAGATTGACACTTGATTATGTCTGGTTTAAATGTGAAATTACAACCAATGACCAACATTGTATTAATTTGTAAAAATATATTCTAAATATACTTTAAAACCACTCAAATTAATAATTTATCACTATTAATTATTTCTATTAAAAAAGTTGTTTTTAATTATAATTTAGTAATTTTCACTATTCATCAGAATATGAAAGTTATCCGAAAAGTACCAAAATTTCACCTTAGGCTAAATTCGATACTCCGAATCCAAAAATGAAGTCCATTTTAAAATTTCTAAAATTTAAAAAGTGGTTATTACTATTCATAACGGCTAGTTTTAATAATATTTTAATAGCATATCATTGTTTCGTGAAACTCAGTATTACGTACCACACACGCTATCGAGGAAGGTTGCGATTGCGTGTAATGCAAGGCAAGTCAAGGATGCGTGTTGTGAAAGCTCCTTTTGGTGTAGCGTACAACACAAGACATTAGTGAAATAAAAAGAATATTTTTCTTAAAATCTCGGGCTGTTACAGATCCTTTGTGGGTCCGACGACTTAGATGAATCAGTGGCAATATCCGGTCATCTTTATCATCATATGAAGAAGTATACCTGTGTGAGCTGAATCCTGTTTTGCTTTCCTTTGTGGATTGTGTTGTGTTATCCTGTGTGGATTTACATTTTGCTTTGCTATGTGGACTGGGTTGTACTTGAGCTCGGATGTTGGAGCCGAGCAAGAATTGATGACTTATGTATATGTATGGGCATATACCTAAGAAGTGTTGGATGTTACTTCGTGATTGTATCTTTCCTTTGTGGATTATCCTTTGTGGATTATGGGAGACCTTCGGGGGTCTCGGGGTCCCTACTGAGTAGATTATACTCACCCTTGCACGGTCTATGCCCGCACTACGTTGTGTTGGTTGCAGACGACGGACAACACTGATCGTGGTGGAGGCTCGCGGAGCAGGACGGTACCTGGAGGTGGACCACTGGGCGGGACGTACTCAGAGCAGTCGGCTGGACCCGAGGAGCAGTGGAGGCTTTCTGTACCCACCCTTCAGGTGGGATTTCCAGTGGACAGCTTGATGTTGCGGCTTTACTTTTCAGTTACTGTTTTCCCTTTCCATTTGTACTTTACTTTCAGTTTGGGTTTGTATACTGGCCCACTTACTTTTCCACACTTACTGTTGTACCAGTTTTTACTTAGTGTTTACTTCTGCCTGCTTGCTCTGTGGTGTTTTTGGTTTATTTTACAAAGGCAATGCCTTCCCTTTTACCGGGATTTACGCCTTGATGCTAGTCGCCAGCCCCTGGCCTATGGAAGGTGGGCTTGGGGTAGTCATGGCACGGTCCCCGAGGACGGGTCGTGACAAATGCGACATCCATATAGTAAATGTAGTGAGAGAGGGAAAACCCAAAAAAGAGAGTTCGGTTCGAGAATTCACCTTACCTTATATCTGAATGCCTTATTCACTTTAATATCCCAAATAATTAAATTAAATTAATTAATTAAGATATATAGAACCTTTTATACATGGATTTGATTCATTTTAGTTTATTAAGTTCACTTATGGGATTTTTTATCAGTTATAGAGTTTAATTTCACTGTTTGGGACTGTTCGTTTTCTTGGTTTTGATTACCAGTTCACTTGCATATGAGTATGAAAGTTCATGTAAAATTATAATAATTATCTAGTATTTAAATTAAATGTTATTAATGAAATTTAATAATTTTAAATTATTTTATATACCATTTAGTATATGGTATGATGATTAATCATTAGATAAATAGGTAATGAAAATGATTTAATTTATTTGACAGATTTTATGACCATCACAAACTCATATCATATTACTCAATATCATATTTATATATTTATTCCAGAACATTATATATCTTATAATATGTATAAAATAATATTATTTAAAAATAATTTTGGTTTTATGACCAGCCTTGAAGATGGTAGTGAAAAATGAAAATACATCATCCATGGTGGTGGTAAATTGACACACCACACATGATATTTTTATTTTTAAAATAAAAAGAAAAGGGAAGAGGTTAGAATATGAATTATTACATTAACAAAATAAAATAAAATTATATAAATGATATTGGAGTTACCATGACTCTTTTTTAGGTGGAAGTGAGGAGAGGATAAGGAAATAAATGAAATTTAAAAAAAATTAAAAGAAAAAGAAATAGGATTTTACCTCTTGAATTTCTCCTCCTTGAGAACCTTATCAGGGAAAAGGGTGTAGTATTTTGATGAAACCAAGGGATCTTGGAGATGGGGGAGGTACTTGGTAATAGTATTTGGAAGAACTTGGACAAGTATAAAACCTTGAAAGGTTTGAGGAGAATATGTGGTGAGTGGTGGTATTTATAGGGGAGGAGAGAGATGTTTTCTCATTATTTTATTCATTAGTTTATTATTTTGGATCAAGACTACGAATATATTGAAAATTATCACTAAATATATTTATATAATGAATTAGAGTTTGATATTTTGTTCTTACATTATCCATACATCATCTATTACTCAATAATTCATGCATTTCATTTTATCGTAAATTATCGTATTTCACTATTCACAAAAAATTTAGGTATTTTTGAAAAAACCCAAAAATTCACCCTAACCATTTTTTGAAGTTTAGAATTCAAAATTTCACTCTATTCTATAAAAATAATTTTCTATATATGATAAATTTATTTTTTAATTAAAACCATCATTTACTTGAAACATGTCGATTTTAAAATTATAACTGATTTTATAAAACTTTGAAAAATTAATTAAGGTCTCAAAAAATTATATTATAATTATAATAAAAAAAAATTTAATTTATGAATCTATTTGATAAAAATAAATTTTATTTTAAATAATTACATTAATTATAAAATTATAAATAAACGTTTATGTTTTATAAAAATATCAACACTTAATCAATAATTTTTTAATATTTATTTACTTATAGTATGATATAATTATATTATATAATAATTTATAATATTCCAAAATTTTATTTATACTTTTATATATGAGGATAATATTTTCTTCACCGAATTACAATTCCTAATGGTCATTTTACTATTCCAAGTGTCAGGTTACTATTCCATCAGGATAGGTTCTTTAATTTCTAAAAATATGAATTAATTTATTCAATCATTATTTATAACATTTTTATTGTGCTATCAAGGTGATTTAATGAGGTTTATAGTATATGAAATAATTATAAGAATGTAATTTCCCTTGATAATATTTTGGTTCTTTACAGTAAACACACATGAAATACACCAAGTGGTTTTAGTTTAAAAGAATAAAAATATCCATCTTGATGTAATTTTGATAACTGATTTCATTTACATGTCATAGATGGTGTTTCTAAAGTTGGGTGTGGTATGATTCATGTGAGGTTGTTTTGTTATTGATTTCCATTACTTTTTTTATGTAATATCACACATAAAAACCTTTATTAAAATGTACCTTACCATAATAAATGATATCTTTATGGAAGAAGAAAAGTTTATTTCAAAATATGAAAATGAAAAAATTTGTATCTATTATGGATACTAATATAATGCTTTTGGTAACAAATGAAACAAAATAAAAACCTTTCAAAACCAAGATCATTATAGTCGATAACGTGAGGTTGTAGTCCCTAAAAGTTATGAAAACAAGTTTAGCTCCATTAGATGCTCATAGATATACCTCCCCACATCCAATTCTTTTGAATATACTTGGATACTTTATTTGAATACATATGTGAAAACCATACGCTATATCTAATACCCAATTTTTAGAAATAGATAAATTACACTCGATAACAAATTCACCTGAAGAATTCCTTTTCTTATTAAGCTGGGTGTTGTTTTTCTTCCAGTGGACCTTCATGTGATATGAAAAACAAACAATATCATGTTCCCTTGATTGACCATTGAAATTCCTCTTCAGAGAATGAAATTTCCAAGAAGTCATGGACTTGGAGATTTTCACTTGGTCTTTATGCCTTTTCCCCATAAGGACCGAAGGCTTTTCACACTTCATCTACTTATCCACTTGGTTGTGAAGAGTGAGAAGATATAAAAGAGAATTATCAATGTTTTTCATATAAGACTTCACAACAAAATTGAAGAATATTTGAGGGAGTGATTCAAGAATGAGATCAATGCCCAATTATTTAGAGACTTTAAACCCCAGAACCTCCATATGATAAATGTATCCAATAATCTTGGCCATGTCAGACATAGCTGGGGAACCTTATCCAAAATTTCTTTGAAAGAGAGACTTGGAGATCTCAAACCCCTAATGTCTATCCCTCTCCTGAAATAGTCCACAAAGATTCTCAAGCATTATATATGCACCTATATTTTTGTGAGACTTAATTAGATCACTAGGAATATATTAAAGCATCAAGAATTGAACATCGATTGAGTAATTCAAATATTTCTCATAGGCTAGGAACTCTTCATCACTCTCCTCCTTAGCAGGTGGATTAGGAATTGAGTATTCTGGAACATATGATTTCTGTTCATGGTGAAAAATATCCCAAAGGCATCTGTACCATTTTTGGATGTTACTGCCTGTTACGATATATTCTTTCTCTAATATATATCAAAGTTATAGTGTGGATGAAAAGATTTAAATTTTTATAATATTTAAAAGAGTAGATTATTATTACTTTTCTTGATTACAAATTAGGTGAGTTATAATAAATTAAATGTTTTTTATTAAATATCCCACTATTTTATAATGTCCCAACATCCTTCAGCATTGAACTCAGAATTTCTAGTTTCCTGTACATTATAGTGGAAAGGGTCTATGTTTCCCTTCACATAACCCCAAAAATGGTTGGTTAAGATATTTGAAGGTATTTAGGTTGGCACATCTTTTCCAAATATAAGCTTGTATCTCCTTGATCTATTGAGTGAACTCCACAATCCTGAAATCTTAACTTGGATTTCCCCCAAACTTGCTTCCAAATTACACGAAGTCTATCAAGGGATACACTTCTTATTGTAAAATGGTTAATTCAACTGAAAAAATTTATAAGTAATCCCCTTATAAAAGTAAGTCACTACTGGAAATTGGGGAATTTTTGACGGGTCATTTGTGACGGGATCCCATCGCAAATGACCCGTTGTAGAAAACAGTGTCAGAAAAAGAGTTAATTGTGATGGTCCATTGCAAAAAGTTAATATTTGCGATGGGATGTGCACCCTTCGCAAATAGCTTCATAGTGGTTATTTAAATACCTTATTACGATGGCCTCTTGCTAATAGTGTAATAATAATAATAATAATAATAATAATAATAAAATAATATTATTATTAATGAAATAATAATAATTATTTTAGTAAATTAAATTTAATTATAAAATATTAAAATAATATTGATAATATGATAACAGTAATATTATTAATATTAATATTACTAATATAATAAAAAAATATAAAATAATGAAAAATTTATTATTCAAAAAAATATAATAAAATAATAAAATAATAAAAAAACAAAAAACAAAAAACAATAAAATAATAAAAATGAAAAAATGAAAAAAATAAAAAATAATAATTAATAAAATAAAAAAATTATCAAAAAAAAATTAATAAAAAAATAAAAAATAAAAAATAAAAAAAATAAAAATGTAAATAAAGAAAAATAATAATAAATAATTAAATAAATAATAAAAAATGTAATATTCAAAACAATATAAAAAACTGACTATATAAAAATGTTGATAGTTAATATTACAAACAAAATTTATATTCAAATATTTGATCATAAAATATAAATAGATCACTGAGGGGGAGGGTCGTTTGGAGGAGATGGTGGATGGAACTCTATCACAAAACCACGAGTCAGATGTCACATGTACTCCCACTGCTTCTGCTCTAGCTGCTACCACCATCGACACATCTCCTCCT
This sequence comes from Viscum album, assembly GCA_963277665.1. Classification (NCBI taxonomy): domain Eukaryota; kingdom Viridiplantae; phylum Streptophyta; class Magnoliopsida; order Santalales; family Viscaceae; genus Viscum; species Viscum album. The sequence continues at coordinate 2,053,497,016 of OY728145.1, forward strand.
ACATCTCCTACTACTGTTGCTGCTGTCGTAGGAACTCTTTTAGCTACTGCTGCTACCATTGATGCATTTGCTTCTGCTTCTTGTGGGTACTCTCTATAATCTCACTCTGAGCTCGTAGCTGCTCCTGATACTGTGCAACAGTTGATGATAACTCTTCATGAGCTTCTCTTGAGATGGATTTTTACATTGTAAACATTCCATAATAATCCACAATAATCAACCCAGATTTGATACCAACAACTCGACATTTCTTGAAGGCATACTGGGTTACTTGCATCCATGTTGTCTCACCAAATTGGTGGGCACTAGTCTGAGCATTGGTCTTATCCTGACCCTCAGTCTGTGACAGAGATTTCATGACCTCATATGATTCCTTCAATTGTAATTTACAAGTAAAATAGTTAAAATATTATTTAAAGTTAAATTTTAAACTCAAAAAGAAAATATACTGACCACAATCTAACGTTGGCGAGAACCTCTAATCTCTCTAGTGGTCAGATCACTATACATCCTCTTATAAATGCCGAACTCTGAAATATTAGACTGTTTTACTATTTATATTAATATAAAATAAACCATTTTCATTTAAAGTTATATAAAATAATTAAAAAAAGTATTTACCACATGATCCTTATGCATACTGAATGTACAACCACTAACTCGATGTTTCAGCTCATATCTCCCTTGGTTTTATCACCCTACCAACGATCTCCTAAGAAAAAAACCACCAAAATAGTGTGAAAATATTCTATCCCAAACCTGATATGAAATTCAATCAAGTCGGTGGGAGTGACAAGACTCATCAAAATATGTCACTCTTGCTTTCTCCATTACTTTCCTTCTCAAATTGTGAAAAACACTGACTGCAACACTGATGCATAGTACCCTTCCATGCCTTCTAGATATCCCCATGCATGTTCTCATCAATAATATACCATAAAACGTACAAATAATTTATAATATCAAATTATTAATTAAATTAATTTCAAAATAAATATTATTTATTTACATACCAGCCAATGATCAAACATGCGGTGCTTCACATTAACATGAATTTTATCCCATGAGACCCATGCTTTAGAAACATAATTATGTATTACCTCACTCTCTTATCTAGTATCTATAAGAATAAAGCTATGAAAATAAAAGAACAAATAATCAAAAAATTTGTATATAAATAAATTATTGAAAACTAACTAAAATACTAGGGTAAACATACCTCTTCACGTGTGGATCGAAATTAAGATATAGACTTTGCTCAGGGATCGATTCAAGAATCATCAACCATGCAAGAACACACCCCATCCAAGTCCCCCCTGAACTTCCAGTAGTCTGAGGGTCATATGACCCAACATCCTGCTCATCCAAAGGTAGATCATCTTCCTATAACAGACGGTACATATCCTCATCCATCTAAAACTTGAAATGATTTTTGTTAGTAAAAAATTGAAAAGAAATATTATATATAGATATATATTACATATTATTATAATAATTATTTAACTATGTAAATTCTTATCTTTATCCTCATCATCATATTTGACGATGTCAATGTGTTCATATTCCTCCTCAGCATCATCAATTTCCATATGACTTTCAGTTTCATCATCTCTTGTTATTTTAAATACATTTGTATCATCATTAACATCATCATCACCATAGACCATTAAATACGGGTTGTCATCATCGATATCCATATCACTTCATAAAAAAGATGGATTTAGAGCATTATCTTAAAAAATTTTAATTACTTCCACTTCAGTGGAACCACATTCACTTTGAGTAAACAGATTTTCCTGAGATTTATTTTTATTATGCTCCACCAATCACTCAACTCTCTTGAAGTTGTATAATATTTTAAATAATAATTTTGATGTGCCTGATGATCCAATAAAAATGGTTCATTTACTCCAATAAGTTTTTTATTTTTAATATCAATAATTCCATGGGTTAGATGAATATGAAAGCCTCTCTTAGTGTCCAACCACTAGTATTTAAACATTGTTATGTAATGTTGTTTCAGATAACACAGTTCAATAATTTCTTCCAGCATGCCATAAAATTCAAATTAAGCCTCTCTATGATGAGATCCTCTTATGAAAACACCACTATTCACCATTTTTTTGGTTCCCATATGCACATATATAAAATATAAAACCATTAACTATATATTCATTATAATATTTAACTATTTTTATGGTGGTTTAATAAATACACGCAATCGATTATCAGTTTTATCAGCATATTGAGATACCTGAATTTTTTTTAAACAGTTATCATTATAACAGATAAAAAATTGATTCTATATGTTAAAAAAAATAATTTATGTTACAAGTTTTTAGAAATAGTAGGAAAAGTTTTTTTCCTACGTTCTTTAAGAGAAAATGCTGTAATTTATGGAAGTTGTTTCTTGATATGATTATCATATAACCTAAAAATAAAATAAGATTAATTTACTTTAAAAAATATTATAGAATAAGTGATAGGATTAATCACTATACAAATTGTATCATATCTTCACAATTGAGAAGAATATATATGAGCTCTGTGATGTTCATCATCTGATAGTCATCGTTCCTGAACTACACCGAAGACACGTTTGGGATGATTTAAAAACGATAATTGATTTCCCATTTCACCATCAAAAGTTCCCTCGTTACGGACCATAAGTTTTTGTTTTGGGGGATATTCAGATTGAAAGTAACGAGAGAAGAAAAAAGAAATTTCCTACTGAAAATAAGCTTATGCAATTGAACCTTCAACTAATGCTTTCTTATATAATTTTTTCTCTACTTTCTACATAAATATCTTGAATGAGTACATCCATCGAAACTATACCAGACCTCCAAATTTTTATTTATGTGGAAAATGTAATATAAAATGTTTCATTGGGTCAGACAAAGCGGGTGGGAAGATTTTTTTTTCAGTTTACATAATATTAAAATGAAATTTTCTTACAATCTTCTTAATGCATTGCAATCACTTTTTACCACACAAATGTCTCGGAAAAAAATATGATTTGTCTTTTAGAACATAAAAAATAATATATTTCAACATAAATCTTAGTCAAATAATCATAAGTCTTTGCATTATAACATGACAATCGTGACTTTTTAATCCCGTAATATGACCATTTCTAATACATATACCCAAATTGGAAGCATAACCATTTGGAAGTCTCAAAAATGAAATCAAATGAAAAAATAAAAATTTATTCTATTGGGAGATTTTATAAAATTCTTTGGGATTCATTAAGTTATATGATATAACATTTTTAAAATAGTTCAAGTTCTGGTCACCTACAAATTTGGGAAAGATATAATTGTGCCTTTACATTATCTTTGGTCTTACCCAGTGTATCCAAAATTGTATGAAACAAATTATTAAAATAGTTCTTATCAATATGCATGAAATCCAACATGTAACAAACCTGGAAATCAATCTAATATGGTAGATCAAAAAAATGCTTTGTTTTATCCAATGGTGCCTTTTCCGAATGCCATCGATTTTTTGTTGGTTTATTGTTTGTATAAATGTGATGGGAGGTAATAAGGAGACAATTTATTTTAACTATGTACCTGAGATTATTGTTGTAGGTCTATCTCTTTCAATTATTCCTTTTGTGAAATGATATTTTTTCCTCTAAAAAGGATGATCAGTCAGATGGAATCTGCGATGATTGTTGAAAAAATAATGGTTTTTTTCCATTAACGAGCAATAACTTTTTTATGTATCTCATAAAGTATAGACATGATTTTATACCATGTGTATTGCATCTAGATAACATTATATATGCTGGGAAGTTGCTAATTGTCCTCATCAATGCAGATTTTAGCAAGAAATTTTGTTTCGTAGCAACATCAAATGTATTGACACCATTACTCCACAATGAATTTATCTCATCAATAAATTATTTCAAATAAAAATCAATATTATTTTTCAGATGTGCCAGAATTAATAAGGCCAAAAAGATATATGGTTCCTTCATCAATATACAAGGTTGTAAATTATATGGAGTAATAAAGACATAACAACATGAATACTGACTACCATAAGAACCAAATGGACAGAAACCATTAGTAGAAAGACCTAATTGCATGTTTTGGGATTCTAAAGAAAAAGATAGATGCACTTGGTCAAAATGTTTCCATTAATCACCATCAGAAGGATGATTTAAGGTTTTACCAGTTGGAATATTAATTTTACGCCATGACATCAATACTGTTGTGTTTTGAGATATAAATAAACGCCTTAATCTGGTTGTATGAGGGAAATATATCAATTATTTTATATGAATCAATCCAGAATTCCATTTTGGAGCCTCTTTATACCTCAATTCTCCACATTTGGGACTACAATCCAACGACTAATTTTCACCATAATATAACATGCAATCATTTGAACATGCATGAATCTTATGATAACCAAGACTCAAATTATGAACCAGCCTCTTACTCTCATTAAAATTTACAGGCAACACATTTCCTTTAGGTAGCAGTGTTTTTACCAAAGATAATATCTAATCATAATAGTTATTTGACATTCCATTATCTGATTTAAAAGCCATAAATTTATCAACTACCTCAAATTTAATTATCTTGGAACCAAGATATAAGGAACCTTAGGAAAACTAAACAACTAATAAAAATGATATGGTTCCAACTTAGGAGTAAAATTAATATCATCCTATGTTTCATATTATTGAAAAGATAGACCTTTCACATAATGTACACAATTTTGAAACTGTGCTAGATCTGGAACCAAATTATTAGTATCTTCTCTGGAACTACATTCACCATGTTGATACCAAGAAACATAATTTGGTTAAAAACCAACATGTAAAAATTGACCTCCAACGTTTTCAAATGATTCAAACGTCCTCAGAGCACATTTTTTTACAAGGAAACTTAATTTTATCTTCTGAAACAAATTCTAGTTTTGATAATGAAAATGATAAGTAAGCTTCAACACCCTCAATATTTAAAAGATTTAAACTAGAACTATTTAGACTCTTGCCCTGATTTATCCAAGAGAAATCATCTAATAATGATAGTTTTCGACTTCCTTGTTCCATATTTCTCTAAAAAATATAAGATAATTAGTTTTTGTATAATTTGATATAATAAAAACACTATCCAAAATAATAATACAATTAAAATCCATTTTCTATCAAATTATAATAATTTCTATTATTTCATACTTATTTATAATATTTTTTAAACATTATAGTAATCTAAAATAACATAGAATAATTTATATTAATTACCACTAATTATTATTAATTAAATCTAATTTTTATGAATAATTATTAATTACCAGTGACCCAATTTCCAAGGGATAGGTGGCACCTCTTTCGCCTGAAAACAAATCTCCACTGTCTCTAACTGAAATCATTATGAAAAATTTTCTCAGACGTATGAATATCCATTTCTGTATGCATGAAGATGGAGATCTATGTGATGAGGACTCCATGCTCTCCATATTTTTGTATACAGAAATGGATATCTATACATCTGAGTAAATTTTCCATAGTGATTTCAGTCAAAGATAGTGGAGATGAGTCATTGGGAAAAGAACCTCTTTTGCTCGACGACTCATCTACTTGCAACTTTTTCTAGCTGAAATCAGAATAAAAATTTTTCTCTGATTTACGCATATCCATTTTCATATACACGATAATGGAGAGCAAGAAGGCCTCATTATACTTCTCTCTATTATCATGCATACGGAAATGAATATTCATATGTGAGGAATGATTTTTCATAGTGATTTCAATGGGAGAAAATTGCAAATAGATAAGGCATCGAGAAAAAGGGAACCACCAATCTGATGTAAATTGTGCTAATTTATTATAATTTGTACAATTGTTTTAAAATTGCCTCCTAATTATTGCTAATTATTGTTAATTATTAATAATTATTAGAATTTTTAACTAATTATTTGAATTTTGTACGTATTTTTAAAATTTGTTACTAATTATTAGAATTTGTTACTAATTATTAGAATTTGTTAGAATTTATTACTAATTTTTACTAATTGTTGTAATTTATTACTAATTATATCAATTTATTAATAATTATTGCAAATTATTACAATTTCTTCCTAATTATTGCTAATTAGTAATAATTATTGGTAATTATTACAAATTATTATAATTTTTAACTAATTATTAGAAGTTGTTACTAATTATAAATTATTTTACTAATTATTAGAATTTGTTACTACTTATTAGAATTTTTTAGAATTTATTACTAATTATATCTATTTTTTTCAATTTATTACTAATTGTTGAAATTTATTTCTGATTATTGCAAATTGTTAAAATTTCTTACAAATTATTACAATTTCGTGCAAACTATTAAAATTTATTGCAAATTATTACAATTTATTACAAATTATTACAATTTATTTAAAACTATTCCATTTTTTTTGCAAATTATTACAATTTTTTTCTTCAAATTATTGTAATTTATTTCTAAATATTTCATTTTATTTCTAATTATTGCAATTTATTTCTAATTATAACAATTTATTTCTAATTATTTCAATTTATTCAAAATTATTGCAATTTATTTGAAATTATTACAATTTGTTACTAATTATTACTAATTTATTACTAATTATTGCAATTATTGCTAATAATTGAAACTATTACTAATTATTTCAATTATCACTAATTATTCATAATAATTATTAATAATTATTAATTATTACTAATTATTTCAATTTATTACTAATAATTTCAATTTGTTACCAATTATTGCAATTTATTACTAATTATTTGAATTTATCAATAATTAATTGAATTTAGTACTAATTATTTGAATGTATTACTAATTATTCAAATTTATTACTAATTATTCGAATTTATTACTAATTATTGCAATTTATTACTAATTATTGCAATTTATTAATAATTATTGCAATTTATTCCTAATTATTAAAATATATTACTAATTATTCAAATTTGTTACTAATTATTCGAATTTTTACTAATTATTTGAATTATTCATATATTTTATTAATTTTTGCAATTTATTACAAATTATTTGAATTTATTACAAATTATTAGAATTTATTACTAATAATTCACATTTATTACTAATTATTCGAATTTATTACAAATTATTCAAATTTATTACTAATTATTAAAATTTATTACTAATTATTAAAATTTATTACTAATTATTTAAATTTATTACTAAATATTCAAATTTATTACAAATTATTCAAATTTATTACTAATTATTGCAATTTACTACTAATTATTTCTATTTATTACAAATTATTACAAATTATTACTAGTTATTGTAATTTATTACTAATTATTGCAATTTGTTACTAATTATAAAATTATTACTAATTGTTTGAAATTATTACTAATTGTTTGAATTTATTACCAATTGTTTGAAATTATTACTAATTGTTTGAATTTATTAGTAATTATTCAAATTTAATACTAATTATTCGAATTTATTACTAATTATTCAAATTTATTACTAATTATTTTAATTTATTACTAATTAATCAAATTTATTACAAATTATTGCAATTTGTTACTAATTATTGCAATTTATTACTAATTATTGCAATTTATTACTAATTATGGAAATTTATTACTAATTATTATAATTTATTACTACTTATTCAAATTTTTTACTAATTATTCCAATTTGTTATTAATAATTCGAAATTATTACTAATTATTCGAATTTATTACTATTTATTCAAATTTATTACTAATTATTTGAATTTATTACTAATTATTAGAATTTATTACTAATTATTAGAATTTATTACTAATTTTTGCTAACTATTTCTAACTATTCCTAATTATTCCTAATTATTCCTCATTATTACTAATTATTCCTAATTATTACTAATTATTGAAATTTATTACTAATTATTGCAATTTATTACTAATTATTTCCATTTATTACTAATTACAGCAATTTATTACTAATTATTTCAATTCATTACTAATTATTTCAATTTATTACTAATTATTGCAATTTTTACTAATTATTACAATTTTTGACTAATTATTGCAATTTATTACTAATTATTTCCATTTATTACTAATTACAGCAATTTATTACTAATTATTTCAATTTATTACTAATTATTGCATTTTTTACTAATTATTACAATTTTTTACTAATTATTGCAATTTTTTTACTAATTATTGCAATTTATTACTTATTGAGAGGACCAGTTTGGGATACACCTAACACTGAGAGGGGGGGGGGGAGGGGGGTGAATCAGTGTTGGGGACTTTTTAAACCAATTCCAACTTTCTATCCCAATACCTCTTTACCTGTTAGGATCTTGATTCTCTTATCCTCTTTTCTCTGTCGCATGCAATAATAGAAAGTAGTAAAAATATGCACATGATATTTTTACCAGGTTCACCACTCAATAAGAGAAGCTACGTCCTTTCCATACATGGGGATGACCAGTGCATGGATTCTCCACTATAATGTGATATGTTGTTACAGTAGAGTGGCTAGGAAAACAAGCCTCTAGTCAGTGTGAGTCCCTACACCTTAGAGGGGGTGGGAAACAATCCTTTTCCCTCGACTGGTGATAGCCTAGTCTAACTTGCAGCCTGTAGCTGGTTCTTTATACTGCCTATGAAGAAAATCTTCTTCCTTCTTCAAAAGGTAGGTTCTGCTCTTGATCTATTTAAGTGCTCTTCACTTGATTACTTGCAAAGCAGTAGACAAGAAATTCTCTTCTCTCTCTCTCTTCTTCTCTAGTGCAAAAACCAACTACATTAATTCTTCTTCTTTCTTCTTCTTAGCGCAACGACCGACTGCACAAATCTTCTTCTTTATTTAGCAAGAATCACATATACCAATGTGATTATTCAAACACCGATGTTCATCTCAAATAGCATCATCTAAATTAACCGACGTAAAAATGCGGCGAGTAGATTTTTAACATCGGTTATTTTAATAACCGACGTTACAAATCGCGCCTGTTGGGTTTTTACGTCGGTTATCTTATAACCGACGTAAAAAACCAATGTGCGGGGGGTTTTTTACGCCGGTTATTTGGAAACCGACGTAAAAAACCCGATATCGACGCATTTTTTATGTCGGTTATCAAATAACCGACGTAAAAAACAAAGCGCGGGGTTTTTTACGTCAGTTATTTTATAACCGACGTAATTAACGCGTCCGGGCTTTGGTTTTTTACGTCGGTTATTAGATAACCGACGTAAAAAACACGTCAATATCAGGTTTTTTACATCGGTTTCCAAATAACCGACAAAAAAAACCCACCGTGCTTTGGTTTTTTACGTCGGTTATAAAATAACCGACGTAAAAAACGCATCGATATCGGGTTTTTTTACGTCAGTTTGCAAATAACCGACGTAAAAAACCAAAGCACGGGGGGGTTCTTTACGTCATTTATAAAATAATCGATGTAAAAAACGCCTATATATCTCGTTTTTTACGTCGGTTATAAAATAACCGACGTAAAAAACCAAAGCGCGGGATCTTTTTTACGTCGGTTTTAAAATAACCGACGTTATAAATTTAAAAAATAGTTTATAACGTCGGTTATTATATAACCGACGTTATAAAACTTTTAAAAAAATTAAAGCCCGTGGACTGTCATTTACGATTTTTCGATTGACAGTCCGCCGACTCGTCTCTCTCGCACGGTAAACCCTAATCGGCTCGTCGATCGACCTGCGTTAAACTCAATTTGGCTTCATTGTTTATCTTCTTCACTCCTCTCGGATCTATCATCTCAACTCGTAACATTCATGTAAGCCTTCCACGAATTTATTTCCTTCGTTTTTGTTACGATTCTTGATGTGCTTTTCATTCGTTTTTGAATCTCGTGGAATTTTTTGTTATTGCAAATGGTTATTTGTATTTTGTTATTGCAAATGGTTATTTGTATTGCAAATGGTTATTTGTATTTTGTTATTTCAAATGGTTATTTGAATCTAGTGGAATTTTTTGTTGATATAACAGACTATTTTGTTGATATAACAGACTATGTTGAGGGAACATTAAACTAGATGAATAATGAGATAAAAAAGACGCGCATCGTTACTTTAAATGAAAATAAATAATAATTACTTTTTATATCATATTTTGGATCGGTTTTTTATAAATTAAAACAATAAATGTGATCCCCATTATATGATATTGGAGGAGTACCATGGTTTAACCACACAGTATGGAAAACCTAGAACCAACCCTAAAAAATGCATATGCATCATGCTATGTGATTTCATGATAAATAAGTATGGTTTGTACAAAATATATTTCCTCCATTATATTTGTAAACAAATGTAAAATGTTTCCTTGGTAGAACCTCATGGTATTCACTAACCATGTTCCAACCATGAATAAGAATATAAAACTATAATATCGTAAAAAGTCAAAAAATAATAATACAAGGATGAATAAAAAAAGTTAATCAAAATAATTTGATTTAATAACCTATAATAAATATAGAGGTGTTAAAATAACACAAACCATACTAAATTCTACCCCTAGAAGAATATGTTGAGGATGTTGGACCTAGATTGAGATTAGGCCACTACTCCATTATCAATGGCTCTCACACCTATGTCTCATTGGAATCGAAAACATGTTACCAATGATATTAAACCATATGAATTACCATATCATTTAGAACATTCAATTGAGAATATAAAACACATTATTATTGTTAATCATATACATATACATATTTAGTCTTGTAATTGCCAGGCTGTTCACTATCGTTGTTGATATTTGTTAATTCTTGGTGTTTAGAATTTCTGAACATGTTTCCTGTAATTGGAATTCAGTTTTTGTCCATGGTTGTTTTGTTTTCGTTTTTGGACTTTGAAAACCTAAAATAAACAGAGTTTTTAGTCGAGTTTTATTTTGATTGATAACCGTTAAAGCTGAAGGCCAAGTACAAAATCAAATCCCCACAAGATATGTTACATGGGATTAAAAAGCAGAAATAAAGGATTAAACCGAATCAGTGGGACTATTGTTATTCTGAGAAGACCAGTGTTGGACACGCTGGGCGGCCCTATCAGCCTGCCAATGCAATTAACGATCATCAGAAACAAGAATGAGTGAATTGCTGATAAAATAATAACATGCTGGTAGACCTCTTTTTTCCAGTCACACCGAAGGGTGATGAAGACCAATATCAAGGTCTGCACGCCATTTAAAATAGGTTGTTTATCTAATATATTAAAACATAAAAACCGCAATCAATATTAATCTATGTAGGTGTCATGATTTTCTTTGATTCAATGAAATTTAAAACTGCTATATTTAACTATATTTTGTTTTAAAAATAATATTCAAGCATATTTTTTTAAATACCTATAGATTTGTTTTATATTTTAAATTTTTTTACATTCAAATTATGATTTTTTTCATATAAACATGTATTTGTCTTATCTTAAATATATATATTTTTTGTTGATATTTGTTATAGGTAATAATGAGTCGAAGTTGGATTACGGCACATCGAATGAGCAATGAATTTGAGGAAGGTGTTGATGCCTTTTTGGAATTTTCAAAACAAAATGTTCCAAGTAGTGACATTTTTTTCTGTCCATGCCTGAAATGTTTGAATATGAAGAAGTTGAAAAGTAGAGAGATAAAAGATCATCTGATATGTCATGGTTTTAATCCGAGTTACATCCCATGGATTTGGCATGGTGAAACTGGACGGAATGTCACTGATGATGATGATTCACAAGATGGTAACTCTGATGGAATTGAAGAAATGATTCGCGATATTGTAGCAGAACAAATTGAGATAGAACCGACAGTTGCGCGTCTATATGGTGATGCTGAAAAACCATTATATCCCGGTTGTACAGATTTTACGGTTTTTTTGGCGGTGTTAATATTGATTAACCTGAAGGCGAAGCATGGATGGAGTGACAGAAGTTTTACAGAGCTGCTACAATTGATGAAAGACATTCTTCCAAAAGATAACGATATTCCAGATTCACATTACAAAGCCAAGAAAATATTATGCCCGATGGGATTGGGATACAAGAAAATACATGCCTGTCCGAATGACTGCATTATATATAGGAAGGAATATGAATTTCTGTCAGAGTGTCCAAAATGTGGGACATCATGGTATAAGGTCAAAGAAAAATCACCGGGTGATGTAGAGATTACAAAGCTCCCTTCAAAGGTATTTTGGTATCTTCCTATAATTAATCATTTCAAACGTTTATTTGCTAATTCACGTGATAAAAAATGGTTAAGATGGCATGCTGAAGAGTGGGTATGTGATGGAAAAATACGTCATCCAGCTGATTGTCCACAATGGAAGAAAATTGATGTGCAATATTCTACATTTGGAAATGAAATTAGGAATCTCAGACTAGGGTTGTGCACAGATGGAATGAATCCATACCGAACACTCAGTAGCACACATAGTTCATGGTCTGTTTTATTGGTAATTTACAACCTCTCTCCTAAAGTTTGTATGAAGCGCAAATATGTCATGTTGAGTACAATGATCTCTGGTCCAAAGCAACCCGGTAATGATATTGATGTTTACTTGTCACCGTTGATTGATGATTTGAAACTGTTATGGGCTGATGGTATTAGGGTGTATGATTCTTATAAAATGGAATATTTTCAACTGCATAAAGTGCTTCTGTTCACTATAAATGACTTCCCAGCGTATGGAAATTTGTCTGGATACAGTGTTAAAGGTCATAAAGCATGTCCAATTTGCGAACAATAGACGTCCTATTGTCAATTACATCATGGGAGGAAAACAGTGTACATGGGTCATCAAAAGTTTTTGCCTATGGAACACCCTTATAGAAGACTAAAAAAGTCATTCAATGGATCACAAGAATTTGATACTGCTCCAAAACCTTTATCCCCTGATCTGTATTTTGAGAGGGTGAAAAACCTTGACGTGACATTGGGAAAGACACATAAATCTGGTAATGATAGACATATTTGGAAGAAAAGGTAATTTTTTTTGAGCTACCATATTGGAGGTATCATGAAGTTAAACATAATATTGATGTCATGCACGTGGAGAAGAATATCTGTGATTCTTTGATTGGAACATTGTTAGATATTAAAGGAAAGACTAAAGATGGGTTTAATGCAAGATTAGACTTACTATCAATGGGAATACGTTTGGAGTTAGCTCCCACTCCTAAAGGAAGACGAACATTTCTTCCCCCGGCTTGTCATACATTATCGAAGAGGGAGAAAATTAGCTTCTGTCAGTGTCTTCATGATACCAAAGTGCCTCAAGGTTATTCTTCTAATGTAAAAAATTTTGTCTCATTTAAGGACTTGAAGTTGATAGGTATGAAATCACATGATTGTCACGTCATGATGCAACAAATTCTACCAATTGAATTGCGTGGAATATTGCCCATTCGTGTCAGAAAGACTATAATGAAGTTGTGTTATTTTTTCAATTCAATTTGTAACAAGGCGATTGATGTGAATGCTTTGAACATTTTGGAAAAGGATTCAATTTTTATACTTTGTCAATTGGAAATGTATTTTCCTCCAACTTTTTTTGATATAATGGTGCATTTAATGATTCATCTGGTTCGAGAAATAAAGCTTTGTGGACCTGTATATCTTCGTTGGATGTATCCTTTTGAAAGGTATATGAAAATATTAAAGGGGTATGTTAAAAATCTATATCGACCTGAAGCCTCCATTATTGAAAATTATATTTCTGAGGAGGTAGCAGAATATTGTACGAGCTACTTGGCTGCGGCGCAACACATAGGTTTGCCTCCATCTCGCCATGAATGAGTTAATAATGAGGGAAAGGGGATTCACGGCTTGAAAGTCAAATTATTGTCAGCTGAACAGATGAAGAAGTTAGAATCATACATCTTGAATAACATAGCTGATGCTCAACCGTATATCACATTGCATATTAATGAGTTGAAACAATGTCATCCAAAGAAGAAAGAAATGTGGATTTTGAATGAGCACAACAAAACTTTTTTTTCATGGATTAAAAAGACTTTGCTTGGTAGATCAGATGTATCAGAGACATTAAAATGGATAGTGGGTGGTCCATGTTTAAATGTGATAACATGGTCTGGTTATGACATTAATGGTTATACATTTCATACAAAATCTCAGGACAACAGAAGTGCAGTTCAGAATAGTGGTGTATTGGTGTTTGCAGAAGCAATGCATTTTTCGAGTGCTAAGGACAAAAACCCAATTTCTGCATCAAATGCATATTATGGAGTGATTGAAGACATATGGGAGGTTGATTACTTTAAAATTAAAGTTCCCGTTTTTAACTTTAAATGGTTTAACGGTAACAACAGTGTCAGACACGATGAATTTGGAATGACACTTGTTAATCTGAATAGATTGGAAGACACGACTGATTATTTTATAATGGAGACACATGCAAAACAAATTTTTTATATATTAGATCAATCAGATATGCAGTGGGCTATTGTTTTACAAGGGAAAAAACAATATGTTGGTGAGGATGAACTTGATGAATATGCTGATTTATGTGAGATCCCTACTTCCATGGAAATATGAACAGAACATAATGACGATCATGTTGAAGACATAGTTTGTGCCATAAGGAACGATCACGATGAAGGAATTTGGGAAAACAATCCATCTGTACATTCCTAAAATTACAAGTAACATATGTTTATTTCTTGTTTACATTTATTTTTTCCATAAATGTTAGATATTGTAAGTTTTTTATTTATTAAAACATGTTTTAAAATAAAATAAGTATATGTTTTTGTTTGTTTAGTTTACTTTATCATGTTTATAAGCATTACATGAATTTTAAAATGCTAATTTTTTTTCACTGACAATTACTTTACCATGTTTACAATGTTGACCAGGTTTACCATTTTTACCATTTTTACCATCTTGACCATCTTGACCATCTTTTCCATATTTACCATTGTTTAACATGCTTACCATATTACCAATGTTTACTATTATTTAACTCAGTACACTTTTCTATTTTCTGATTACAGTAGTATTAAAATATTTGAATTTTTATATTTGTTCACTGAAAATTACTTTACCATGTTTACAATGTTTACCAGGTTTACCATTTTTTCCATTTTTTCCATCTTGACCATCTTGACAATCTTTGCCATCTTTACCATTGTTTAACATGCTTACCATATTACCAATGTTTACTATTATTTAACTTAGTGCACTTTTCTATTTTCTAATTACAGTAGTATTAAAATATTTGAATTTGTATATTTGTGAACTGACGTTTGTTTTTTTGATTTGAAGGATAATGACAGATCATTTAGATGATCAACCACATGATTCTGGAGAGGAGCATATTGCTGGTCATACCTCTGGGGATGAACATTCACATGCTCCTATTACGACAAAGAGTTCAAAGGTTGGTAAATGTGGGTGAACACGTTTACCAAAATTATCACTTGCCCATACGCAGGATCAGAGGATAGTAGTTGAGTTTGATGATGATGATATTCCTAGAGGTCTGAATGCCAAAGATTTTAAGAGTTTTGTTGAAACTCAGGCTAAGACCAAAGTAAGCAATCTTTATGATGATTGGAGAGGTGTGGATAAAGCGATTATCTCTCAGTTGTGGGAGACGATTTTGGTAAGATCTTTTGTCATTGTTTGACCATTATTTTAATGTTTCGAGTATATATAATATGTTTAACCTCTTCTTTATCAGATGACATTTGATATTCCTGACACTGGAGGAGTCAGGAAGAAATGCTTATCGTTGGATGCCAAGAGATGGATGGATTTCAAATCAACCCTCTCATCTGATTTCATTTATGGTTATAAAAGTCATTACAATCCATGTCGTATATATCCTTTTATAGATGAAGACACATGGAGACAATTTTTTGAAAGTAGAAAAAAATAGTCATTTCTGGTAAGGGAAATGTAAACTTTTATAAACTTTCTTATATAAATGATTTTATTAATGTTTTGTTAATTATTTATTATTCTTAAATTACAGCAAACAAGGAAAGCTCATCAGGATATCTAATCTAAAAATGTATACCCTCATAGTTTATCTCGGGGAGGGTATACATTATTGGAAGAAAAAATGATGGCGGAAAAATTTCAACATCTAAGAGCTGAGTCTTCAAGCTCTGGAGAGGTGGCCCTTCCATCCCCTCCATCTAGACATGAAAAATGGAAGAGAGATCGGAAGGGAAAAAAGGGAAATATCTTTCGGAAGAATCGAGAATCGTAGCTGAGAGGATTGTAAGATATCTATTTAATTTGTTTAAGTTAAATTTTTTCTTCATATAAGTTTCAATCATTACAGAAATGTTCAATTAATTAATACATGACTCTCTTGAGGAGCAGAGTTCAGAGGGGACATTTACAGCTACTGGGAGGGAAGATATTTTATTTGTAGTATTGGGAAGGCCCGAACATCCTGGTCGTGTAAGAGGATATCCGGCAGGTGTATCGGTAAGAAAAGTGTTTCCACGTTCTTCAGATTCTAACATTGAGGGGGTTTATAAAAAAAAATAGAATCCTTGGAGGCTGAAGTTAAAAATATTAATGCGACGATAGAAGACAAGATTAGTGAGTCGGTGCAGTCTATGTTTGCAGAAATGCAAAGTCAATTTCAGACTGCAGCTCCCACTCCTCCACCTCCCCCTGCAGACCCCATTATTTATCCTCCACCTCCGCCAGTAGCTCCCACTCCCCCACCTCAGCCTGCGGACCCCATTTTTTATCCTACGCCTCCGCCACAGCTTCTTACATATTGTGAGTTGTATATTGATGATTCTCAACATCATATAGTAGCATACGGGTTGCTATATTGTATAGGAGATACAGTTCATCATCAACAATTAGAGGTAGAGAATTAGAGGGTCACTGTACATGATATTATAGATAGATCAGCTAGGGTACCAGTACCTACAGATGAGGTGGTGACAGTTGGACAGAGTATTGGCCATTTTTTAGTTTGGCCATCCAGACTTCTTCGACTCATTACCATAGAGGTATGAATGCTATATCTTTTATTTTTTTTTTTTATTAAAGGTGTTTTATCATTTGAAAACTTCTATATTTCTCAATTTTTTTTCACAGGAATACTTAAAAGGTAAAGAAATACTGTATAGACAACAACAAAGACAATAGGCTATGACATCAGATACAGATTCCAGTGGTCTTGACAGATTGTCAAGATATTCACATTTGTTGTTGGGTTTTTATGAGTTTCCAATGGAATATCATGTTTGTGGACATGAAATAAGTGTGGGGATTACAAAATCTGATATCATGGAGCTTGTTACTGGAGATAAGTGGGGCATCAACGTGGTGAAATTTTTTTCCATGTAAGTCTTAACACCTTTTCCCTGCGTTATATTTATTAAAAATGTATACTTATATATGTTTTGTATTAGGTATCTTTATAAAATTTGTGAGAGGAATGAACTGACAGAAGTATATGGATTCATGGAGCCGCAATTGATTTCCCCTAAAGCATGTGCATTGACTGAGGAACAAAGAATGGTTTATATTGCTGAAAGATTTGAAAAGAATATAATCAGACAATGTTGGATGATGCCTTTTTGTGAGAGGTATGAAACACATTTCTCTCAAAGAGTTAATTATCTTTTGACATAAAAAACCACTAACATTAAATTTCCTTTTATCAGTGATCATTGGATGTTAGGGATTTTTTGCCCAAGGGAGAAATCTCTTTATTGGATATGCTCTGTTCATGGTGATGTGCGGGAAAGTTTTAAGAATATATTGGAAAAGTAAGTTTCAATTTCTCAATAGTTTTATATATTATAATGAATTTTAAATTTACCCCATTCGTATTATTTTCTAACAGTGCATGGGTCTACTTTCGAAAAAACACAAAGAAAAGAAATGCAAAGATCAAATATGTAAATGCGAAGGTAAATTTCCATTTATAATTTGTAGTTTTTGATTTATTTCATAAAAATAATATATTGAATTTACAATCATTCAAAATAGAATTGTCATGAAAAACATGGCCTCATCGAATGTGGATATTATATGTTAAGATTTATGTATGAAATAATAACAACTGGGACAGTTGTGAATTTTGACCTGGTACGATTTCCTCTTAAACTTTGCCATAATATTTCAATTTGATTTATTCATTATACAGGTTAACTATCTTCTTTTCCATTTGTAGCTTTTTGATGACCCTCAACCCTATACTGCTGAAGACATCAAACACGTACAAGTGGAGTGGTCAAATTATTTTACAGGTTTGATTGAATTTTAGTTGTTTGTAATGTAAAATGTAATTTTTAATATTGTCATTTTAATTGTGTATTTGGTAGTTGTTTAGGTTTGATTTAGTTTTTTTTGAAGTTGATAGTGTAAGTTTTGAATGTTATAAAAGTGAATGTTTAATTTTGCTCTACTTCTTGTTTTGGTCTACTTTTGATGGTTCTTCTGGTATGGATTTGGGTCTGGGGGGGAGGGGTTCCAAGGGTGTGGGGGTGTGTTCAGTGGGGTTGGGGGTGTCCAGTGGTCTGGGAGGGCTGTCCGGTGGGGTGGGGGGTGGCAGGGATGTCCAGGGGTGTGGGAAGCCGGTCCAGGGGTGTGGGAGTGCTGTCCAGGGGTGGGGGGGGGGGGGGGGGTTGTCCAGGGGTGTTTGGGGCTGTCCAGGGGTGTGGTGGGGGCTGTCAAGTGGGGTGAGGGGGTGATGAGGTGCTGTTCAGGTGGGTGGGGGGTTGTCAAGGGGTGTTTGTGGGTTTCCGGGGGTCGGGGGGCAGTCCAGGAGTGTGGTGGGGGCTCCAATGGGGTGGGGGAGGGTTGTCCAAGGGGTATACATGAGGGTGGGAGCTCCAATGGGGTGGGGGAGGGCTATCCAGGGGGTATACATGAGTGTGAGGGCTCCAACGGGGTGGGGGAGGGCTATCCATGGGGTATAAATGAGGGTGGATGCTGTCTAGTGGGTAAGTTTTATATGTTATCTATGTACATGCTTAATTTTGATGTAATTCTGTTTTTTTGGTACGATTTCTTGATTTGTTTTCTGGTTGATTCTGGTGGAGAGAAGATCACTGCATTCTGTTTAAAAAAAAAATGGGTTTATCACGTCGGTTATTTAATGACCGACGTGATAAAATGCCTGGAAAATAGTTTATCACGTCAGTTATTTAATAACCGACATGATAAAATGCCTGGAAAATAGTTTATCATGTCAGTTATTTAATAACTGACGTGATAAAATGTCTGCAGAATGGTTTATCAGGTCGGTTATTTAATAACCGACGTGATAAAAGTCCTGGAGAATGGTTTATCACGTCAGTTATTTAATAATCGACGTGATAAAGGGCCTGGAGAATGGTTTATCGCATCGATTATTGAATAACCGACATGCTAAATGGCCTGGAAAATTGTTTATCACGTCGGTTATTGAATAACCGACGTGATAAACCCCCCTCCCCCGATTTTTCACGTCGGTTTTATATGAACGGATGTGATAAACCACCCTCACCCCAGTTTATCACGTCGGTTCTATATGAACCGGCGTGATAAACCCCCTCGCCCCTGTTTATCACGTCGGTTGTTTAAGAACTGACGTGATAAACCATTGTCCAGGCCGTTTATCACGTCGGTTATTCAATAACCGACGTGATAAACCATTCTCCAGGCCCTTTATCACGTCGGTTCTAAAATAACCGATGTGATAAACATCGCGATTTTATATTTTTAACGTCGGTTTTTAAATAACCGACGTCAAAAACCTTATTTATAACGTCGCATGTATTAACATCGGCTAGAAACCGACATAAAAAATTAAAAATAACCGACGTAAAAAACG
The DNA here is from genome assembly GCA_963277665.1 of Viscum album. Taxonomy (NCBI): domain Eukaryota; kingdom Viridiplantae; phylum Streptophyta; class Magnoliopsida; order Santalales; family Viscaceae; genus Viscum; species Viscum album. The sequence continues at coordinate 2,053,516,834 of OY728145.1, forward strand.
TTTTCTGCCCTAGTTTTTTTCTTCTTCATCTCTTCTTTCTCTTTGACACAATATAATAAGGAATAATACTGCAGTGTCTTAATCTCTTTCTTCAATTTTCAATACCAACACATGATTGTATCGGTATAATAACTTCATCCTTTGTGAAGATATGAATTCATTTGCCCATCTGGTTCTTCTTCACTTCACAAAGCACAACAGGAGTGTTAACCACCAGTCATGTGAGTGTGGTTCTACTCCTCTTCATGATACCAAATGGTTCATAGTACTTCCTTCTCCATAAAGTCACTTAGAGAGTGCTATGAACCTGTCAAAGGACTATAGGACCCCAATATTTCACTCACACCCTTTTGGGTGACTTGTGCATAACATTAATGACTTGTGCGCAACATTCAACTTTGGTTGTAGAAGACCTCTTGCACACAACTTCTATCTTGCGCACAACTATCTTCTTGCGTGCAACTATCCTTTATTGCGTGAAACTCTTAATTCCTTCGCAAAAATCCATTTTCATATATTTATTATTCACTTCAGAGCTCCTATTTCTTTTAAGTGTTGAGAATTTATAATTTGATGGGGTCACCTCTTATTTATAGAACTCGTCGACCCCTGCACGCAAAAACCCCAATGTGTTGCGGAGGATCCTAACGCGTCGTGCAAAACCCCATTTTACATCACATTGGGCGTGTAGGAATCTTTCATGCCAACCTCATATTTTTCACACTTCTTGAATCTTTCACGCACTTCATTCCTTTTCTATTTTTCAAAGTTTGGACCTTGAATCATGCCTTGCGCACAAGATTCCAAACTCCCTTCAATCTTGCGCGCAAAAAACAGTCTTTCTTGCAAGCCTCTCCTTTGCTATATTTTGATGTTCGGATCATGGGACTCAAATTTTGTGAAACATACCAAGCCATATTCATACTTGAGTGCATTATAATTTTCTAAAAACACATTTCTTCATCTTTGGATTTTCAAGCCATTAAATTTGGCAAACACTGGAAAACAGTGCTGCCTTATAACGTTCTTTTGTGTCGCCTCCAGATTGTCTGTTCCTTTGTCATTTTTCTCTTCACTTCATCCCACACCCATTATCCTTCTTTCATCATGAAATCTACAATCGTGATATGTATCCTTTGATCGAACAGCTTTAACATCGTCTTATTTTTCATGGAAAGTATTATAAATTCCCTGTCTTCCACTAGCATATTTCCTTCCAGTCGAAACTATATATGACTAGAAGCACGTTTAATCATACTTTCCTTCATAAAACTTTCAACACAAGTTATTCTAACTTATGATATTTTTGAAATACACATCAGTAAAGCATCGTATTATTTTGATACAATGTAAAATGCATGACTGCCTCAGAATTCCAGGTCCTTCCACATTTTATCTTCTTTTACAACCATCATTCTATAATTCATGCAAATCATATGATTCTATTCTTTAAGTAAGATCTTACATGGTTCTCATGCAATAATGAATGATTTCATTGTCTTCTTCAAATCCTCATTCTTCTTCAATCATACTTATATGGATGATACCTCACCATTCATCATTTTTGTAAAGAATGTGTCACCTTTGACACAAGTTCTTTGATCTTAGGATCAGTTCATCAATCATCTGATTTTAACAGGAATACTCACTTCAGCCGATCTCTATTAAATTTGGAGTCCTTATTCATATCCTTCTTCATTTTGACCAACATTTACAACTATTGACAAAAAATAAAATCTTCATACACAAAGTGGTCCCAACAATCTCCTCCTTTGTATTTAGTTGTCAATACCTTAAAGTTCTCAAATGAATGTGTCAATGTCAAAATGAGAATATTTCTCTCTCCCCTTTACTTATATCTCTCCCCCTTATTTTTAAAACTTCCATTTCACTTTATCTCCCCCTTATTGACAAGAAATTCAAAGTTCATAGTAGAGAGGGTATAAATCCATATTTAAGAAGTGTACCATCAATCATTTCACTATATGTCTACTTGATCAAAGCTCTATGTAGAAAACAAGAGGATTTTATTTAGACAAAAAATCCATCCATTATCCACTGATCATGATACCTCATGAGATGAGATCTCCTACACTTTTCTTCAAGGTTTTTCCACTTTGATTCCAGGATAAAGATATTGAATGTGATGGGAAATAATAAATCCAGAAATTCCTGCACTCACTTCAACAAAAGGATAAAAAACATTCAAGTGCAATTGGTAGGATAAGTGACCTTGGGGCACTTTCATTCTTCTTATGTCACTGATTGAATTAGTTACTCCTACTTTGTAAAAATATCTTTATTTTGAGTAACCACGTATGAGATATTAAGAAATGATATACCTTTTCCAATGACATGCTATTCAATAAATTTCTAGAGTAATTGAATTTGATACCTACTAAAGTTGACACTAATTGAAATAATAACTCTAGAACTTATTCATATGTCTCCCTCTCATGGGAACACTCCTCATCATCTTCATCAATGATTATTCCTCATCATATTACTATTTGAATATCAATTGATGAATCTTCCATAGATGAAAACTTCTTCGTCTTTTCTCTCATGAGTTGATAGCAATCACTGCTTCTCAGGTTCTCCCCCTGAGAGCTTGGTTCAAATTTAATTCCTTAGATTAGAAAAAAAAAATACAATACACAAAATATTTTAGGGAATAAGGTGGATCCTCCTTGATTTGTTAATGTGAACAACAAGGTTGAGATGGTTTCCTCATCCAAGATGCTGCATTTTCTCCAGTATTTACAGTTTCAAATTTGATCTCCAATTATGATTGTGGCCGTGTGGATCTTATCACTTATTCTATTTCATTATGTATGAATCTTATTTCTTCAAGATATTTTAAAGAACTCAAATCTCCTGATGCGACCTTCATCTTCTTGAGGAATTATTCTTGGGTTGAAATAAGTGTAATGCAATTTCTAACAGTATGGCCATCCTTGTTACACCTCACACACAAAACCTCGTGAACTTGAGAGTTTCCTTTTTGTTTGCAAACTCTTATTCAACTTTTCTTCATCATGTGGAATCTTCTTATTACTTTTTATACTGGCCTTAGCCCATGCATATTCCTTTTTTCTCATTCTTTCCAAATATTTAAGCCAGATAACCAATATGTCTTTAGGAACTGAGGCATCAGGATTGGATATTCTACATGGCTTATTTTTAGTGCCATACTTCTTAATAGTTCTTTTGAATGCACTACCATTCACCTTCTTGGATTTAGAATCCAAGGAATTCTCAACTTTTCTCCTTAGAGTCTTCTTAGGAGTGTTTTATTTTACAAAATTCTTCTGACTACTTCCCAAAAATGATTCTTTTTTCTTAGTCAACTCCTGTGATCTTATTTTCTTATCAGTTTTGGGTACATATTGAAATGAACATGCACCATTCATGTGACCACTCTTATTGCATACATTATAGATGTTATATAACATTCCAAATCTGTTTGCAGTATATAGATGCTTTTGGATATGTGGATGTTTCTTATTCTTCTCTATATTTATCCCCCTTGATATAGGCTTTCTCTATGCTTTTATATTTAAAGTATTGTACAAAAAATCTAGTGCACAATGCCCAAATCTATTATAACACCATCATTGAAAAAAAACCCCGACTTCTTGTCATCTTCTTTATAAGGTTTCTGAATATTATTATTGGTATGTTGTGATTTATGTGGAGAGATATCTTCCACACTCTTTCCCTTATCCACTCTAGCCATGGTGGTAGGTTTCTTCTCACTTTTCATCATCCATAATTGTTTATAATTCTTATTCCAACCTGAAATTTTTGTAGATGAAATTTTAGAGACATTAGTACAAGTTGGTATGGATGTTACCTTTACTTTCTCACCTGCTTGTGATAGATCAATGAGTGAAGCCATGATATTCTTATCATAGGTTTGAGGTCTTTTGATAGTAGAATCCTCCAGTGAGCATTGAGTATTAGTAGAAACTATTTCCTTCTTTTGTGGAGACTCAATATGTGTCATCTCAAGATTGGTCAACTTAGCATCCAATTCTAGACATATAATATTGAGGATGGCTTCCTGGTCTTTAATCACAGTCATCTTCACTTCACATGACTTTTTAATCTTTAAACTTCATCTTCATTCATCTTTACTTTTCTTTGTAACAAAGAGTCAAGTTCTATGATCTTCTTGGAGACTTCTTCCAAATATATCTTCTTGACTTCATTGCTCCTTTTTAGATCATCTTCAAGTGCATGGATCTTCTCTTCAAGAGTCTTGTTAATTCCCTCCTTTTCTTCAACATCTTTGAGCCAATTTGAAGAACTTACTTTAAATCTCTAATTTATTGCTTCAAAGTATCCAACTTGTCCGGAGAGCTTTAAACATTCAACAATTTTTTTCTTGTAAGAATTTCTCCAAAACATCATTTTCTTCTTCCAGCTGAGTGATATTTTCCTGCATGCATTGAAATACTCCACAAAATAAGGATGTAATTTCTTCAATAATACCATGCATTATCATTCTTAATCTATAAACTGATATTTCTTGAGATGTTGTAGATTGATCATCACCACTTGTGCTAGCATTTTCATAATGAGAATCATTTCCAAATGTACTAACACATACCTCTTGATAAGTTGATGTAGGATGGTTTTCCATATTCTTGGTGGGGACTTGAGCCACCTTCTCATTAAATTCCAAGTATTGTGTGTCTTCAATGTCAGCCAGATATGGATAACTAGATACTTCCACTTCTTTAGATAAGATGGACTTCTTCTTCAACTTTATATTCTCCTTATTTTTCCTGTTCATTATGGTCTTGGTAGATATAGAATTATGCTCAAAGATAATGGGATCTTCATCAAAATTTCACTTCATTAATAACTCAGGAAAGAAAATCAGGTCTTAAATAGATAATAACTTCATTATAGAGAATCCAACAGAGGTGAACCTCCCTCTAATACCAATTGAGAAGGCCAGTTTTGGATACACCTAACACTGAGAGGGGGGTGAATCAATGTTGGGGACTTTCTAAACCAATTGAAACTTTCAATCCCAACACTTATTGACCTATTAGGATATTTATTCTCTTATCCCCTTTTCTCTGTTTCATGCAATAATAGAAAGTAGTAAAAATATGTACACGATATTTTTACAAGTTTCACCTCTCAATAAGTGAGTATACATCATTTCCATGCATGGGGATGACCAATGAATAAATTATCTACTATAATGTGATATGTTGTTATAGTGGAGTGTCTAGGAAAACAATCCTATAGCCAGTGTGAGTCCCTTCACTTTAGAGGGTGGTGGGGAACAATCCTTTTCCATGGACTGGTGATAGCCTAGTACAACTTGCAGCATGTAGCTGGTTCTTTATACTGCCTATAGAGATAGTATTATTCCTTATTCAAAAGATAGGTTTTTATATTGATCTATTTAAGTGTTCTTAACTTGATTATTTTAAAAGGAGTAAGCAAGTAATTCTCTTCTTTCTCTCTCTTCTTATCTACGGAAAAAACAAATTGCATTAGTTATTCTTTTTCTTCTTTTTAGCGCAACAACTAACTGCACTAATCTTCTTCTTTATTTAGAAAGAATAACATACACCAATGTGATTATTCAAACACTTAGGATGAGATCAAATATCATCATCTGAATTAAACTACCCTGAATAATTTTCATCCTTCAGTTGGGCATACTCTTTTCTTCTTCTTCTTCTCTTCTTTTTCTTTGACACAATATAATATGGAATTGTACTGCAGTGTATTAATCTATTTCTTCAGTTCTCAATACCAACACATGGGTGTATCAGTATAGTAACTTCTTCCTTTGTGCAGATATGAATTAATTTAGACATCCAGTTCTTCTTCACTTTACAAAGCACAACGAGAGTGTAAAACACCAGTCATGTGAGTGCAGTTCTACTTCCCTTCGTATTACCAAATGGTTCATAGTACTTCCTTCTTCGCAAAGTCACTTCAAGAGTGCTATGAACCCGTCAATGTCCTGAGAGACCCAAATATTTTTCTCACCCAATTTTGGGTGACTTGCGCACAACATTAATGACTTGCGCACATCATTCGACTTTTTTTGTGGAAGACCTCTTGTGCGCGCCTTCTATCTTGCGCGCAATTCTCTTCTTGCATGAAACTATACTTTCTTGTGCACAACTCTTAATTATTTCATGAAAATCCATTTTCATATATTTCTTATACAATTTAGAGCTCTAATTTATTCTATGTGTTGAGCATTTATAATGTTAGGGGGTCACCTATTATTTATAGACCTTGTCGACCCCTGCGTGCAAAAATCCCAATGTGTCGTGGAAGATCCCAACGCATCGTGTAAAACCCAATTTGATGTCGCATTGGAAACGTAGGACTCTATCATGCCAACCTCACATTTTGAACACTTATTGAATCTTTTAAAAACTTCATGCCTTTTCCATTTTTTGAATTTTGGACCTCGAATCATGCCTTGTGCACAAGATTCCAAACTCCCTTCAATCGTGCGTGAAAAAACCAATCTTTCGCACAAGCCTATCCTTTTTCCAGATTTTGATGTTCGAATCATGGAACTCCACTTATTTTCAACATACCAAGCCATATTCAAACTTGTGTGAATCATCCTTTCCCAAAAACACATTTCTTCATCTCCCAATTTTTAGGCCCTAAAATTTGGAAAACACGAGAAAACGACGCCACTTTAAAATGTTCTTTTGTGTTGCCTCCATATTGTATGTTTCTTTATCGTTTCTATCTTAACTGCATCCCATAACCATTATTCAGCTTTCATCATGAAATCCACTATCGTGATATGTATCCTTTGATTGAACAACTTTAGCATCGTTAGATTTTTCATGGAAAGTATTATAACTTCACTGTCTTCCACCAGCATATTTCCTTCCAGTCAAAACTATATATGACTGGAAGCACCATTACCCATATTTTCCATCATAAGGATTGCATCACAAGTTCTCCTAACTTATGATATTTGTTAAATATTTATGAGAAAAGAATCATCTGATTTTGATACAATGTGAAATGCATGGCTACCTCAGAATGCCAGGTCCTTCCACATTCACTCTTCTTCTTCAACCATCATTCTATAATTCATGTAAATCATATGATTATTTTCTTCAAGTAAGATCTTACATAGTTATCATGAAATCATGAATAATTTCATGGTCTTCTTAAAATAATCATTCTTCTTCAATCATCCTCATATGGATGATACCTCTCTATTCTTCAATGTTGTAAACAATGTGTAACCTTTGACACTAGTTCTTTGAACTTAGGATCAGTTCAACAATCATATGATTTTAACAAGAATACTCACTTCATCCGATCTCCATTAACTTTTGAGTCCTTAATTTCCTTCTTCATTTTGACCAGTATTGACAAATGTTGACAAAAAATACAATCTTTATACACAAAGTGGTCCCAAAACTAATTATTACAATTTAATACTAATTATTACAATTTAATAATAATTATTACAATTTAATACTAGTTATTACTAATTAATATAATAATTATTAATTAATACTAATTCATACTAACCACACATATTTATTTGTAAAAATAAAGAAAAACAATGATAAATAAAACTATCTAATTATATCTTAATTTAACTACACGTAATTAACAATAACTATAATTAAAATAAAATAAATTAAGTAAAAAATGAAAAAATAGATAAATTACTTAAAACTGAAGTTTTTGAAGGATATAAGTTTCAAAAAATCACCCAAATTAAAACATCAAACTATGAAAAATTTTGAGAGAACAATTTTCACTAGAGAGAGATAAGAGTAGACACTGGAATGGAATGAAGGAAAAAACGACTTGGGGGTATATATAGGTTAGATTAGTTGTGATGAGGTTATTTTCGACGGTTTTCCCGCAAAAAATAGTTACATTTGCAATAGGTCCTGTCAGAAATATCCACTGATTAAAAAGGCCTTTTGTGATGGAACTCGTAAAAAAACCCACCTACTGACATACTATTTACAATGAGATATATATCCCATCACAAATACTTCAAACTCCACTGGGTATTTGCGATGGGATACTATAGCCCATCAAAAATACCATTTATTATGTTTTTGTGTGAAAAATGCACCAAAGATTTTGTGACGAGAACCATATACCTGTCGGGAAAGACTTATTATTTGTGATGGGTAGGTTCTCTAGTCACAAAAACTTTTTCTGAATGACTATTTGCGACGGGATACTGACCCATTGCAATAGCACGGTTTTCCCATAGTGAGTGTCCCAACAAGGGTTAGTCAACCACTTAGTTCTGTTGGTTTCATTCATAGTCAAGCAATGGAAGGTAAATTATAACTTAATATTTAATTGAGGGATTTTAATCCATTATTCCTAAATTTTATCTTATTTTATCCTTTAAATATCATGTTAATATTAAGTGTATTTTACTTAATTAATTTACCATGTTGGATAAAACATTTATGCATAATCTATTTATTTAAATCCTCTCTGTGCATATAAATTCATTTATTTATGTGACCGTAGTCTTCCATAAATAAAATAAATAATGAATAGATAGAAATATATAAATAAAGTAAATGACCAGATCATGATCATATCTAACAATTTATTTAATGAGAGGATATTAAATCAACCTATTTCTTTTGGGAATAACTCCATTTTTTGATATTGGAATGAGTTAAAACATTCTACCTATACACTGATGTATCCTAGAGTTGTCATCATCTGGGTTCCATCTTGAACTACCTCCATACTCTTTGGGATGCTCTATTAATTGCAAGTATTTATTACTCACATGTAGGTGAGGGAACCAAAGGCTTGGTTAAAAATAGATTACATTAATATGCTGGGATACACATGTCGTACATAATAATGGAGGGAGAGGTGACTCACATGCCATCATTTAATTTAATCTTAAATATTTACAATCCCATGTAATAAATTAAATTAAATAAATTCCAACACATACATTGGTTTTGGTGAATCTCATGATCATTAAAACATGAAATAAATACACAAAAGTAATGGGCTAGAATTCATTTCATTATTTGTTATTTAGTATTAAGATAAATATGCAAGAATTAATTAATTAATTAATTCCCTTTCATCTTAATGATTATATGAACATAATTAGATATACCCACCATTAAAGGAGTTCATGGAAAAATTAATAGAAGAACCATTAATAAAATATTTATTAAAATAAATTAATTGATCATTTAATTTTTTTAAACCATTATTGATTTTTCAAACATAAAATGGTGTTTCAATCAATAAAATAATGTTTTAATGCTGAAAATTTTCAATTTAAAGTAATATTTAATTTTATCCATTAATGCGAGACTACATGACGTGTATAGACCAAATACACACCTTGTATCTCAGTTTACATGTGTTTAAGGTACATACCTGGGTCTGCGACATGTACCTCAGTCAAACTAAACATTGTGTATAGACTAACTACAAACCCTGTGTTCCAATTTGTGTGTGTTAAGGACACATGCCGGAATCCTCTACATATATTTCAGATGTTTGAATTGATGAACCATACATCGTGTACACCACATACACATTGTGAATATCATAAATGATTCATGTTGACAGTATCATGTGGTTTTGAACATGTATAATAACCACATGGATTTCATGACTTATGCCACTAATCTGTGAAGACTAAACGGTTCTTACACCAATACACACCGTGTAATCCGAAAACCCATGTTCCAACCTGGTCTGGTCTACACACAGTGTGCAATAAATTCACTACATGTAGTAACTCTCTGGTGTACCATGTATCCCTCTTCACATCCAGATGTAGTGAACTAGGGTATACAATATGTACTTATGAGTACAAGTCATGAAACTTTGTCTTACCAGCCAAAAAATTGGCATTTCCTAATGGCATCTCTGGTCATTCTTTATCTGTTGTTATACCTTTAATAAAATGAAACATTGAACAAATAATGATCCAAATTTTAAATCATGTTAATTGAAACTGGATTAAAGAGAAAATAACATGAAATTAAAATCCAACCAAAATTTTATATAAATCAATAATAAAATTAATAATTATTTAAACGTGACCACTCTAAAACCACTTAAAGGTTTTGGGAACAATAGAAGTACGTAGTGGGTGATATGATAATTAAAATTTATTTTAATTTCCATTTCCAAAAAACCCAATAGAGGATCTTGAATTTTAAGTTTATAGTTTATTTATTCATATTGTAAGGATGAAATTACCTCTTCTTAGGTGCATTTCTTTATTTTCTATGTTAATCATTTGAAAAGACCATTTTGGATTGCATTTATTGCACTTGTAAGGATCCAAGGGTAGAATTCCTCTTGAGGCGATCCACATGTGATCCAAGGTGAATCTAATGTCTTGAGTTTTTAATTATTGATCAATTGTTCTTTATGATTGATCAAATATCTCTTGCATTCTCGTTCTTGAGATAGAGAGAGAGATGGAGGAGTTGAAATTGAATTCTTTGTGCATACAAATTAATTATTTTTTTGATTAACTATGAAATAGCTATAATGGGATATATATAGAGGTAGAGGTTAGGTTGTAATATTGTTAAATTGTATTTCCTCCCTTAAAAATATCAAAACCTTTACTAAAACACATTCCACAAAAATAAAAATAATATAATTAAATTTTTGAAGCGTGCGCTATCTAGCTTAAATGTTAAATAATATTTTCTAGATTATAAATAATTATTTATCACTGGATGTGGTTTTGGTCTATTCGAGCTTCTTTTTATTTATTTAATACTTGAATAAATATTTTAATTCATAAATTAATATTTATTTCATATAATAAGGAATAAATATTTATTAAATATTCAAAAAAATTAAAAAATTATATTTTTATTCACATGTTAATGAAAAAAATATTTATTTAATAAATATAACTTGAATAAGATTATTACTAAGTCTTGAGGATAACATTTAGTACATTAATTAAATTCAAATAAAATTTAATCATGATCAATGGAAACACTTAGTGTGTGAACCTCTAGGATTCTTTCTTGTTGGTATTAGACGGGATTGTCTAATGTTTAAGATTACTATCTAGTAATGTCCCAACAAACCCAAGAGAAATAACTTAATGTCATAATAAAAACAACATATGAATTCTCATTGTGTAATATAATCCATTTTTCACAATAAATCATCAAAAAGGTTTCACAACAGTGTCATCAAACTATATGATCAATACATATTTCTTTGACTATTTAAAATTATCAAATCGATACACCATGGCCATGGAATTTAGGAAATGGTTATATTACAATAAAAGGGATGATATATCACCTTCCCTAAAGATGTAAGTGATATATCCTTCCTCAACTTATCCATTAATGACATATCAATTGTGATTCACCCAATGTACCATACTTCCTGCCAACACATGACATTTTTTGTGAGTAAATCTATGTTCATGAGTCATGTAATGCATCATTGATAATATTAAAGACTAAGGACCATTACACATGCTCACAGAAAAAAATATCCTATAACATAGAAACATGAAGAATTCATAATGGTGGGTCTATTTCCATATCTCCTTTATTAGAGATTACCAAGTGCAAACTTCATGAGAAGAAGCTTCATCTACTTATGAGTACTCGCACCTAACAGTCTGTATAATTTTTTTCCCATCATAGTATGTTATCCAATTGTATAACTATATTAAGAATATTTTCATATAACTTTAAGGTTCTCATTATAGTGATAAAATACTATGAATTTATCAATGCGACAAATACTTTATGAATTTATTACATTAAACTCATAATGAATAGTGAATTTTTTTTAATAATATATCTAATTAATATTCAATAAAATGAATATACATGTAATCAAAATACAATCAGTTGGTCCTAGGAAACCAAATTCATCACATACTACTCTATAGTTATGGAATTAAAAAAATCATGAAAATATTTATATATTTAGAACATCATGAAAATATTTTCATAGATTTAGGGTGAAATTATATTAATAAAATATATACTCTAGAAAAATATATAACCTAATTTATTTTACATTTATTATATTTATTCATAAAATATCCATTTATAGCTATTTATCACTCTTTATACTTTTAAAACTATTTAGCTATCTTACACTACTACTTTTAGCAAACAAACATTAATGAAATAATTAAAGGTCAAAATCCAATATCAATGTATAAATCCATTATTCATGAAGGTCTCTTATATGTAATAAAATACTGTCATATAATTGAATATGAAGGAAAATATTTAAAAATCAAGTATAAGTATAAAATTTAATTTAATTGGATCACTCATATTCGATATTGTGATATACATTTTCCGTATTCTGGATTTCAATTTATTCTATTTTATGACATAAAATAATAGATGATTTCAGAAAAATACCTTATAGATATATGTACATCAAATTGAATCAACATTTACATGTTTAATTTTATCTATGTTATCATCTATATCATATTTTCTACTTACATTGAAATATTTTATCTTTTTATCAGTTTAGTTTCTCTATTTAGTGATATATTCCAATAAAAATATTGTTAGATTATTTCAAAAAGAATAAAACATTTTAATAACTATATAAAATATTTCATATAGCATAACACAAGTTAATTGATCTATTTAAAAATAAATTTCTGCAATACTTTCAATATTAATGTTATTCTTTATAAAATTCACTAATTTGAATGTTAAATTAGATTCCATTGGAAATATTTATCACCATCAACCAGTGAAACCATTGGTAAATAATAAAAAGAGGATGCATATTATTTTGGGGGATTATAGGAAGTACCAAAAAAATTCTATGAAATTTATCATACCATAATTCGTTGATTAATACGTTACATTTTCTAATTAACTATTAAAGAGGATTAATAATTAACTTCACACTATGGGATGAGTTTTTATAACAATTGGCTACACTATTTATGGATAAAACAAATCCAATAGTCCTTTTGGTCCTACAATTAGTTAGTAAAAAGCATCACATTGATATGTGATTTTTAAAACTAGTTAATTTTATTTGTTTAATCAATAAAAAAGTGAAATTTAATTTTATTTCTCCTATAACTGTTACCTTGAAATAAAATACAGTTATGGTTAGCACAGGTTTGAATGCTACAAAGCTACTGATGAATATTGATACTCTATTAGTGTATTTCCTCTAAATTAGGTGTTGTATCTTTCTACTTCTCTTTAATTTTTTCCTTTAAATTTAATATTTTGTTTCATGTCTTAACTTATTCTATGATGAAATGTTTCCATTATTCTATTATTGACTCCCATATTTATAATACTAGAAATCAACATAAACTACTTATGTATTATTAATATTAACCCAAATATCCATTGGAAACTACCATTTCTTTTTATGTTGATACTAATTATATAAGGTTATAATCTAATAGGGAAATTGATGATTAATATTGTTCATAAATTTAAAACCATTACATGCTGACCCAAATATTCATTTTTTAATTAACTTTTATTTATATAAATATTTCATCAAATTTTTATCATTTACATTACTATTATATTTATAAAACAACTCATTCTCATCCATTTTTGATCAATGCATTGATAAACTTAAAAGGTCATGTGAAAATAGATATATATCGTCTTCACTAGGAGCCCGCTCATTTGGAACACTATTGTATTATTTTGATAGAAAGAACACTTTGTTATAAATTAATTCATTTATAGAGGTAAGATTTTATGTTCATATGTTCTATTAAAACATTTCCTTATATATTAATAAATATGATAATTTTAATTATAACATAACATAAATTTCATTTCATTTTATTTATATGTTACAGAGTGTACAATCTTTACTATAGTGAAAAAATTAAAATTAAATATAATTGGTTTTATGATCCATTCATTTACTATAGAAAGAAGGTATATTTCTAAAATGAAAACATTTTGTATAAAAACTGCAATTTATCTCCAAAATAAACTATTCCAAGTTACTACTTCATATTTTGGATACTTATTTCCAAATATTTTTAAGATCAACTAGGAACAAACTATATTGAATGTTATATGATAACAACATTTTGGTAATGCCAATATTTATAGGACAAAAATGATTTATTATTATTATAGTTTATAGTTAACATGTTGAATACAATAATAATATTTGTAAAACATTTGAATGTTATTATAGTAAACAATAATAAAATTTTGTCCCTTTATACTGTATTTTAAGATACTTAGGTCTTATAAAAATATATCCAAAGATAATCATTAATAGTTTTAAGATGTACTAACTACATTATATAATATTTATGATACTAAGTGAAAATATTAGTTAATTATAATAATGTATATATCTCTAGTGTTCTTTTTAATAAATAGATCATTATATTCATATAATAAATGACCTAAAAGATAAAATACATTCTTATTCGGAAAAGTTTCTAATATTCCTATGTAATTATTTTTAAAATTGTGTTGAATTTGAAACTAAATTAAATATCTACATTATATTAAGATGATGTGTTTGGGTTTCCAACTGATATTAATGTCTTCAAATATTAAACAATGTCGATCACTATTGAAATTTCAAAATAAAACCTTCAAAATCAACACTGATCATGTGAAAAAAATAAAATCCGGGTTATCTTTTGAAATATTTGGGTTGTAGTAAAAGAATTTGGTATTGTTCCCAACAATATTTGACCATTATTTTATTTGGATAAATTAATATTATAAGAATAAAATAACCCCAAAATATTCAAATAAATGATATTTTCAAATATAATTTATAATTAATTTATATAACTAAAAATTATATTCTCTAATAATTATTTCTTCATTATCAGATATATTGTCCTTTATTGTTGAAACATCATTAAATTGTAGGATTAAAGGGTAGAATACATTTATTGGTATCCACAAATGCTCGATAAACCTTGGAATGTCACATTCATATTTCTAGGTGCTAGAACAGAAGAACTAAGTCACATGCATCATTCACCATTGTTTTCAATAAAAAGTCCTAAAATTGAAGGATTTATTCTAGTTCTCTAAATCTTTATAGATGTGAGTAAAACTACCACTCTATGTTCTTCTAATAAATCTTTATAATGTCTCTCTATGTATTGAGAGAATTCTCTATAGATTTTTTTTCACATGATTCTCCCTATCTCACAAAATGATATAATAGTGTATATATATCTAGGTTAAATAATTAATAATTAAAAAAAGTCCTATACTAATATCTTAATCCTAAGTAAATACCAGGTGGAATAACAACAACATTCTTATTGTTATTTCATTTTCTTATCCATAACTCAATGATATTTAAACCACATTTCTTAAAAAAAATAATTAATATTTATTTAAATGATATTAAATAAAATATATAATATAAATAGTCCCATAAATCAACCCATAAATTCACCTATATATTTAATAAACCTTTAATAATAATTATTTATTTAAATAAAAAATAACAATATTATTTATTCAATAGATTTATAAATATTATATTCACTCACACATGAATTAATATTTATTTATTATTTAACTCACACATATATTCTTTTAGATAATCGATGATTAAACCTTTATAAACAACATAACTTGAATAAGTATTATTCCTTGAAACTTGATAATAATATTTATTCTAATATAAAATTAAAATAAAATTTAACTACGGTTCTAGATACACTTATTGTGTGACCTTCTAGGACACTTCCTCAATAGAATTAGTTGACCTAGCCTAATGTGCAAGATCATATTCTAGAAACACATCAAGGAACCCATGGAGAAATATGTTAATTTAGAAATGAAAACTACCTTCTATGAATATTCACTATTTAATATAATCCCTTTTTCTAGATATCTCATAAAAAATGTTGAGTTACTTTTGTTATCAACCTATATGCTTGATATATAATTATTTTCCTTCCAAAAATTAATTAATCAATAAACTGTGATGGCCATGGACTTAACAATATATTTATATTTCTATAAAAATTACATAGATATCTACTTCTATTAAAATTAAATGGAAAAATTATATCTTGGTTTATTCATTAATGTCATATCATTTATGACACACCCAATGTATCCTACATCATTGTGGACATATCTCATCTTATTTATCATTAATACATAAATATACATGAATCATCATATACATTAATAACAATATCATGTGTAGATAACAATACAAATATATATAGATAAGAATATCCAATTACACATATGACATGAGGAATTCATACTAAAAGTTTTGTTCTCATAAGCTTCCTTTATGATGATTATATAGCGTGAAATTCATTAGAATAAGTATCAATGTATTATAATCCACCTACACCTGATAGTTAATCATCATATGTGCCCCGTCATATATATTTCATGATAAGGTATTTATTAATATTAAAGTATTTGAATATATAGTTAATTTAAAGTTCAAGGTAATTGTTTCTAGGGAAACAACTCCAATGAAACCCCACTTGAACTAAAGCTAACTGCTAACAACTCTAAGACCTAGAGATATCACATGATATTTATTATTCTATTAATATAAGGATTTATTCAATGGGTATATAAAATTATATCCCATGGAACCTTTTGTTACTATAACTGCACCCCTTGACTAAAAATCCCTCAATTGGTGATACTTAAAAATTATATATGTTTTCCATTGAAGTGAGCTTAGATCCTTGGAGGGGGAAACCTTTATAGTATTATCAAAAAACAGTGTGATATGTTCATTTCTATTTTAAACCACATAAAGCTATTAGAAGATTTTTTTTATCCATAATGGTTCTTTAGATACATTAGAAACTAAAATATACTAATAATCTACTATATAATTGGAAACCATTGGCTGGTTTGAGCTCTAACAACTCACAAGGATAAATACATATCCCTACTGAAATTTCAAATTAATCTAATCTTTTTGTAAATAAGAAAATGTGTATACCTTGGTGATTATTTCCTTATCTAAATCATAAACTATGAACACATACTTATTATAACTCAAATAATTCTACATAGTCTTTATTGAAGTCCAATGCTGGTCTCTTGGGTTTTCTTGATATTTACCAGTGACGCTTAAAGAAAAGGCAACATCAACCATAGTTTATAGCATAAAATACACAATATAACCTATCTAAAAAGTGAAAGGGATTATATTAATAATATATTAATCCTATTTTTTCAAATTACATATTTTCTTAGAGAGATATATACCTTCAGACAGTAGCGACAACCCCACTTAGATTATTTTATACTAAATATATTCAGTACGTTGTCAATGTATGTACCCTGACTTAGCCCAACTGGCCTATTAAATCTATCACAGATTATATCAATCCCTAGTATATAGTCTAATTCACCAATTTCCTTCATGTATAATGTTCATAAAATCAATTTTAAAGATGTTTGTGTTTTTTATTAACATATATTTTTGGTAATTATTCTAAATGATTATTTGAAGTCATAAAGTATATTAAGTTTCATGGATGGAACCATGAAAAATGGTTTTGGTAAAGGAAACCTTATCCCTTGATTTAACTACACTATGGTGAATCCATTTAGGAAATTATAACAGTTTTAATGCAACATAAGATACCATTTCACTAGGTATTTCAACTTGGAGTTTTTCATATTGAAAATGGAGAATATACCAATGCTATGACATTAGATGTGGTGGAGTTAGAGATTCCATGTTTGAAATGGGGAATCAAAAAAAAGACAAAAATAAAGCTATGGTGATGTAAATTTTTCAATACATTGAAGAAGACCTGCATACCATGGTGATAAAACTTTTGTCTTTTCACTAGGTATTTTGGAATTAAATATTCTCTAATAGGAAATGAGAAACCCAAAATAGCTATGGATATGACTGTGTTGTTTTGTTTTGTTATGGAATTTTTAATCGTTATTTTATCTTCCAATAAAAGAAAGAAAACTATCCAATTAGACTATGGTGGTGAGAATTTTGAAAGGATTGTTTCCTAGAAATACACTATCGCACACCATGGTGACTAGATGAAAGATATTTTGATGAGTCTAAGAATAAATATTTGAAATTATATAAGTTATGTGTAGTTATGGGAACTTGGTTCATCATCAAAAATTTAGAAATTATGAATTGAAGGTTAAAAAAAATATTTTAAATCTAATAGTGATAATTTGATAGAAGGAATCAAATGAATAGATTTTATGAAAAATTAGTTTAATATTGAGTGAGATTTTAATTTAAAATATGATATTCATAAGATTAAAAAGATAATATCATTCTCTTATGAAATTATTGAAGAGGATGAATAATAAATATTATACATATAATACAAAGGGATATCATATATATTTCTAATTTTTTTTGTTGTTAAATTTTAATTATAGAAGAACAGAATAGGGTTTTTGGGATTATGTTTTGAAAGATTGAAGGAAAAGGGAATATTACACATATTCAACTTCATTGTAATATTTTTAAGTTTGTGTAAGAAGTGAAAATTTTTAATGAATATTTCTTATATAAATTATAAAAATAGAAAGAATAACAAAATAGGAGTGGAGATTATCTACTTGTGTAGAGGAATAGTGAGTTTCTTACCATGAAGAAGAAGAGCGGAGAGATTTTTAGTGTATATATAGATAATGAGTTTGCATGGTTAGTGAGACCGATCCATTGTGTAAGAACATAAAAATAGCATTCTATAGTGTTTTTGAAAAAATGAAACATCTCCATTTTTATGCTCCTTGGAGTATTTTGTTGTGGTAAACCAATTAAAATTATCACTGACTCAGGAGATATTTAATGGGAGAGAAATAATTGTTCCTTATATTGATAGAATAATATCATAATCAAGGAAGATATATTAAAGTTGATAAAACTTAGATTCACCCCAAAATCAAGTTATAATCATTGATAATGACAAACAAGTGGGATTAGATAAGTGGTCTTGGGGTGATTTTCTTCTCTCTTGAAAGAATGACGATGATTTTGAATCATAAGGGAATGCCTATTTTCAAAGGATGTAATTTAAAACTACATATGATTCAAATTCACCATTATTTCAGATCATTGGTAATGTATGTGTCTATGAAATCAATGCATAATATTATGTCAAACATGATTAATTTATCTCAAATAGAAAGTTATTGTGTAATATTAGATGTAGATTCCAAAGCTATCAATGCTTTTGGAGGATCCTTGGAAAAAAATATTTACATAAAGGTTATTTCATGCAAGAAATCTCATGTTATATTATAAAATCTTCTAAATATATATTAAAGATATAAAAATGATTGAGAAGTGAAGTTTCATGTTCTATGGAATAAATATTATGATTTTATAATGAGTAAAAATGATATGGTTAATGCCTCATTTGCTCAACTCAATGATCTTTTAGAAGACATGCATGGTCTTAGTGAAGAAATGAAAGATACTAAAATTTTAAAATATATTATTAAAAGTGTTTCTCTACATTTTATTGAAAAATGATTGCTTCTTGAAGAAAAATATCCTAGTGAGATTTCATTAGATAAATTGTAAAGTACCCTCATTTCATATAAATTGAGGAATAAAGATAACAAGTCCACAAAAAAGATGAGAATTCATAAAGTGTATTTTAAAGCAATGAAGAAACACATGTTTAAGTAGGCTCTTAAAGAAGAATTTGTTAATAATGTTATGTCTTTTATATCTTCTAATCTAAAAAGAGAAAAAATAAAATTCAAGGGAAATATTTCACTTGATTACTTATATTATGGAAATAATTTTAATTAAATATCATAGATATAATAAAAAAGAAGTATCCCATAAGAAAATTTAAAATAAAATTAAGGAAAAAATGGTTCAAAGTAAATATTTTTCAAGAAGAAAAATTTAATCTCTATAGAAGATAGAAGTTCTGAGGAAAGTGAGATTGAAGAGGTTGAATATGTCATGGATTTTTTGTCAATATGACTTAGTTGATACTATGAATAGGTAAAAAGATGATGATAATGACACTGAATATGATGAAATAAAAGTCATAGTTGATCTACAAGAATAACTTTAGGTAGTTATAGAAGAAATTTATATAATGAGGGAAAAGGATAAAAATCCAAATGGAGTGGTTGAGGCTCTAATATTTATATATAAAAACACGAGGAAGAGAATTCAACATGGAGAGATTAAATTGAAAAAAATAGCTGAAAATTTAGGAAACCTATGGTATGATATTCAATTGAAATTCAATGTTTAATAGAAGGACCAAATCATAAATGGCTTGAAATATTATGTAAAATACATACGAAAAATGATTGAAGAACTTGATGGAGAGGTCATGGTATGCCAATGAAATTTTAAAGACAAGTATATACTCCTTGATCTAGGTATGGAATTAGGAAGTTCAAGTGAATCTATGGAATAATTAATTAACAAGGTGTCTACTATATAATTAATTCATATCTCATAAGTATATCATTTCAAGAATAAGAGTAAATCTATTATGGAGCATGAAAATAATAAGGAGAAGACAACCATGGTTAATTCTAAAACTCAAGGATCAGAACCTCATAGAAATTTAAACTTGAAGAACTTGGATAAGAACACTAATGGTGCAAGAGATGTTGAGAACAAAAAACCAAAAAAAAAGGTTTCACTACTGTGGAAATTTGGGACATATTTAATATATGTGTTCAATTATATAAAGACATTTCTTATATAATGAGTATAAAAATAGGAAATAATATTTTCGATATCTTTTTTTTGCTTTTAATGGATACTGTTTGTTTGTGAAGGTTTTGGGAAAAAAGTAATTAATTATGCTTAAAAGGTATAATAAATGGTGCTTAAGGAAACTTATAAAGGTTGAAAAAATTCATTTAAAGTTTCATTAAATGTGATGAAAAATAAAAATTGGTTTTTAGTTTTTCAAGATAAAGATGAACTCATTGAATTAGAGGATGAGTATATGAACTCACTATCAACAAAAGTGTACCATCGATTATGGGTTAAGAAGAGAAGTCTTGAGAGTGAAAATGTTGTTGAAATTTATAAAATAGTAATGGATAAATACAGATTTTGTGTTCTTGATAGCGAGTTTACTTTAGAAATGATAGGAATTGAAAATCTTATTTCATAGATCAAACCTAATAAAAATAGAGTTTTTCATTTTGGAAATTGTAAGGGACTCGAAATTATTGGCCTTGAAAATGATAAAGTTAATAGTGATGATCTCAGATGAATATATTTAATTTTAGTTGAAGGTCCCAGTCATAATTTGTTATTTGTTACTCACTTATATGACTAAGGACACATAGTTTAACTCATCAAGAAACTATGTACTGTCTAAGCTAGAGATGGGTCAATTGTCCTATAAGGTTGATAAAAATGGAAATATTTACCTAATTGGTGAAAGGAATTTGTGTATACTATCCAAGGAGTATAAAAATAAACACGGATCAAAAAACATATACATTTTATTAAAAAATTCTTGGAAAATATTATAAAAATGATAGAGCTTGAGATATTCCCAAACTTTTTAATGACACAAATTTGTGACACATGTCATAATGGGATAATATTTTAGAAGGCCTACAAACCAAATAAAGGGAAATCATTCTGGTTACTTGAGCTTGTACACATGGAAGCATGTGGTCCAATGACACTTATGTCCTCAAATATAAAAAGATACTATGTTTTGTTTGTGAATGATTTTATTATAATGAAAAGGTTAGTGTTTATCACCCATATAATAGAAGTTTTCAAATGTGTCACTTGATACTAAATAGTGGTTGAGAAGATTCTTGGTGTAATGATCCAAATGATTCATAGTGATAATAGTACATAAATAAAAAATAGTCAGGTTGCAGAATACTCAAAAAATTATAGAATTTGATATCTGGTATCATAATTATGGTAACCTTTGAAAAACATAGTTTTTGAGGGGAGGAACCAGATTGTAAAAAATATGGATTAAAATATGTTAATTAAAAATGTTATATCATAGATTTATTGTAAATAATTAGTTCTTAAAAAAGTCTATATCTCCAACACGTCCTTACTATGTTTAGCTATAAACTAGAGTCCATATGAAATTTGGTTTGAAAATAAACCTATACTTAATTACTTATAGGTGTTTGTAAGTAAGTGTTCTATCCTCAATAAAGAAAACAAAAAAATTGAACCGCATGGTGATGAATTTGTCTTACATGGATATTCATACAAGATAAATTCCTATAAGTGTTTTAACAAGAGGTTGAGAGATATAGTTAAAATTCATGATGTTATAGTTGTTTTAAATGAGTATATTTCAAATGCACATGAGAATATTTCAAATCATGGAAATAATATTTCACATGATAATAGTCCAATTTTTTAAGGATAAAGAGAGGAAGAAGTATAATACCTAGGGGGATTTTTGTTGATTATAGAATACTCAAAGAGAGAATATGACAATGAAGAAAATAAATCAGAAACCATGGCTTAAAAAATGAGAAATAGAAGGATAAAAATTAGTGAGAATAATATTTATGGAATCTTGATAACCCTAGTTTATACTAGAAGGATGAAGGCTTAGAAAAAAACATCACTTTTATCTCTAGTGGAATAATTGTTTTTGAATAATTTTCTAATTATGAATGTTGGGTCAAGGATATTCATGAGGAACTTGGTAAAATTGAAAAGATTGAAACTTGGAAAGTTGTTCAAAGGATGAAAAATAAGAATGTGATCAGAAGAAAATAGTTTTCCCATAAAAATAATAATGAATATGGGTAAGTGATAAGGAAAAAAAACATATTTTGTGTAACAGTTATTACAAAATTGGTGGAATTTAAGTGGATTAAAGATTTTCACTAGTTTTTTAACACCCCAAAATTCTAAAGTTGGAACATTGTATTCCATAACGTGTATGACACACAATTGAAAGCATTAAAGGCAATGTAATATTCCAAAAATTTATAATATATCTACAATTTTAAATAAATTTAGTAAATTTTATATCATTCAATGCACACTATATTGAGTTATGTTATATCTCATGTAATGACATTCTTTAAAATCTTACATTACACTCAAGACTGAGTTTTACCAGACAACAACATATCATTAAAATATTATAATTTATTATAATAAGACATAACCTAGACATTAAATTAGAGGTTATGAATAGTATTAACTAACTTATAAAAATATACAGTTTACATAAAATATATAATGATTTCATTATTTATGAATTAATTATAAATGGATATAAGAATAAATTAAATATAAAGGGAATGTTTTTATAGAAAACTATTTTTATGATCACAAATATATTTTATGATTATAGATTAAATTAATTATAATTAGTGAGTGATATTAATGAAACATTTATATATATTATATTAAATAAAGTATATTTTATATTCATCTAATATATTTTATAATCATAAGATAGGAACAAGAAAAATATTTCACATAAAAATCAATATTTTTATAATGACACTTTTACCACCTTTTTATAGGGAACCTATTTGAAATCCAATTTTTGGAAGTTTATAAATATTATATGTGAAAAATATTCATATATTAAATAGAAACATAAAAATTATCTTAGATTAAATTTTTTGTATTTTTCTATGAAGTTTCATTTTTTAGTGAATGGTGAAAAATACCGAATTTTAATTCAAAATGTACTTTTTTTCTAATTTATTTATAGTGTTAAAAAATATTTTTAATTTGGTTTTAAAGTCACATTATATAAATTATTTATAAATTAAAACAATTTAGTTCATTGTAATCAATTTAAAATTGAAACCGGTTATAAAAATTTAGCAAACTATTGAACATTTTTACTTTAAAAATATACACTATTGTCCCATCGGTAGGATTTAATTTAGATTAAAATATTCCACTTATATGAAAGGAATTTTGAAAAATGAAATAGATATTTGGATTAGTATAATTAATAATTAATAATAAGTTAATCACAGTTTTTGACCAAAATAGTAGTGAAATTAATTAAAATTAATTTCATTGGTTAAGGAAAGATTAAGCTTAACAAGATATTGAACCTTATAATTGTGGGCCAAAATGGCCAAGAAACTTATATAAAATCCCTTGTATGGAAATATTTCTAACCTATTCTAAATTTTATCTATGTTTTTCATTATTGGAGCCACTTTCAATGGGAAAAATGTGGGTTGAATTCCGTTTTCCAAAATTTACATAAGTGCCACTCCACCTCTACTACAAATGGCCTCATCTCCTACCACTTACTCACACCTATAAAGACACTTTGGATAAAAATATATCTACTAAAATAGTTCCTAAAATTCCCTAAACACATCCTATAATCCTACCCTTGGGTATAATTCAATCCAAATAAGCCCTTTGGTGAAAACTAAATGGATTTACCCAAAGAAGAGGTCACATCTTTCCCCAGGCTCTTTCGTTTTATTTATTTCTCCACCCACTAAACTCTCTTTATTACATGATTATATAAAAAAACGTATAATCAATATATTGGGATAGTTTTTTTTTAATTTTTTTACCTACACTCACACATAATTCCATATAATGGGTAATGAGTATACTTTTCGTGCACGTTTAACTACAACCTCACGAAATGACGATTGTTCATTTTTTGTTTACTACAACCCATGGTTCAAAATTATGATGTAATATATATATATATATATATGATATATTATATTTATTATTTATTTAATCTACTTTAATTATTTTATAACTCATAACCTTATACTTTCCATTTTGTGTAAATACGATAACATCGTTTGTGGAAGTGTGGACTACCACCTCCTAAAAGTGATGTGATTCGTTCACATGATACATGGAATGTATAATTTATGGTTTTAATTAAAAATACGTTACATAAAAATATATATTATATATTCATTAAATAATAACCTTTTTGTAAATATAATATATCATTTTCTTTATTACCCTTTCACACACTTAAATAGTGATAACGTCATTCGTGGATGTGTGGACTACCACCTCCTCAACACGATGTGATTCCTTTTAAAACACAAGAATTATATATAATTATATATGATTAAATAATAAGTTATTTATGATATATTTAACATTCCTTAATTATTAATTTTACTTTAATTATTTCCACAATAATCATTGAAAAATGGGAACGTTACTCATGAGTACGTATGACCTACCATCTCCATGATTGTAATGTTGTTTCATTTTTTATAACCATATTTAATGATTGGTTTTAAAAGTATAATTTATTTATAAATCGGATAATTATGTCATATTTATTAGTCTTTATATTTTATAAAATGATTCTTTGACTATAGTTGACCTACCGATGTTGTTTTTGACACATAAACCGAATTTGGCCAAAACAACAAACATAAAATTAATTGTTTAAGTAGTTGTATACAACACGGTAGTGAGTGAAACAAAAGTGATGATAAATATGGAAAGGATTAGGAATAAATTAAATAATTAATATAAGTTTATTATTCATGAATATAAAGACACATAAGATAAGTCATACTCAAGGAAAGGGATTTTTATCTCACTTTTTACATATGTGAGATAAATGTCACATTCACTGCTTACTTATTTTGTGTGGTGTATCTACTGAAAATTATGATTTGTTATATCATTAATACTTTTATATAAAGTTATTTAAATCTTTAATTTAATGTTATTTCTTCACTATGCTTATTATTTAAAATGTTTCAAAGTGGTATTGGACACTTTGTAATGTTTAAAGATTATTTTACTTAAGAATAATTTTAATGATATTTCAAAAGAATATCCATTTAGGAAAATTATATGACCATTTTTTAGTAAAAAATTTCATTTTATTCTAATATTATTATTCATGGCCTTTTTCAATTATTAGTACCATTTTCAACACTTTTCTACTCAAAAGGTTTTATAAAATGGTTTTGAGAAAACCTGACTTCATTTCTATCTTTAGTCGGAGAACCTATTTTCTTCTAAAAACCATATTTTATTAAAATATTTTAAAAAATGTTTTAAACCATTTAAAAATGATTTAGTAAAGAAATTTAAACCCTTTTGGTATTTTAAAAATGTTTTCAAAGGAATATTCTTTTTGCATTCCGAACAAGGAATTTTTCTATACTTTTTACTATGAAAAAGTAATGTTCTTTTTACATCAAATTACATTCACAAATTTAACTTCCATAATTTATTTGAAGTTTCATTTATATGCATAAAAGTTTAATTTTTAATGATTTTTTTTCTAAAGTTATTTTGAAGGAAATTGTTTAAAAAAAGGATATTTTCCTCAAGAATGTTTTAAAAAATATTGTATAGTATTTATATTCATCAATGACAATAACAATTTATTTTTAATCCACTTGGGATATGTTGTATTGATACCATCCATTTTCTTACTCTAGATGATTTATGATTGATTTGGCCATAGATAATATTCACATTCACTTCCTTGATTCATTTTTGGTATTCCCCTTGAAATATTTAAATGATCATAGAAGATTGAATTTACCTTAATTATCTATATCATTTATAATGTATATGTTCATTACCTAAATGGTATTCTATTTTTAATAAGGTTTCTAAATTTATTTTTTTTGATTATTTGGGGAAATATTGATAAATCTACATCCTTTATTAAATATAGATATTTGATAAGTCATATTTTTTATTGAATATGAGGGATGCTTGGGACATGAAATAAATAGGTTGGGGACTGTTTAAGGCTAGCCCTATGGGTTGGGAATTGGTTAATGAAATATCCTTGATGCATTGGTAGTCCAATGAGATGAAATTAGTTGGAGATAAACCCTTTGAGTTTGTTTTCAAGTAGAATAGATGGGTTTATACCCGAAGATTTAAGCCCTATTGTGAAAGGTCTTGATGGTAGTGGTTCATGTTCAAGATACATGACATCTGATAATTAAGCATTTCATTCATTTTGATTTAGTTATTATTTATCCATGAGATTTTTTATTGACATGTCTATGGATTCATTTCATTCATAGTTCATAGATTAAAATGAATTTTTATTTTTTTATTAACTTTTCATAGTGATTTTCCATTATCTAGTCATTTGAATGGAATGTGTTTTTAGTTACTACCTTTCCATATTGTTTATACACTTCCTTATTTGTTTTTTGATTATATGGTATATGTGTTTAGTTATTTTCCATGAAATAATTATTATTATCATTGATTCATTATTATTTCCTCTATACTTCAACCTTATTGAGAATTTGAGCTCACCCTTATTTTTTTTCTTTCCCAAAGAATAAAAGAAGAGTATTATGAAAGATATCCATGGATATACTAGATGGAATAAAGTTATCCTCAAAAGAAAAAGAATTATTTTGTAATTAGTGTATTAATTTTTAATAAAAGATTCATGTATGTATGTGGTTTACCAATATTACTAAATACTTCAGTCCTTTGGGAAGTGATTTACTTATATCTTATTTCAATGTAATGGTAGTATACATCGGCTCTAAGATTTTTTGGGTTAGGTCACTATAGTTGGTATTAGAGAAATTTTATTAGCATCCTTTGGAGATAGATTTTGGAAAACATAGATTATATTACATAACCCTAAGGTTGAATTTTAGGATATGTATAGAAGAAAATACTATAATTTTGGTAAGGTAGATATTATGTGGGAATTCCAAGAAATTCATCTCTATTTAGACACTACAAGTGGGCGTGGATCTGGCATAGATGTACCTAGGAGTAACAACTCTGACAAGGTATGTTAGGCCTGACTCGGTGTCAATGAGTCTTACTGCACACATGGTTTGACACTCCTAGGGGAGATTCTTAGGACAATTCACATTATAGTTACAAACCATTGTGAAGGATTTTACAATAAAGGATCTAGGTTACACCTGAGGTGTCTAAGATTGAAAATAATGTGTCAAAATTTATACATCCAAAATATGATTATATGATTTTTCCAATATGATAATTAATTCACACACTATGGTTTTTTGTTTTTAGGAAATACTCTACTCTATATGATAAACTCTAAAACATGGAAGGAACTACGTGAAAATAAATGGATGAATTATTTATGTATTGAGTTTCTGTTGAGAACCTTTATTAAAAGGCTATTTAGTGAATAACATTATTTCAAGAATATACATCATATTTATTTTAGAAATTATATCAATATAGTTTTAGAAAATGAAAAAATGTATACTAGGTAACAAACCATCATATCTGGAAAGGCCAAGTTATATGAACCCATGACCGAAATACGATAAGGGTTTCACACCAACCCCTAACCTATACATTTTCCTGGTTAATATGTCATTGTTTTTAGTTAAATAATTTGAAAAATAAATATCAATGATAAAACAGTAGTGTTAATTTTTAGGTTTTAATATTGATGTCTTAACCATATTATATTTGGAGAATAGTTACAGACAAATGTAAATAATTTTCACTCTTTTATGGGACTTATGATTCGTTAAAAGATTATTTTAGTGCTTCTAGAATCAATGTTTATTTCCGGATGAATTAGAATTTTATTGGAGAACAACCAATATAAGGAATTATGAAATTAAAATGTATTATGTGAGTAAATTTCCTTATATTCTTAGGCAGTAAAATAGTTACCCAACATTAGGAAAATGACTTATAAATAAAATGTTTCATTAATACATTAATTTTTGTTGAACCTATGATCTTCTAAATCATCACAGATTTATGGATTTAATGCCCTTAAAATTCAATTTATCATTAAATTGTTTGTTATTGTTGAATTAAATCACTCCATATAAATATTTACTATTCCCCCAAAGTACGTATCTATACTTTACCCTAATGTTCTCCTACTTATAAATCTAGTTATATGTTTGTCCATTTGACCTTTGTACTTCTGATTTTCTCTTTTCTAAAAGATGTTTTTGAAACCCTTCTCATAATGTGGGTCTTAAACATAGGAAATATAAAACAATATATTACCATGATCATATTTAAATTGAGAGGACACAATTTAATTAAGGTGGGTATAATGTAACATCCCAAAATTCTAAAGTAGGAACAATGTATTCGATAACATGTATGACACACAACACCTAATGTGTAAGGAAATATAATATCCTAAGAAATTATGTTATATTTAATATTTTAATTAAATTGAATACATTTTATATCATTTAATTCACACAAAATTGAGTTATCTTACATCGCACGCAATAATGACTTTCTTCGAAAGCTTACATTACACGCAAAAATGAGTTTTACCGAACAACATGTTATTGAAATATTATTATATAATATAATAAGAATTAATCAAGTAATTAAATTAGTGGTTATGAATATTACTAACTAACTTAATAAAATATATAGTTTGAACAAAATATAAAATTAATTCATTAGTTAAAAACTAATTATAAATGGATATAAGAACCAATTGAATATAAAGGGAATGTTTTTATGGAAAACTATTTTTATGCTCACAAGGATATTTTATACTTATAAATAAAATTAAATAAAATTAGTGAGTGATATTAATGTAATATATATATATTATATATGAAATCATTATTTTTGATATTTATCCAATAATATTTATAAGAATAAGATAATAAGAACCAAATATTTCGCATAAAAATTAATATTTTTATAGAGGCACTTTTGCAGTCTTTGAATTGAGAACCTATTTTAAATAATTTTTTTGGAAATTTTATAAATATTATATGTAACAACCCAATCTTCCACGTTAAACTTATCTTTGAATAATATAGTAGCATGTGTTGTACACAACTTCAAGTTCTAACACACCACAACCAATCAGACTAGCCGTTATGAATAATAATACCCACTTTTTTGAAATTTTATAAATTTTATCTTTCAAAATGGACTTCATTTTTGGATTAAGAATATTTAAATTAGCTTAGGGTGATTTTTTGGCACTTTTCTGATAACTTTCATATTTTGATGAATAGTGAAAATTACTAAATTTTAATTAATAACAACTTTTTTAATCAAAATAATTAATAGTGATAAAATATGCATTTGAATGGTTTTAAAGTATAATTAGATTATATTTTTATCATTTAATACAATGTAGGTCATTATAAGTAATTTCACATTTAAATTCCACATAAACAAGTGTCAATCTTTTGATAGTTATTATTTCATAAAATCACGCTTTTTATTTTGACAATAGGAATTGATATTAAATTAATTTCTGCCTTGCTGTGTTTTGAATTTAGAAATCTGGATTCCATATTTGGAATAAGGAGGTCCAAATTGTGTAAATATGTACCTTTTATTTTTATACATTTTGAATAATTACTTCGGTAAATATTTTATTTACCATGGTTAAATGGTAAATCCGTTAAATAAGGGTAAAAAAATAATATTATAATAAATTTAAATTACCCTAAAACATGTCCTAACCCTATTGGTAGATACATTTCAGACCATGGGCATATTTGGGTCGATTTTGGGACCCCATAGAGCCACTTTTAAGTAATAATTACACTTTATATTAATTAAGTTAAAGTAAATACCAAAATGACATAAGCATATATCTTTTAGAAAATATTTTTTTACATAGGGTTATATATGTTATATTTTCGACTATAAATATTAATTAGAAATATAAAAGTATTTCCTACATAATGGTGTTTTATTTATAATTTTTAGACATTGAGTAATTAAATTTATTTATGACACAATAATGATGCATTATTTTTTTTATTAATGAAAGAATGAAATAATTGGTATTATAAATGTTAAAATAAATATAATTTTAAAGTTTTGATGACATCCACAAATTTTATTGGTTAATATGACATGTTAGTATTACTTAAATGAATTGTTTTCTAATTAATAAATATTTTAATAATTTAACAAAAATCAATTATTAAATAGTGTCAAAATTGACATAAAGGTGTTTTCAAAACAAATATTATATTATTAATTGATATTCTATTCTTAAAAATATAAGGTTCAGACAAAGGAATTATATAATGATTTTTGTATCATTAATGGACCACTTTAAGGTCTCTTGGAAGTATATAGTAAGTTTATTAACTATATAATATAAAAATACAAAGAGACATGGTAAATGTCAAACTATTTAACTTAGAGTTAAATAAAAAAGATAAAGTTAATATAGTGTCCCAAACCTATCTAAAAATTATTGGTTGAGTGGTTTTAGACCTATACCCACATTAAAATTTAATTAATCCACTTTGGAGCCATTAGAAACTGAATATGAATTTATTATAAAATTACATTTCTAGCTTTTCCAAAGGTGTCCCTCACCCCTCTTATAAAAGGGAACTCCCCCTTCTCTCTAATTAGCACCTTTAAAGACTTTTGGATAGGCCAAAACCTAACAAAATATTCTATAAACTTTCCAAAATTAAACCTAGAGGCATTAGTTTGATCAGAAATCCATCCTAAGGATCCCTTTTGATCAAATCAAAAGGAAAAACCCAAAGAAGAGGTAATGTTTTCACCACACTCTTTCAAGTTCCTTTCTTCTTCCTCTTCTTCCTTATTTGTTATTTACATTCTAAAATAATAACTACGGTATATTATATATAATGTTATGTTATTATAAATATTTTACAAACATATTCTGTATTCTATCCATCATTTGAATAAAATGTCACCATATGTGCGTACATACGGCTTACCGTCTCCACATCGTGGTGTAATTGTTATTCAAAACATTATTATTTTAATGAGTATGATAATGATGTGTAATAGATTTAAATAATAAATATAACATGATAATGATTCTTTATATATGATATATCATCCAATTATATATTATTTTAATATCAAAAGAACGATATTGTCACTCGTGCGTACGTACGGACTACCGTCTCCATGAACGCGATGAGATTCATTCCCAATCATATAAATTCAAGAATAATTTTTATTTGATGGTCAAAAATAATTTTTAAAGACTTAATATCATTATGGATATGAATAAGATACAACCTATCCATAACAAACACGGCTTACGTAACAAATCATATAAAGGAAAACGAATCAGTTAACACCCGAAACAACGATAATACAATGATATTATTAACAAAGAAATGTTAAAAAATCATATATGATATCATATTAATGTTTATGATTATTGTATAATTTAATAACAATTTTTTACCATTATATATGAGTTTAACCTACCCTCTACCAAGGAAAATTACAAGGTAAGGGTTTATTTCACAATCTCTTCATTATCCGAGGTTGTTTATACGTAATTATCTACTAGGACCTATTTATCATCCACATACATGTTTCTTAAAAATGTATTTTAAATAATTATTACTATTTTATAGACTATGGGTTAAAGTCATTTATACTCTTTTTTATTTTTTATAAGATTTTTATAAAGGAATCTTTTCGTCGTTTTCCAAACAAGGTCCTTTTTAATCTTTTCGACAAAATTAAGGTAAGAATTTATTTTTTTAACTTATATGGTGGGTGTGACTATTTTACACCATTATAAAACCATCCAGGCTTATCTTATAATCTTATAAGAATATTTTCAAAGTAAATTTTTTATTTTATAATTATGTGACTTTAAATGATTAAAAAAAAGAGATATTTCTCTTAAATAGTTTTGATTTCATCTATGTCAACATCCTTTGATGGATTTTAAGATTATTTGAATTTGATTTTTTATGATACAAAACTTCCATACTGTATTGAATGTTTTGTGATATGTTTGACTATGGATGTGTTATTTTTATACTATTCATGGTTTATGGAGAAAGTATTGGCATTTCGTATGCTAGTTTTAATACGAATGTTTATGTTATGTTTAAACCTATTCATATAAGGAATGCATTGGACTTAATAAGTGATGGGTGGAGCCCGCTATAGGTCTTCAATGCATCGGTAGGTCTCATGAGACAAACTAGTGTCTTGGCACCAGGCCTAGACAAAATCTTATTCATAGTCTTGGAATAAGGTCTTGCCTATGTGGTTATGATAGTCTGGAATTATGCATTCCATCATTATGAAAGTGGTTATTGATATTGCATGTGATTATTCGACTAGTAGAATATCCATGTGAATAAGTAAATAAAATTATTTCATTTTATTTCTGCCATATTATGCTGAAGTTCAAGTTTAAAAGGCTTTTGTTTTAGTTATACATTGCCTTAAATGTTTATGATTATTTATGAAAGTTTCTGCTATATTGTTATCCTTATTGGTCATCTGAGCTCACCCCTTTCTATGTTTTATTTTTTCCAGTATATGAAGAAGTATTTTATGAATGACCTGTAGGGATAGTATGAGGGAATATGAGTGTGGTATATGGAGATGAGATGTTTTTGTAGTTTTCATTTTATGATGTAATTTAAGACTTATGAATGTATCTAGTGATTCCAAGTCTATTAAACTAATCGGTTTTTTTGAGACTTGATCTTTTATGATGATGCCAATATTATATAATAATGCACCGACATTAGGTAACTTGGGTTAGGGTGTTACAATTGATATCATAGGAAGTTTAGTACAAACCTTGGAAGCTAGATTTAGATAAAATCTGATTAGAGCACATAGACCTAAGATGGACTTTGAGGATTAGTATAGAAGAATTTCCTAGAATTTTGGTATTGTAATGGTTTTGTGAGTTTTCTGAGAAATAAATCCCTGTCTGGATATGAGAAGGTGGAGGTGGATCTGGAATATATATACCTAGGGGTAAAACCTAAAAACACCGCTTGGAGCTAGAATCGAACGAGAACTGGTGCAGGACAATGGGCCTTGCTGCACTCTTGGTTATGACACTCCTGAGGGATATGCTTAGGATAATTCTCATTTTATTTACAAAACATTATGAAGGGTTTATGAGTATATAATTCCTCAAATAATTTTTTTTATGATTATGGATTATATCCATAAATGGTTCAATTTATGTTAAGTATTTTACAAGTTTGGATTTAGGTATTTCGATTCATAAACTAATCTAGTGTATGCCATTGTTTAGAAATGGTGCATAGTAGAAGGAATGGAAACCATATCAATGCATGCACTCCATGTAGGGATTTCCCTCCTACTCAAGATAATTATAGTGGAGATAGTGATACAACTGGTGCTGGTCAACTTATCACCATACTGGGACAACTCACACAGGTTATGAATAATAACCTTACCCATATGGAGCACCCTGATCCAC
This sequence comes from Viscum album, assembly GCA_963277665.1. NCBI lineage: Eukaryota > Viridiplantae > Streptophyta > Magnoliopsida > Santalales > Viscaceae > Viscum > Viscum album. Next base: position 2,053,550,981 of record OY728145.1, read on the forward strand.
AACGTGGAGGATCAATGTTCGATCACTTCATGAGGAAAAAACCACCAACAATAAATGAGAGTACAAATCCATTGGTAGCTAAGAAATGGATAAGTTATTTAGAGGAAATATTCCACACCTTGGGGAATAGCAAAAGGGAAAAAGTTGTCATGGTAGTTTACTGCCTCACTGGAGATGGTGATCAATGGTGGTCATTGATTCAAAACATAAAGGAAGATGATGAAGTATCAAATTTAGAATGGAGGGAGTTTAAAGATATTTTCTTAGAAAAATACTTTCCTCGTGACCATTGAGCAGATATGGAAAGACAAATTCTGAGTCTGAGGAAAAAAGAGGATGGGAATGTCGCAAAGTATGAGGATAACTTTACAAGGTTATGGAGGCATGCTGCAGATTATATATGTAACCCAAGAAGTAAGAATGATCGTTTCTTTGATTGGTTAAAACTGTTTCTCCATTGAGAATTAGTCTCAAAATTCTTCTCATCGTACGAAGATATTGTCTCACGTGCTATCAATACAGAAAAATAATTCTCTAAGTCTTATGACTTTAAACTAAAGAAAGAGAAGAAGAGATCTACTGATCACTCTGGAAATGGAAATAAAAGGAATAAGGGAAAATTTTAATTTCTATACTGTAGTGAAATGTGGGAAGAAACACCCCAGTACTTTCTTGAAGGGAATGGGAGTATGTTACAAATGTGTTAAAAAATTCCACCAAACTCATGATTGCAAGGGGAAGAAGGAAGCTACCAATGTTCAATGCTACAATTGTAGGGAGATGGGATATTATTCAAATGAATGTCCTAAGAATCAGGGAAACTTTCCTCATAAAAGGACAAGGGATTAAGGCCAAGATTATGTGATCACTACTGCTGAGGTTGAAGCTCTGAACGATGTGGTGGAAGGTAATTTAATGGTTTCCTCAAGTTTAGCCAATGCGTTATTTGATTCTAGAACATCACATTGTTTCATATCTTCCCAGTTTTCTAAGAAAATTTGATATTTCTAATTTGATTTAATAAGGGAGTTGTCTGTAAAAACTCATAAGGGAAGTATCATCGCAACACATTTTGGTGAATCTGTTCCCATTAGATTATATAAATGTTCTTTATCTGCTGATCTCATCATCATACCTGTGATTTAATTTGATATAATCCTTGGTATGGATTGGATTTCAGACCATGATGTAAAGATTTATTGTAAGAAGAAGGAGGTTACAATTTTTGATGATGATGGTAAAGAATACCTTATCTTTAGAGCAGAATCTTCACCACTTAATTCTTATATAGATCCACCCCCAGTAGCTCAACTAAATGAAATTATTGGGGAGGAAGAGAATGAAATAACTATAGGTGTGAAATGGAATGTTCAAATGGAGGATGTAACTATTGTGAAAGAATATGTTGATGTGTTTCCAGAGGATTTACCTGGACATCCTCTAGAATGAGAAATTGAGTTTTCCATTGATTTAATTCTTGGATCAAGGCCCATATCAAAGACCCCTTATAGAATGGAAACTATCGAATAAGTGGAACTAAATAAACAAATAGAGGAATTGAGTAATAAGGGATTTATTCGCCCTAGTGTTTCTTCATGTGGATCCCCTATCCTTTTTGTTAAGAATAAATATGGATCTATGAGGTTATGTATCGATTACTAGGAGATCAATGCTATAAAAATAAAGAAAAAGTATCCCTTACCTCTTATTGCTGATTTATATGACCAACTGCATGGATCTCAATACTTTTCAAAGATTGACCTTTGATCTGGATACCATCAGTTGTGTGTGAAGAAGGAAGACATTCCAAAGACAGTATTTCGAACTAGGTATGGGCATTACGAGTTTACAGTAATGCCTTTTGGATTGACTAATGCACCCTCTGTCTTCAAGGATCTAATGAATAGATATTTCAAGGAATATCTTGATGATTTTGTAGTGGTATTTATTGATGATATATTGGTATAATCCAAAAGCTACGTAGATCATAAAAATCACTTTCGCATTATTATTAAGACTCTTAGAAGACATGAATTATATGGGAAGTTTAGCAAGTGTGAATTCTGGCTTCAGGAGATTTCTTTTCTTGGACATATTGTCTCTAAGGATGGAATTTCCATTGATCCTTCTAAGACCAAGGCAATCCAAGAATGGCCAGCACTGATGAGTATAACTATGGTACACAATTTTATTGGTTTAGCAGGTTATTATCGACATTTCATCCAGAATTTTTCCCGATTGGCTAACCCATTAACGAAGCTCACGCGTAATGAGGTTAAATTTATTTGGACAAAAGTGTGTGAATAATTTTTTGAAGAACTAAATAGAATATTCGTCAATGATCTTATATTGACTCTACCATCAGGGAATGATGGGTTTGTTATTTATAGTGATGCTTCAAAGAAAGGACTTGGTTGTTTCCTTATGCAGAATGATAGGGTTATTGCCTATGCATCAAGACAACTGAAAATTAATGAGCAAAAATATCCTACTCATGATCTTGAGTTAGTTACTGTAACATTTTCTTTGTCGATATAGAGACATTATATTTATAGTGAAAATGTGATATATATACCGATCACAAGATTTTGAAGTATATTTTCTCACAGTAAGAACTCAACATGAGGAAAAGGCGATGGCTTGAACTACTCAAGGATTATGATTGAACGATACACTACCACCCGAGGAAGGAAAATAAGGTGGAATATGCTTTGAGCAGAAAGGATCATGGAGTTTTGAACAAAATGAGAGTGGAAAGGGATCTAATTTTCATAGATCTAGTAAAGTTGGATATGGGAATAACCATGGAAGGTGAAACATCAATACTTTTTCAAATAGTTGCAAAACCATATTTACTAGAAAGGATAAAGAGTTATCAGACCGATGATGAAGAGTTTAAAGAGAAGATTAAAGCTGTAAATGATGGGGGATTAAGTGACTTTGTGTTTGAAGAAGGAATTTTGAAATTTGGGAAGAGACTTTGTGTTCCCAACATACCTGATCTAAAAAGGTAATTGTTGGACGATTCTCATAGTTCCAATTTCTCTATACACCCTGGGAGCACCAAAATGTATAGAGATTTGAAGGAACATTTTTGGTGGGACAATATGAAGAGGGATATTGATGATTTTTTGTCAAGATGTATGGTTTGTAAACAAGTGAAAGCTGTAAGGAAACAGCCTGGAGGAGTCATGCAACCTCTTCCCATACCTGAGTAGAAATGGTATAATATCACGATGGACTTTTTCATGGGACTACCAAATACTCTTAGAAGGAATGATGCAATATGGGTCGTTGTTGATCTTCTTACCAAGTCAGCACATTTTCTTGATATAAGAGAAGATTTACCACTTGAAAGTCTAGAAAGACTATATAGTGAAGTTGTGAGACTTCATGGAGTACCCCTATCAATTTTTTCTGATCGTAATCCACGTTTTACATCAAGATTCAGGAAAAGTCTTTAGAAATCCCTGGATACTGAACTTCATTTGAGCGCTGCCTACCACCCCCAAACTGATGGACAATCAAAACAGACTATTCAATCCTTATAGGACATGTTGGGATCATTTTCACTTGACTTTCAAGGTATGTGGGATCAATATTTACCTATGGTATAATTTTCCTATAACAATAGCTTCCATTCAAGTATTCAGATGGAATCATATGAAGTGTTATACAAAAAGAGATGTCGTACACCAACCTGTCGGGATGATGTTAGTGAAAGAAAACTCATAGGCCTAGAACTAGTGGAGGAAACGATGGAAAAGGTGAAGGTAATCCAAAACCCTATCAAAGTAGCTCAAAGTAGGCAGAAGAGCTATGCTGACAACCGAAGGAAGGATTTGGAATTTTAGGTAAGAGATCATGTTTTCTTGAAGGTATCTCCATGGAAGGGAGTTATAAATTTCGGTAAGAAAGGTAAACTGAGTCCTAGGTATATAGGACCTTTCTAAATTCAAGAATGAATTGGGGCGGTAGCTTACCATTTGGCAATGCCACCAAGCCTCTCCAAAGTTCACGATGTGTTCCACATATCACTGTTAAGAAAATACATGCCTGAACCAACGCATGTACTCACTTATGAAGAAGTAGAACTGGAATCCGATCTTCCTTATTGTGAAGAGCCCGTTAGGATTCCTGATACCAGAGAACAAGTGCTTAGAAACCAGATGAATCGTCTGGTAAAAGTTCTATGGAGAAACCATAAGATGGAAGAGGCAATGTAGGAACCTGAGGAACTTATGATGAAGAACCACCTGAGTCTTTTCATGCGGTAGTATTATAGAAATTTTGTGGATAAAATTATTTGAAGTAGGGGATAATGTAACACCCCAAGCTTCCACGGTACACTTCTCTTTGAATAATAGAGTTGCATGTGTTTTACGCAACTTCGAATTCTAACACACCACAACCAATCAAACTAGCTGTTATGAATAGTAATATCCACTTTTTGAAATTTTAAAAATTTTATCTTTCAAAATAGACTTCATTTTTGGATTTGGAATATCAAAATTAGCTTAGGGTGAATTTTTTTTACTTTTTTGATAACTTTCATATTTTTATGAATAGTGAAAATTACTAAATTTTTATTAAAAACAGCTTTTTTAATCAAAATAATTAATAGTTATAAATTATGAATTTAAATGGTTTGGAGGTATAATTATATTATATTTTTATCATTTAATACAATTTAGGTCTTTATAAGTAAATTCACATTTAAATTTGACATAAACAAGTGTCAATCTTTTGATAGATATTATTTCATAAAAACACGCTTTTTGTTTTCAAAATGGGAATTAATATTAAATTAATTTCTTCTACTTCTGTGTATTGAATTTAGAAAAATGGAATCCATATTTGGAATTAGGAGGTCTAAATTGTGTAAATATTTTACATTTATTTTTAGACATTTTGAATAATTACTTCTGTAAATATTTTATTTACCATGGTTAAAGGGTAAATCCGGTAAATAGGGGTAAAAAAATAATAGTATAATAACATTAAATTACCCTAAGCCATGTCCTAACCATATTGTTTGATACCTGTATGACCATGGAAATATTTGGGTATATTTTGGGACCCCATGGAGCCACTTGTAAGTGGTAATGACACTTTATATTAATTAAGTTAAAGTGTATACAAAAATGACATAAGCATATATCTTTTAGAAAAACAATTTTTACATAGGGTTATATATGTTATATTTTAAACTATAAATATTAAATAGAAAGATAAAAAATTTTCATACATAATGGGATTTTATTTATAATTTTTATACATTTAATAATTAAATTTTTTTATGACACAATAATGATGCATTATTTTCCTTATTAATGAAAGAATCAAATAATTGGTATTATAAATGTTAAAATAAATATAATTTGAAAGTTTTGATGACATAAAAAAATTTTATAGGTTAATATGAAATGTTATAATTACTTAAATGAATTTTTTTTGAATTAATAAAGTTTCTAAGAATTTAACAAAAATCAATTATTAAATAGTGTTAAAATTGATATAAAGTAGTTTTTAAAAAAATATTATATTATTAATTGATATTATATTCCTAAAACTCTAAGTATCGGCCAAAAGACTTATATAATGATAGGTGTATCATTAGTGGACCACTTGTGGGTCTCTTGGATTTATATTTTATGTTTATTAACTATATAATATAGAAATACAAAGAGACATGGTAAATGTCGAACTATTTAACTAAGAGTTAAATAAAAAAATATTAAGTTAATATAGTGACCAAAACCTCTCTAAAACCTATTGTTTGAGTGGTTTTAAATATATCCCCAACTTAAACTTTAAATAATACAATTTGGAGCCATTATAAACTGAATATGAATTTATTTTAAAATAATATTTCTGTCTTTTCCAAAGGTGCCCCTCACCCCTCTTATAAAAGGGAACTCCCCCTTCTCTCTAATTCAAACCTTCAAAGCCTTTTGGATCGGCCAACCCCTGCCCAAATATTCTTTCCAATTCCCTAAATTCAACTTAGAGGCCTTATTTTGATAATAAATCCATCCTAAGGAGCGATTTTGATTAAATCAAAAGGAATAACCTGAAAAAGAGGTATTGTTTTCACCACCCTCTTTCAAGTTCCTTTCTTTTTCCACTTCTTATTTCTTTGTTATTTCCATTCTAAAATGATAAATCCAGTATCTTATATATAATTTGATATTATTATAAAGATGGTACAACCATATTCAGTATTCTATCCATCATTTGAATGAACTGTCACCATACGTGCGTACGTATGACTTACCGTCTCGACATTGTGGTGTAATTGTTATTCAAAACATTATTATTTGGATGAATATGATATTCATGTGTAATTGATTTAAATAATAAATATAACATGATAATTATTCTGTATATATGATATACCATCCAATTATATATTATTTTAATATCAAAATAATGATATAGTCCCTCGTGCGTACGTACGGACTACCGTCTCCATGGACGTAATGAGATTCATCCACCATCATATCCATTCAAGAATAATTTTCATTTGATGGTTAAAAACAATGTTTAAATACTTAATATCATTCTGGATATGAATAATATACAAACTATCCATAAAAAACACGGCTTATGTAACAAAGCATATAAAGGAAAATGAATCAGTTAACACCCGAAACAACGATAATACAAAGATATTATTAACAAAGAAATGATAAAAGATCATATATGATATCATATTAATGTATAGTATTATTGTATAATTTAATAACAATGATTTAACCATTATACAAGATGTTAGCCTACCATCGACCAAGGAAAAGTACAAGGTAAGTGTTTATTTCACGATCTCTTCATTATCAGAGGTTGTTTATACGTAATTATCTACTGAGACCTCTTTATCATCCACATCCATGTTTCTTAAAAATGTATTTCAAATAATTGTTAATATTTTATAGACTATGCGTTAAATTAATTTATACCCTTGTTGACTTTTTATAAGATGTTTATAAAGGAATATTTCCATCATTTTCCAGACAAGGTCCTTTTTAATCTTTTCGACAAAATTAAGGTAAGAATGTATTTTTTTAACTTATACAGTGGGTAAGGCTATTTTCCACCATTATAAAATGGTAAAAGCTTCCCTTAAAATATTATAAGAATATTTTCAAACTAAATATTTTCTTTTATAATTTTTTGACATTTAAATTATTTAAAAAAGAGATATTTCTGTCATATAGTTTTGATTTCATCTATGTCAACATCCTTTGATGGATTTTAATCTTATTTGAAGTTGATTTATTATGATAAAAAACATCCATATTGTATTTAAGCTTTTGTGATATGTTTTACTGTGTATGTGTTATTTTTATACCATTAATGGTTTATGGAGAAAGTATTGACATTTTGTATGCCAATTTTAAATACGAATGTTTTTGTTATGTTTAAACCTATTCATATGAGGAATGCATTGGACTTAATAAGTGACAGGTGGAGACTGCTATAAATCCTAGATGCATTTGTAGGTCACATGAGACAAACTACTGTCTTGGAACAAGGCCTTGACAAAATCTTATTTGTAGTCTTGGAATAAGGCCTTGACTATGTGGTTATGATAGTCCGGCATTATGCATTCCATCATTATGAAAGTGGTTATTGATATTACATGTGATTATTCGACTAGTAGAATATCCATGTGAATAAGTAAATGAAATTATTTCATTTTATTTCTACCATATTATGTTGAAGTTCTAGTTTAAAAGGATTTTTTTAGTTATACATTGCCTTAAATGTATGTACTTCTTTATGAAAGTTTCCGCTATATTGTTATCCTTACTAGGCATCTAAGCTCACCCCTTTCTATGTTTTATTTTTCCCAGGATGTGAAGAAGTATTTTATGAATGAATTATAGGGATAGTATGAGGGAATGTGAGTGTGGTCTATGGATACATGATGTTGTTGTAGTTTTCATTTTATGATGTAATGTAAGACTTATGAATGTATCTAGTGATTCCAAGTCTACTAAACTAATCGGTCTTTCGAGACATGATCTTTTGTGATCATGCCAATATTATGTAATAATGCACCGACTCTATGTAACTGGGGTCGAGGTTTTACATTATATATAAAAATAATCTTCATATTTGAAAAAAATATAAAAATTATATTAGGTCAAATTTTTGGTATTTTTCTTTGAAGTATCATTTTTAATAAATAGTGTAAAATACTGAATTTTAATTCAAAATTTATTTTCTTCATCTAATTTATTTATAGTATTAAATTATATTTTAATTAGTTTTAAAGTAAAATTATATCAACTATTTATAAATTAACTTAATTTAGTTAATTTTAGTCAATTTTAATTTGAAATCAGGTATAAAAACGTATCAATTTTTTTAACATTTTTACATTAAAAACATGCATTATCATCCAAGCTACGGGATTGAATTTAAATTAATTTCTTCCACTTATATGATTGGAATTTTCAAAAAATAATTCCATATTTAGAATCAGAAAAAAATTTAATGTATAAAAAATTCAACTTAGTTTTTGACCAAATAAATTAGAGAAAATAATTAAAATTAATTACAATGATTATGAAAAAATTAAGCTTAATAAGGGACTAAACCTTGAACTTAAGAGCCACAATGACCTAGAAACTTGTACAAAATCCATTTTATGGCCATATTTATACCCTATACTCCATTTTATATAACTTGGTATGTTATTGGAGCCATAATTAATGGTAAAAATGTAAGTGGAATTCCCTTTTCCAAAATTTACAAGAGTGCTAATCCTCCTCCATTATGAAATGCCTCCTCTCCTCTCATTTCCTCACACCTATCAAGATAATTTGGATCAAATAAGATATACAAAAATATCTCCAAAAAATACCTCCCCTTATCCTAGAATCCTCCTCTTGGGTATAAATCATTCCTAGGAATCCCTTTGGTGCAAACCAAAAACATTTACCCAAAGAAGAGGTAACATCTTTCATCAAGATCTTTAGTTTTATTTCTTTCTCCACCCACTCAGAATTTTTTATTACACAATTATATAAAATCACCAGTATCATTAATATAATTAGATATTTTTTATAAGGGTTATACCTATACTCTCACACACTTCCATCTAATTAATAACGAACATACTATTCGTGTACGACGAACTACCACCTCACGGAACGATGATTGTTAATTTTTCATTTAACACAATTAATGGTTGGAAATTAATATTGAAACTATATTTATATATCTTATATATGCTATTTTTTATTTCTTTATGATTATTTAATTATTTTATAACACATTATCTTAAATATTCCATTTTTCATAAATACGATAACATCGTGTGTGGAAGTGTGGACTACTGCCTCCTAAAAGCGACATGATTCGTTCACATGATAAATTGAAAGTATAATGGATGGTTTTAATTAAAAATATATGAAATAAAAAACATAGATATTATATTCATTACATAATTAACTTTATGTAACTATAATATATCATTTTATTTATTACCCTTCCACACACTTAAAAAGTGATATCGTCGTTCATGGACATGTGGACTACTGTCTCTTTGACATGAAGAGATTTATTTTACATCAAAATAATTATATATATATATAAGTATATATGATTAGATAATATTATATTTATGTTATAATTATAATTTTATAAATATTAATGCTACTTTCCTTCTTTTTATAACTATCATTGAAAAATGGGAACGTTACTCATGAAAACGTATAACTAACCATCTCCCTGATTATACCGATGGTTTATTTTTTCTAACCATATTTAATGAAAAGTATTAAAAGAATAATTGATTTATAAATAGGATAATTATGTCTTGATTATTATTTTTTAGATGTTTTATATTTACCATTTTTCCATAGTTGACCTACCAAAGTTGTTTTTGTCACATAAATCGAATTTGGTCAAAACACCTGATTTAAACATAATTGATCACAAAATTTTATAAAACATGGTAATAAGTGAAATAAAAGTAATTATAAAAATTAAAAAGTTTCTCAATCACTCAAATAATTAACATCAATTTATTATTCAGAAATATAAAGACACATGAGACGAATCAGACTCAAAGTAATAAATTTTCCTCTCACTTTTTACATATAAGAGATAAATGTATTATTCACTACTTAATTCTTATGAGAGGTTTATATATTTACCCTTATTATTTATTATATCATTAATAAATTTATATTCATCATATTTAAAACTTTAATTTAATGTTATTTTCTCATAAGGCTTATGTTTTAAAAAATTTCAAAGTGGGATGGGATATTTTGGAATGTTTAAAGAATAGTTTCCTAAAGAATAATTTTAATGATATTTAAAAGGTATTTACATTAAAGTAAATTATATAAAAAATGTTTAATAAACCATTTAATTTTCTTATCTTATTATTATTAATGAACTTTTTCAAGTATTAGTTCCATTTTACACTACTTGGTACTCAAAAGTTTTAGAAAATATTTTTAAGAAAACTTGACTCCATTTATCTCTTTAGTTGGAGAACCTATTTTATCCAAAAAAATGTTTTATTAAAATGTTTTTAAAATTTTAAAAATTATTTTTAAAGAAAATTTTACCCTTTTTTTTGTTTTTACAATGTTTTCAAAGAAGTATTATTATTGTTTTTCAAACAAGGCATTTTTTCTGACCCTTTTACCATGCAAAAAAATGTCCTTTTTACCTCATATGAAATGTATAGATTTATAGGGACTCATTTGTTTAAATATTTATTTTCATGTTTAAAAGATTATTTTTTAAATAAAATGTTTTTAAACGTGATTTTCAATAAAAAAGTTTTTCAAAAATTATTTTCAAAACAAAATGATATTTTCTTCAAGATTTATTTCAAAATATTTTTATAGTATTTCTATTCATCAATGAAAACAATAATTTATTTTTACTCCACTTGTGATATGTTGTATTTTTACCCTAATGTTTCTTCATCTAGATATTTTATGATTGATATTTCCAAAGATATTATTCACATTCACTTCCTTGATTCAATTTTTGTTTCCCCCTTGAAATATTTAAATGATCATTGACAATTGAATTTTGTCTAATTATCCATATTATTTATCATGGATATTTTCATTTCCTAAACTGTATAATATTTTCCATATGGTTTTTACCTTATAATTTATTTTATTATTTTGGAAAATATTGACAAATTTGTATCCTTTATTAAATTCGGATATTTGATAAGGAATATTTCTTATTGGATATGATGAATGTTTGAGACTTTAAAGACATAGGTTGGGGACCATTTAAGGAAATCCCTATGGGCTGGGGACTGATTAATGAAATCCCCTCTATGTGTCGATAGTCTCATAAGATGAAATTAGATGAATAAAAACCCTTCGAGTTTGATTCTAAGTATAATAGATGGGTTTCTACTCATAGATTTAAACCATCTTGTGAAAGGTCTTTACAAGATTGGTCCCTTTTTTAGATACATGACATATAATAATTAAAAATTTTATTTAATTTTCATTCAGTTATTATTTATCAATCATATCTTGTATCGACATATCTATGGATGATTTTAATTGTCATTTCATTGATTAAACTCCATGTGTAAAAGTTTATTACCTTTTTATATTTATTTTTACTTATCTAGTAATTATAATAGAATGTGTTTCCATTTATTAACTTTCCACATTGTTTATGCACTTAATTATAAGTTTATTTATTACATGGTATGTGTGTTCAATTATTTACCATTCAATAATTATTATTCTCATTTATTCATTATTGCTTATGATATCCTTTACCCTTACTGAGTATTTGACCTCACCCTTATTTTGTTTCCTTTCCCCAATAATCCAAGAAGCATATTATTAAAGATATTAAGGGTTATAATCTATGGAATATTTTTATCCTATAAATAAAAAATATATTTTGTAATTAGTGTTTTAATTAATAATATAAGAGACATGTATATATCTAGTTTACCAAGATTACTAAATTTATTAGTCCTTTGGGATGTGATTTACTTGTATCTTATGCCAATATAATGGTAGTAGACACTGGATCCAGGATTTCTAGGGTCGAGTTTCTATATGTTTTATGATGTTAGACCATAAGATTGGTTTCGTATATAGAAGTAAAAAAAGGGCTTAAAGTTTTTTCTTATGGATGTGAAGTCAGAATTTTTCAATGGTATTCTTGAAGAAGAAGTTTATATTGAATAATTAGAGGTATTTCTCATTTATGAAGTTGAAAATAAAGTTTTCTAGTTAAAGAAGGCCTTATACAGCCTAAAGCAAGCACTAAGATCCAGGTACTCAAAGTTTGATTTATAATTTAAGAAGGTTATTTTTCAAAGAGGTGGTGTAGATCAAAAACGTTTTATCAAGACAGATTAGGAGAAATAGATTGTATTGCATGTCTATATTGACAAAATCTCCTTTTAGGATTAGATTACACCTAATAAAATCTGTTTTCAAAACTTATGAGGTGAGAATTCAAGATATTTATAATTTTTGAATTATTTTTTTTCTTGGTCTATAGATAATTTAATAGGAAAGTGAAATATTCCTTTCTCTAACCAAGTATTCCATGGAGTCCTAAAAATATTTCAAATAGTTGGTTCTAAACTGATGGTTACTCCAATGGAGAATTAAATGAAATTATCCAAATATGTGGATGGAAAAGAGGTTTATGTGACACTTTATAGAAAAATAATTGGTAGTTTACTATATATGATATCCAAAAGACTAAATATTGTTTTACAAATTTCAGGCTATCAATTATCAATGTTTTCCCAAATATATCCATATGAAATCCATGAAAATAATTCTTCTATTTATAAATAAAACTATGAACTATGGGATATTTTATTATAAAAAATCATATAAACAAATATTGGGCTTCACATATTCATATTGTATAGGTTTGGTAGATGAATTAAAGTCTAATTATGGAAGGGTTTTTTATCTTAGTTGTTCTTATATTTCATGGTTAAGTAAAAAAATAAGACTGCATCTTCTAAATAATGGTAGAGTATTAGTATATAGATATTACTCGAAATTGTGCCCAACTTTTATGGATGAAACAATAGTATGAGGATATTTGAATTGAAGTGGTTTCCCATATTTCAATCACATGTGAAAACTAAATTTATATAAATCTAATTAAAATATCCATTCATCATTATATGACCAAGTACATTGAAATAAAATAAAATTTTATAAAGGATAAAGTAGAGAAACATATAGTTTAGATAGATTATGTATCTAATAATAATATAGTCACTAATATTATGATTCTAGAAATACCCAAAGTAAATGTAAAAATAAATCAATTGTATCTTAGAGTCTAATTGAATCCATATACTTGGATAGATTTTATAAGTATCCCCTACTTCCCTAATAGATACTTATCTCTAGATCAAGTATGTTTAATATCTTATGATTACTGTTTGGGTTTATAATTCTATTTTTATAATCTATTAGGAAATAATTTTATTTGGTTTAATTTATAAAGGGGGATATGTATATACTGATCCTCCCAAATGGAGGGTGGATATATATTTTTTGAGAAAGATAAGTAGTTATATTTTCTGTCAAAAAAGGGGGAAACTACTAAAAAATTTATTCAGGGAGAGAAGTGGGTTTTTAAAGAAGTATTTGTTTGGAGGATGAATAATGTTTAAAGGTAATGGAAAGTGGTATTTGTTTATGAAACTCATTTAATCCAATTATTTTTTCTTAAATGATGAATAGATCATGTGGTCTTAGAATTAATAATTAATGATTAATTTATTTACACCTTAAAGGTTGGGTGATTGTATTATTTTGTTGAAAAATTATGATGTTTCAAAAAAATTATTATTTGTTGAATTTGTTTTCATATTTGAAAGGTTATATAATTATTAACAATACCAAAGAGGTAGACTATTATAAAAATACATTTGATTGATGTTTAGGTTGTCTTGGTTGAAAACATTGTATATGAATTCCACCAAAACATTCTTTATAGTCATAAAGTATATTGAGATCCATTAATGGAAGTAGCCTAAAAGGTTACAGTGAAGGAAACCTTCACCATGGATTGGACCATGCCATTACGACTATGGTGAAGCTATTTATAACCTTATATCTGATATAATATAGAATAAGTGACCATTTCATATTTTTTTTGGAAATTAGAGTTTTTTCAATTGGAAATGGTGAAGATCCACATTCCCTAGATATGGATATGGTGGAGTTTTAGATTACCTATTTGAAATAAGGAATCCTAAAACTGATGTTAAGAAAGATACAGTGAACTAAATTATTCTATATAATGAATAATACCTCCACATTATATTGATCTACCTTTAAAAATTTCACTTGGAATGTTTAGTTAAAGATTTTCCTATAAGAAAAAGAGAACCCAAAATGGGAATTGAGTTAATGATGCTAATGATTTTTTATGAAATTATAAACAATCATTTCAAATTTACACAATATAAAAAAATAGTAAAAGAGATCATGGTGGTGATTTTTTCATAGGTAATGTTTCCTAGAAATAAACTATACCATGTTGTTGTCACTATAATCAAGCCGTTTGATGGGAATTTCAATATGGATATTCAAAATTATGGTTTTTTTGTACAGTTAAGTGGATTTAGTGATTCATAAACCATTGGGATGTTATGGATTGAAGGTTAAAAAAATAATTTTAAATCTAATTGTTTTGATTTTATAGAATAAAATTTAATGGGTGGATTTTAATAAAAATCAGTTGGAAGTTGATGGACATTTTAATTTCAAATATGAAATTAAAAAGATCAGAAAGATGTTATATAATTCTACAATTAATGTACTAAATATGATTAAGTATAGAGAAATTATAAATAGTATAGAGGGATCACATGGATATATCAATTTTTTTTTAATTTTGGTAAATATGAATTGATGAAGAAAAGAATAGGGTTTCTATGTGTATGTTCTAGAAATATTAAATGAAAAAGGGATATTTTAGGAATTATAATTTTCTAGAATAATGTCATGTTTTTGAAATTATGAAAACAAAACTTAAGGTGTATTTAATTATCTAAATTATTATAATAATAATACTAACACTATAGGAGTAGTGAGAATATACTTGTGTAGAGTAACATTGAGTTTCTCACCCTTAATAAGAAAAGTAGTGAGATTTGTATGGGCAGTGAGTTTGAATGGTCAATGAGAATACTCCATTATATAAGAACATTGAATTAGTGTGGTATAGTGTTTCAAGTGCATTATCACATCATTGTTTTCATACTCATTAGATTATCCAGTTGTGGTGGATAAAATAAAAAACCAATAGTATTCTCAATTATTCTTTTCTTTCTCAAGAGAGATTAAAAGGGAGATAAATAAGTGTTCCTTATATTGAGAGAATAAAATTGTAATCAAGGGAGAAATATTAAATTTGAGAATATGTTGATTCACCCACTCTTAGGGAAAATCCTTGATAAGAACCAACATATAAGACTTGTTTAACCATATCTTAACTGACTATAAGACTGGGATCTTATTTTCTATTTTTAATATTTCATTAGAATATATACTCAGAAAATGACTACACTCCCACTAATCCTTTTGTATACATAGATCTCACATTAATTATTTGTAAAACCAAATTCCCTTTGGGATTCATCAATGGTAATGCTCAATAATCTTAATTCTTGTTTTCACCCATAAATGGTTCTCTATAACTTTAATAACTTATTAGAATACTTTTTTTGAACAAACCCTTCTGGTTCTGTCATATAGATATCTTTCATAAGGATATTAGTAAGGAAATATTTTTTGACATCCATTTTCCAAATGTCATAACCATGTTAAGCAACTATGGAAAATATCTTAAACCATTTAGAGACCATTCATGCCTAATAGATACTAACATTACATTCTATACCCAGTTTCTTATTGAATACCCATTTTCACCCAAAAGTATTTAAATATATAGGATTATATACTATAACATATACATCGTTTGTTCCATATAATACATCTTATAATTCATATATTATTTCTATCTTTCAACTTTTAAGTTGGTTATTACCTCATTTCAAGATATAGGTCTTTCATTATCACCTAATAATGAGTCACTATACTTGGTTACTAAAAAACCATTTCTATCTTATTATCTGAACTCTTTAGTGATCCTATGTAGTAATTGTGACTCTAGAACAATATCTTCCATGGGGACTTCTGTAATTTGTTCTTATGCCAACTCTTATAAATCTTGTGTTTCAACTTATTCAAAGTTAGTATTTCTCCAACTATCTATTTTAAAAATGTGTTTCCTATCAAAGAATATGGACATTAATTCCACTATTAAATATTTTTTATAAGGGTTAAAATAGATAATATCCACTTGTTTATTTAGGATATCTTATAAATATACACTTCATGTCGTAAAATGACATTACATTTATATTGATATACTTAACAAACATTGTGTATCCCCATACATGATTATTTGAAAAAAATGTATATTTTCACTATAAAACTAACATTAAATTCTATTTTCCAATTTTTTTGGAATAATTTTTAGTCAGTACATCATTGTCAATAATTCATATCCCTAAATATATATTATAAGGTCTATATGACTCATCATCGGCCTCACCATGTCCAAAAAGACAATGTTCCTCCAATGAAAAACACAATTCCACTATAGTTTATAAAGATAGGTGAGTTAATATATAATCTGAAACTCACATAGATAATTTATTAATGATTGTTTAAGATATTCTCCACCTCATTTTGAGTGTAGTTTCTTTATCTTATTACCAAGATGATACTCTAATTAATTAATTTTTTCATTAAATTTCTCAATCAAATATTACACATATATTATAAATTAGACATATCCATATCTAGAAAAGTCATCAGTAAATGTACCATGTTAATAATATAAAACTCTAGATTCAATTAAAAAAGTACTTCAATTGTTTTTATAATCTCATTTAAGAATATTTGTGGCCTATTCACCATTTCCACTAATTAAAGGTTTAGTCATTTTCCCTTGAAAATAAGCATTACAACTATAAAGATATTTTGTTTAGAATAATATAAATACCCTTATAAAAAGATATTTTAAAATGTTTCTCATTTATATTTCGAAGTTAGTGATTCCACAACTAGGTGTGGTATGGTTAATGTGAACTTGATTTGTTATTTATTTCAAAAACTTGGTTTTTATATTCTAGTTTATAAAGGCCATTATTCAGATTTTCCATACCATAAAAATGTTTTATTTTTAAAATTATAATATTTTATTCCCAAACATGAATAAAAAGTCACCTATGTCTAAACTAGATGATGATATAATGTTCTTGGTAACACTGGAACATAATAAAAATTAATAAAAACTAGAATTATTCATCTAAAAAAATAAGGGGGTAGTATCTATAACACCCTATGTCATAATTAACACAAAAATACATGATTTATAACAATGGGTTCTCTTTATTATATTTATATGACCTTTTTAGGTTCAATGTTTTAGATAATTAGAAATAAAATTATAGAACAAAGTGGAAATTTCCACATAGTGAATATTTATTCCACAAAAACATTTTCTTAAATTCAATCCCCTATTTAATTCATAAAACTTTTCATTCTTTTTAGGATGAGTAAAACTAGAAAAATTATTTAAATTTATAGAGTTTTGACACATCTTTAAATCTCATGAGAAATAGTTTAAAATGCGGGATAAGAGAAAAATCTCATTAATGATTTGAAAACAATGAAAACCCATTAGTCCATTTAAAAACATAAAAACCTATTAAAATGTTTAAATTTTTCATAATAAAACATTGAGCACAAATATAATACCTATCCACATGATAAAATTAAAATTTTATCAAGTAAAAATATTGAAACCTATTATAATCATAGAAATTTATGCATGTAATATATAGAATGTAATAAATCATAAAAAGTTCCTTAAAAACAAACAATTCACCTATTATAAGTTTTTAAATTTTTATTTCCTCATGAAATCAACATATTTCCATAAAAACATAACAAAAATAAAATACATATCTTAGTTCATCATATTTATAACCCATGTTCACTTGTTTTTAATCTGTTTTAGAATAATTGATTCCTATTTAATTCAATGAAGTAAACTACTTTCTTATCTCCCTCATTTTTTCACCATATAAGACTAATCATTACTCAATGGATGAGAGAGATATATCTGGCTCACTCATTGGAATGGGATATATCAGGCTCACCCACCATCATTTATAATTATTGAGAATCATATCATGATAAAATAAATTTAATATTTATTTCATCATAAAACAAATGAAATTTTTTTTAGTCTATAAGAAAAATCACTTTCCATTTTAACATAACAACGAGGATAAATATCCCTTTGTTATAAAAACACTTTAAGTGAAATATTCTGATAATAATTGGAATAATAAATTCTATGAAAACTCATGAATAATTTTATAGGAATAATTATAATTAATAACATGTATGATGGTAGGAAAATGTGGTCAAACCATATAGATTAAAATAATTTTTTTTTCACTTTGGTAAAAAAAATCAAAATGGCCCTTTTGGTAAACGTTAAGAAATAATACATTTTAAACCTTTCTAAATAAATTCATAGGTATTTTAAATAACCATTAAAAATTGTTAATGTATAAAAAATATCATATATGGAACATTTTAAAGAACATGAATAAGCTAGAGAATGATTCTATAGGAATACTTTAAAAAAATTATTTTAATGAAAAATTCCTTATTAAGTGCCCCGATTCATTTGGTATATTCTTATACCCTCCAAAATAATAAAAAATATCTTATTTTTCTACTTGATTCATAAAAATTTTCATGTTTATTCATTTATTATTATTCATTTTATTTGATTTATTACCATGTTTTAATTAGTTATAAAATTCGTTATGTTTACATTGGTTATTTTGTGGTCGTTTGGTTAATAATCATAAAAAAATTGGTAAGTTGATAGTGGTCAAGGGGTTCATGTTTCAATAATCTATAAAATATTTAAAATGTTATAATTATCATGTTTATATATTTAATATAATTTTATAACATACCATGTAATGTGTTCATGAAAAATGAAATACATCATTTCATAGAGACGATAGTCCATACATACACATAAAAGATGTTTCTATTTTTCTATTGGATGAGAAAAAAATAAAATAAAATATATTTTACTTTTCCATAACCACAATATTGTTATAAATTTCATATTTTTTCATTATTTTTATACTTATTAACATACATGTGATGTTTTAATATAAAACGAATCATATCACTTCATGGAGGTGGTAGTCTATATATACATACAAGCAACACTATAATTTTCCAAATGATGGAAGGAAAAGAATGTAAGAAATATAACATATCTATAAAATCATAAATATGACATAAATATCAAATATATTCATTTGATCTATTATGTTTACAATCCATATGAGGTGGTGATGAAAAGAGAATTACATCTATATGTAGAGATGATAGTCCGTACATACACATAAGCAATGTTTTCATTAACCACTGGATGAAAAAGAAGATGAAACATGGTTATAAAATAAACATAAAAACATTTTAGTATATTTTAAATACATATTTTATTATATGTTTATGGTTACAATAAGTTTGAATAATGTTGAAGAAGAAATAATCATGAAAAAAATCAGTTAAAAGTTATACCTATTATTTGAAAAACCTCTTTTGGTTTACACCTTAAGCCTTCTAGGATTGGTCTTATGCTGATACAAATAGATTTAGGATGTGTGGAGGTATTTTAGTAAGGTATTTGGGAATGGATTTTTCAATTTGAATGGATATATTACTTTGGAGAATATATGATATGAGGACTCCTTTTATAAGTAATAGGAGTGGAAGTCTTGTAACTACACTAAACATTTAAATATTATAAATTTATTAATCATGGTCAATGCGATTCGCAGGGGTTTTATAATGCATACTCTTTCTATAAAATATATAATTATAATACTACACTATTTTATATATTTTTTAAAAGTAATTTAAATAGATTAGTTAATAAATCATGCAAGATAGGAATGAAACTAACAATAATTTATTCAATCATAGTAAGATATTTTAGAAAAAAGCACATGAAACTAATTATTACACACTATGGATTATTAAATGCTTTAAAAGTTTATAAATTTAAAGTGTAAAATAAATTGAAAATAAAAAGATATTCAACACTATAAGATCTCTTGAATTATCTTCACCCTTGAGGATCACCAATAAGAAAAACCAACAATAAGGAAGAACATAAAAAATGGATAAAGTATATTTTGAGATATAAAATGAAAACTCTTTGAAAATATAACTGAAATATATGAAGTATAAATGAAACTAATGATTTTTTAAGTCTATATATAGGAAAAAATTGGGTCGTTATAAATATGTTCTTTGGAAATATGGTCATTGAAAATATTATTGTTAGAAATGTAGTCATTTGATATACATGTAACTAATATGTATACTAAAATTTTGTATTGTTAGTAGTAAGTTATAAATAATATAATTCATGAATAATAAATAATGAAATAGAAATATATTATGAATTTTTTTTATATAACTATATAAATATATTTATGTGTTGTGTATTATTATTATTATTAAAGTATAATATTATGTATCTACAAAATTTTATAAAAGATTTTATTATTAAAATTAAATTATAGATTATAAAAAAATAATTTTAATTGTATTTGGTAAATATTATTTATTATAAAAGTAATATTTTCCAACAATTTTTTTAAAGTGTTATATACTTTATCCTAATAAATTAAATTGATAATTTTTAAAATATTATTATATACATGAACTAAAATATTAATATTCTTTAAATTATAAATTAAAAAGAAATAATTTTGAAAAAACAAAACATTTAATAATTTTTTTTAATAAATTTAATTTTCTTCTATATTTTTAATTTTCATTTTAAACGATAGAATTAAAAATATTATAATATTAATTTTAAAAAATTAGCTTTATTTTTCAATTTCTCATATTAATATTATCTTAATGTGAAATTTTTTATGAAATAATTTATTTTTAGGTGAATTGTTAAAAATACAGTTTTTATTAAAATCATAGCATTGATGACTATATCATGAAGTAATTGTAGCTTAAAATATTATCAAACATTTTTCATGATAAAATAAGTATATAAGGAGTGAAAATATAAATTAAAAAAAAATAATATTTTGAATTTAGATAAAAAAAATTTAAAAACCTAAGTAATATTATTTTAAGGTAATAAAAGTTGACCACCTTTCTAGTTTTCCATTAAGAACAAAAACTGCCATTCGTGTGTTGTGTAGACTACCGCCTCCACGAAGTGATAAATTTCATTTTTTGAAACAACCTATATTGATTGGTTATAAATTATGATTTATAGAAATATTTGAAATATATAATATGTTTTTTATTATTAGGAGATAAATTATCATCCAAATTATATCGCTCTCATTCATCAAGAAACAAAAATACTAACTGTTTGTTGTGCAGACGACCGCCTCCACAAAGTAACGTATGCCGTTTTTATATAGTTTCATTATTATTTATTAAAATATATAAAAATATGATTAAACCTTAAAAGTATCCAAATAATATAATTATTATTCTACAATAATGATATTATTCCAAAAGATACCACTTTCATAATCATAATTATCTATTAATTATTATATGTTAATGTTTGGGTCGGTTTAACCACTTAGACCATGCTATAAAATAATGAAATTAATGACTATGAGAACTTAATAAATAATAAAATATTATATAAATAAGTAAATAAATATTTTATTTTGGTTCTTCAATGGTAACATTAATATTGAACCAATTAATTAAGATACCAACATTTGTTCATTAAAAATGACTAAAACATGCTCATCACTGATTTACTATTTACAGATTCTAAATGAAACTCAAATAGAATGAAATTATAAAATAATAAATAACTATAAAAGATAAATTCTAGTAACTTTTATTATCTAGAAATGATTATGTTTTATAGAATAATAAATAAAAAAACCACTAAAAGGAAACTAGTTTAGAATGATCAATATTACTCATACCAAATATTAAAAATAGATAAAAACTACCAAATATAATTCTAGAGAATAAATATAAATTAAGTTTATAAAATTTTATTTATATTAATATTATTATGAAATATAATATTAATATATATATTTTTTATATAGGACCTTAGAGTGCATTTGATTAAACAGTGAAATAAGGTAAGGGTTTATTGTCACAATTTTCACCCCTTAAGAAATATTTCTTGTAAAACTCCATGTTTTATTTATAATGGTATATTTTATGAACTGATAACATATTTTTCATTATTAACTTATTTTTAATGATTTTTAATTCTCTATTAAAAGTTATTTCTCTCATGGTTCTTTGACAGAAAAATTACAAAAGCTGATTGATTTTTTGTCTCAAATTCCATTTGTGAGAAATGTTTGTATTATACACCAAATATTGTTTATATGGAATGTATTATTCTTATTTGATTCATTAAACAAATAAATATCTTAAATTAATGGTATTATAATTTAAATTTCAATCACTAACTTGTTAAATGAGTTTCAATTTAAATGTTATTCGATATGTAATAGTTTTTTCGACTCAAAGTCTTTCTCCTCAAGCCATCAATTATCTATAAGATTATAATCTTCTAAGACCATTTTATCCTTAAAATTCCATTTCTGTATGTTATTTCTTCTTTTTATTGAAGTAAAATACTTACTTTCATTGATAAGATCTTCCTTTTTGAAATACCTTTTGAAATTAATGTTTAATTATGGAAAGGATAACTCTCATTCTTTCTAAAAAAACATTTATTCCATGTTTATTTTTTCCCTCCCACTAAAGTTAAAATATCCTTTTTGTAACTAAAATATGTATTATTTTATATGATCCTCATAATTATATTAACCTATTTTAAAAATAAATATCAAATACACTTTTTATGATGTTGGTTTTCAAAAAATATATTTGAAAATATTAAAAAAGGGTTTTCTGTCCTTTCAAAATCAAATGTTTTAAGTTCAACCCCACATTTTATCTATAAAAATATTATGTATTTTTAAGACTAAATTATTAAAGATTTATTAAAAATTTATTTTTTAATATATATCAAAATTCTTTATTTCCAACCTTTTGGAAAATTACTTTTCATAATTGTATACCCTTTATCTATACCCTTTATCTATACTATGTAAATACCACAAGATCTATTACTTTTATTTAATGGTATTTTACTAGAGAGTTAATGAATATCATTGGATATATGTTTATTTTACATGGGTAGATCACATTCAATTATTTATGGAATTATAAATTTCTTCCCCATACTAATTCATTTGAAAAAAATATAAAACCAATTTTATTTCTATGGTTTATTGATGAGGATGATTGATTTTATGTAAAATACATATGTTTGGATGATTATGGGGGGTCTTATATCACCCTATAATGAATTGGATTAAATTTATATCTCACGAGATAGTCAGGCATGGAAATAATGAGTTTGTTAACACAAGAATTGGAATAAATAGTTTGCTCAAATTTTCATACACGAACATATTGAGTTTGTTTACATAGGTATGAACATAATGGGTTTTCTTACAATGGTTTTAATATACTTATGATTATACCATAGTTATACTTTTTTTAATGATATACCAAAAATTTATGCTTGTTATTATGCCTATTTCACTATCTCATGGATTATGATCATTTTAATATGTTTTCAAACTATTTTGATTCATGTCTTGTATTATTCAAATCTTTATGTTACAACTCATGATTTTTTTCTATACTTTTTTTCTATGATATTATTTTGTACTTAGATTATTATTATTTTCTAAAATTATACTCACTTATGATAATTGAAAATTACCACTTATATTTACTCTTCTGAGCATTTGATCTAACCCCTTTATAATGTTTTCATTTCCCTAGGTTAGGAAGAAACCAAATATATATGATTTGTCTAGAAAAATAAATTGTACGGATAATTTTTGGTTGATATTTAAGACTTATTATGGATTAATTTTTTGCTTATATAGTTGGAAAAATATACATTGGTTGAAAGTACATAGGATTTATTACATATGGTTTAATCATAATTCTATAAAACTATAAACCTAAAAGATAATGGAATTGTATTATAATGAAATATTTTATTTGTTTCATAAAATTAGATGGCCATATAATTGGAATGTCTTAGTAGGTATCAAATAAAGTGGTTAAAGAATTTTTTTATCACCACATTTGGGATTGTAGGTATGAGGCTCCATAGTTAGTATCAAAGCTAGTGTTTAAATAAAGTGGTTCAGCATCGGATCTGGGATCATGGGTACAAGGCAATATATTTGGTATCATAGTAGTATTTAGATAACTTTGTATATTATTATGTTATCAGTTGAGGATAATTTTGGAGTTAGATATATTATCAAAGTTTTATGAGTTTTGGTTTATCATAATTTCAAAGGTATATATAACCCTTTAGGTTAGTTGTGGTGATATTGAATATTTTTTAGATTAGGATAATATAAATTTAGTACAAACCAAAGGGATAAGTATAAGGGATAAGTCTATGTATAAGATAACATCCTAAAGTTTTATTAAAGTAGATATTTTTTGGTATGCCTAGTAACTACATCCATGTATGGATACTAGATGGTGGATATAGATGTACCACAAATGACCCTAGGGTTAATCATCTTGAGAAAGGTTGGTTGATTATTAAATCAAATTTCACTCTAGTGCATGATGAGTGGGCCTAAGACTGAACACCTAACCAGACACTCTAGGGGGATATTATTTGGTTAATCACAATCTCCTTACAAACCAGTATAAAGGATTTGAGTGTGAAATTAACTAATTATATTAGACAAAATAATTGTAAATTGAACATAGATGACTTAGGATTGAAAAAATAGAGTCATAGGTTGAACCAAAAGTATGATATGTTAGGAACAAAGGTGTAATAGGGGATAGAATCCACAAATTGATATTTTCATAATCATATTTTTGATATTATCAAATTTTTGTTTTTTAAGAATTTTGTTGAAACAGGATCATGAAAATGAAGTAGGGAAAGGTATGTATCTCAAAACCATTATTTCATGTAATTAAATAATAGAGTATACTTAAATGGTTGATAATTTTAATATATTATGGAAAATGTGAGTTTGCTAGTCATACATAAGGTAATGAGGTTTATGTATTAATATAAAATAAATCATCTTACTCTAAGACATTTTCATTAGTAAGTGACATTCATTAATGATATTCTGGTATATTATAAAATTTATAAATATTATGGGAAACATCTAAGGATTTTTCTCCAATAATTTTACATTAAAGGGTTAGAATAATATATTAAATAGTATCAATAACCATTAAAAGTTATTTTATGAGAATGATATATTTTTGGGGCACCTATTAAAGAACACGCGATTGAGGGATAAATAATTCTTAGGTTTAATATATGCTTGATGTTGAGAAATAAAGGGTTGATTGATTTTGAAAAATTATGTTAAATAATATTGGTAACCTTGAGATTGATAATTTAATCATGATAATTTTGGTGAAGTTCTTTATATTTTTGGGATTGTGGTACATATTGGCTAGTGTGTAGTTTTATAGACATGTGATTAATATCATTTTAGGGTAAAAGGTAGTTTATATTTCTAAAAAAATATATGGTTTCAATGTGGTTTAATGTATTTGAGATTCTGATGGTTTTGGAAAAGGTATATTTTAGAGAGTATATGATTTAGGAATATAGATACTTCAATATAAGATTTCATGAAAGAGTAATATTTTGAGGATATTTATGTAACTTAATATAGCCTAAGTGAGTATAGTATACGTAATATTAGATGTTTTATCCTAAATGATAAATATATTAATAATACCCTCACTGACTCCCTTTAGTGACTAATAATTAAAATTGAGAGGACATAATTAATTTATGGGGGTAGAATGTAATACCCTGAATTTTTAGGAAGAATACTCTTTTTAAAAACTATACTCTTATTAGTTTGAACTTATTTAATTTATTTATTAAAAGTAATTGAAATATATTGGACAATAAGTTATATAATATAGGAATTTAACTAACATCAATTTATTCATTCATGGTAAAATATTTTAACAAAAGCACATGAAACCATGTATTACACACCATGAAATATTAAATATTTAAAATTGAAAAAATTAAAAGGGGACAATGAATAGAAAATAATATGATCTTCAATGCTAAGAGATCTCTCACATCATCTTCACCCTTTAGGATCAAAAAAATTCAAACATAATCTATAACGAGGAAGAACATCATGAAAGGAGAAGGCATATTGTGAGATATAAAATGAAAACTATCAAAATGAGAAGTGTGACTTAAGAAGCATGAATGAAATGAATGATTTTAGTATGATTATATATTAGAATAAAATTTGGTCATTATAAATATGATCATTAAAAATATGGTTATTGTATATACATGTATCCAATAAGAATAGTCAATTTTTGTATTGTTAATAGCAAATGAAAAATAATATAATTTACGAATATCAAATAATTAAAAAGAAAAATAATAATATTATATATAAATTTATGTGTTCCATATTTTTATGAATATTATTATAATTAACGTATAATATTATAAATTTAAAAAATTCAAATAAATATATTCAAATTTAAATTATATTTATAGATAACAAATAATTTATTTTAATGGCATTTGGTAAAGCATATAAAATATAAAAGTAATATTTTTCAAAGATATAATTCTGAAAAGTATTATATACTTTATATTAATAAATAAAATCTATAAATTTTGAAATAGTATTATACACAATAACTAATGTATTAACAATCTTTAGATTATAAATTAATATGAAATAATATCAAGAACACATAACATGTAAGGACACAATTTTTAAATGAAGTAGTTTTTCTTTATATATTGAATGTTTATTTTAATGAAAAGTTTATTAAATTTTGAATTTTCATTTTAAAAAATTGTCTTCATTTTTTAGTTCCTCATATCAATATTATCCTAAGGCTAATTTTTAATATTTTTTATGAAATTATTATTTATTCAAGTAAATTGTTAACAACATAGTTGTTAATAAAATCATAGCGTGTATGACTATATCAAGAAGTAAGTTTAACTTATAAACTTATAAGAAATTTTTAATTAGAAAATATGTATTTAAGGAGTAAAATTATAAATTTCAAAATAAAACTACAAATTTTAAAAGGCTATGTTTAACAGCATAAGTACTATTTTCAAATTAAACCATTTTTGATATTTTATTTTTAATTAAATAGTATTTTGGTAATTTTTTTATTACTTTTAAAGCCACATAAATTTAATTTATTTCATTCAAAAATAATTTATATCAAAAAAATTAAATTCATTTATAATTTTATCATACAAATAAATTTTAATATTAAAAATACACATTTTCTATAAACGTGTTTTTATGCGTTACTTTTAAGATTAATTTTCATTACATATATGGATTTTATGTGATAAAATGGATTTCATATTTAGAATATATAGTTAGAAATTATGTATTAATTTATATTTTATTTTTATTTATTAAAATAAATTACTGAGGTTAATATTAGTTACCATGGTAAATCCAAAAATGGTAAAAGTAAAAATTCTAAAAGTAAATTTCTTAAAAACATGTTTAAAATATGTGTGAAAATGAATTTTTTATTGATTATTGACATTTTATCATTCCATAATCCATTATTATCCATTCTTTTACTCTTCTTGACATGTAAAACTTGAGCTCTATTTATATTCAGTTTAAATACATACAAAAATGACATTCTAACCACTTATAAAAGGGACATCTCACCACTCCATCAAGAACACCCTAAATTATTGGTTTCTACTTAAAACTCTACCATTTTTCCTTACCATATAGTCTAATTAATGTTACACACACTACTATAAAATATTCCTTTAATAGTGATAGAATATACCTTTATGAGTGCCAAAAATGCATGGACAACCTAAGTGTAGTTAAAGGACTGAATATTTTATCTACACTAAAAAAGAACTGTTAAAGGCCCCCTTTTACAGAGTTAAAAAATCACTATTAAAAGGGTCCTTTAACACTGATTTTTTAGCATTGTTAAAGGGAAATTTTAATAGCACTTTTTTTGTGCTGATAAAAAAATGTTGTTAAAGGGGTAAAATTATATTTTTTTCATACATCTATGAGCCCCAACCCCTTAATCAGTGATTACACGTAACCTTTAACAGCACCCCCACCTTTATCAGTGCTTTTCACCATACCACCCCTTTTATCAGTGATTTGTGAATTTCCAGCCTCATGTGCACCCGCCTAGATTCAAACCCCACTCCTTTCCTTCGAAGATGGAATGCCTTAACCCCTACAACATGTTGTTTTGTTGTCTATTTAATGATATTTCTGTTTATATATATATATATATTTACATATGTATATTTACATATATATTTTGATTCATATATTTATATAGTTACTTTTAAATACATTTATATAATATATGTGTGTGTGATATATGTAATTATATTTATTTAAATTTATTATATATTATATTAATTTACATATAATATAATAGAATATGAATATATATCTATTTATCAAAACACACACATATGTATATATAAACAGTATACATATATATTTATAATGTATAAATGTTTAGATATTGTTTTAAATACATTTTTAGAATATGTATATATTTACATAAATTTGAATATACATTTTCACGAAAATATGTTGATATATGAATTTATATATGCGATTTATTATAAGTAAATTTAAGGAAACATGAATATATTTAATTATAAAGAAAATTACTTTGTAAAAATTATAAAATTTTAAAAACCATAATATCAATATGAATGTAAGCCCTGTAAATAAAGTCATTATCTATAAAAAAGGCAACAAAACCCCCATAAATGAGGCTGAATATTCATCGACTGTTAAAAAATTAGGGTAACCCAACAAAAAAATCAATTTTAAGGCCTTCTTGGAATTTTCGAAATCAAAAAATGTCATAGAGGTTTACATCTATTACTGAGGGCATAAAGCTTGTCACAGACATCAATTTCATATGTGGTTGAGCCTAAATGGACACCCGGAACAAAATCTATGTCCATTTGAAGTTCAAGTTATGTTTTAAACTTATTTTTGATATTTTATTAATATTTTTTATTTTTTTATCTTCAAATTGATATTAAATTACTATTACTCAGTAATAATAAGATAATTATTAATTCAAAAATTATAATTATTTTATAACCCATTTTCACAAAATATCAAATATATTATGTGTAAATACCAATTGAAATTATCTGAAACACATTTTAAAGAATCTATATTATATTTATATTAATATAAATATATAAATATAAATATATATTATTTTTAATTAAATATTGTTTTTGAATTATATACCTATCAGTGCTCCTAAAAAAGCAATGATAGGGGGGCTTTAACAGTGCTTCTAAAAAAGCGATGATAAACACCCCCTTTATCAGCGATTTTTGACAAGAACTAATAAAAAGAACCCATTTTGAATCACTTTTTAAAATCACTGATAAGTGGTGGTCCATTTTGAGTGCTTAAAAAACCACTAATAAAGGGCAATATTTAGTAACGTTTTTTTAGTGATGACAAATGGGGTCTTTAACAATATTTTTATCTAGCGCTATTAAAGTCCTATTGTTGGATAAACCGAGTTTTTTAGTAGTGATGAGCCTATTATCACATAAAATTATCCTAAGACCCCAATTTCTAAGGATCCATCCATATGAAAGCCTATGTCCTTAATATGAGTACATTTTCCCTAACTTATTTTCTTTTTTTATTGATTTCAAAAGTATAATTTAATTATTTATCTATAATGAAATCAATATTGTTTGTAAATATAATTTTATAATTATAAGGGGATAACAATTAACTACATTTTTTCCATTAATAAAAATTAAAACATCATTCATGTGGACAAATGTTACCACAATGTGACAACTTCTGTTTTTCACCACCATCTCTATTCACTATTTATATGGATAGAATTTGAGAGAAATTTAAAATATATAATTTTTTTATGATTATGTAGACTTTAATTATAGTCCATATTTCACTCTCATTCATTAGGAAAAATAAATGTTAACTGTGAGGTGAGTAGACTATCGTCTCCATAAAGTAGCATATCTTTTTTTTCATATATTTTCTTTATTATTTACTAAACTCTATTAAAATATAACTGAACACTATAAAATTATCAAAATAACATCAATATTTTTCTTTAACAATGATATTATTCCAAGATAAACCACTTTCATAATCATAATCATTAATTAATTATGGTGTGTTTATTTTGGTGTCAGTCTAACCACCTATAAGAACCATGCTATAAAATAATATTGTGGATGACTATTAGAACTTAATTACTAATAATATATGATATAAATAAGTAAATAATGATTGTATTTTTATTCTATAATGATAACATTAATAATAAACTTAATAATTAGGATACCAATTCTTGTTTATTAGAAATCACTGAAATGTGCTCATCACCAATTTCATTTTAAGGATATTAACCATTAATCTAGTAGAACGAAATTAACAAATTATAAATATTCAATTAAAGTAACTTTTTTGATCTAAAAATGATTAACTTTGGTATAAAAATGAAGAGAAACACATCTAATATGAAAATAGATTAAAATGATCAAGATTACTCACACCCAATATTTAAAATGGATAATAATTAATTAATATACATGTAGATGATAATTATAGGTGAGGTTTATAAAAGTATATGTATATGAATAAGTTTATAAAATAGAATATTATGATATTTATTCTTGTTAAATAAGATCTCAGAGTTTATTCAACTAAGAAGGGAAATAAGGTATAAGTTTCTTATCCCAATTTTAACTACTTGAGATAGATTTCATATTATACACCATATTTTATTTATAATAATGTATCAAATTCCCTATTAATATTTTGTTTCATGATTCCATTATATTTCATGATTTTCAATTTTATATTCCAAGTTATTTCTATCATGGGGTTTTGAAAAAAAATTAAAAAAATTTGAAGTGTTTGTAGTCTCAAATTCCTTACTTTGAGATACATTTATATTATGATTCAATTTTTTTATATGGTGTATATGATGAATATTTTATTCATTACACTATGAAATCTATTTAATTATTAGTATTATAAGTTAAATTTAATTTCCTATATCTTTAAATGAGTTTTTATTTAAATTTTACTCGAGACATAACAATTTTCGCAATTCAAATTATTTCTCCTCGAGTCAAAAATTCTCTACTTGATTATGATCTTTTGAGAAACCTTTATCATTAAAATTCCTTTCTTATATGTTATTTACTATTATTATCTTGGGAATATATTTATTTTCATTGATATCATCTTAATGGATGAAATACCACCTCAAATAAAGGTTTTATATTGGAAATAATAACTCACATTCTTTTCAATAGTTCATTTCCTCTATGTTCATATTTTCCATTCCCACCAAAGTTATCCTCTCCTTTTGGAAACACTAATATGTATTATTTTCTAGAATCATTGTTATTATCTTTACCTATTTTCAAAATTAAAATCTATTACACTTTTTACAATATGGGTTAACAAAGTATTTTAAAATATTAAAAAGGGTTTTCCGTCCTTTCAAAATAAAATGTTTTATATTCCACCACATATTTTCTCTATACAAAATTTTTGTATTTTTCAAGATTACATCATTGGATATTTCAAAAATATAAATGTATTAATATATCTCAAAATTTTCCATTACAATTTTTTTTAAAATTTCCTTTTAAAAGAAGTTGGTGACTATGTTGCTTAGTGTTTCATTATGAAAATAAAAATGCAAGCTTCTTTTTAAAACATTTTCATATGAATAGGTTTCCCATTATTTTAAAACTTTTTCCCCATTTTTCATTATTTTAAAAAGTAATTTTGTTCCATTATTCTATGTGATTTAATTAATTTTTTTTCATTAAAAATGTTCATTTTAATCATCCCATTTGATCTAAAATATTATTATTTTTGTAAAAGTATTTTTTATCTACCGGTTGATTATTTAAATAATTTTATAAAAAATGAGAGTTTTTAAATCTATATAAGAGAAATACCTCAATTCCTATGTCTTTTTCATAAAAAAATTTCATTTTAATCATCCCATTTAATGTAAAATATTATTATTTTTGTAAAAGTATTATTTATCTAATGGTTAATTATTTAAATAATATTTTTCAAAAATGAGATATGTTAAATCTATATATTTAAATATATTTTTTTTCAAAAATTAGAGATATTAAATCTATATAAGAGGAATACTTCACTTCTTATGTATTTCATTATAATCTTAATTTTATAATCATAATTATTCATCCATTTCCTTCCCTTCATGAATACCTTATCTTTGATTCCTTTGATTGAAGGGTGTTCATCTAGATGTTATACATCGAATGATTGGGGAAATTATTGACTTAATCACATAA
This sequence comes from Viscum album, assembly GCA_963277665.1. Taxonomy (NCBI): domain Eukaryota; kingdom Viridiplantae; phylum Streptophyta; class Magnoliopsida; order Santalales; family Viscaceae; genus Viscum; species Viscum album. The sequence continues at coordinate 2,053,583,591 of OY728145.1, forward strand.
CCTATATCTCTATAGTGTAAATATCATATTCTAAATTATCTTGATTTAATGGTATTTAACTAGAAAGTTATTGTATATCTTTTGATACCCATTTATTTTCCATGGGTGTATGATGTTATGATTATTTATAGAATGATGAATTCTTTTCTTATGTGAATCAATTTGAAAAGGATATGAAATTTATTTTCTTTCTATTTTTTATAATGATGATTTATTTTAAGTGTCACACACATGTATGGATTATAATGGGTGGGGTCCTATGTAACCCTCTAATTCATTAGTTTATGTTTATATCTCGTGAGATTGTTAGATGAGGATATAATTATTTTTTTCAAATAGGTAATGGAATAATGACTTTTCCCACATTTTTATGCATGGACATAATGAGTTTTTTCACATAGAAATGGGAATAATGATTTTTCTCATAATGTTTTTCATATGCCTATGGTTTTTATATATCTTGATGTTTCTTTCCATGATATGGAATAATTTTATGCTTATTGTTATGCCTATAACACTCTCTCATGGATTATGATTGTTGTTATATGTTTTACTCTCTTCTAATTCAGGTATTATGTTATTCCATGATTTATTGCCCAACCCATGATTTTTTATTTATTCTATTTTTTTATGATATTCTTATGTACTTTGATTATACTCATTTTCTTATATTATGCTCACTTATGATCATTAACAATTACTGCTTATGTTTACACTTATTGAGAATCTGAGCTCACCCATTTATTATGTTTTTATTTACCAAGGATATAAATAAATTAATACATATATCATGTTTAGAAGTGTATAATGTATATATAATTTTTGGGGGATGTTGGAGACTTGTTATAGATTAATCAGTTTTATATATAGTTGGAAAAATTTATGTTGGTGAAAAAAGACATGGGTTTTATGAGTTAATATTTTATTCTAATTATAGAAACCTCTTAACCTAAAATATAATGGGAATTTATTTTTGTTTAATATTTTTTAAGTCATTTAATTGATATGACTATGTTTGTGGGTATCATACTTGGTATTAAATCCAGTGTTTATAGAATGTCTTTTTCACACAAAATCTGAGAGTTCCGGTCTGTGGATTTATAGTCAAGTGGTGAAAAATCATTCTAATTTCAAAAATAAGGTGATAAGAGTCTAAATCCTCTCACCTAATAATAATTATTATGATATTTTGCATTAGTTTCAACCTAAATTAACCCCTTTTACGATTTATTATGGAGACAAATTTTTTTTCAATGGTAATTATTCATTATAAACAAAAATTAAATTACCCTAATTAATAAATATGAACCTTATAAATCCAAATATGATATATATTTTTCAAGATTTAATTTTTATAGTTGGTATAAATCAATATTATTATAGGAGAAAAAAATGTATAGAAAAACGATTTTAAAAAATGTGTTTTTAAGGATAAATATGATTTTATAGAAAAATAAAGTATAACACTGATTCCTATGGAATTAATTGGAATATTTTTAATAAAATATGACTTATATAACTCTAAAACTAATAAAAACTTAATGGGACTTCGTAATTACTTGAAAAATGCCTGTTTTTATAAAAATTAGATTTTCTCACTATTTACCCAAAAATAAATCTTTCTTGAAAAACCCCCAAAAATTAACTTATTAAAAATCAAATATAATAAATTGAAAAATGGATTACACTTTAATAAATTTAAAATTCTAAAATAAATAAATTTTTCTTTTAAATAAAACCATGTAATACTTGGGAATTTTTTTAAAATAAAACTATCCCTTTTCAAATTGAAAATTTTAACAAAATTACTTATAAAACTATGATGAATATGAATCTATAACATGAATACTTATTAATAATAATATGGATTTATTTATAGTTTTAACTAGGTTATTATATTCTCCCCCTTAAGAAATTATATCCTCATAATTTTATTCATTTCTCAAACAAGTGAAGGTATTTTTCCCTCATTGCCTTTTCTAATTCCAATGTTTCTTCCTCAGTCAAGTTATTCTTACATAAAACCTTCACCAAGAGAATCACATTACTTTCAATACTTTTTATCAATGATAAAAAATCTGAGCATGATGTTCCTCATAATAATTATTTTATTCTAACTATATCACCTTGGGGATAAAAGAATGGGTGGAATCAGGCATATATTTCCTTAACAATGTAATATGTAATGAATCATGTTCCTTGAATAATCTCAAAGGAAAATATAATTATTATGAAACTAATTCAAAATGTTCCTAAAATTTATATGATCTAATAAAACAAAGACTTTAGTTTCCTTTTTATCAATATGAATAACACCTTTCTATGGTAATATTTTAAGAAATACTTGATAACCTACTTTGATAGAATAATATTTCTTCCTTTTATCTGCATAACTCTTCTATCTGATCTGAGCTACCTCATGTGATGTTAAATCATCTTTACCTTCTCAACTATTTATCCTAACAATTCTAATTTGAATAAATTTCTCTCACTAATTTCATCCAAACATGCTGTATTTTGACACTGCTTTCTATAAAATTCCTTAATTGGTTCCATATGTTTAATGGAATGGAAAAAATATATATAAAAATTAAAATATTTAATATATTGATTCAAATATCCCCAGTAATATAATGAGAAAACATAAAGAAAATATTCTAATGTTTGAATTGTTCACTTTGAATTTACATCTAATTTAGGAGGGAAATGTTGTGCTAAAACTCAATTCAATACCCAACGACTTCTGTTTTCCTTTAAAATAATTTGAGTTAAATCATGGATAGTGATATGATACAATAGAGAAATGGGATAAATGTAATATTACTATCTCTATAAGATAAAGTCCAGAAATATTATACAAAAACAAACTATCTTGAATCAGAATAAAATTCATAGATTTAATAAATCAATAATTAAAAACATAAATCAGATAATCATACCAAGATATACATGGTAATCCCACAAAAAATCCATGGTTATATTCCCCCTTTCCATTTTTGGACTCACAACAATTGTAGTATCCCTTTGGTAGTTTTCATTCATATTTAACATATCGAAAAGTTAAACAGTTCATGGTAAAATTAACAATAATTTATTTATTTGTTCATACTAATAATATTCCTAAAGATCACTATACATTTTAGTTTTGTTGGGATAAAAAAATAGATAATTATGAGATTACAATTCATTATTCAACTAGAATCACTTGATGCATATAACCATTTTCTAAATCTCATAGTCCCTTCTTTATCGATGATTAATTTAGGAAAATTACCCTTCTCAACCAAGTTTAATTTTTCTTGTAAATCACAATATTCTATTTGAGCATGATTACTTCTTTATGAAAAAGATGATTACATTATAACCTAAAACAAAAGAGATGTAAATCTAGTATGCAAAATTTTTGAGGAAAAAAATTACTAAATCATTAACGAAAGGACCGTGTTCAAAATATAGCATGGTTAGTGATGTATTATCATTTCAACTAAAATCATCTAATATATTTTTTACTTTAACTATATGGAAGTGAATTATTAAATCATAATCATTTATCAGTTCCAACCATCATCCATGCCTTATATAAAACTGTGTTTGAGTGAATATATACCTCTAACTTTTATGGTCATCATATATTTTACATTTGTTTCCATATAAAAGATGCATCTATATTTATAAATAAAAAAATAACTAAGCCAATTCAAGTCATGATTAGGGAAATTCATCTCATTAGATTTTAATTAACATGATGCATATATAATCACACGATCAGTTTGCATCAAAACATAACCAGGGACCTTTAAAGAAGAAATGTTATAAATTATAAAATCACTGTTTCTTATTAGAAATTACAACACTTTACTAACAACCAATTTAAATTATAATTCAAAAAATAATTCATTACACTCTTTAATCTAGGTGAATTTAAATCCTTTATGAGTTAACATGGATAGTAGGTTAGATAATTGAGTAACTTTTTCAAAAAACCACTAATGGTAAACTTATAGACAAAAAAACTATGAATCTCAGTGACATTAGTTGGTCTTGGCCACTCTTCTAATACTTAAGTCTTAATAGGAACAACCTCAATTACATATTTAGTTATAATATGCCCAAGACAGAAAATATATTGTAACCAAAATTTATATATACTGAATTTTTCATTTAAATTGTTTATTTTAATGTCTGTAGAAAAATACATCAATGTTTCTCAAGTTCCACACAATATTTAGAATAAACCAGGATTTCATCAATGAAAACTTTTAGAAATATATCTAAAAAATCATGGAAAACCATACTCATAAGATACATAAATATAGCTGGTGAATTTATAAAACCAATTTGCATAACCAAAAACTCATAATTTTTATGCCAAGTATGAAACTCCATCCTCATAATTTTTTCCTCCTTCATCTTTAGCTGAAGATAACCAGACCAAATATCAACCTTATAAAAATAAATATCTCCATGGATTTTATTAAATGAATGATCAGTATGAGGTAACTCATACCTATTATTAAGATTAATGTTATTGAGTGATATATAATCAATTAAAAGACACAAGTAACTATCCTTATTTTTAACAAACAAAATAGGATCACTCAAAGGAGAAGTGTCGGGATTAATGGAACCCTTATCAGGAAACTCTTGTAACTAATTTTTCAATTGAAAAAAGTTCAACATAACCCATTCAATAAGAGGGATTTGAAATTATCATAGAATGAGGTACTAATTCAAATGTGAATTCAACCTCCTGATCAAGAATAACACTAGATAAATCATCAATAAATGAATACACATATCCATTTACTACTTGTACACAACTAATTTAAATAGTTCACTTATTTTAAATAATATGTGAAATAAAATCTTCACTCTCATATATAATCATTTTATTATATTATTGATATATTATCAAATATATGAATTAATTTTTATATATAAATGGAAAATAAATATGAAAAGTAAATTCTTTTTCTCTTTAATCTATCATAGTATCATAAACTGAAATTAAATCCATGCATAGAATACTATAAAATTATATAATGGAAAAAACAAGGTTTATAGGAAAACCATTCCAAAGATGATAATTAGAAAATTCCAATAAATTCCAGTTTCCCTAATACTACCCCAAATAGTTTTTTCCAAAATTTCTAAATATATATCCTAAGATAGAATTTCTATTTTATGTGTAAATGTTACTAAAATAAAAGAATGTTTGGATCAAAAATCAAATAATATATTTCTATAGTTTTAGTAAATGGGTATTGTACCTATAACCACTTCATTTAAGGATCCAACATCTACCCTTGTAGTAGAAAAATAATTTTCCACACCTTTATTCTTTAAATATTAATGATTTAAACCTTTAGTAACTAACATTGGACATTAATTAACATAATTGACCACCTCATTGTAATTAAAACATCTTACTACAAGATGACTATCTTATTTCCCATTAATGATCTCACCAGAACTCTTTTTCTTATATTCAAGATCCAAATAGCCAATCTTACCACACCTTTGACACTTTCTTAATCCTATAAAACATTATTTTAAATTTATTTCACCACATTTAGGGAATTTTGGAGGTTTATCTTCATATTTCTTTTTTGACTCTTTGTATATCACTTTCCACATAGAACACTTATAAATATTATTATTTAAGGGTATATAAGTGTCAAAAAACTCCATTTCAAATTTATCATAACATATAAAAACTTCGTCATGACATTTAAATTCATGAGAGGGAAAATATTTTCACCAACATAGTTTCATACTTGTGTAAAATTTATAAATTTTACTCTCATGGTTCTCAATGAAATTTAGGGAATACCTAGCAAGTTTGGAAATACTTTCTTTTGATTTTTCACTAATTCTTCTTCTTACTTCATTAACTCTATAAATTTACTTTACAATTCGATTAACATTAGGAAAATACTTCTAAAGAAAAATTTCATTAAAATTCATATACTCCATGGAATAATTCTCATTAATTTCCTTAATATTTTTAACCATTGACCACCATTGATCAACTTCACCTTCCAAATGATACAAAATTAAATATGCCTTATGATGTTTCATAAATCCCAAAACATAAAATATATTCTAGAATAAATTAAACCATCCTTAATATTTCCCTAGGTCTGAATATCTTCTAAAATCAAAAAGAGTTTGTTTCATTAAATTCCCCACAATATAAATGTTCCTTTTTAGAAAATTTGGTCGCACTCTTTCATGGGTTCCACCATTAATAGACTACAACAACTAAGTCTACACTCCCACAAAAAAATTTGTTTCAATCATTTTAGGTTACTAACTAGGAAGGTTATTATTACCTTGATGTCTTCATACTTCACCTACCCTATTTCCTCTATGGGAAACCATTCTAAATAGACAAGGATTAGTAGAAGAAATATGTAAATCCTTTAATAAATATCTTGATACTATAACTATAGATTATAATCTATTTAAAAGTTTCTTCTAACATCCCTATAACTTTTAATTCTATCTAAATTTTTCTTATAATACTAAATATAAAACCCAATCTCATTATCAACCCATAAATACATGATTTATAATAATAATTTAAATTTCTTACATTTAGAGGCCATTTTAGATTAAGAGTTTTAGATAATTAGGATAACTATTACATAAAAAAGTATAAATTTCTACACAATTTACATTTTCTCTAATAAAAAAGGTTCATAAATCTTCACTCTTGATTCATTCAGGGAACTTGTTTTCATGAACCAACCCACTGGGGTCCACCTGGTTAGAGATAATATGAGTGTGACCGCCTCATGTACTCCTCCAATAGGATATGGGCTGGTGACCAATAATGATTAGGTATGACCCATATGTGGTAGGAATTAGCCAAATGTAGCTATACAAAAACACACACAGAGACACAAATGTCATTGATCCCATAAAATATTGAGATGTAAAAGAAAATAGTACAATAAATTCATGAACAACATCTAACCAACATCAAAGTATAAAAAATTACTAAAATGATAAATGGTACAAGTACAATCCCAACCCAAAAATGAAATTTATCCAACCTAATCAAAATTACGGGACCACTATAAAATGATATCACCCAAAAAAACATCAGTTTTTCAAGCCTGACTATTCTCCACTTGCTTCCTGTCCTCCAAGGACATCTTAAAAAGGTTCACCATCAGCATAATTCATGGAATGTGTGGGAAGATCCCTTGCATGGGTGAATATAAAAATACCTAGTAGGACACCCTGATATCACTATGAATAAATTATCAAGAGTACTGAACTCATAAAAATAACACTTTAATAAAAAACAAAAATATACTCATAACAGAAAATTGGTCTCAAGTGGCCTCAACTAATACTATCATCCACAAGATACTACTCGAGGATTCTAGGTAATGATAATTCTGAGTACTCACTCCACAAGACATTCTATCACTAGTTATTATCATCCAATAGGTCATTATCATTGGGCCCCTCCTAAGAAGTACTCACTGGATATCATATGATCTCATCATCTTGGTAAGGGATCTCACCCAAGGCCATTGGGGGACATCACAAGCACTATTGGATCAGCTTGTTAGATAGTGTATCGATGCACTGTACATGGTATCCATAATGATACCACAAACCCCACCTAGTAATGATAGATTATACCACCCTGGTACCACAATGGGCTGCACCAAAATCTATCCAATAATACACCTATAGAGGGGATCAAAATCTTTTTTCTAAGATGAAATGCCACATTGTACCATCACCGGAAAGAAACATGGTATCATACTAAAATGAAACTAGTCTATAATACAGATACAAAGGGCTCAAATATATATTTTAGGAGGAAGTACATGGAATGTACCTCTAAATTTAGACATTCTTATGTCCCTCTGCCCATGCCTATGTACCTTGAGTCATGCATGTGTACACCTCATCGTGTCTGAGTAAACAGATCAGCCTGTGTATCCTGGACATGTTTGAGTACACAACTTAGCCCATGTACTTGACACATGACCATGTATCCTCAAAGATACTTGGAATGCAACCCTCCATAGGTCACATGATATGTGGCAGAGACCACATGACATGTGATCCTTATCACTTATATGGAAACCCTAGTTCTGCAGCCAAGGCCCCACATGGTGTGTAATTATGGATTGTATGCCATGTGAAGTAGGTTATATAGAAACCCAAAGTTCTAACTCCATGCCATATTTCTAATTCACCATTACCTAAAATCCAATTGGGAATTATGGGTTAGGGTTTATATGATCCTTTTTATTGCTGGTCATTGGGATGCAGGTTCTGATCTTCTTAGAAAAATGCCACCTCGATCCATGCCATCATTGTTCTATGTCATCTTCATGAATAAAACTGGGAATAATGAGGAATAATGGTCCAATATAAGTTAAATTTTACCATCCTATATAATTTTACCTCTATCTCACCCTTGATCAAAAAACTTACCTATGGTATTGATTTTTTGCACTAAATAACTGGCGTGCAATGATCAAATAACCAATATTCATCAAACCATGGGACAAATAAATTTCCCATGTTGAACATAATAAGAAATGAGGGGAAGAAACATAATCATGAGGAATATACCTTGGCCTTTTTTTATTTTTTCCTCGGTCTATTTTGGTAGAACAGATGAGGGAAGAGGAATAATCAACAATGAAAAAAATAAAAAGACTGCAATATAAATTAACTACTGATGCACAAATCAATTATTTTTTATTTGGATTTGATTGGTAATCAACATGAGATAAATATATTATAAATACACATAAAGAAACATCATGAATGGAGTTTTTAGCTATCACCAATGAAGAATGATTCTATTTTTTCATCGCTGACAAGATCAACAATATTCATTGGTGTAAACGATCCGTATAGTATCGATCTGATCCTATGATCTGACATTATCCTCCAATGTCTCTCAAAAGGATACTCCCAAGGTCTCTAAAGTTATGTAGATAACCCTAAGTCTTACCCATATTGGGGTATTTATATATTAGGACTTTAGATTGTTGCGTCAACAAAATAAAATAAATAAAATAATTTATTTATTTATTTTTAGCACTTGCAACAACCTTTTCACAAATGCTTGACACCAAAAATGTTTATGTCAATCCTAGAGTAAATCCCATGTTTTAAAACCAATGATGACATCATACTTATAATACAACACTCTTTTTTTTGATTTATTAGTCTTTTTTTATGAAAACTATGTGTGAGTGATATTACAATATATAATATTTTTCAAATATCAATTTTTAGCTCACCGGGCCTCGAAGTCCCACACTGTCTCATCAAATGGATCTGAAGATAATACTAGATATTTTTAAAAGATTTAAATGGAGAAAAAAAAGAAATTACATTCTCCCCACCTTAGGTATTTTGATCCCAAAAAAATGACTATTAAAAAAGATGTGGGTTTAGAAATTTCATTTGGTTCTCCATCTCTTAGGTGATATCCTAAATATTTTTATGCTACCACCAGACATTAACCAAAGTAATAAATCACCCAAAAAGTTTCCTCTCCCTTTGATCCTTTATCTCCACCAATTAATCTACAAAGTATCTCCATCATTGATGTTTATCTCACCCAGGTCAATAACATGCAACATATCATGCACATACCTTCAAATTCAAGACTTGTGAAAGATTTTGTGTACCCATTCCAAATGTGGTGGTTGGTCTAAATGGAACACCACCTCGCAAACCCTATACAGTATCTATATAGTGATAATGAATATTAGATATATCTTTCCACCCCGACCAAATCTCTAGAATCCATGTTGAGGTTAGAATTTCAAGAACACATGGTCTCTATTTTTAAACTCGAGAGGCCGCTGTTGTCAGTCCTTATATAATGTATTATGGGTTTTTGTAGTCTTCATCTGCTTCAAGATGATCCACAAATTCTCTTCAATAACTCACACTAACTCTATAACCATGAGTGCTAAATCCCCTGGATCAATACAAAAAACTAGTGACCTGTAGGGTTTCCCATAGAAGGCCTCTAATGGTTCCATACTTATGGTGGAATGGTAGATGTTGTGGTACACAGTCTCCACCATGGGAAGGTGATCCTTCCAACTACATACTAAATCTAACATATAGTCCCACAACATGTATTCGAAAACTTATATTTCTGAGGCATTCCGATCATCAGTATGAGGGCGAAACATCATTCTAAAACATGACTGATTCCCAAAGGCCTCCTAATATCCTCTCCATAATCTTGACTTGAATGGAGCATCACAGTATGAAATAATCATATAGGGAACTCTATAGAGCCAAACTATATCATGCATGTATAGGTGTCCGAATATATATACAAAAACATTATCTCAAATAGAAAGAAAGTGGACTAACTTAGTTATTTATTATATGATCACATAGATGGAATCATTTCTTCTAGATGCATGTGGTACCCCATTCAAAAATTATGTGGATATCCCATCCCACTTCTACTATGGCACATCAAGGGGTTGAGTTAAACCTAATAGACCATGGTTCTTAACCTTCAACTGCCACTACTTACTTTTTCATTCATAGTAACTAGATATAATTATTAAGGTACTAGTATATATTCTCCACATATGTATTTACAGCCAAAGGGGATTTATGAAACTTCATTACCAACTACTCCCACAACTTCCCTGGTAATATATACTATCCTTTGAAAAGTATAATGTGATCCCCACCTTCAAAAAATCTATCTGGATCAAGTCCATTGGATATATGAGTATATAAGGTGTCATAGTAGGTATCTCTAGGTTGAGAATCCAAAACAAACTATAAAAGTAGTCGTGTAATGACCATTAATAGAAGGTATGAAGTACCATCCTTGTTCACCAAGGATAAATTCAACAAGGATAACTGTAGTGATGCCTCATTGGACAACTGAGAACATGATCTACTTTTAAGAGATTCTCCCTCTACATTCCACTTCCTCGGAGTAAAGAATACCTAAAATCCATAATCATGGAGGAACTCTAACCATTACCTCTATCTCAAGATAAGATCCTTCTAAGGGAAGATATACTTGAGACTGTTTTGGTTAGAGTAGATGATAAACCGCTCACCCATAAGGTATTGTCACCACATCATTAGGGAAAAGACTACCACTGCCAACTCAAGATCATGATTTTCATAATTTTTCTCATGTAGTCTCATTTGTCGAGACCCATAATCAAACACATTAGGCCTCTAAATTAGTAAAAAAACAAATCTAGTTCACAAGTCATCGTAGAAGACAACATACTCAATACCCTCATCTAACAATATGAAGATGGATGTTCTCATCAACCCTTTTCTCATCTCTTGAAAATGCTATTGGATCCTTTATATAAAAATGAAGGGCATACCATTCCTTGTCAAAGTAGTCAAATATACTGGTATCTTAGAGAAATTGGGAACAAATCTCTTATAGTATCCACCCAACCCAAGGAAACTTTGAACCTCTATCATGATACTGGGTGTCTATAAAGATAACACTACCTTGAACTTGGCCACGTCTACTAATAATTCATCAATTGAGATGTCATATCCCAACAAGTGGACCTCTTTAATATAGTACTAACACTTTAAAATATTCCCAAAAATATTGTTCCCACAGAGTGTGTTTAGAACCGTCCTAAAATTTCTAATGTTCCACTCCCCAGATGCCGAGTACACTAGGATATCATTGATTAGGAGAACCAAAAAATGGTCTAAGAAAGTCTAAAAGATATGATTCATGACTACTATGAACACTGCTCATGAGTTTGTCAGAACGAAGTGAATCGCTGAGTACCGATAGTGACCGAAACAATATCATAATTTTATATTCATTATATACTCATTACATACTCATAGTTGGTGATAGGCCGATCTGAGATCAATCTTTGAGAACCATTGTTCCCCTATCAACTGATCTAAGAGGTCGTTGATCCTTGGTAGTGGATATTTATTCTTTAGAGTCACCTAGATTAGGTTCTAATAATTCACACACAACCTTAATATCTCATCCACCTTCTTGGTGAACAACAATGGGGATTCCCACGGGGAAACACTGGGTCTCACAAATCCCTTCTTCTGCAAGTCCTCCAACTATACCATCATCTCTTAAAGATCTATAGGATCCATATGATATCATGGTTCATATATCAGATCCATATTGGGGTGTCATTCAATAAAAAACTCTATCTTTCGGTGGGGAGGTAAGTCGGGCACTCACTCAAGAAATATTTCCTCGTACTCCACCACCACCACTACAGAAAACTGGTAGCCCATAACATGAACTAATATAAGAATCATTCTATAAAACTTGTGATTAATTAGCTGAACTCTCCTATGTATGATCCCTTCATTCTTATCATGGGTTTTCTTCTCACCCATTAATGAAAACCTCATCCCATCATCATAGACACACCACATCCTATACCTAAAATAGTCAACATATGCATGAACTATAGATATACAATCCATACCTAAGATGATGTAGTAATCCCTCATAGATACTATAAAGAGAGCCCATAAAACTTTATCACCTCTATGAGTATAGTCACACTATTGGTATAAGTGTGTGACCAATGAGTCACCTTCGGTCAATGTCTCCAAGAACAATGGTCGATCCAAGTTCTCAAACACATTATCTTTGTATTGAACCAGTGAAGTTGAAAGAAATGCATTACTCACACCTATGTATATCAATGATAAAGATAAGGTAGAAAAGAAAGATATCATATCTCACATCATACCTAGAGCCTTGGGGTTTTTTGACTCTAATGCATGAATTTGTCCTCTCCCCTTCCCACTAACTCCCTGAGCCTGGTGCGGACCACATTGTGGTGGTGGAAATAATTAAAAATAGTCTATAACCTCTAGATATTATAATTTCTCCACTACCATGTACTCTTAACTATGGTATTCCCTTATCCTACCTATATCTCTTCTTAGGTGGTCCCTCAATTGTCTCTTCGTCAGTTATATGATGGGTCAAAAAATCTCAAGAAAGATGTCCCTAACCATCATATGAGAAGAACCACATCTTTCTCGACTGACTCAATCCATCCTGAGAGCCCTGAACCACCAATAATCTATCCTAGGAACATATCTTAAAGAATTTAGAATTCCTAGATCCATGAGACCGATGTCGGATACTACCTATTGAGGTATCAGCTCTTAGTTTTCCACTTCTAGCACCCATGATCAGTGTCTGCTCTACCAAGATTGTATTCACAACTAAAACACACTCATGTACTCTAGAATAAGTGGGAATTAAAAAGATATATAATTGAAACCCTAATATATTAGTGCAATCATTGATCTACTATTTGTACACTGATGAACGAATATCACACAATATATAGGGAGTGACATGAGAGATTTGTAAACCTCCTGGAATACTCTAAGAAGGTAATACTACCCTACTGTAGATTCATATATTCTCAGATGCATATTAATCACAATGTGTCCTGATAGAACTCCCCCTAGAGTAGATGCTTGAAGTTTGACTAAGGGAGAGTTTTCACATCGCATTACTAAATTACCAGACTCTACTATCACCTAGAAGATCCCTGAATAATAATTACTATGGGGACATACATCTAATCACCAGTCATCCTCATTGGGTAGAAAAATTAGGTAATTGCCTCCATCCACCCCTCATCCACTAGGGGGTTTGTCTCACCCGGAATCCCGGGAGGTCACTTTCTCTAGAACTAATGAAACTCAGTTGTCCTGCATACATCGTAATATATTATTTTCGACAGTAATACTTCTCAATGTGTGGTGACATGATTGGAAAACCACTGGGAGTTACCACCTGTGATATATGTTTCTGTACCTAAGCCTCATCACTCGGCTGATCATCCACATGATCATGCAGTGGAATCATGGATGCATTCCTTCACATAGGCATAATGAAATAAAAAAATGTACCATGGTCAAAGAGTATATATCAGGAGCCGACTCAAGAGGTACATTGTAACCATAACCCATTTTTATATGATTCATGTACCAATGTTTTTCCCTACAGCTCGTGTCTACATGTAATAAGTCCAAAAGATTTTTTTTAGAGTTATAGTGAATGGATAATTTTTCCACCACACCGACACATGAGTCCCTAGCCTGAAATCCATACTCAAAATATTTTTAACATTATTTCCTAAATTTACAAACCAATCTCAAACCTAGAAAAAATCTACACTCTGGTCTAAAGATATAACCGACACATTTGATACCAATCGATCAAAACCCAACCCACCAGGTCCCTACTAGATGGAGATAGGATAGGGGTGACTACTTGAAGTCTGACACTAATTGGATAGAAGCTAGAGACCAACACTGAGTAGGCATAATCCATATATGGGAGGTATTAGACTAATGTATCTCTATAAATGGATGTGTCTCCATACCTACAAAATTATATGAAAGTAAAAAAACCGGTACCATAAATGCATTCAAAAAATCTATCCCACATCAGAGTATGAAAAAAGTACTGAAAAAGATAAAGGTTTCAAATACAAGACCAACTAGAAATTGTAGAGAGTCTAACCTGCTCAGAAAGAGGGGACCACTATCAAATATAGACACCTATAAAACACCTCAATTTGTCTATCCTAACAATGATCCACCTGCTCCATATCCTCTGAAGACACCATCACAAGGGTCTTCATATTCATTAAACATGACACATGTAGGAAAACCCCATTTAGGGGTGAGTATAACAATATCTAGTAGGACACCCCAAAATCACTAAGCATAAATAATCAAGTATATTCATCTCATAAAAATAATACAGAAATAATAAAACCTAGATATAATCATAACATACAACTAGTCTCAAGTGGTCTCAATCAATACTACTAACCAAATGATACTACATAATGATTATAGGTAATGCTCATTCTGGTAGAACTTTCTCCAAAATCCATACTATAACTGGTGACACTCATCCAAGAGGTCATGATAATTGGGACCCACCCAAGAAGTTCTCACTTGATCTCAAAAGATATCACCATCTAGATATGGGATCAAACCCAAGGCCACTAGGGGACACCACAAACCCTATTGGATCTAGCTGCTATATTGGGGATTGATTCCTTATGCATGGTTGTCATACTAATACCAAAAACCCCACATAGGAATGATAGAGGATCACACCCTAGTTCTAGAAGGGATACAATGAACTCTATAAATTACTTCATCCACAGAGGGATACAAATATTATGTAGAGGATGTAAAGTCATACTGTACCCTCATGGGAAAGTACTACAGTATCACACTCAACTAAACTTGGTTTATACTGAAGAGATGAAGGGATCTAAGCCATATCTCAGCAAGTGAATGACATATACATATGGTACACGACATGTACCTCTAAATCTGAACTGATATGTTTCTATTCCTATGTCCCTCATCCTGTTCTCATGTACCTTATATTTTTCCCATGTATACTTGGCCATGTACAAGTACATATATCAGAATGTGTAACCTTTTCATGTCCCTAGTACACAGATTATCCTGTGTACTCAAACCATTCCCATTTATCCTTTGAGATACACAACATACTTCCCACCAGAGGTCACATGGTGTGTGTTAAGAAGCTCATGACATGTGGTCCTTATATCCTCCACAAAAACCCTAACACTGCATCCAAGTCCCCACATGGCATGTAATTCCATATTACACAATGTGTAATGTGGGTTTTCTAAAAACCCATATTTCTTTCATGACTTAGTTTGTACACACTACTGCATCCAAAAATCTAGGTTGGAATCATGGACTTGGGGTCATCTGACCCTTTTCACCATCGGTTTCTCAGATCTATGATATGATCATCTTTGAAAATCCTACCTCGATCCATGTCGTTGTTGTACCACATCATCAATGTGCGTTAAAATATAAGAATAAGGAAAACCAGTTTAACATAATCTACCAAATTTCACCCTTTATCATCACAACTCAATCACACATCACAAACTAATCAATAGGTATTGATCTGTTTCATTGGATAATGATCACACGACGATCAAATAGTCGGTATTCATCGAACTACAGGACAAAGAAATTTCCTACGATGAATGTGCAATGAAACGGGGGAGAAAACCAAAAAACACAAACATGATGAATGAACCATAGAATTCATTTGTTTTGTCCTCAATCTGATATCATAGAATATATGAATGAGTATTAATAATCAACAATGAGAAAATAAATCAACCGTAAAATAAATCAACTATCAATGAATAAATCAATTCTTGTTCGTGAAATTGATCCACATTCAACAGATGATAAATAAATTGGAAGAATACACAAAAACATATCCTACCTAGTGTTTTTATTGATCACTGATGAATAATTATTTTTCATTTTTGTCTTTGGAAATATCCACAATCTCCATTGGGATAGACAATCCATGTGGAACCTATTCAATCCCCAGATCTGATTTCATCCTCCAATGTCTCTCTAAAGGTTCATAACTAGGTATCCACGGTTAAGTGGTGGACCCTAATACTTACCCATACTAGGGTATTTATAGAGGATGAATTTAGTTCACTACGTTAGTGAAATAAATATATTTAAATAATCTATTTATTTATTTTTAGCACCAATGACATTTTTTTCACAAACTTTTTATGTTGAAATTGTTTATGTCATTTATGGGGTAGAAAAAAAGGTCCAAACACAATGGTAGCCTCATATTTCTAATTTGAAACTCTGTTAGGGAGTTATTCTAGTTTTTTTCAGGAAAAATACATGCATGTGATATTAATATATTTAATATTTTTCAAATATCAATTTCAGGCTCAAAAAACCTCAAAATCTTGTGTCATCTCAGCTCCTTTCTTTGAAAATAAAACTAGATATATTTCAAATATTTACAATCAAAAAAACAATACATTACACTTTTCCTTCTTTTTATATGAGTCACCATAGCACAAATATTTACCATTTTATAGTTTCTACTCTTACTTATATCATGTGATAAACATTTTAAAATCTAGGATGAGAAAGATAAATTTTAGTAAGGGATATGAAAATAATGTAAACATTTTATCCTTATGAAAAACATGAAAACCCATAAAATTATTATGGTTTTCATAATAGAACTTTGATCATGTAAATAAAAGATATTTACATGATAAAATCAATCTTTTCTCATATAAAACCTTATGAAACCATTAGTAGAATAGAAAATCATGAAGAAAAAAATGAGGAGTACGATAAATCATTAAATAATTTTATAAAAAACAAACCATTCACCTATATAAGTTTATAATCATTTATTTCTTCATGAAATGAAAATATTTCTATAAAAATAATTATAAATCATAAAATACATATCGTGGATAATCATATCATAACCTATCTTCACTCTTTTCAATACCCTGATGGAATAACTGATTCCCAGTTAATGTTATAGGATTAATCTATGTAGTTGTCTTCCTCATTTGTCAAAATATAATATAATAATTACTAAATGAATTGGATAACTATATCAGGATCACCAATATTCATGACTTATATTAGGATCACTCTTCATCATATATAATGAAAATTAACTATATCATGTGAAATTTTATTTTATATTTCATTTCTTTTTTTAAAACCATTGAAAAAATCATTTAAATCATAATAAAATACACTCTCCATTTTCATATAGAAATGTGAAGAAATATCCCCTTATTTTGAAAACTCTTTAAGTAAAATATTATAAGAAGGATGGGGATAAAATATAAATTTAAAATCGATGAAAACATTTAAAGGAATATTTATAATTAATAATTTTTATAATTTTTATATTATTTTGTCAATCCATATACTTTAAAAACACATTATTTTCAGTTTGGTACAAAAATTCAAAAGACCCATTTAATAAAGGTTAAAAAATATTCCTTATTAAAACTTTTTAAAGAAAGGAAAAATTAGTTTTAAATGAATTTTAACAATATTTTATCTATAAATATGAACATAATTTAACATTTTTATCAAGTTAAATATATACAATAAATATTTTGAAGGAATAATTTAGAATAGGGTTTTAAAGAAAAATCCCTTACCTCATGTCCTAAATCATTTTTATGTTATTCTACCCACTTGAATAATAAAATTATATTACATTTATATTTTTTATATCTGTTTTCATATTTATACCTTTTTTAGTATTCCTTTTATTTATTTTATAACCATTATTTATTTATTTATTGAAATAGTTATGTTTACGTTAGATGTTTTGAGGCTATTTAGTTCATAATCTTAAAATGACTTCATTAGGTTTAACATGGTCAATGGGTTCATGATTCCATAATTTCTAAAATAATAAAAATGTTATAATTATAATTTTTATATAGTAAATATAATTTTATAATTATTCATCTAATGCGGTCATGAAAAATGAATTACATCATTTCATGGAGATGGTAGTCCTTACGTACGCATGAACGACAATTCAATTTTTCTACTGTGTAGAACCTAAATAAAGTAGATTATATTTTCCATTTAAAGAATCATAATTATGTAATGAATTTCATATTTATTCTTTATTTTCATCCTTTTGACCTTCCGTGTGAGGCGATAATGTAAAATGAATCACATCACTTCATGGAGGTGGAAGTCCATGCGTACGCACGAGTGACGTTACTGTTTTCAAATAGATGAAAGGACATGAAGGAAATTAATATGTTTTATTTGAAAAAGAATAATAATTTTTTAAATATAATATATATTAATTTTATTAATCTTTTTTACCATTCATATGAGGCATTAAAGAAAATTCAATCACATCACTATGTGGAGACAGTAGTACATACGTACACGTGAGTGATATTTTCATTTTCCATTGGATGTAAAACAAGGTGAAAATAGTTATACCATAAACATAATAAAATATTTGAATATTTTAGATACTTATATCATTATATCATCATGGTTATAATTGGTTTGAAGAATTTAGAAGAATAATAAAAGTTGAAAATACTCAATTAAGTATAGATGATATGAAGTTCCATTTTATAAGTGATGGGGGTGACACTCTCATAATTATTACAAAATTTTAAATATTATAAAGTTACTAAACATGACCAAGTTGCACAATATAAATACAATTTCTCAAATAAGGTGATATGGGTCGAAAAAATTTAACCCAATAATAATTGTGATGACATTTTTTGACCTTATCAGATAGTTTAAAATTAAATTACCATGTTTTACCCTTTACTATAGTGATAAATTTTTACCTTTGTTACTATTTATTATGAAAAATATGAAAATGGACTCATTAGAAATTTTAAAACTCATGATTCCAAATAAAATATCAATTTTTAAATATTTTATTTTTAAAAGTGGAATAAATCTATTTTCATATATTTGTGTAAAACACAATGAAAATATGTTTTTAGAATAAATGTGTCTTTATAATAAAAATAAAATTATAGAAAAAATTAAAATTTTGATTATTTATATTTATTTGGATTATTTTTAATAAAGGGGGATTTATTAAATTTTATATCAAATCCAAAACTGAATGGGTCATTTTGATTACTTGAAAATAAAAGTTATTTTTTATATAAGTTGGTATTTTTCACTATTCATCCAAAACATATTTAAAGAACACTCTCAAAAAATATCCCTGAGAAAAATTTTATATAATAAATAAAAAAATGTAGACTTTTAATAAAATTAAAATTATGAAATTATGAAATTTACCTTTTAAATAAAAAATTGTAATACTTGAAAAAATAATTTAGTTAAATATAACTACCCATTTTTTAGTTAAAAAATTTAATAAAAATACCTATAAAACTTTGATAAATAAAAATACATAAAATACAAACTTATAAATCATAATAAGTATTTATTTCTTTTATGACCTGGGTTTTCATAGTCTCCTAAAACCAAGTTAGTCGACCATGCTCCATTAGAAGCTTGAAGATCCACCTTACCTTTTGCAACATTTCTGAATATACATGGTTTTTATATTTGGATTAAAATGTGAGCACTAAAGGCAATATCTAATAGCTAACTGGTAAAAATAGAGAGGTTACACTAGATAAAAATTTTTCTTCTTTATTGAGATGCAATTCATGTTTTAGTGTCCATTCTTTTTAAACACAAATTTTGTTTCATCTTGTTCTTTAGAAAAACATCCCAAGACACATGCTCATAAATCTCACGAAAAAAATAAAATATATGTTTAAAAACCTTTAAATTGAAAGATATACAACCCTTTTCAAAACCAAGGATATTTTTACATTATTATTCTTAGAATTACGGGAAAAAACTTTACAACATACCATAGTTATACAAAATTCTATGTCAACTATCTGGCTTCACTTGAGCTAGATCCATATCTTTGACCAAACACACTTTAATTACTACTAGTCAATGTACCTTTAAAAACATTTTAAAATATTTTAAGAGCATAAAATTTCTAATTAATGGGTTTTAAAATCATGGGTAAAAAACTTTCCTTATAAATAATGTAAAAAATATTTACAACCGTTTCATTTTTTATCAAATAAAAACAGTTTTTATGATAAATAAATCTTCCCAAATATGAATATATTGGTTTCAAGAAAAATACATAAGGAATTCAATTTAAAACTTTTAAAATAAATTTTACTTTGAAAACCCATTTTATTTAAAAATATAATAACCCTTGAAATAAGATTATATTTCTCCCTAAAAATTTAAAAATAACGTTACATTGAAATTAATATTACTTTATCTAATATAATGAAACTTGGAAAATTTAAGAAATAATAGTGGTAACTTGAAGTATTTATGACTAAAAATTAGTACCAATTCCACAGATTCACTCCCTATTCCTCAATATCATAATCAATACCAAAGTTCCTTAATTTTATATAAATTGTTTTTGATAAGCTTGTATTTCTCATTAATAGTCCATTAAAATAGACTTTAAAAAACATAAAATATTATTTTCATAGAGGAAAATAATTTCCTATATCATAAATTTTAGTGAAAAATGTTTTTAATAAAAACATCACCAATTTATAAAGTCCAAGAGAAATCCCTCATTTATAAACTAAATTTGAAAATGATTTCTTATAAAAAATAATTAAACTCATTTAAATGATTTTCATGGAATTATGAATGTCAATGATAACTATAGTGAATAGACGTACCTATAATCATTAATAACATCCACCAATTTTAAAGAAAATTTCATGCATAAAATGATAATTTTAACACCCTAAAACTCAATTAAAAATATATAGATAAAATTGTTGAAATAATATCTTCTTGAAATGGATTTAAAAATAGAATAAAACATTTTATTCCACAATTAGGGTATTATAATAGAATAATAAGTTTATAACTATTCTCCCTTATAATTAGTGTCTTCGAAAATATATAAATTTAAATAAAGCATTTTCCCTTAAAGAATATTTTTAAATGAAAAATATAGAATCCTAATAAAAAATAAAATATAACTTACATGAAAATGGGTTTTTAAAAAAATTAATAAAAAATTTATTATAACAAACATAAAATAAATTTCTTTTACATCAATCCTTGTATAAAATATTTTCTTAAAATACAAACTAATACTAACTGGCCCTCATTTTTGTATACTTCCTCTTATGCACCCCAAACTGGAGAGATGTATCTAGGTTTCTATGTGGTATTTTGACAGTGAGTAAACCAAAATGAAAATATTCTTATATAGTCTAGTATTAATTTTCCAATCATTAAAAATGCTTTATTCTCATCCATAAAACTATAGATTTAATGAAATACCATTATATCTATGTTAACATAAAATATAATTTTTCATATTGAGTTAATATTTTATCTACTAAATATTCTATAATAATTAAAACTTGAATCATTCAGGAGGTCGAGATTGGATGACATGAAGAGAAAGATAATAATATAGCTAAAGGAGGCGTTAATATAAACTATTATATATATATATATATATATTTGTGTGTGGAAATTGTTCCTGAATATTTAGATATGAAATATTCTAATAGTGAGTATATAAATATTAATATATCTCATCATAACACTGGTTTAACCTAAGGAAAAGAGGGCGAACTTGGAAAATCATACTGAAGTATAAGAGATTCATTGTATTGAATGAAATTATTACTAGTGTATATATATTTATTTACATAAATCTTTCGGATTGGTTCTGTCGAGTATCCTCTAAGGAGAACATGACAACTCCTAACGATCACATCTGTTAAAGTGAAACTGATTTTAGTGTCTTGATGTAATCATTAATTTCATTTTTTGACATTGATGAGAATGATGAACCATAATAGGCCAAGGAGAAAAAATGAGAAAGACTTCGTTGTCAGTGTAGTCCAAGAGATCATTGTGTGTGGAGTGAAACCTCACTATTTTGTTGTTTGAAGGCTTACAATCCTATCATCAAAAGAGGATGATAGTGTTAGTATCCTGTTGTTTTGTTTATAGGCTACACATTCTTGGTTGAGTTTGAATTTGATATCAAAGGAATAAGAAGAATAAGTTGGCTTATGTGTTTCTTTAGGCGTGCATTAGGTAGGAGATGAAGACTTTCAAAGATTAGATGACAGAAACTATTTTAGTTAAACAATGATGATTCAAGACTTTGTTTATAAAAATGGGAAAAATATCCCAAATACACACCCCATATCCAAAAATAACTCACTTAAGTGGTTGAATATTAGAAAACTACTTCCATTGTAACCCATTATGAGTAGCACATGGTATTCTCCCGTACCCACACTACACACACACACCCAGGTTCATGGGTCGTGTTGACATGAATTGGACCACCTACCCATATTCTCACCCAAGTATGTTCTAGTGCTCCACCACATATACATCAACCTTTCCATGTAGGATTTCAATCCACCGCCATGTGGGCCGCTTGAGCTATCTCTCCCCATGGTTGAGTTTGATCTCACATGGGTATATTGATCTATCCCTTGAAGGCTTGAGTGGATGGACAATTTTTTATATACTAAGTATATTCTAAATTACTTATAAAATTTTAAAATACACACTACATTTACTTAATATAGTCTTTTAATAATTATTTTATACATATATGGAGACATTATATTTCAAAAATATATTTACTTATCATAATTTCAAATTAATTTTCATTTTTTACACAAATAAAAGAACAATACAATTGATTTCATAAATTAACTTAAAACTATAATGTATTAAATATTTTATTTTTATTATTATTCATATTTACAAATAATAATGTTTTTTTAGTACAATATTTTTTTATTGAGTAGTTGTCTAAACATATTTTCATCTGGTTCTCCTAAAATTTATTTCAGATTGTTTTAATTATAATATTTATTTAAAGGGATAATTTATTTAATATTTAATATATTATAATTAAACATTATTTATATTCTAAAATAAAAATACAATTTATTAGTAAAATAAAAAAGAACTATTTTTTATAATTTTAATATTAACTAATATTTAAAACATATATTAAATAAATGACATCATTTAGTTTCATAAAATATTATTTATAATAAAACATATTTTAGTTTTCAAAAAAACTACAAAAAAATACAATTTTAATACATTCATTTAAAAGAAAAACATGCTAAAATTATTATGATGTTTCTTTCTATCCCTCTTAAAGTAATTGCATCCCCATAATTATTTTTTTTACTTTAATAATTTTTGAATCTCACTTCATCGAATTATGGAAAATTTGGATTGTAAGATATCTATTCTCAAGAGTCTTCTAGAATCTAATCACCTAAAACCTCAAAAGACAATTATAACTTTTAAATTATCCTCAAAAGAAATAATCATAATCAACAAATTTATATAAATGATTTCTCAGATATCAAATGAAACAGGTCGAGACCCACGCTCCTAGATCCCATGATAAAACAGGAAATTAATTTATTTTATAAACATTCCAACATAAAAATATATGATCCTTTTCACACCCAAGGTTCTTTTTTTTTGATATTTAGGAAAAAAACCTTACAACATGTCAAAGGTATATAAAATTTTATGTCAACTATCCAGATTCACTTTAGAGAGATCCATATCTGTGACCAATCACCCTTGACTTCCTTCTCATCACTATGCATGTGATTTTTTTTAAAATATTGGGTGAGCACAAAATTTCCCCGTAAGGGTTTTCAAAATTAGAGGTAAAACTATTATCTTATAAATAATGTAAAAAATATTTTAAAAAATTTCATTTTATATAAAATACATAATATTTGATATAATAAATAAATTTTACCAAATATGAATCTATATTTTTCAAATAAAATACATAAAGAAGTTGACTAAAAATATTTTAAATTAAAATTAATTTTAAAATACACTATATTACAAAATATAATAATACTTGAAATAAGAATATATTTACCACTAAAAATTTAAAAGAAAATTTTACTATGGAAATAAAATTTCTTCATGGAATATAATGTTATATAAAAAACATAAGAAATCCATATGGGCACTAGTAGTATTGATATATAAAGATTAGGACTAACTGCCCTTTGAGGTCATGGGTTCACTCTCTATTCCTCATCATCACAATCAATACCCAAGTGGAAAAATTTTAAATAATTTTTTTGAGAACCTTTGCTTTCTCATTAATATTCTGTTAAAATATCCATTCAAAAACATAATAAATTATTTTCAAAGAGGAAAATAATTTCATATATAATAAACCTTAGTAAAATATAATTTTAATAAAAAAACTATTCCTTCATAAAGTGAAGGATAAATCCATGATTTATAAACAATATTTACAAATTATTTCTTCCAAGAAAGAGTTATAATCAGGAAAATTATTTTCGAGAAATTAATAATTTCAATGTTAACTATAGTTCATGGACATACCTATAATCAAGAATAAAACCCACTAATTTTAATTAAAATTTCATGCATAAAATGATAATTAAACACCCTAAAACCCACTTGAAAATTTGTTGACAAAATTATTGAAATAAGCTCTTATTAAAATGGATTTAAAAATAAAATAATAATTTTTTTTCTATATTTAGTGTTTTAGAGGATCATAATAATTTTAAAAACATTTTCACATAAAATAAAATTTTTAGAAAATATAGAAATTAAAATAAAATATTTCCGCTTACATAAGGGCTTCAAGAATATATATAATATTGCTAAAAAATAAAAATTTACTTAGATTATAAAGGGATTAAAAGAAAATAAATTTTATAAAAATGTTTATCCATGAAAATATAAAATAAATTTTCCTTACCTTAATCACTATAGACAATATTTTCTTTAAAGGAAGAATAATACCAACTGGCCCTCCATTCTCCGCACTTCCTCTTATAAACACAAAACTGGTGAGATGTATCTAGGTTTGAAAGTTGTATTTAGAAACCGAGTAACCCAAAAAAAAGATTCTTATATAGAGTAGTATTCACTATTCAATCATAAAAAATGATGATTACACATCCATAAAACAATTGATTTAAGGAAATCCAAATATAATTATGTTTGCATAAAATATAATTTTTAATATTGACTAAAGATTTTATATACTAAATAATATATAAAAATCCGAATTTAAACATTCCTACTGGTCAAATTTAGATAGAATGTAGTGAAAGATGATAATACAGACAAACAAGGATTTAATATTGATATTTACAGATATATATATATCATCATTGAACTGGTTTCACCTAAAGAGAAGATGATGAAATTATAAAATCGTACCAAGATGTAGGTGATCCTTGGTATTAAATGTGATTTTTACTAGTTTATTTAAATATTTATATACATGACTCTTTTTGATTAGTTATATTGATCATTATTCAATGAGAACATGACAACTCCCTCTGATCACAAATGTTAAATAAAAACAGATTGTAGTGGCTCGATATAATCATGCATTGAATGTTATAATGTTTACGAGAATGGTGTACCACTACAGTCCAAAGATAAAATAGTTCTAAATACTTCACTATATGATTAGGCTAAGTGGTCTTCATGTGCAGAGTAAAACTTCACTATTTTGTTTTTAAATACTTACATGCCTATTGTCAAAGGAGGAAAATAATGGTGGTATTGTGTTGGGTTGTTTAGAGGTTACACAGGTTAGTTTGAGGTCGAATCCTATGTCAGCGGAAGAAGAATATAGAGTAGGAAACTAGATTTACATCGGCCACCATGAGGTTAGAGGTGAAGGATCAGGGAGATTGTACATTGTTTGAAAAATAATGATTTATCTGTATGTTTTTAAAATGGGTGAAAAGTATCCAGGCTCCGCGTCCCACATAAAAAATTTCTTAGTTAAGAGCTTGAATATAAGATACCTACTTCAATAAAGGCCTATTTTTGAGTGAAACATGGTCCTCTCTCTTTCTCACACTACACACATGCACGGGATCATGGGTTAGAACGACCCACACTGGCCCACCTACCCATATTCTCACCCAAGCATGCTCTAATGCACCACCTTGTGCACACCATATTACCCTTATAGGATCTCACTATTCCACCATGTGGGACACTTGGGTTATTTCTCCCTATATTTGACCTTTCCCCATATGGGTATATTGAGCTATCCCTAGAAGGCTTGAGTAGCAAGCTGATTTTTTATATACTAATTATATTCTAAATTAACTAGAAAAATTCTAAAATAAAAACTATATTTAATTAATATAAAAAGTTTATAATTCATTTAAACATATATAGAAACATTCCACTTCAAGAATATATTTACTTATCATAATTTAAAATTAATATAAATTTGTTACAATAATAAAAAACCATTAAAATTACTTGCTTAAATTAACTTATAAACTATAATTTGTTAAATAATTTGAAAATGGTTTATTATATATATATAAATATATATTTATTTTAATCTATTTTTTATTGAGTGGATGTTTCATCATATTTTAGTCTAGTTATCCTAAAATTTATTTAAAAATGTTTTAATTATGAAATTAATTTAAGGTAATTAAATATAATATATATTTAAAATGTTTTCCATAAAAAAACATTTATATTGTTCAATAATAATAATATTTTTTGGAAAAATACAAAAGAAGAATTTTTATAATTTGAATATTAACTTAGAACCAAGACATATTTTTAATAAATGAAATAATTTAGTTTCACAAAAGATTATTTGTATTAAAAATTATCATTTTTTTATTATGGAACAATCCATTTAATATAAATTTATTAAAAAGAGAAATATATAAGAATTATTAGAATGTTATATGTTTCTTGCCTACTGATCTTCCTCCTCTTGGTCGGGTGGCATGATAATGACTTATACTTGGAATTAGTATTAAGGAACTTTTAATTTACCTTCCTCTTATTAAGAACATGTAATATGGTGTTTTCTCACATTATGTGTTTATACACATAGTGAATCAGAGTAAATAGTATCATGAGTGAATTCTCAATATTTTTCAAAATACAATTGACAATAAAACAAGAGAATACCAAAGGTAGTGAGAAAAGAATGAGTTCAGTGAACAACTCATCCAGTAGATTAAAACAAAATATTTCTAAAAAATCTATACTAACAACCATCTTGACTATATGAAGTCTAGAAAGTGAAACTTCTCTAATCTTTCATATGGAAGGTTCCTTGGAGATCTTATACCTCTAATGTATACCTTTCTATAGATAAATATATTAGAGATGAGAAAACATTGTAAAAACCACAACCCTAGTAAACAAGATTCAATTTTTAATAAATGTAATATAATGTTACTTTAAAAAAATATCCAAAATATAATGGTATTTTTTGTTTTTTTATTTAGTGAAAAAAAATGAGTTCTAGAAAAAATATATTATTCACTATTTAATAAAAAATAAATCATTTTAGAAAAATCCAAAATATTCACCAAAATAGAATTTATAAACATAAAATTTAAAAAATAATTTTTTTTATTGAAATAAAATTCCAAAATTTGGAAGAAATTAATTCTAATATTCACACCTGAAAAGCATAAAAAAATTTCTAAAAGAGGTATTCTCAAAGCATAAAATGAGTTTATTCTCATTCATTTCCTAGTAAAAACAATTAGAACAATGTTAATTCATATAATTGAATATATTTTCTAAAATTTTAATTAAAATCATTTATAAATAATGATTAATTTAATTTAAAATGATAAAAACACATTGCACAAAAAAAAATGATTTTCTAAAAAATAACAATTTTTTACCTTCAAATGATTTTATCTTTATTTCTAAACATATAAAAATCAATGTATGAATGGTTATTAATTTTTATAAATATATAATAATTACTATTACAAAGGTTTAATAATCTAAATAATGTAATTTATTTTTTAAATAATATATTTATATATAATAAAATGTATTTTTTAAAGAATACTTGTCTATTTAACCCAAAATAATTAAAGTAATACTTATTTATTGATTTTACTAAATATGTTTCATTTAATTGTCTTTTAATATATCTAATATTTATTTTAATAATGTTTTATTCAATTTTTTTTCATTTAAATATTTTCAACATATTATTTATTTAAAGGAAACCACATACTAGAATCTTGTGGTGTTATAAACATGGTATGTAACACCCCATGATTTTAAAATATATTTTCCTTTTAATAAATAATTTTTTTGATATCTTATGAATCACTCAACCCTAAAATTATGTGAATAATTATTATAAATTAATAAATTAAACACATTATAGGGTTTGAATCAGAATATAATTATTGAAAATAAATTCTAATTAATTTAAAGAGATACCATTAATACTAGAAAACTAGTTTGAGATGTTTTATTTATATATATTTTTTGTTTAATTTAATGGTTAATTTATATTATTTAAATTATTGAACTTATGCAAAGGTATTTTATATAAATTTATAAAAAAGAATATATTGGTTAACGATTAGTCAGAAATGAAAATAAAAGCATTTGAAGGTGAAAAAGAGATGTTTTTTTAAATATTATTTTCATGAACATAATTTATTTTTATCATATTTAAATAAATTCACCACTATTTCTGAATGCTATTAATAAAATGTACTGATAATATATCCAATAAAATATTTTAATATTTATTTAATGTCTTTTTCTAAGAAAGAAATGAGAACAAATTTAGTTTTATACTTAAAAATGTATTTTTCTTCTACAAAATATTTTTTCTGTGATTTTCAAGATTATTATAAAATTAATTAACACCAATTATAGAAATTTAATTTTATAATTTTTTTTTCAGATTTTGAATCAACCTTTCAAAATTTTGTAAATTGCACAATTTCAATATTGGTCATAATGAATAGTAAATGAGGTGAAAATTCATTACTAAGGTAAAGATTAAAAGGGTTACCATGGGATTAAACTAAAGAGGTAAGGGTTAAAATAACCTAATTTTTTATAAATCCTATTATTTTAGGTATTTAGACCCTATATCATCCCATATTTCAAATTTATCTAATTTTCATCAACTTTCCCATGAGTGTTACATTATTATATTTTAATGTTCTTAATATTTATAAGTTTACCACCCACATCACATATAAATAGGTACCAAATCTCTTTTTCAAAACTTCTTATGTGGCATATCATAAATAAAATCTATCCAAATATCTTCTATAATTCCTTATCCATATGATAAAATTAATTTTATTAAAATACAATCCCAAGGGTCCTTAAGAAGAGATTCAAAGGAGGTTTATTAATAAAGAGGTATAACTCTTAAAAAAATATTTTTATATTTGTTTATACTCCAAAATAGTTATAATATAATATAACCATACTAATATAATGATATAAATATTTTCCATATACTAAAATTTTGTTACATAGTTTCAACAACACCTTTTCAACTACTTTCCTATCTAAGGGGAAGGGAACGCATTGCTCATGCTTATGTATAGAGTACCGTCTCTATGTAGTGATGTAATTAGTTTTTCATCACCATGTCATGAATATTGTTTATGTATTTAATGTTTAAATAATATTTTTCTTATTTTTTAATGATTTTTTATGATAAAATTTAATTTATATTATTACCCTCCCATGAGTTGGAAAATAATAACTCTGCCCATGCATACATGTGGACCACCACCACCACAAAGAAATTTGATTCATTTTCATTTAAAATTTATATAATAAGGGTATATTTAATAAATATGTATGATATTTATTATATAAATATGATTCTATAAATGTTAATTATTATTTACCTTTATTTTTTCCCTCTTTTTAAATGTATAAACATCACTCGTGTGTACTTTCAGACTATTATCTACATGAAGTGATATTATTCATTTTTCATCATATCCCTATATGAATGGATTTAAAAGTGTATATAATAAATAAATTTTATATTTATGAAATTATTATGATCATGTATATTATAAAACCATAATCAAAGTTCAAGAAATGGAACCATCGAACCAAGATATGCGTGAGAAACAAACCAGTTTTCACCCAAATAATGGTTTTAATGATGAATTATAAATGCATAGGTAATTTTAAATTATAAGGTAATTATATATTTTAATATAATAATGAATATATTTATATGATATATATTTAATAAATTATAATATATTATATAGGAGGATAAAATAATGTACAAATGAGGTCAACACTTGAGGTAAGGGTTATGTCACAATACTAACTTTAACATTGTTGCTTATGTTTGAATTTCCATTAAAAGAATCTGTATGTTATTTATTTCTTAAATTAACATATATTTTATTTTAATATGGTTATTACTTCTGTTTTCATGTATTATTTCCATTTTCCAACTCTTTTTTACTCTAAAGTACAAAAAATATGTTTATAATAAAAAAATTATTTCTATTTTTGATCGAGAATCTTTATCCTATATATCTAAATTACTCAAATTATTTTATAAAAGTTTTTTATCTATACCCAAATGTTTCAAAAAGGATAATATTTACAAAATTTTAACTTCATTAAAAATTATTAAAAGAAATTTTTTATAAATTTTTTATACAAATAACTTTTTAAATTTTTCAAAAGTAAGAAAAAATGTTTCTCAACATTTATTGCTAAACCACATTTTTCCATCATCCTAAATATTCTATGATTTAAATAATAATTTAAAATTTTCCTTGTTTATTTTAAAGAAAAATCTTTTTCTAATTTTTTTTGGAATTTTTTAGTATTTAGAGATAAAAAATAAGAGGATATTTTCTATTTTTTCAAAGAAATGTTAAAATTCCCATTTAAAGGTATTTTTTTCTATATCGTTTATTGAAACTTATGATTAAATATTGATATGATACAATGATACCATCCATGTTATCTATATATATGTTTTATGGATATGTGATGAAGAAATATTAATGAAACATATTCCTTTTCCATGGTTTATGACATGATGAATTAATGAATTTTTTATAATTTTATAGAACACATATATATGGTTTTCATTATGTAGTGGGTGGGAATAGAACTATATAGGGAAAAAATTAATTGGTTAAATATTAATATCTCATGAGATAATATTAAGTATAATAGGGAGTGAACCTAGTTTAGTAAGGGACTGTATCTAGCATGATAGACTTGGGAGTGAACCTTGACTAAGAAAATTATGGAATATTGAGTGAACCCAATCCACTGTAGGACTCTATTCACTATGATAGTCTTATAAGTGATCCTTAACGAATGAAATCATTTTATATGCTATGCGAATTTATAAAACTTATTTTTTGTTCTTATGATATGTTCTCATGGATCATGATTGATTATATATGATTTCATACTCTTAATAATTATGTATTTTCTTATGATTAAGACTTATTTCATGACTCCAAATTTTTGATCTTTTACTAATTGTGTAATTTTTTTAAGTTATGAATGTGTTCTCATAACCCTATTCTTGTTGTATTCTCACTTGTGATCATTGATTGATATCGCCTACCTTTACCCTTACTGATCATCTGAGTTGAACCTTTCTTATGTTTCCATTTCCCAAAGTTGTAAAGAAAGGGTTTAAGTGAGGTATGTCTAAGAAATGTGATATTTGAGAGAAATTTTTGTGACATATTTAAGATATTTAATGAAATTTATTGATTATGGATCTATTATCCAAATTCACTAAACTTGTATGGTTTTTAGAAGTTCATTATTGTGAGATTCATGAATATTCATCTAAAATGATATAATATTTATGTAAGTGATTACTAGAACTCTATAGTTGGTATTAGATATGCGTATAGTTATTCTTGGATATTATGATTAGATAAATTTAGTGAAAACCTAGGGGATTGGTCTAAGTATAGGATAATATCCAGAAATTTTTGTGATGTATAGATTTTGTGGTTTCCAAGAAATTAAATCCCTATCTGGATATTGGCTAGTGGATACGGAAATATAACATATTCACCTAGGGGTAGATAACCTAAAAATTCTGTTTTATAATCAATTTTATATTTACTTGGTGCATAACGAGTGTCCCTAAGACCAGACACATGGATTGAAACTCTTAGGAGATATTTTCTGGTTAATTTACATTCTCTTTATGAAACATTTTAATGAATGGGGGGATATAATCTATGAAAACCTATGATAAAGAAAAGTGATATGGGATGAAATAATATTTCATGGGTTGAAATATGGTGTCATAATTTAAGAAATCATAATAATTATTTACATAAAAATAGTATTACTTACTTGGATTATTGATTCTTGATTCTTGATACTCACATTGAGTTTTTTAGTTACAGTCAATGGTTGGAAATAGGAGGAATATTATGAATAATAAATGTGATGGATAATGAAATGACCATCCTCATGAGAAACCAAATAAAATGGAAGATGGGATAAATAATCCTATAACTATATTTTCCCAAATATCTAATGATATTAATGTAAATAAGAATAATGTTATAATTTGAAACAATAAATGGAAGGAATAACTCACAATTGAGAATTTCTTGTGGAAACAACCTCTATTATTTAGTAAGTCATCTAATATACTTATTATTGAGCAATGGATCAATGCTATAGAAAATATATTTTCCATTATCCATTGAAGAGACCATGAGAAGTTTGTTTTTGTTTTGTATAATTTGAAAGGAGAAACTGATAAATGGTGGACTCATATCAAGAATATGAGGTAAGAAGATAAAATTGACTCTATAACATGGAAATAGTTTAAGAAGGAATTATTCAATAAGCATTTTCCCAAAACTAATCACATGAAAATTGAAATGGAATTCCTAGAACTAAATTAGAAGGATGATGAATCCATCAATACCTATGAGGAAAATTTCACCATACATGAAAGGTAAACTTTTGGTTTTATCATTGACCCTAAAAGATATTTTTAATAATACTTTAGTGTCTTAATTAAATTTATCCAAAAACAATTGGCTATAAGAGACATTGATAACTATGTAGAAATCTTTTGTTGTGATCTCAAAGTTAAATTATAGAATGGAGACTCTCATTGTTCTCATTTTTTTGTGGATAATAAAGGGTATATATTTTTTTATGGATATTTAATTAAAAAGACCCCTGAATAAAATAATATTATTCTTTATTTATATTGAATGTGTGGAAATGATCATGGGTAAAATTTAGTTAAGGGACCTAGTATATATTTTATGCGTGAAATAGATAGTCATTCAGAAAGTGAATGTCAAAGTGATGTGAAGATGACATATGATGAATTAGATAATGAGAAAACTCAAAAAAAATGTTTCACACACACTCCAATTTTATAATTCCATAGAGTACAAAAATTCTTCCAAATAGTGTAGGAATTTAAGGGTTAATGATAATAGTTAGCATCATTAAATTATTAAGCTAAGGTACAAAGGGAAAGGTCATGAAATTATAATCATTTATGTGGGTCATGAGAATAAAGTAGTGTAAGGTAAACCTATCATCCACTCTAGAACTAAAAAACCTTATCTTATTCTTGATTTACCTACACTTTTATATCTGAAAAATTTATTAAGGGTATCACATCACTACTGAAATTATTATAGTTGACTTAGAATTAAAAACTTTTAATGGTATGATGATCACATCTCAAGTATATAGATTCTATCTGATAAATGTTTATGGTATTATGATTCTTTAAAATCCTGTTATTCTACCTATTGTTGAATTTAATGTTATTTTGGGAATTTATTGGATTTATTTATATAACAATGATATCAATTATACTGAAAGGGAAGTCACATTTGATATCTAAAATCAACCTTATGATAATTTATCAATGAAATGATGATTCTAAACTTATAATGGAAATTACTTCCATTAAATGGATCATAATACCTATTCAGGAATGGTATTTCTCTAAAATATTTGAGAATAAAGTCAACATTAATGATAATCCTATTGTTCAGGAGTACATTAATGTATTTCCTAAGTTCTTCCTCCAAATTATGAAGCTGATTTTTCAATACAACTCAAACCTAATGCTACACCTATTTCAAAGACTCTATATAAAATAGTCTCGAATGAGTTATAGGAATTAAAGTGGAAACTCTTGGAGAATATTTATAAGGGATTCATTGGGATAAATGTTTCACTATAAGGTGCACTAATTATTATATTTATAAAGAAATATGGTTCAATGAGTATTTTCATTGATTATCAGAAACATAACATGACCACTATCAAGAAAAATTATCTTATTTACAATATTGGTAACTTTTTTGATCAACAAAAGGGTTCCCAATACTTTTCTATATATTTATATTTAATATGGATATCACTATTTGTGGGTAAAAATGGAGGATATACACAAGAAAACCTTCTATATAAGGTATGAGAAAGATGTATTTATTATGATTTTATTTTTACAAACCGGTGGAATATGTCACGACCTGTCCTTCGGGCCCATTCCATGACTACCCCAAGCCCACCTTCCATAGGATAGGGGCTGGCGACTAGAACCAAAGGCGCAAATCCCATTAAAAGGGAAGACATTGACTTTATATAAGTAAAAAAAAACAACAGATTACACAAACTGAAGTAAACACTAAGTAAATTGAGTACAAAAGTAAGTGATGGAAAGTAAATGGGAAGAATACAAACCCAACTGAAAGTACAATAAAACTAAAAAGAAAGTACAAAAGCAGTAAAGAAAATCAGCAACCACCGAGTCGTCCTATGGCTATCCCACCTAAAGGGTGGGTACAGATGGTCTCCTCATCTCCTCGGGTCCAGTCATCTGCTATGTGTATGTCCCGCTTAATAGTCCACCTCTGGATACCATCCCGCTCCTCAAGCCTCAACCAGGTTCAGTGATGTCCGTCGTCTACAACCAACACCACGTAGTGCGGGCATAGCCCGTGCAGGGTGAGTATACAATTACTTAGTAGGCACCCCGAGACCCCTGAAGGTCTCTTAGAATCCTCAAAGGATAAACCACAAAGGAAATATACAAACACGAAGTATCAACCAACTCTACTTAAGTATATTACCATACATATACATAAGTCATCAATTCTAGTTGGGCTCCAACTCACGAGCCCAAGTACAACCCGGTCCACAAAAGAAAGCACAACTCAGTCCACACAGGAAAGAAAGACAATCAAATCAAATATTATGACTGAAAGTCAAGACTCAACCCACACAGGTATACTACTCATGAAAAGGGATGAATATGTTAGATGTAGCCTCTGAATCATCTCCCCTGCCGAACCCATGTAGGATCCAAGTACAGAAGTCGTCACTTCTGAACCCACGTAGGATCCTAGTACAGTAACCATTGCTACCGAACCCATGTAGGATCCAAGTATAGTCGTACTCACTACCGAAACCATTTTGGATCCAAATACAATCGTCCTCGCTACCGAACCCACGTAGGATCCAAGTAAAGTCATCATCTTTGTCGCAGTCGCAGCCAGCTCTAGGGTTCCCCCACATAGCACGCTTGATTCCAGGAGGGTCCACTCCATGAGCCAAGAGGGTCTATACATAAACTATCACAAAGTCTAGAGTTGATGTTTCTCGAAGATCCGTCTTGTCAAAAGGAACTCAACGAAACAGACGGCGCGTCAATCGGACGCCCATTCAGAAAGATATAGGCTTTTCCATCCCAGGGGCACAGTTAGAAATATGCTTGTTTCTAACCCGGCTGATATCCAAATTCATCAGAAACTCACTTAGAGTATCTCAAAAGGACCGTCTATTTGAAATAGTGCTAGTGTCGGAGACGGCACGTCAATCAGACATGCGGTCTATAAGTTAACCTCATTTAAGTGATTAATGGGCCCGACCTGTTTAGCCCTGTAGGCCAACGGGTCGGGTTGTCCTAGTTTGATGGGTGCGACCCAACAGGGGTGTCAGACCATTTTGAAGGAAAAAATCAAGTCGGCCCGAAGTGGTGCGGTCCGGCCCGGTGCAGCCCGGCTGGCCAAGCGGGCTCCAGGGGGGGGGGGGGGGGGCGCCCCCCGGTCTTCTGTACCGGCGTGCCAGGTGGCACCGCCCTTCCCCAAACCGGCCAGCCAGTCCTCTAGCGCACGCGGACCCCACAGCGGGCTGCGACTTCTTTGGCGCGACACCCTCCTGGCACCGCAGTCTGATTCCTCCCGGCTGACCGACATTCCAGTTGGTCTTCTAGCACGGCGCCCTCCTGGCGCCGCGGTCCCCTTCGCCTGGCTGGCCGACGGGCCGACCGGTTCTTCCGCCGAAGCGGCCTGTTTAGTGGGCCGCGGTTCTTTCCGCACAACCAGCGTGACAACGCTGGTTCCATTTTCCTTGTTCCCGGCACGGTGCGACGACGTTATGCTTCCACCTCCATCAATTATCAATTCTAAAAATAATTAATGAGAACAATAGAGAGTTTTCGGGCCGTGTTCTTCTAACCCGCACCCTCCACATAAAATGATAGAAAACGGCCAAGGTAAACGAGATGCTCAACGACAAACCAAAGCACAATTTTAATCCATTAAAATTGAACTTAACCCCTAACTCGATAAACGATGTCATTTGTCGGCGTCACGGAAGATGGCGTCAAGGGGTGAGGTTTCAAAAACGGTGTTGGCGTATATCCAAGGAGGGAACGACGTCTCACACTAACTGCGGAGAGAACAAGGAAAGGCCCATCATCTCTCCTTGTGGTGACAGCATTCTTCATAGAAGAGGTGACGTTCTTTGCGGGAGGATGAAGTTCTTCACGGAAGGATGACGTTCTTCAAATAAATCTAGAGTTCTCCGAAATCTCCTCACACAAAAATTCTAACCCAAAACAAAATAATGTTTCTTCTTACTTTATTTTATATTTCCAAGCATTCAAAAATACAAAATTCAAACACTTAATTCAATTAATTGATTAAGTGTGTGTTGGCATGAATTAAAGTGGCAGAGTGGGGAGAGGAGTTACCCAATTAAATACATGGGGTTTGCCGACATTAAACACAAAGAGTTTAATGGGGGGTTTAAGGGGTTTAGGGAAGATCAAGGGTTTAGGTCACATGTGGGCCCCACCCCACAATATATCCTCCCATAGGAGGTTATATGGGTGTGGGCCCCACCTTCAACTCCCTTTGTGAGAAATTAACCACCAACCATAAAAATAAAATTATGACACCAATTTTATTTATTTTAAACTATTTACCCCAAAAATTAGTTCCAAACCCGCTTAAAACACAACTGAGGTAAAGGTCCCCTTAAGTAATTACTGGAACTGTGAACTCATCGGTTCCCTTAGATTTCAATTCCGAGCACCGATACAAAATATAGAAAAACCCGCTCGTTCGTTCACTGAACGTACCCGTGCTAAACTTCAGAAATTGATTCCGGGCACACCGGGACTCAGAATCAGGTGCCGTAAAAAATTGAATACTTTCAAAATCCTAAAGAATTTAAGAAAAAAAAATTTTCATTGAAATTTACGAGTTTTTACATTACTCCCCCCTTTGGGATTTATATCCCCATAAAGCTACATTATAAACTAGGGAATCAAATTATGGTACTGTGCATGCATCTGAGCCTCCCGCTCCCATGTGCTCTCCTGGAGGTTCCCATGCTGACAATGAATGCACACCAGAGGAATCGACCGTCCACGTTGGACCCACTCCTATTGATCCTCGATCTCCCCCGGGACCTCCGCAAAAGACTCCCCATCATCGATGTCCAGCTCCCCGTGATCAATGATATGTGTTGGGTCATGCACGCATCTCTTAAATTGAGATACGTGAAAGACGTCATGCACCCGGTGCAACTGAGGTGGAAGAGACAGGTGATAATCCACCTCACATATCCTGCTGAGAACATGAAAAGGTCCGATAAATCACAAAGATAACTTTCCGCCCCATCCAAATCTCTGTAATCCATGTCGAGGTGAGACCCGTAAGAAAACACTGTCACCATCCTCGAACTCCAGTGGTCTCTGCCTCCTATTAGCATAGGACTTTGGTCGGCTCTGAGCAGTCCTCATCCACTCTTGGATGATCTGTACCTTCTCTGTCATAGCCTGGACCATCTCTGGTCCTACGAGTGCTAACTCTCCAGGGTTAGTCCATCACAAAGGTGATCTGCAAGGTCGGTTGTTCAATGCCTCGTATGGTGCCATCCCGATGGTGGAGTGGTAACTGTTGTTGTACGCAAACTCCACCAAAGGTAGGTGATCCTCCCAGCTATGAACAAAGTCAAGGACACATGCACGGTGCATATCCTCAAGTTTTTGAATGGTCCTCTCCGTCTGGCCATCCATCTGAGGGTGAAAGGCAGTGCTCAGGCGTAGTTTCATCCCAAAAGCCTCCTGCAACCCCTTCCAAAGCCGGGAAGTAAATCGAGCGTCACGATCGAAGACGATAGATGATGGCACACCATGAAGCCATACGATCTCCTAAATGTAGAGGCATCACAAACTATCCACCGATCCCTGTCCTCTGATTGGTAGGAAGTGGGAAAACTTGGTGAGTTGGTCGACAATCACCCAGATGGAGTCGTGTCCTCTGGAAGTACGAGGGAGCCCCATCACGAAATCCATGGATATCACATCCCACTTCCACTCTAGGACCTATAATGGCTGCACCAAGCCTACTGGTACCTTGTTCTCTTCCTTCACCTGCTGGTAGGTGAGGCATCGTGAAACGAACTCTACCAAAGCCATCTTCATACCTGGCCACCAATGCTATCATCGGAGATCCTGGTACATCTTTGCTACTCCTGGATGTACAGCCAATGGGGAAGTGTGAAACCCCCTCAGCACCTCCTCCTGTAATGCAGCTCATACCATGGCACATCCCCTAAAAAAGATGACATTCTCTCATCCAACAGAAAATCCATCAGGTGCATGTCCAGTGGATATCTGTGAACGTCGCATATCATAGTCAACGTCCCCACATTGTGCCTCTCTGACCCACTGAAGTAGTGGAGGAGTGACTGTGAGTGACTGTAGAAAGGCTTCTCCAGCTCTATCCATGAAGGATATCTGCAACGCGGCTAGCTTCTCTGTCGCCTCTCCAAGTAGCTTAATGCCCGATCTCTTGTTGAGAGCATCAACTACTAAGTTCCCATTCCCAGGAGTATAGACTATCTCAAAGTCATATTCCTGGAGGAACTCGAGCCATCGCTGCCTTCTTAGGTTCAGGTCCTTCTGCCAGGAGATTTACCTGAGACTCTGGTGGTCTGAGTAGACTGTAAAGTGCTCACCCATCAGATAGTGCCGTCAAATCTTTAAGGTGAAGACCACTGCTGCTAACTCCAGGTCATGGGTAGCATAGTTTTGCTCGTACTGCCTCAACTGTCATGAACCATAAGAAATCACTGCCCGCTCCTGCATTAGGACACACCCGAGGCCGGTCCCTAATGCATCGCAGTAAACTAAGTACCCTACTCCCTTCTCCGGTAGAATCAAGATGGGTGCATTGGTCAATCTTTATCTTAGCTCCTGGAAGCTCTGCTGACATCTATCTGACCACACGAAGGGTTTACCCTTCTTCGTCAAATCTGAAAGTGGTGCTGCAACTCTGGAGAAGTCCGACACAAATCTCCGATAGCACCCAGCCAAGCCTAGGAAACTTCGCACCTCAGTCACACTTCTGGGTGGCTCCCAAGCAAGCACTGGCTGGATCTTTGTAGGATCTACCGCAACTCCTGCCTCAGAGATGACGTGTCCCAAGAAGTGGACCTCTCAAATATAGAACTGACACTTAGAGATCTTACCATAAAGCTGGTGCTCTCAGAGTGTGTCTAGTACAACCCGCAAGTGGTAGGTGTGCTCCTCCTCAGTAGTCGAGTAAATCAATATGTCGTTGATGAAGACTATGACAAATCAACTGAGATAAGGTTGGAAGATCCTGTTCATGAGACTCATGAACACTGCTGGAGCATTGGTTAGGCTGAAAGACATAACCAAGAACTCATAGTGGCCATAACAACACCTGAAGTCTATCTTCTGTACATCCTCATCTCGAACTCTGATATGATGATAGCCTGACCTGAGGTCTATCTTGGAGAACCATCGTGCTCCCTTGAGCTGATCAAAGAGGTCGTCAATCCTCGGAAGTGGATACTTGTTCTTCATGGTCACCTGTTTCAGGCGACGGTAGTCGACACACAGTCGTAAGCTCCCATCTGCCTTATTGGTGAATAAAATCAGAGAAGCCCATGGTGAAACACTGGGTCAGATGAATACCTTCCCATACAAGTCCTCTAGTTGTACCCGTAGCTCATGAAGCTCAACAAGTGCCATCCTATATTATGGAGTAGATATCAGAGTTGTCTTGGGGTATAGGTCAATGTAGAAGTCTACCTCTCTGTGAGGAGGTATCCTGGAACATCGTCAGGGAAAACGTCTGCATACAGATCCACCACAATAGGAAAAATCGGACTCCGCACATCAACCTCTTAGAGGATGAGACTATCCAACTTATGTGTGATCGACTACCCTTTCCTTTTCGTAAGTCAATCCTACGCTTCAAAGGCTCCCTTCTCACCGGTGAAGGTGAACCTACTCCCATCTGTGCGGACGCACCATACTTTGTGCCTAATACAGTCGATCTGAGCATGGACTGTAGATAATCAATCCATGCCCAATATGACGTCGTAAGGCCTCGACGCAGCTACAAGAAGATCCCAACCGAAGCTCTCGCCTCCTAGAGTAAGCTCACACTACAAGATCCAATTTGTAATCGTCGAGTCTGCTCTCGTAGGAGTCTCTAGCCGTAAGGATCGAGCCAACGACTCTGTCGGAATATCCAAGCTCCGAACAAGGGCAACGACAATGAAATAATGACTCGCTCCTGTGTCTATAAGAACTGTAGCAAGGGTGGAGTATACATAGATAGTACCTTGAATCATCTCAGGTGCACCGTGGTTGTAAGCCTCCACTGCCGGAAGCTGAGCCCACCTCTGTCCGCCAGCTCCATGTGGTCGGGGTGGACCTCTGGGTGGTGGTAGTGGTAGAGACTCAAAGCGTCACCCACCACCCGCTGCTCGGACAGCTCCTCAACCTCGTCTGCCTGCTCCCGGCAGACCGCCACGGTCGAACCTCTGCCTCTGCCTGGGAGGTCCCTCAACCATCTGCTTCTCCTCTGCATGGCGGGTCGGGCAGTCACGAGCCATGTGGCCCTGCCCTTCGCATGCATAGCACTGTATGCCTCTCATATGACTGGCTCTACTGCGTGTGCCCCGCACATCCGAACCAGTATCCTGAGGTCACCCACCTAATGTCCTGGTCTGCTTGGACCTCTACGACATCTGTCTAATATCGGCTTCAGAAGAATCCACCGCGTGTCGCTCTGCGGTAGGCCTCGCTGCTGGCATAGGCTTAGCAAGGAAGATCTCCACAAGTAGGGCTCTCTCCAGTACTCCTTCCTGTGTCGGAGTCCTGAGGGAGATCATTGAAGCCCCGATCTCATGCCTCAGTCCCTCCTCGAAGGTCCGGGCTCGGGAGAATGGGTCCTGTACCATGTCCGTGGAGTAACCCGATAGGCCGGTGAATCTTTCCGAGTACTGGGCTACTGTCATGCTGCCCTACCGCAGTTGTAGTAACTCCTGGATGCACACCGCACAGAGGGTGGCTGGAATGAACTCTGAGCGAAAGAGGCTCTCAAAGTCCATCCAATGTAGAGATGGCTCATCGTGCACCTGGAGCATCAAGCTCCACCATCTATCTGCTGCTGCATGCAAGAGACTCGCCGCAAGGATCAAAATGAGGTTAGCTGGTGTCCCTACTAATATGAAGACTCAGACAACAACCTCCATCCAATCCTCGGCTGGCTGAGGGTCTATCTCTCCGTGGAACCTAGGCAGCCTCTGTCACTGGAACTCGTGCAACACACTCAGGCAGCGCGCTCTCTTAGCTGCTAGGGCTGGTGACATCGGTGGCTCGATGGGTAGAGGTACCGCCGGTGCCTCTACTGTAATGGGGCCCCGCACTGAGGCCTCGTCGCTCGGTGGGCTTCCATCTCGCACGTAACTGGGAACCCTAGATGGCTGCCATCGTTGGGACATCCAGAAAAGAAATAGGTGTGCCATGGTTAATACAGTATACCTGGTGAGATGGCACAAAGTAATCACAAAGAAAACTTTTGAAACACACACGCAATCAATGTTTTCGGGCACTGAGTCAGAAATCAGAAGTCAGGGTCCTGGTGTACGGATACGTCGGCAGCCACACCAACACTGGACTCCCTGGACTGATAACCATACTCATTACTCTAAACACTATTGATTAACACAGAAGAAATTATCAGAGCCCTGAGTTCTGTGGTAGAACCGACTCCTCTGATACCAATTTGTCACGACCCATCCTCAGGGCCCGTACTGTGACTACCCCAAGCCCACCTTCCATAGGCCAGGGGCTGACGACTTGAACAAAAGGCGCAAATCCCATTAAAAGGGAAGGCATTGACTTTATATAAGTAAACAAACACAACAGAGTATGCAAGCTGAAGTAAACACTAAGTAAATTGAGTACAAAATCAAGTTCTTGAAAGTAAATGGGCCAGAATACAAACCCAACTGAAAGTACAGTACAACTGAAAAGAAAGTACAACAGCAGTAAAGTAAATCAGCAACCATCGAGTCATCCTATGGCTATCCCACCTGAAGGGTGGGTACAGATGGTCTCCTCATCTCCTCGGGTCCGGTCGTCTGCTCCGTGTACGTCCCACCTAATAGTCCACCTCTAGATATTATCCCGCTCCTCAAGCCTCAACCACAATCAACACTGTCCGTCGTCTGCAACCAACACCACGTAGTGCGGGCATAGCCCGTGTAGGGGTGAGTATACAATTACTCAGTAGGGACCCCGATATTGCCAAAGGTCTCCCAGAATTTGAAAAGGATAAACCAAAAAGGAAATATACACAC
The DNA here is from genome assembly GCA_963277665.1 of Viscum album. NCBI lineage: Eukaryota > Viridiplantae > Streptophyta > Magnoliopsida > Santalales > Viscaceae > Viscum > Viscum album. The sequence continues at coordinate 2,053,626,857 of OY728145.1, forward strand.
ACGAAGTATCAACGAACTCTACTTAGGTATATGCGCATACATATACCTAAGTCATCAATTCCAGTTCGGCTCCAACTCACGCGCCCAAGTACAACCCAGTCCACACAAGAAAGTATAACTTAGTCCACAAAAGAAAGAAAGACAATCATATCGAAGATAATGATTGAAAGTCAAGACTCAAATCACATAGGTATACTAATCACGAAGAGGTGTGGAGATGATATATATAGCCTCTGAATCATCTCCCCTGCCAAACCCACGTAGGATCCAAGTAAAAAAGTCATCGTTGCCAAAACCACATAGGATCCTAGTACAGTAACCATCGCTGCCGAAACCACGTAGGATCCATGTATAGTCATCCTCACCACCGAACCCATGTAGGATCCAAGTACAGTCATCCTAACTGCCGAAACCATGTAGGATCCGAGTACAGTCATCATCGTCGTCGGAGTCGCAGCCAGCTCTAGGGTTCCCGCACACAACACACTCGATTCCGGGAGGGTCCACTCCATGAGCCTAGAGGGTCGATAAATAAAATATCACAAATTCTAGATTTGATGTATCCCGAAGTTTTTTATCATCAAAAGGAACTCAATGCAATAGACGATGCATCAATCGGACCCCCGGTCTGAGAGATATAGGCTTTTCCGTCCCAGGGGCCCAGTTAGAAATATGCATGTTTCTAACCGGGTCGATATCCAAAATCATCCAAAACACACTTAGAGTATCGCAAAATGACAGTCTAGTCGAAAGAGTCCTAGTGCCGCAGATGGCACGTCGATCGGACGCGCGATCTTTAAGTTAACACCGTTTAAGTGATTAACGGGCCCGACCCATTTAGCCCAGTGGGCCAACGGGTCGGTTTGTTACAGTTTGATAGGTCCGACCCTGTAGGGGTGTCATACCGGTCCGAAAGAATACCTCAAGTCAGCCCGAAGGGATGCGGCCAGACCCGATGTGGCGCAGCCCGACCCGAAGTGGCGCGGTCTGGCCCGACTCAGCCCGGCGCGGCCCGAACTGGCGTGGCCCAGATCGGCCCGGCCCGGCCGTAGCTGAGTGGGATCCAAGGGGGGGGGGGGTCTTCTGCACCAGTAGAGATAGGTGGCGCCGCCCTTTCCCAAACCGGATGGCTCGACCGGCCGGTCCTTGGGCGCACGCTACCCGCACGGCGGGCCACAACTTGTTTGGCGTGGCGCCCTCCTGGCGCTACGATCTGGTTCCACCCGACCGAACGACGGGCCGACCGATATTCTAGCTTGGAGCCCTCCTGGCACTGCGGTCCTGTTCGCCCGGCTGGCCGGTTCTTCCACTGAAGCGGCCCGTGTAGCAGGTCGCGGTTCTTTCTGCAGAACTGGCACGATGGCTCTTGTTCCCTTTGCCTCATTCCCGAAATGCCGCGAAGGCGTTGTGCTTCCACCCCCATCAATTATCAATTCTAAAAATAATTAATGAGAACAACAGAGGGTTGTCAGGCCGTGTTCGTTCGGCCCGCACCCTCTGCATAAAATGATAGCAAACAACCAACGTAAACGAGATTCTCAAAGACAAACCAAATCACAATTTGAATCCATTAAAATTGAACTTAACCCCTACCTTGATAAACGATGTTGTTTTCTGGCGTCGAGAAAGATGGAGTCGCAGGGTGAGGTTTAGAAGATGACGTTGGCGTGCGTCCAAGGAGGGAACGATGTCTTACACTAGCTACAGAGAGAAGAAGGAAAGGCACGCCGTCTCTCATTGTGGTGACGGAGTTCTTCGTCGAAGAGGTGATGTTCTTCATGAGAGGATGAAGTTCTTCACAGAAGGATGAAGTTCTTCAAATAAAGCTAGAGTTCTCCCAAATCTCTTCACACAAAAATTCTAACCCAAAATAAAATAAGGCTTTCTCTTACATTATTTTATTTTGCTAAGAATTCAAAAATACAAAATTCAAACACTTAATTAATTTAATTTATTAAGTGTGTGTTGGAATGAATTAAAGTGGGAGAGTGGGGAGAGGAGGAGTTACCTAATTAAATACATGGGGTTTGCCAATGTTAAACACAAAGAGTTTAATGGGGGGGGGGGTTTAAGGGGTTTAGGGAAGATCAAGGGTTTAGGTCACATTTGGGCCCCACCCCACAAAATATACTCCCATGGGAGGTTATATGGGTGTGGGCCCCACTTTCAACTCCCTTTGGGAGAAATTAACCACCAACCATTAAAATAAAATTGTGCCACCAATTTTATTTATTTTAAACTATTTCCCCCAAAAATTAATTCCAAAACCGCTTAAAATGAAACTGTGATAAAGGTCCCCTTAAGAAATTACCGGTGCTGTGAACTCATCGGTGCCCTCAGATTTCAATTCCGAGCAACGGTTCAAAAGATAGAAAAACCCGTTCATTCGTTCACTGAACGTACCCGATCTAAACTTTGAAAATTGATTCCAGGAACACCGGGCCTCAGAATCGTGTTCCTTCAGAAACTACGTACTCGTAAAATCCCAAAGAATTTAAGAAAAAAAACTTCCTTGAAATTTAAAATTCTTTACAAAATATTTATATTTATATATTTAGTGAACAAATTATTTAGAGATCACCTTGATCTATTTTTGGTAGTCTTTATAGATAATATTATTATAAATTCTAAGAGCAAGGATGATCATTAATATCATTTTTTAGAATTGTGTTAAAGACCCTGTGAAAGGAGAAGTTATATTCCAAATTTAATACGTGGAAATTTTGGACACAAAATGTGCAATAAACCAGCCAAATTCATCCCTATGTTAGACACCCAAGACGGACAATGAAAAGGTCTAAAAAACACACTTGATCCCCAAAGGTTGAAAAAAGTTTCTGAGGATCAAGAAAACCGCACATAAGAATTATTTCACCCATAAACATTAATTAAATAAGTGGTTAAAAGTAACAAAAAATACACTATGACCAGCCTATACATTGTAAATCCATTCCAGAGAAAAATCAAATGAACAGTAACCTAATATCAAAACTAGGAAAGTAGTAAATAGAAATGAACACTAACCCCACCCCCACACCCCGATATCTATAATTATCCAAGTAAGATAGTTGTATCAATGAGATGGGGAGGGGTGAATAAGTGATATCTTTTTTTTATATTTCCATACTTTTCAAACAATCTCTACCTTTTGTTAAAATTTCTTTCCCTAGTGAAAACAATTTAAACACACATCCATATAAATGTAAAAATTTACAAGTTTCACTACTCAATAAGAGTCTCTCTGTACTTGGTATAGTTTGGAAACAATACTATACCACAAAATCCACTATAATGCAATAATTTTTTGTGGAATACAATTAGTAGGATATTCTCTTAAACTCATGTAGAACTATGTTCAATATAATAGTGCATGTTCCTCAAGTAGCATGAAATTATGTAATAAAATTTTTGTAACAAACATGTTACGATTCTTCTTGATCAAATTTCTCAAATATGATCTTTCAAAAAAATTCATTACCTTTTTACCCAGAGTATAGTAATAACTTCTTGGAATCTGTAATGATAATTAGTTAGATTTTTTTATTCTGATTCCCAAGTCTGATTTATCAATAAAGAAAAATATCTTTTTCAAAATACCACCAAAATAATCTGAAATACTTCTAATCTAAGTCTATAAATCCCAGTCTTATTTCCCAATCTTATTCACAAGTATGATTACTAAATATAGAAATAATACTCTATTATAATACTTCTAAAACAATCTGAAACTTCTTCTTCCTCTGTTCGGAAATCCCAATATGAAAAGGTCTATCTAATTCCAAAAACTATGAATATGATCTTCTTCTCTTATTTTTCTATCAAGATAACTTCTTCAAAAAAACAAAATCCAAAAACTTGTTATTTCTATAATTGCAGTGCTAATCTATCCTCTTTCCTAAGAAATGTATGTAATAGAATACAGAAATTATTCTCCTCAGATTTATAGGCATGCAAGAAAGGTTTAAATGGGATTATAAAAAGGCTTTCTTACTTTACCAAATTTCTTAAATCTTAAAAAATTCTTAAATCATAGATCTTTCTTTGAATCATCAATTAATCTTAAAATATAGATCTTTATTTGATTTATTCAATGATTTAGACATCTTAAAAAAATTTATTCTGATTATGATCCTCTCATTACAATCTTCCTTATTTTGATGAAGATTGTAATGTCCCAGTTCCAAGTGATGCCCAAAGGTGCCCCATGCCCAGTTGGTCACATGGACTCAAGCACATTTACTTGAATTACAGAGGCTACTAACTAGCAGCGAGGGCCTTGGTTGTAGTAGTGGGTAAACTATGAACTTATTTATAGAGTAACAGAACAGAAAAAAATAGTAAATAGTCACAGAAGCAGTAATATCATATAATAGAAGTAAACAACAGAAGAGTAATAGCATAAACAACTGAAACATATATAAATAAATTATGCATGTCACATGTATCTAGGAAAGTATCATAACAAGTCATGATTAGAGAAATACAATACTGAAACCAAATTACAGAAAATAGTAAACTCTAATAGCATCACAACCTCATATTGGTCCCATGCCCTCAATATACAACAACAATCAAGTACCTAATGAAGAAGGTCACTTTCCTTTTTCTATACCTGAAACCATATAATCTTTTTGGGTCCAAAAACATGACCCAAATAAGGTGTGACATGAATCCCAGTAGGTAACCACCAAAATATTTGTGCATAACTATTAGTGAATATATATAGCAGGTAATATGTAGAAATGAAGCAATAAAATAGGAATTACTCAAAATTAAAAAATACTACAGTTTTTAATTATATTCATTTACATTTATTAATTATTCAAAACTTTGAATAATGTAAACACTAGTATCTAGCCTAATCTCTGTATCCCTTGTGTAAAAGGAACAAAATAGATGTCTTAGAAGACAATCTAAAAATCTAGTAAGACTGAGTCCAAGCTAGTGCTTTGGATTTGCAGGCTCATCACAATCATTCAACTATTCAAAAGAAACATTTTGGAAAATTTATCTCAGTCTAACCCCTTTGGTTTAACATATAATCAATTCTATAAATAACGACACTCTGGGAAATCTCACACAGTCTAACCCCTTTGGTCTCACATGGCACTAATCATTTAAAAACAACCACCTGGGTAGCTTTCACGGTCAATACCCCCTTAGTATGCATAGAAACAATAAATTATAATGAAACCCTAGAATCTATCATAGTTAATAGCCTATGGTCCACAATTCATTTAATAACGACCCTATGGGTAGCTATCACGGTCTAACCCCTCTAGTATATGACCACTCAACAGCTCTCACAATCAATACCTCTCAGTCAACATAAAATCAATTATTCATAAATGACCCTATCTCGGGAAGATCTCACAATCAATTAACCTAGGTCATACTTTCACAATGTAAAACACATGTATCTAATATATTCTGTCAATATCCATCCTAAACCATTTAAGGCATGGAAACAAGTTATGTCTCATAGGCAACCTAGTACAAACGACCATAAACAGTCAATCAGGGGAATACACCCATGGGGTGTCCCATAATATGGTATAAAACCTTATACATAATCAATAACCCTTTCTCAATCAAACAAACCAATATAGGTGTTAAACATGCTTAATTTCTAAAACACACAATACCCTAGAAATGGGTATTCGACAATTTAGCATATATAATCCAAATACAATCAAATAAAGGCACAAACCACCTACCTAGATGTTGTACGATGAACACTCTTGAATGTTGGACCTTGAATTGGCCTAAAAAGACATATATCTACAAAAGGGTAAAAATGATCAACCCTAAATAACTCACAAGAGAGGAAAAATTAGGAAGAGAGGCTCTAAGGAAAGAGAGAACTCACCAATGTGAATCCAATGCACCCAATAGTGTCTCAATCAGAGCTCAAATGAAGAATTAGGAGGAGCTCTATGTTATTCAGCCGTACGTCGCTCTCCTATATGAAACACAGGGAGAAGAAGTGTTTTTTTGGAGATGAGACGCGACCTTGCTATGACTTATCAAATAAAATGACAAGTACATGGAGTGTTCATTTAATGTACATGACATGTAATAGTATCAACTGGCTCCCGCTTTAGGTGGTATACCAAGTCACCTACATGGCCATGTACTTTGCCGTTACATGGCCAATATATGACTACACGTGGAAACCGGGTACATGGTGTGTACTCAAAAGTACATGGCATGTACTTAGAAAATTTTAAATTCATCATTTTTCCTAAAACACAACCCAAATTCAAGATTCATACCTGAATGAAGATACATGTTCTTACAAACTTCCCCCCTTAGAGAAATTCATCCTCGAATTTCCCTACCAAGAGTGGTGAAGAAGAAACATAAAACAACTCTGGACACTATGATCATATGTCGGCCTTCCTCTCCCATGTCTCATCCTGTACTCGCCCATGCTTCCATAGAACCCATACCAGAGGAGCATACTGACAATGAAGAACCATCGTGTTGTGATCCATAATCCAATTAGAGTGCTCCTGTAACAACCCAATCTTCCATGGTATACTTCTCTTTGAATAATCAAGCTGCGTGTGTTGTAAGCAACCTCGAGTTCTAACACACCGCGACCAATCAAAGTAGCTGTTATGAATAGTAATACCCAATTTTTGAAATTATATAAATTTTATATTTCATAATGGACTTCATTTTTTGATTTGGAATATTGAAATTATCCTATGTTGAATTTTTGGTATTTTTCCGTGAACTTCCAATTTTTGATGAATAATGAAAAATAATTAAAAACAACATTTTTAATCAAAATAATTTATAGTGATAAATTATACTATTGAGTGGTTTTAAAGTATAATTAGAATATAATTTTACCATTTTATCCAATGGTGGTCATTAGAATTAATTTCACTTTGAAATTGGACACAAACAATTGTCAATCTTTTGATTGATATTGTTTCTTAAAAACACGCTATTTGTTTTGACAACGAGAATTAATTATAAAATTAATTAATGAAAATTATATGTTTGTAATTTTGTAAAATAGAAATCATTTTTGAATACGGAATATCAATTATAGCTTAGGGTGAATTTTTGGTATTGTTCTGAGAAACTTCAATTTTTGATGAATAGTGAAACCGCTAAGTGGTAGTTAAAACACTATTTTTTTGTTTAAATGAAAATTTACCACATCTGTGAATTAAATTTCAAAAATTTGACATACATGGTTGTCATTATTAAGTAAAATTTGGTTCAATGAGATGAAAATAATTTTTGGTCAATAGTAACTTTTAAGTTTTATTAATCGCGATTAAAGGTAATTAGTGTAATTTAAGGTAAATATAATGTTATAATAATATGAACTTACCTTTACACTTGTCCTACCCTTATTGGATGAGTCATGGGAGAACAAGAAAATACATGGGTCAACTTGGGGCCCCCATGGAGCCACTTGGGTAAGAAAATGACATTAATAACGTTTTATTTAAAGAAAAAATAAAATTGTCACAAACATGTGTTGTTTTGCTAAAACAATTATTACATGGGGTTATATAAGTTAACTTTTCAAATATAAATATTAATTGGAAATATAAAAATATTTCCTACATCATGGTAATTTTTTAATAATTTTTAGGCATTAAATAAATAAATTTATTTATGACACCATGATGATGCAACGATTACCTCATTAATGAACGATTTAAATAAAATGAAAAGATAAGGTAACATCTAAGAATAAAACTTGTCTAAAACCTATTAGATGGGTGGATTTCAAATCCTTATCACCTTATCCTTGAAATATATCATTCTGAAACCTTTAAAATCCAAAAATCATTTCATAATAATGTAACATTTCATGACATTCCAAGAGTGCCCCTCCTCTCCTCTTATAAAAGGCCCCCACCTCTACCACCTTATTCAAACCTTCAAAGCCATTTTTCTCAGCCAAACTCTGCCTAAATACTCTCTCAACTTCCCTCTCTTACTCCTAGAAGCCTCACATTTGTCAGAATTATTCCCAAGGAATCCTTTGGCTCAAATAAAAAAGAGTTACCCATTTTAAAGGTAATGTCTTCTCTTATGTTCTTTTGTTTTATTTTTCTTCTCCAACCCCTTAAACTCTTTTTATTCCTTTATTTGGTAACAAAAACAGTATCTTCAATATACTAGTATGTTTTTATGAGAAGTATTTGATTTACACTTACACACACCTTCGTCTAATGGTTAAAGAACATACTGTTTCCACTACTGGAAATGTGACCTTTCCCAACACTTATATACCCCCTTTCCCAACGGTTTGGCCAAACCGTTGGGAAGCCCACTTTGTGGCCACTTTTCCCAACGGTTTGGTCAAACCGTTGGGAAAGGTCCAATTTGTGGCCACTTTTCCCAACGGTTTCTCCAAACCGTTGGGAAAGCCTACCCTTTCCCAACGGTTTTGGAAAACTATTGGGAAAAGTGGCCAGAATATCAACATCACTCCCAAGTACTTGGAACCTATACAAACGGTTTTCAAAACCGTTGGTATAGGTCTATACCAATAGTTTTGACAACCGTTGGTATAGGTCCTTTGATTTTTTATCAGATCCTCTTAACCAGAACATTCTATAAATCAAAATTTAAAATAATTATGATAATACATATATACATTTATGAAATTATGTTCACAAAAGTCATGTTAGGTTAGTGGTTAGGTCGTTAAATGATAAACTAGAGGTCTTGGGATCAAATCCCAACAAATGTTTTTTTTGGGAATACATATACCAACGGTTTTATGGAACCGTTGGTATAGATTTTTATATTACTTATACCAACGGTTTTCAAAACCGTTGGTATAGGTCTATACCAATGGTTTTCCAAAAACCGTTGGTATAGACCTATCCCAACAGCTTACTTGCCTACGGTTCTCCAAACCGTTGTTATAGTCTATACAAATGGTTTGGAGGCCTATACCAACGGTTCCAAACCGTTGGAATTGGTTAGTTTTCCAGTAGTGTTCTATGGGTGGCGAATTACTGCCTCACGAAACAATGATTGTTGAATCTTATTTTAACACCTTTCATGGTGGCCATTAATATGTAAATATATTTATATATGATATATTTTATTTTTATGTTTTCATTATGCTTCTGTATTTTTCATTTATGGCATACCTTTATGATTTCCATTATGGGTAAACGTGATAATTTCATTTTAGGAAGTGCGTACTGCCGCCCCCTCAAAGTGATTTGAATCGTTAATGCCATATGCCGAATGTATAAAGGATGGAGAAAATGATATTATATATGATATTATACTAGAATTATAATATACCTTTATATAATTATTATTTCATTCCATTAAATAGAAAATAGAAATGAAAGTAGCGTTCATGCGTACGTACGGCTTACCGTCTCCATGAATGGTGCATTTCATTTCTTACCTCTAAATGTTATGTAATATTATAAATGAATGTATATACTGGATATATATAATATATATGATATCTAAATCATGAATATAATTCTGGATATAATGGATATTTTACCACATGAATAACTTGTAATTATAAGAAGTTTATTTTTTACTCAAGCACCAAAGATCGACAAAACGACCATTATTAACATAAATAATTACATAATGTTCTTAAAATGGTAATAAGTGATATAAAAGAAGTAATGAAATTGAAAAAGGTTCTTAAGAAAGTATAAATCATCTCTAGTTTATTATTTAGGAGGTTAAAGAACGGTCGAGTCAAGTCAGACACGAAGTATGGGACTTCGTCTCAATCTCCTTTCATTGAGGCCTATTTTGGTTTATACACAACTTTCTTTTATATAGTGTATAAACCCATTTGAATTTTAATTTTATTCAAAATGAATCTTTTTATATGAAGAGTTTTTACTAAATGACAAAAGGAATGTTTTGTCTTACGTATGCAGCGACAAAGACTTCTCTACCGTTGTGACCATTATTTGAGTTTCAGCTTCCTCTACAAGCCATAACTTTTTTTAAATGAAAAATAAATACCAAGTTTTAATTTCCTTTTATTTTGGTATTGAAAATGGTTTTGATAATGTTTTTATTATATCAATGTGTTGTATTGATATCTTGTGATTGAAATGTTGAAATGTTATGTTTCCTTTATGCATGTTTTATGTGATATGATTATGTTATAGTTTATGATATGTTTAAACTTTTTCATATGAGGAATGAATTAGACTTAATAAGTGATGGGTGAAGCCCGCTATAGCTCCTCGATGCATCGGTAGGTATCATGAGACAAACTAGTGTCTTGGCATGAGGCCTTGACAAAATCTTATTTGTAGTCTTGGCACGAGGCCTTGGATACGTGGTTATGATAGTTTGGCATTATGCATTCCATCATTATGAAAGTGGTTATTGATATTGCATGTGATTATTCGACATTTAGAATATCCATGAGAATAAGTAAATGGCATTATTTCATTTTATTTTTTCCATATTATGCTGAAGTTCAAGTTTAAAAGGCTTTTCTTTTAGTTATACATTGCCTTAAATGTTTATGTTTATTTATGAAAGTTTCCGCTATATTGTTATCCTTACTGAGCATCTGAGCTCACCCCTTTCTATGTTTTATTTTTCCCAGGACATGAAGAAATATTTTATGACTGACCTGGAGGGATAGTCTAAAGGGTATATGAGTGTGAACTATGGAGACCATGTTATTGTAGTTTTTCACTTTATGATGTAATGTAGCATTTATGAATATATCTAGTGTTTACAAGGCTACTAAACTAATTGGTCTTTAGAGACTTGATCTTTTGTGATCATGACAATGTTACGTAATAATGCACCGACTCTAGGTAACTGGGGTCGGGGCGTTACAGTTGGTATTATAGGCAGTTTATTTTTAACCTTGGAAGCTAGATTTAGATAAACTCTGATTAGAGCACATATACCTAAGATAGACTTTGAGGATTAGTATAGAAGAACTTCCTAGAATTTTGGTATTGTAGAAACTTTGTGAGTTTTCTGAGCAGTACATCCATGTATGGATATGAGCAGGTAGAGGCGGCTCTGGCACAGATGTACCTATGGGTAAAACCTTAAAACACCACTTTGAGCTAGACTCAAATGGGAACAAGTGCACGACAACGGGCCTTGTTGCACTTTTGGTTACGACACTCCCGGGGGATATGCTTTAGATAATTACCATTTTATTTACAAACCATTATAAAGGGTTTATGAGTATATAATTCCTCAAAGAAAACATTTTTATGATTATGGATTATATCCATAAATTGTTCAATTTATGTTAAGTGTTTTACAAGTATGGAATTATGTATTTTGATTCATAAACTGATCTAGTTTATGCAATTGTTTAGAAATGGAACCTAGTGGAAGAAATGGAAACCGTATCAATGCACGCACTCCATGTAGGGATTTCCCTCCAGCTCAAGATAATTATAGTGGAGCTGGTGATACAACGGGTGCTGATCAGCTTATCACCATACTGGGACAGCTCACTCAGGTTATAAATAATAACCTTACTCATATGGATCAACCTGATCTGCAATGTGGAGGATAAATGTTAGACCGCTTCATGAGGAAACAACCACCAACATTTAATGGGAGTACATATCCATTAATAGCTGAGCAATGGATAAATTCCTTAGAGAAAATATTCCATGCCTTGGGGAGTAGTGAAAGAGAAAAGGTTATCATGGCAGTTTACCGCCTCACTGGAGATGCTGATCAATGGTGGTCATTGATTCAAAATACAAAGGAAGATTAAGAAGTATCAAGTATGGAATGGAGAGAGTTTAAAGATATTTTCCTAGAAAAATACTTTCCTCATGACCATCAAGAAGATATGGAAAGGCAATTTCTGAGTCTGAGACAAAAAGAGGATGAGAATGTTGCAAAGTATGAGGCTAACTTTACAAGGGTAGCGATGCATGCATCGGATTATACACATCACCAACAAGTAAGCTTTATCATTTCCTTGATGGGTTAAAACTTTTTCTCCATCGAGCCTTAGTCTCATAATCTTTCTTGTCGTATGAAGATATAGTCTTGTGTGCTATCAAGGCAGAAAAGGAATTATTTCAATATTATGACAATAAAGTAAAGCAAGAGAAGAAGAGAACGATGGAACAAGAGTCAGATAAAGGGAAAAATGGAAAGAAGGATTTTCCATTATGCGATAATTGTGGGAAGAATCACCTCGGTACTTGCCTAAAAGGAATGAGAGTTTGTTATAAATGTGGAAAAAATGGTCACTAGGCTCGTGATTGCAAGGGAAAGAAAGAGTCTATCAATATTGAATGCTACAATTATAGAGAAATGGGTCATTATGCAAATAAATTCCCTAAGCGCCAAGTAAACTTACCTCAGAAAAGGCTAAGGGATCAAGGAAAGTCTTTTGCTGTTACTACAATTGAAGTGAAATAATTAATGTATTTGTGTTTTTGGACTCAAGAATTATATTATGGTTATAAGAATAATGTGATATATATAGGGATTGTACTGTAGTCCTTGATGTTTTCATTAAGGTTTCAATATGATGAAGGTAATCATATTTTTAGTATGTAACAATAATAGAATGTTTACTTTTTTTGGGGAATCTGATGTTACAATTGATTATGGAATTTAGAGACATTTTAGAGAAAGTCTGGACAGAGGTATTTTGGATAACTATAAAGGTTGGAATGGATTAAGTTGAACCTTGGATAGTATTTTTTAAGGTTAAACCATTTCTGAAGATTATTTTTCGAATATTATAATACTATATTTTTACGAAAAGGACAACCTACAGGTTGGGGGATAACCCGTTACGTCAGACAAAGCTGTAGGAATCAAACCCACAACCATGGTGTGACAAGCCTTTATTACAGACCACTAGCCTACAGGAAGTCCCTAGTTATTACAAAATAGTTTTCCTAATCTAAATGGTATGTGTTAATATTTGGGACCTTGTACGATTAGGATAAATATAATTTTTTTGAGTTCTATTATCTTTTTGAGGGAAATATGAGTTTGTGGTAGAAATTAGTTGAAGGTTGAAACTCTACTTGTCATTTATATATATATATATATATACTTTTCTCTTATTCTATGAATAAATTAATTCTTAAACTTTAGGAAAGGGATATTAATAAAATGTGTTATCCTAATACCATATATTTTGTTGAACTGATGATATTTTAAATCACCATAGATTGAAGTCTTTGAGGCCCTCAATTTTACACTTGTTTTTGATTGATAACCTCAGTCACTCCCTTCAAATATTTACATTTTCCCTCCAATTATTTGTCTCTAATTTCCACCAATGTTCTCCTAATCGAGATCATAATTTAGTGGTGACTTTTTCATTTCCCTTTCCCTCTTATTAAGGCTAAATTTTATTAACCTTATTTCTAATGTGGGTTTTCCACAAAGGTATTTTCTACTTTCAACCTTTTATTTTCGAAGAACAATTTCAAATTGCGAGGACACAATTTATTGAAGGAGGGTAGAATGTAACACCCCAAACTTCCATGGTACGCTTCTCTTTGAGTAATAGAGCAACATGTGTTGTATGCAACCTCGAGTTCTAACACACCATGACCAATCAAAGTAGCCATTATGAATAATAATACCCACTTTTTGAAATTATATAAATTATATATTTCATAATGGACTTCATTTTTGGATTCGGAATATTGAAATTATCCTATGTTGAATTTTTGGTATTTTTCCGAGAACTTCCAATTTTCGATGAATAGTGAAAAATACTTAAAAACAAAATTTTTAATCAAAATAATTAATAGTGATAAATTATACTATTGAGTGGTTTTAAAGTATAAATAGAATATAATTTTATAATTTTATCCAATGGTGGTCATTAAATTAATTTCACTATGAAATTGGACATAAACAATTGTCAATCTTTTGATTGATATTGTTTCTAAAAAACACACTATTTGTTTTAACAACGGGAATTAATTATAAAATTAATTAATGAAACTTATATGTTTGGAATTTTGTAAAATATACATCATTTTTTAATTTGGAATATCAATTATAGCTTAGGGTGAATTTTTGGTATTGTTATGGGAAACTTTAATTTTTGATGAATAGTGAAACCACTAAGTGGTAGTTAAAAAACTAATTTTTCTTTTAAATGAAAGTATACCACTTCTATGAATTGAATTTAAAAAATCTAACATACATGGTTGTCAATAGTAAGTAAAATGTGGTTCAATGAGATGAAAATAATTTTTGGTGAATAGTAACTTTTAAGTTTCATTAATCACGATTAAAGGTAATTAGTGTAATTTAGGGTAAATATAATGTTATAATAATATGAAATTTCCTTTAAACTTGTCATACCCTTATTGTATGAGTCATGGCCGACCAAGAAAATACATGGGTCAACTTGGGGACCCCATGGAGCCACTTGGGTATGAAAATGACATTAATAACGTTTTATTTAAAGTAAAAATAAAATTATCACAAACATGTGTTGTTTTACCAAAACAATTATTACATGAGGTTATATAAGTTAAAATTTCTTTATAAATATTAATTGGAAATATAAAAACATTTCCTACATCATGTTAATATTTTTATAATTTTTAGGCATTAAATAAATAAATTTATTTATGACACAATGATGATTCAGCGATTACCTCATTAATGAACGGTTTAAATAAAATGAAAAGATAAGGTAACATCTAAAACATACACTTGTATAAATTCTATTAGATGGGTGTATTTCGAACCATTATCACCTTATCCTCTAAATATATCATTTTGGGACCTTTAAAATCTGAAAATCATTTCATAATAATGTAACATTTCATGACATTCTAAGAGTGCCCCACCTCTCCTCTTATAAAAGGCCCCCACCTCTACCACCTTATTCACACCTTCAAAGCCATTTTTATCGGCCAAAATCTTCCCAAATACTCTCTAAACTTCCCTCTCTTACTCCTATAAGCCTCACTTTGGGCATAAGTCTTTCCAAGGAAGCCTTTGGCTCAAATCAAAAAGAGTTACCCAATTTTAAGGTAATGTCTTCTCTTATGTTCTTTTGTTTTATTTTTCTTCTCCAACACCTTAAACTATTTTCATTCCTTTATTTTGTAAAAACACCAGTATATTCAATATAGTAGGATGTTTTTATGAGAATTATTTGATTTACACTGACACACACCTTCGTCTAATGGTTAAAGAACATACTGTTTCTGTGGGTGGCGAATTACTGCCTCACGAAACGATGATTGTTCAATCATCTTTTATCACCTTTCATGGTGGCCATTAAGATGTCACTGTATTTATATATGATATATATTATGTTTATGTTTTCATTATGCTTCTGTATTTTTCATTTATGACATACCTTTATGATTTCCATTATGGG
Organism: Viscum album; assembly: GCA_963277665.1. Lineage (NCBI taxonomy): Eukaryota > Viridiplantae > Streptophyta > Magnoliopsida > Santalales > Viscaceae > Viscum > Viscum album. Next base: position 2,053,642,212 of record OY728145.1, read on the forward strand.
TAAACACGATAATTTCATTTTAGGAAGTACGGACTACCGCCCCCTCAAAGTGATTTGAATCGTTAATGCCATATGTGGGATGTATAAAGGATGGAGTAAATGATATTATATATGATATTATACTGTAATTATAATATACCTTTATATCATTATGATTTAATTCCATTAAATACAAAATATAAATGAAAGTAGCATTCATGCGTACGTACAACTTACCGTCTCCATGAACGGTGCATTTCATTTCTTACCTCTAAATGTTATGTAATATTATAAAGGAATGTATATATAGGATATATATGATATATATGATATCTAAATCATGAATATAATTCTGGATATAATGGATATTATACCACATGAACAACTTTTAATTATAAGAGGTTTATTTTTGACTAAAGTACCAAAGATCGACAAAACGACCGTTATTAACTTAAATAATTACATAATGTTCATAACATGATAATAAGTGATATAAAAGGAATAATCAACTTGAAAAAGGTTCTTAAGAAAGTATAAATTAACTCTAGTTTATTATTCAGGTGGTTAAAGAACGGTCGAGTCAAGTCGGACACGAGGTAAGAGACTTCGTCTCAATCTCCTTTTATTGAGGCATATTTTGTTTTATACACAACTTTATTTTATACGGTGTATAAATCCCCTTGAATTTTAATTTTATTCAAAAGGAATCATTTTATATGAAGTGTTTTTACTAAAAGACAAAAGGAATGTTTTGTCTTACATATGCGGCGACAACGACTTCTCCGCCGCCGTGACCATTATTTGAGTTTCGGCTTCCTCTACAAGCCATAACTTTTTTTTTAAATGAAAAATAAATACCAAGTTTTAATTTCCTTTTATTTTGGTATTGAAAATGGTTTTGATAATGATTTTATTATATCAATGTGTTGTATTGATATATTGTGATTGAAATGTGGAAATGTTATGTTTCCTTTATGCATGTTTTATGTGATACGATTATGTTATGGTTTATGATATGTTTAAACTTGTTCATATGAGGAATGAATTGGACTTAATAAGTGACGGGTGGAGCCCGATATAGCTCCTCGATGTATCGGTAGGTCTCATGAGACAAACTAGTGTCTTGGTACGAGGCCTTCAAAAAATCTTATTTGTATTCTTGGCACGAGGCCTTGGTTACATGGTTATGATAGTCTGGCATTATGGATTCCAACATTATGAAAGTGGTTATTGATATTTCATGTGATTATTCAACTAGTATAATATCCATGTGAATAAGTAAATAGAATTATTTCATTTTTTTTCATATTATGCTGAAGTTCAAGTTTAAAAGGATTTTTTTAGTTATACATTGCCTTAAATGTTTATGTTTATTTATGAAAGTTTCCGCTATATTGTTATCCTTACTGAGCATCTGAGCTCACCCCTTTCTGTGTTTTATTTTTCCCAGGATGTGAAGAAATATTTTATGACTGACCTGCAGGGATAGTACGAAGGGGATATGAGTGTGGACTATGGAGACCATGTTATTGTAGTTTTTCAATTTATGATGTAATATAACATTTATGAATGTAGCTAGTGTCTCCAAGGCTAATAAACTAATCGGTCTTTAGAGACTTGATCTTTTGTGATCATGACAATGTTACATAATAATGCACCGACTCTGGGTAACTGGGGTCGGGACGTTACAGCTCCTTGAAGGATGCATCCAACACAAACTCAACCTGCTTGGGTTGAAAAAAATGAGACGAGTCTAAAAAGTAATGTTTTATTTGAGAAACATGGAAGACATCATGCATAGCCTGATACCTCTGTGGTAACTGAATCTGATAGGAAACTGACTAGACTTCTCCAAAACCTCAAACAACATGACATATCTCAGTGAAATATTTCCCTGTCTCCTAATCCTCCTATTTCCCAACCTCGATGTGACATGTACGAAAATATGATCTCTGACCTCGAACTCCAGATGTTGTCTCTGTCGATCAGCATAATATTTATGCTGAGATTGTGCAGTATCCATCCTCTTCCAAATCTGCTCCACTTGCTCAGTGGTCTCCAAGAAAATATGAGGTAACATAATTGTTGTCTCTCTTACCTCTATCTAATATAGGTATGGCCAGCATGGCCTACCGTACAAAGCCTCATAAGGTTCCATATGAATCGTCGCCTAAAAATTGTTATTTTAGGAAAGATCCACTAAGGGTATGTGTATCTCCCAAGGACCCCCTAAATACAAGATGCATACTCAAATAATGTCCTCTAAAACCTGAATCGTGCGCTCGAGCTGGCCATATTTCTAAATATGGTAAGCTGTACTCAGAAGTACATGTGTACCCAAAGCCCTCTATAGTCCCTTCCAAACACGAGAAGCAAACATGGAGTCCCTTTTCGAAATTATAGAGAGTAGAATCCAATGAAAACATTCAATCTCTCAGATGTAAAACCTTTGAAGATCATCAACACTGAAGGTTTCCTTGAACGACAATAAATGTACAACATTCACGAGTCTGTCATCAACAACCCAGACCACATCATTCCCTCGAGGCAACCTCGGTAAACCCATCAAAAAATCCATCATGACATCATTCCACTTCCACTTGGGAATGGGTAACTACTGTAAAATCCCTATCAGCCGCTGATGTTCCACATTCACCTACTAACAGTTGAAGCATCTCATAACAAAACCAGCTACATCCCTCTTCATACCTGGCCCCCAATATTGATAGAATAGATCTTGATACATCTTGGTGGCCCCATTATGAACATCCCAAAATGAGAAATGAAAATCTCACTAAATATCCTTGCGTATTCTTGTAGACACCCATACACGCCCTTGGAAAGACAAGATCTCATCGTCACCTATGGTCCACCTAGGAGTCGGGTCCTCACCTGACACACACTTCCGTAGGACTAGGCCTTCAGAATCTAATGGATTCCTCATTCACACTCGACTCAGTAGAGTAGAGTTAACAGCTATAGAAGAATGAAACATCTACCCCTGTCTATCATGGACCTCCAAATTCATCTTAGAGAACAGATCCATAAACTGCCACTCATTGTTGGCCTCATGACCTGCCTGTATCTGAGTCCTCCTGCTCAATGCATGGACCACTGCATGGTCATTCCCAAGCGTATAGGAAAGATCAAAATCAAAATACTAAAGGTACTCAACTCACCTTCGTTGTCTCAAATTCATATATCACTAAGTAAATATTTACTTGAGACTTTTGTGGTCAGTGTATACCACAAAATTCTCTCCCAAAAGATAATTTCTCCAACAATGAAAATCATGCAAAAATATAGCCAACATGAGATCATGCGTAAGTTCATTCATCTCATGTGGCCTCAAATACCGATACCCATACACAATGAATCCTTCCCCTTGTATAAGCACTACTCCTAGATTGATACATGATTAATCATAGTAAATGGTGTAACTCTTTCCCGACTTGGGAAAAATCACTATCGGTTCTGAAGTCAATATCTTTTTCATATCTTAAAAGGATGAATCATAGGAACATGTCCAAAAGTACTTTTAAACCTTATTATTTAGGTCAGTCAGTTGCACTTCTAAGCATGAAAATTACTTCATAAAGTGACGTTAATAACTATCTTTCCCTAGAAAACTTTATACCTCAAAGATGTTCTTCGACTGCTCCAAGAAAACAACTACTCTTACTTTCTCTGGGTCAACTGATTCTCCTATTTCTGAGATAACATGACCCATGAATTGAATATGGTTCATCTATAATTATACTTTTGAGAGATTAACATATAACAGATGCTCTCTCAGTGTACTGAATATGATCTCAAGATGGGTGGCATGGTCATGTTGAGTGTGAGAGTACACCAATATATCATCCATGAAGACTAACACAAAGGAATAAGGATGGAACACTCGATACATTAGTTCCATGAAAACTGATTGTGCATTTGTTATATCGAATGACATAACCAAATACTCGTATAGACTATACCTGCTCCAAAACGCTCTAAGAGGTATATCTGATGGTCTAATGTGCAACTGATAATAACCAGATCTCAAGTCAATATTCAAGAACACTTGGACTCCTCCAAGATGATCAAATAGATCATCAATCCTTGTAAAGTGATATCATTTCTTGAGTGTCAGCTGGTTTAGCTTCCGATAATCCACACAAATAGTAAGGGTACCATCTGCCTTCTTTTCAAAAAGGACAGGCGAAGACCAAAAAGAAGTACTGGGTCAAAGGAAACACTTTTCCTACATCTCCTCAAAATTATTCTTGATCTCCTGTAACTCTAGTGTATACATCATATAAGGAGGAATGCATACTGGTGCCTCTCCTGGAACAAGATCAATAGAAAAATCTACCCCATGCTCTAGAGGTAATCCTAAAAAGCCATCTGAAAAGACATCTCTGAAACGATCCACCACTAGAGGAAAGTCAATCTTTGAAGTCCCCTGATCATCTAGATATAGACTATAAATTAGGGATCTAAATCCTCCCAAACCATGATGCGGGGGTCCCACTTTTCCCGCCTGGACATCCCATTCACCCTTGTGTAGAAAAGACCCACCCTATGGTGACGTGAAACTGACACTGTGGTAATAGCCGTTGACAAAGTCTTGGAAAGAGACCGACCAGTCCATTCCAAGAATGACATCGAAACATGTGATATCTACGATATAGAGGTCCCATAAGAATGACACCCACCAATCTCAAGAGGGAACTCCTTGCACTAACGTAGAATAGCCTTCATAATCCCCAATTGAGTCTCTAGCTTCATAACATCCTCAAACATAAAGATATTGAGCCCAAGGCTCTCCATAATGACAAAATATATAAAACTATGGGAATACCCTATATCAAAAAGTGTATAAGATAAAACTGAGGAAACTAGAATCGTACCTCTAACCATAGAGGATCCTAGATCCTGCTCATACTGGATCTACTCTAACAAAAAAAGTCTGACAGGAACCATGGACCTTCGACCCTTCATGACTACCCTGAGCTGATCCACCCTACAGTCAATGAAAACCTGTAGCCTGAATACCACATCCATGACCTGATCCTTAGCCTGAACGGCATGAAGAACTCAAGTTCCCTGACTGATGAGAAACTGGTGGTCTTGCTCTTGATTTAAGTGTCATAATATAACCCCTATCACTTGGTTATGGTAAGAAAAATCAGCAAAAACACTGAAGATAACCCTTCTTGTTGCAATATCAGCACTCGGCTAGGTTATTCAGGAAATGTGGTCTCGTATTCCCACACTTTCCAAACTGGTAGCATATCACCTGGCTACCTAAAAAAACATCACATGAAATCTCCCTATGATGATTCCTACTATCTGTCAGAGGAGTACTAGCTCTGGATGCTGAACCACCCTGACTCACAGCTTCGAACTCCATCAGATTCTGCTCAGTAATTAGTGTCTAGTTCACTATAGTCGTCACCAAATTCAGCCTAAAAACATTCACCTGCGATCAGATGTAATTCCTGAGACCATCCTCAAATAACCTAGCTAAAGATAACTTGTCACCTCCAAGAAGAGGTGATAGGAGATGAAGCTCTATAAAATGAGAAGAGTAGTCCATCATTAAAAGAGATCCCTGCTCCAAATGCATGAACTCTTAGGCTCAATCAGACCTCAACGTCTCAGGATAGAAGTAATCATTGAAGATCCTTCAAAACTCTTCCTAATCCATATATCTATGATGTACTGCCTGTGAGATAACATCCCACCATATCTTGGTAGAATTATGTAGCATATACACTGCAAAATCCACCCTTATCTCTGGAGGCATATCCAGATGATCAAAGATAGAAAGAATGGCCTCCAACCCAGACTCTACAACCTTTTTCCTCCATACCTTGAAAATGTGGGAGGATGTCGCTGATGGAACACCCTCTTAAACTCTTCCATATACGAGGCAGGATGCGGTGCTCCCTGAATAGTTTGTAACATCTTCAAAAATATTTCGCGGAACTCTGCATCAGCACCTATATCGGTTATAATAGATGGTGATAAGACATGAATGATAAGAGGATCAACTTGTAATCCTTGATCGAAATTTTTTATTGTTTGATCATCTCCCTACACCTGGCATACAACTGGAGGATGTATTGACAGGATGACTATGAAAGGTCAAGCACACACCTCCATTCAATATTATCATGGACAACAAGTTATAGTTGAAATAACAGAATAGTAGAAAGAAAACATTCAAGTTTTACAAAACATAGCTACACAGTGTGTATAAATATCACACGATGTATTCCCTTTAGGCCTTACATGAGCTTTTACCTCTTCCAAACCTAGTCATGTAACACCCCTACACACGACATGTTCCTTCTGTAACACAACATATACAACAATTTTCTCTCCTACCCATGTTCTTCTACATACCTAGAACTACACGGTTCTTTCCTAGTGTTACACTACATGGTGTTTTCACCCTATAAACGACATGTACTACTTAAGTTCTAACTACAGGGTGTGTACATAAGGTACACAATGTGAACTTAAGAAAATTTGTTTCTTCCAGAACAGAAAAACACATGGCATGTGTTCAAAATACCACCTATTGTGTTGTATGAGTTTCCAGATAGTAATCCTCTGAAACTTCTCTGGTACGCTTAAAAACATAAAATTTTGTCCAAGGCATGACAAAGTCCAACCTGTAAGATCCCATACTCCTGTGAATAAATGTTTGGTATCATTATTAATATCATAACTTTAAAAAATTCAATTAAAGTTGAAATATGATCCACCAAATTCTGATCCAAGATGCCCCATAACACCTTAGGGACCAATGGTTGGCGTCCATCCAAATGAAACATTTCATATACCAATACCCTATAAAAATAGAAGGTATTATATCAAGGAATATATCACAACAGAATTCACATCTAACACAATATCTGTCACAATGACATGAAATCATTATTTCATCCTAAATGACATGAAAATAATGAATGACATGTGATATATAACAAGTTCCTATATGATGTACGAGATAGAATACCCTCATCTCATCCGTTTTCAATAGAAATAGAACCACAATAATATCAATGATAACAAAACTATACAAGTGAATCACCCAATGGTGAAATCAAATAAACTCTAATAATTGAAAAAGACAGAAAATTGCAATATTCGAGGTAACTTGGCATTTCCCTATACACAGGTTAGCTATTCTCGGTAACATATTATTACCAAATACCTATTGCTTCCTATCACTATCTATAAGCTCCATGTAGTAAGACAAAGCAGAAAAGAGTTCCTCTAATACCACTTTGTAATGTCCCAGTTCCGGGTTCCGCCCAATGATGGGCCGTACTCAGTTGGTCACATGGACTCAGGCACATTTCCTCAAATTATAGAGGCTTCCAACTACTATAAAAGGAATTGGTTGTGATAGTGGGTAAAATATTCCCTCATTAGTAGAGTAACATAGTGATAACAAATAGTAAATAGTAACAAAAATAGTATTACCATACAACCGAAGTAAACAGTGGAAAAATTATATTATAAAAAACTGCAACATATATAAATAAATGATGCATTTCACATGTATCTAGGAATGAAGCCAAAAAAAATCACACTGCTAGAAATACACTACTAAAACCAAAACACAAAAAACAGTACAATCCAACATCATTGCAATCCTCATCTTGGTCCCATGTCCCCAGCTCCAACAATAATCAAGTACCTAATGAAGAAGGATGCTTTCCCTTATCTACACCCACAACAATATAATATTTTTGGCTAAAAAAACATGACCCCAATAGTGTGTGAGATGAATCATAGTAGTTAACCACCAAATGATCTATTTCTAATGGTTAGTGAATATATATAGAAGGTAATATGCATAAATGAAGCAATAAACTAGGAAATACTCAAAAGAAAACAATTTTAAAATTTTAAATTACATTCATTTACAATTTTTAATTATTCAAACTGTTTAATAATCTAAACCTTGGGATATATCTTAAGCTATGTATCCCTTGTGTAATAGTAACACAACAGATGTCTCAGAATACCATCTAAAAATCTAGTAAGACTGAGTCTATGCTTGTTCTTTTTCTTGGAAGGATCGTTATAATCATTCAAATATTAAAAAGAAACACTCTGGGAAAGTTCTCATGGTCTAACCCTTCTGTTTTAACATATCATTAATTAAATAAATAATGTCCCTCTAGGAAAGCTCACACAGTCTAACCCCTTTGGTCCCACATGGAACATATCATTTTACAAATAACCACATGGGTAGATCTCATGGTCAATGCACTCTTGGTCTTCATAGAAACAATAAATTAAAAAAACTCTATGGAAGCTCTCACAGTCAATGTGCTATGGTCCATCATTCATTTTATAACGACCCTCTAGGTAGCTATCACGGTCTAACCCCTATAGTATATGACCACCTGAAAACTCTCACAGTCAATACCTCTTAGTCAACATAACAATAATTATATGTAAATGGCCCTACCCCAAGAATATTTCATAGTCAATTCCCCTTGGTCATACTTTCACAATGTGAAACACATGCATCTCAAATAATCAATCAAACTCCATCCTAAAAAATTCAAGGCATGGAAACAAGGTATGTCTCATAGACAACCTAGAAAAAATGGCCATAAATAGTCGATCAGGGGAACACAACCATGGGGTGTCTGATAATAGGGTATAAAACCTTATACATAATCAATAACCCTTTATAAATAAAAAAACCAAATTAAATGTTAAACATAGTTAATTTCCAAAAAACAAAATACCCTAAACATGTGTATTCGACACTTTTAGCATATATAATTCAAAGACAATCAAATAAAGGCATAAAACACCTACCTTGTTGTTGTACGATTAGTACACTTTAACGTCAGCCCTCAAATCATCCTATAAAGAAGTAGATCTACAAAAAAATTAAAAATAGTCAACCCTCAATAACTCACGAGAGATAAGAAACAAGGAAGAGAGGCTTTAGGGAAATAGATAACTCAGCGATGGGAATGAAATGCACTTGGAAGCGTCTCAATCAGAGCTCTAATGAAGAACCGGGAGGAGCTCGATGATTTTTGGATGTACATCTCTCTCCTGTAAGAAACACATAGAGAATAAGTGTTTTCTAGAGATGCGACGCGACCCCACTCCGACTTATCAAATAAAAAAATTATACGTAATTTTCATTTAATATACTTTCTATGTACTAGCCTCAACTGCCTCCCGCTTTTGGTGGTCTTCTAGGTCACCTACACGGCCATGTACTTGGCCGTTACATGGCCAGTACACAACTACACACAACAACTAGGCTAACAATGTGTACTCAAAAGTTCACGGTGTGTACTTAGAAAGTATTCAAATATTCCTTTTTCTTAAAAAAACATCCAGAATTCAAGATCCATACTTGAATTAAGATTCGGGTTCTTACAAAGACTATTGTGAAAAATAGTTTCTTTATTATGTTTCTCCATACCAATTAAAAGACAAATCTTCTCATTCTGATTTCATCACTATAATTATGAATTATGATTTTTCATTTTGATTATTCATTAATATAAAGACATATAATGATTGCCCATTGCGATGGTCATCCTTATTTCTTGACCCACTTGAAAATCTAGAACAAAAGAATTCTTATTAAATTGCTCTGTATCAATTGAAAAACTAATCTTCTAATTCTGCATTCCTTATAAAATGGAATAATATGTTCAAAAATAGTTTATTCATAACATTTCATTCAACAAATGTAGGAAGGAATACATATGTATTCTCATTAAAATTCAAATAATAACTATCATTTAGATTTCATCATTATGATGAAGACAACATATTCCTTCAAACTATTTCAACCGATTATACTTATTATTTTATGAATATGATACAAAATATCATTCAAAACTGAAAAACTTGCTATTTTCTGAATACAATACTTATCAACTTCATTCTATTAAGACTTATTTTTTTTGGATTTTGGTCTCACTAAAAATCAGCACCTTCGGTTTCTCTCATTATGATCAAAAAAACATTCCCAACCTTTAAAAAGGTCTGAAACTACTAATCTAAGACCCAAAACCTTTTACATCAGCAAATTCATTCTTCCAAAAACTTTTTCTTATAAGAATGATTTCTTTTGAAACCTTTATTATGTTAAGGATCGGCTTTAGAATCGTATAACTTGTAAAGGAAAGTATTATAACTTTATTTTCTTCCAATAATGTTTTTCTTCCTTTCCATCAAACATGAACATGATTAGACTGAATAAAATTGCCCAAATACAATTGGAAGTAATTTTTTCACCTTTTACTTCATCAATCCCTCATCACAAGTATTAAAACATACTTATGATTTTTGAGAAATAAAAAATAAAAACGCATTGTCATATTTATATCAGATTCATGATGAATCTGATTCTATTCATTATTATGATCATTACATCATTTTGGACCAAAAGTGAGTCTGGTGAACCTTTTATTCTAGAAATATACTCTCAATATGATGAAATTTCTTAAGAAAAGTGAGTCCAACTTTCGGAATATGATATCCATTCCAATTTTCACCAAAAATAAAGTGTGGGTATTTCTCTTTCTTTTATAATTCCTAGAAAAAAATACAATACCTAAATACTATAATATTCCTTGTCAGAATGGTCCTAAAAATATTCCCATTTATATTTTTTTCTCAACCATGATTCATAAATCCGTGAAATTTGTAACCTCAAGATACGTATTACTTATCAACAATTGAAATACTACATAAGCTATCTGATTGTAAGAAACAGGAATCATTAACCAAAAAAACATGTTTTCCAAAAGTAGTAACTCATTAAAAAATTCCTCATATTTCTTCCTCAACTTTTCTTCATTATATTTTCTTCCTCTATTTTCATCCTCATCTTTTCTTCCAAATATTTTATCTACTTATTCATCTTTACTAGAATAAATTTGTTTCTTACAACCACTCAAATAAATAGTTAGAACAGTCCACACACTTACATTATGGAGGCACAATTTACCCACAAATCCCTATTTTGTATGATTCCATAAGGATAGATTTATGAAAATATTATACCTCATGAAAACACTATCCAAAGGTAATATTATGAGGAAATAGAAACATATACCTTAAACTTGATGATAAATAGGTTGTACACCCATGATTAACCTCAATTTATAAAAATTTTCCTTTGGTAAAGGATATGTCAATATGTTAGCAAATTGTTCTAATTTAGAAAAAAAATACAACTTTAATTCATTCTTATCAACATGCTATTTGTATAAATGATATTTGATATCAATATGATTTTAATGATACTATTGTACTAGAGAGTGAGTTTTATGGCCCTTTTATTAGCACAACCTAAGTGTAGGGGTAAGTTACCTTCAAGTTGTAAATATTATAAAAGAGTTTTATCAAAATAAGTTGGGTAAAATCTTGAGTTTAAGAAAAATACTTAGCTTCATCCATACTAAGACTTACTGATTTTTTTTCTTTATATTCCAAATAACAAAAAAAATTTACAAGAAGAAAACACCACCAGATATAGATCTTATATCATCAACATTTCCTTCCCAATCAAAATCTGAATACCCAATAATGTAAATAATATCTGAGCTATCATACCTTATTCGGAATTTTTTGGTACCCTTGATATAAATAAAAATTATTTTTCCATCCAGTAAATGTGATTCCTTCGAATCTCTATGAAATTGTTCACATATTTTAACAACATAAAAAATGTTAGGTATTGAGGAATTAAAATACAACAAACTTCCAAAAATCTTCTAAATATATTTCTAATAAATTTCCATGCCTTATTAATCATTATAAAATTTTGATCCCATTGAAATTAGTGTGGAAAATGGATTTTAATTTTCTATACAAAATATCTTAATAATTTTCTTAGCATACTTTTCTTGAGAAATAAAAATTTGTTTCTTATTTTGTATGATTTGTAATCCAAGAATGTATTTAAGTTCACCCAACATAGAAATTTCAAACAACTTATTCACCTATTATGAAAATCTTTCCCATGTTATTTCATTATTATAAGAAAAGATAATGTCATCAACATAAATAATTACAATGAGGGGAAAACCCGACACTACTTGTTGTAAATATTTCTGTCAACTTTTCCCTTCTTGAAAATCATATTTTTTTAAGAAAGTATCCAATTTGAAATTCCCTACCATTGGAGGTTGTTTTAATCTATAAAAATATTTATTCAAATAGAACAATAAACATTCATATTTCCCAACAATAAAGACAAATGATTTTTTAATTTAAACTTCCTCATTGAGATCCCCATTTAGAAATATAGACTTCACATCCATTTGAAAAATTTTGTAACGTCATTGTGCATCAATATCCATAAAAAATATGATTGTTTCTAATAATTACACCAGAGAAAAAACCTCATAAAAATAAACACCTTCTATTTTTGAGTAAGATTTTTAAATTAATATTTATTTAGTCTATATTAGTTAACCTTATTCATTCAGCTAATTATGTAAAACCCACTTTGTACCAATAAAATGTTTCTTATCTAAATTGGGTACAAGTTCCCAGGTATCATTCTTTTTCTATTTGATCAAGCTATTTATTCATATCCTAAACCCATTCTAGGTTCTCAAAAGCATCAATCAAATATTTTGTCCCCACTTTTGAATACAAATAAGTATGTGTAACAATTTTTTATGTTCTTCTTATTTTACCTTATGATGTTGATCACCAATAATGTTATAATATTTCACTTTATTCCACATCTTTAGATGAAATTTTAGAGATTATTCCATATCAATAGATATAGATGAGTCTAATTATTCTTCTTGAGTATGATTATAATTGTCTATTTACTTATAAAAAATGTTAACAAAACATTCCTTATCCAACTCAACATCCTTATTTTCATGAGTCTATTTATCCCCCTCAGATTTTTCAGAAACCATTACATCAAAAAAATAAAAAATTATTCCAATTTATTTATTAAAACACTTATATCCTCATCCTTTTGAAGCATCACCAGGAAATATTCCATCTTTAACTCTTTTATGAAACTTTTGAAGGTTTCAACCTTTCTTCATTATGATGCATGCAATAAAAAAACTCATAAGTGTTTCAAACTTGGAGTTCTTCCATAAAACAATTCATATGGATTCATATCTGAAATTTTACATTATAAAAATCAGTTTTTAATATACATGATAGTACTCATAGATTCCCTCCAGAAGTAATGAGAAAGACATAGTTCAAGTAACATAGTTCTCCCCATTTACACCATACTTTTGTTCTTACTTTCAGCAACCCCATTATGTTGAGGAGTATATGGGGAACTATAATCATGTAAAATTCCATTATTCTCAAGATAAAATTCAAATTATTCATTCTTATACTCAGCACCATTATCAGTTGTCAAATTCTTCACTAAATAATCACATTCCTTCTCATCCTTCCTCCTAAAACTCTTAAACATTTTTAGAGAATATGACTTATGGTTCATATAAATAACACATGTAATGTGAGTAAAGTATTAAATGAAATTGAGGAATTACGTATCTATATTTGTTGATTGTTTTCTCATTGGTCCACATATATAAAAATGATTATGTTTTGGGGGTTGTTATGAACAACTGTCATTTTTCTTATGCACAAATATTTTAATCTTTACTTCCTCAAAAATAGCATAACACCAATCCCTTCTTCCTGGAATATTAGGAATATCTTGGAAACTATCTCAATTTGATAACTTGATCATGTTTATATTACATATATGTCCTAGAATTTTATGCCACAAATGATTCTCTTCAACCATGCCCAAGTAACAAGATTTTTGAATTTAAAAAACATGAAATATGCTTCCTTTTGTACGTTGGCCTCTTGTAACTATGTTTTTGTCTTCCTTACTCTCAAAAAAAATCCTTCTTTTATGAAGATAACTTTGTTAACATAATTATGATGTTATGAAACAATCAATAGGTTATGTTTTATCCTATCAACATATAAAGTTTTCTTGGATTTAATTTTTTCCTTTCCTAATGATAGATGGTCCAAAACCTTTGATTTTTATGGATTCATCATTTCCAATATCACTATTCCTTATTTAATGTCTTTCACATTCTTCAAAAAATTTAAATATCCTTTCATATTAGAAGAAAAACCACTATCAAGAATCCAAGTTCATCCTCCTTTTTTCACTTTTAAAGCGGTTTATACAACAAGTGATTTTATTTTTTATCTATAGATTGTGATTTTTTTAAAAAAATTGCTCTGCCAATAAAAAATACAACCCTTAAAAAGATATCTAGGTTGTTCACATATTTTAAAAATAGTTTCCATGGGTTGAAACTTATTTTCATCTTTCACACCAACCTTCTTAGGTTTCCTTAAAAATTCATTCTCAAACTTCTTCTGTTGACAGGATTGAATCCACCTCAAACCTTTACTTCCATAAACAATGGAATTATATTATTTTTCTTGGTTGAAACAACAAATATTTTACATATTTTAAAAATCCACCACAATACCAATAGAATAAATAGAATATATATTTGCCTCTAAAAATTCCATACTGACCAGATTGATGAACATGTTTCTCAGTAAAATTCTTGTATTTCTTATCTGGACTTTGTTGATTACCAACCTTTTTGTTATCAATCTAAATCTTCTTTTTTCATCTTATTTTTATTTTCAAACTTATAATAACCATAATTAATAGAAACTTTTCCAGACACAGAATGTTTAGAAATTTTTTGAGAATTATATATTTTTAGAAACTTTTTATTTTTTTAACTCTGTTAACTTTGGAAACATACATAACTTTCCTAGATTTCTTCTTCTCACAAAAAATCAACATTATTAAAAACATTTAAAGGTAACTTTTTTTGATCCATCTCAGGTTAACCATTATGAAAACATTCACCAAATTCAATGATTGAGTTTTGAAAATGTGTATTTCCCTATTCATCTTTAGAAACTTTTTATCGGATATGTTACAAAAAATATACTTTTTCTACATCATCTTCACTTCCATATGTCCATTAAGATTATTTTAATTATCAATATATTTCTTCAAATCATCAATTTATTACATCACCTTAACATTCTATTCGTAAAATCCTTTTTGATTGTTTGATGAATAATTTTCATTTTTTAGCTTCCTTATTTCTTTCTCGTTCCTTCCAATCTTTCTCAGACACTCTTTCAATTATTCTTTAACATGAAATTATAATTGGGTTTCTTATTATTTAGAACTGATTCCTCCAAACTCTTAATTATTCAATGTTGTAATGAATGTTTTCTCACTAGCATGCTCAATACATATTTTGTATTATAATTCACTATCTTCTTCTTTATAATATTTTTATTAGAAAGTTCTTTTTTTTATTTTATGAATTTTTTAACATTATCTTTAGAATTGGATTTACCTTTATCACCATATTTCTTACATGGCCTTGTTAGCCTTATTTATTCTTTAACATTATATTATTCTTTGTTTCTTCAAGGAAAAGTTTCCACCAAGTACCCAATGAGTTTACATTTAAAAAACTTCAAGGGAAGTTTAAATTTGTATTGACATATACCTGTTATCAAAATTTTACAAAATAAGGGTAAATTTTCGTAAAATTTTTTATATACCTCATTTTAGAAATCAGAATCACCAAATTCTTCTTAAGTAAGAATCTTATTTTACTTCTCTTTATTGGAATCTTTGAAAGACATTTCTCTATCAATTTTTTTCTTTTCATAAATTTATCTTTTCTCATATAATTAGTGATGAGGATTCTATGAAAATCATCTAGAGATAATATCTCTGGATCTCCATCTTCCAATAAAAAAACATTACCATCAAAATTTCCAGGAAGGATTCTCAGGATATTTTCAATAACTATAGAATATTCTAACCTTTCACTAAAACATATGATAGTGTGTAAAATGTAATTGAACCATGTAACACCCCAATATTTCATAGTGTGTTATTTCTTCAAAATAATTCAATAACTTGCACTACACGCAACACCAAGTTCAATCACACCATGACTCACCAAAAAAAAATTCCATTCAAAAGAGGTTATGAATAGTATTAACTAAATTTTAAACTTTATGTAATCCTTATAATTTTAGAATCCATATTATGAGTATCTTAGACATAATTCAAGAACAGATTCATTTTCAGTATTGCACATTTATCAACTTTTAATAGTGAAACTTTTTTAAATACAATATTTTAAACTTTTTGACTAAATGGGGACATCAAAAAAATTTAAAATGAAACATCCCAAGCTTCCAGGGGACGCTTTCCTTTGAATAATACAGTAGCGTGTGTTGTACACAACTTCGAGTTCTAACACACCACAACCAATCAAACTAGCCGTTATGAATATTAATACCTACCTTTTAAAATTTTAGAAATTTTATCTCTCAAAATGGACTTCATTTTTGGATTCGGAGTATCGAATTTAGCCTAAGGTTAAATTTTGGTACTTTTCGGATAACTTTCATATTTTGATGAATAGTGAAAATTACTAAATTTTAATTAAAAACAACTTTTTTAATCAAAATAATTAATAGTGATAAATTATGAATTTGAGGGGTTTTAAAGTATATTTAGAATATATTTTTACCATTTAATATAATTTTGTTCATTGGAAATAATTATACAATTAAACCGAACATAAAATAGTGTTAATCTTTTGATAGTTATTATCTCTTAAAAATACGCTTTTTGTTTTGACAGCGGGAATTAATTTTAAATTAATTTCTGCCACTTCTGTGTTTTGAATTTAGAAAAATGTATTCCATATTTGGAATCAGGATGTTCAAATTGTGAAAATAGGTAACTTTTATTTTTAGACATTTTGAATAATTACTGCGGTAAATATTTTATTTACCATGGTTAAGGGTAAATCCGGTAAATAAGGGTTAAAAAATAATATTATAATAATACTAAATTACCCTAAAACGTGTAATAGACTTATTTGTTGATACATGTTCGACCATAGGCATCTTTGGGTAGATTTTGGGACCCCATGGTGCCACTTGTAGGTGATAGGGACACTTTATTTTAATTAAGTTAAAATGAATACAAAAATGACACAAGCATATATCTTTTAGAAAAAATTTTTTTACATAGGGTTATATATGTTGGATTTTAGATTATAAATATTCATTAGAAAGATAAAACGATTTCCTACATAATGATAGTTTATTTATAATTTTTAGACATTAAATAATTTAATTTATTTATGACACAATGATGATGAAGTAATTACTATAATAGTGAAAAATTAAAATAATTGATATTATAAATACCCAAATAAATATAATATGAAACTTTTAATGAATTAAACTAATTTTCTAGGATAATATGATATATTAGGATTTATTTAATTTACTTTTTTTGAAGTAATCAATCTGTTATGAGTTTCACAAAAATCAACTATTGAATAGTGTCAGAATTGACATAAAAGAGTTATTAAAACAAATATTATATTATTAATTTATATTAAATTGCTAAAAATCTAAGGTTAGGCCAAGAGACTTATATCATGATAGGTTCATCATTAATGGAAAACTTGGGGGTCTTTTGGATGTATATAGTAAGTTTATTAACCATATTATATAAAAATACAAAGAGACATTGTAAAAGTGAAACTAATTAACTTAGAGTTAATAATTAAAGATAAGGTTAATATAAGTACCCAAACCTGTCTAAATTCTATTGGTTGAGTTTTTTTCGACCCATACCCACCTTAACATTTAAATAATCAACTTTGGAGCCATTATAAACCGAATATGAATTTATTATAAACTAATATTTCTAGCTTTTCTAAAGGTGCCCCTCACCCCTATTATAAAAGGGCACTCCTCCTTCTCATTTATTCACACCTTCTAAGCCTTTTGGTTCGGCAAACCTCTACCCAAATACTCTCCCAACTTCCCTCACTACAACCTAGAGGCCTTAGTTTGATCAGAAAGCCAACCTAAGGATCCATTTTGATCAAATCAAAAGGAAGAACCCGAAGAAGAGGTAATGATTTCACCACCCTTTTCCACGTTCCTTTCTTCTTCCACTTCTTCTTCCGTTGTTATTACCATTATAAAATAATAAATCCAGTATCATATATATACTGTGATGTTATTATAAATATGGTACAACCATATTTATTATTCTATCCACCTTTTTAATAACACGTCACCATACGTGCGTACGTACGGCTTACCGTCTCCACGTCGTGGTGTAATTTTTATTCAATATATTATTATTTGGATGGGTATAATAATGATATGTAACTCATGAAAATAGTAAATATAACATGTTAATGTTTCTGTATATATGATATAACAACCATTTATATATTATTTTAATATCAAAAGAATGATATTGTCGCATGTGCGTACGTACGGACTACCGTCTCCACGAACGCGATAAGATTCATTCTCCATCGTATCCATTCAAGTATAATTATCATTTGATGATTTAAAAATGATATTTAAGGACTTGATATCATTATGGATATGAATAATATACTACCTATCCATTACAAACATGTCTTACGTAACAAAACATATAAAAGAAAACAAGTAAGTTAACATCCGAAACAACGATAATACTAAGATATTATTATCAAATCAATATTAAAAGATCATATCTGATATCATATTAATGTATATGATTCTTGTATAATTTAATAACAATTATTTAACCATTATACAGGAGGTTAACCTACCCCAACCAAGGAAAAGTACAAGGTAAGGGGTTTTCATCTCACTCCTTATTCCCGTGAGATTCATACCATATTTCCACCATTACCTTTTGTGTGGTGTATGTACTGCCCATAATTATATTCTTTGTGTAATACACTCTAATTTATGTGTATTTACATATTCATTGTATGATACCTCTTTCATGGGTTGTATGTTTCATAAGTTACCAAATTGGTAAGGGTTATTTCACAATCTCTTCATTATTCGAGGTTGTTTATACGTATTAATCTACTAGGATCTCTTTATCATCCACATCCATGTTTCTTAATAATGTATTTCAAAACATTTTTACTATTTACAAGAATATGGGTTAATATCATTTATACCCTTATGTGTTTCGAAAGGAATCTTTCCGTCGTTTTCCAAACAAGGCACTTTTAACCTTTTCGACAAATTTAAGGTAAGAATGTTTTTTTTAACTTATACGGCGGGTGCGGCTATTTACCGCCGTTATAAAGTTGTCAAAGATTCCCTTACAATCTTATAAGAATAATTTCAAATTGAATGTATTATTTTATAATTATGTTAATTTTAAAATGATTTCAAAATAGAAAGAGATATTTTTCTAAAATAGTCTTTATTTCATCTATGTCAACATCCTTTGATGGATTTTAAGTTTATTTGAAGTTGATTTATTATGATACAAAACATCCATATTTTATTGAAGGTTTTGAGATATTTTTGACTGTGGATAAGTTATTCTTATGTCACTCATGGTTTTTGTTTAGAGTATTGACATTTCATAAGTTATTTGTAATCCGAATGTTTATGTTATATTTCAACCTTTCATTCAGATGAATGTGTTAGACAAGTATGTTCCGGGTTGGGGACCGGTAAAAGTAAGCCCTCCGGTTTGGTCTCTGGTTATTAGAGGAACTCCGGTTTGGTATCCGGTTATTAGAGGAACTCCGGGTTGGTGTCCGGTTATTAGAGGCACTCCGGGTTGGTGTCCGATTATTAGAGGCACTCCGGTTTGGGTTCCGGTTACAGTTAGCCCCTAGGTCTTGGGACGAGGCCTTGACAAAGAAATTAAAGTTCAGTATTATGCATTCCATCATTATGAAAGTGGTTATTGATTTTCCATGTGATTATTCGATTAGTAGAATATCCATGTGAATAAGTAAATGACATTATTTCATTTTATTTATGCCATACTATGTTGAAAATTCAATTTTGAAAGGCTTTTGTTTTAGTTATCCATTTCCTTAAATGTTTATTCTTATTTATGAAAGTTTCCGCTATATTGTTATCCTTACTAGGAATTTGAGCTCACCCCTTTTCTATGTTTTATTTTTTCTAGGAAGTGAAGAAGTAAATTATGAATGACCTGCAGAGATATTGTGTGGGGATATGAGTGTGGATTATGGAGACAATATGTTGTTGTAGTAGTTTTTCATTTTATGATGTAATGTAAGACTTATGAATATATCTAGTGTTTCCAAGGCTACTAAACCAATCGGTCTTTCGAGATTTGATCTTTCTTGTGATCATGCCAATGTTATGTAATAATGCACCGACTCTGGGTAACTAGGGTTGTGGCGTTACAGTTGGTATCAGAGGAAGTTTAGTACAATCCTTGGAAACTAGATTTAGATAAACTCTGATTAGAGCACGTAGACCTAAGATGAACTTTGAGGATTAGTATAAAAGAACTTCCTAGAATTTTGGTATTGTAGAGATTTTGTGAGTTTTCTGAGCAATACATCCCTGTCTGGATACAAGCAGGTAGAGGCAGCTCTGGCACAGATGTACCTAGGGGTAAAACCCGAAAACACCGCTTTGAGCTAGACTCGAATGGGAACTGGTGCACGACAACGGGCCTTGCTGCACTCTTGGTTACGACACTCCCGAGGGATATGCTTAGGATAACTCTCATTTTCTTTACAAATCATTATGATGGGTTTATGAGTATATACTTCCTCAAAGGATACATTTTTATGATTATGGATTATATCCATAAACTATTTAATTTATGTTATGTGTTTTACAAGTTTGGAATTAGGTATTGTTATTCATAAACTAATCTAATGTATGCCATTGTTTAGAATTGGCGCCCAGTATAAGGAATGAGAACTCTAGCAATGCACATGATACAAAGAGAAAGAAGGATCGTATATTTTATAGTCTTAAGCCATAATTTACAAGAGAAATAGTCTCTCATGTATTATCATCATATGAAGAAATAATATCATGTGTTGATAAGATAATAAAGAGTTTACTGAGTCCTATGGATTTGAAGGGAAGCAAGAGAAGAAAAGGATGGAAGAGAGAAATATGGATAAAGGGAAGAGGGAAAAGAAGAATTTTCCCATATGTGGTAACTATGGAAAGAAACACCATGGAACTTGCCTGAAAGGAATGAGAGTTTGTTATAAGTATGGAGGAAAAGGGCACAAGGTATGTGACTGCAAGGGTAAGAAAATGGTTTCAAATGTACAATGCTTCATTTGCAAGGAGTTTGGACACTACGCGAACCTATGTCCCAGTCATCAGACTATGCCGCAAATGATGCTATTGGATAATAATCAAGTTATGATACTACCACAGATGAAGAGGAATGATTAGAGTTCTTATATTGATTATGTCAATTGAGTGTTGTATCAACAATGTACTTGTTATAATAATTATGGAGTATATAAGG
The DNA here is from genome assembly GCA_963277665.1 of Viscum album. Lineage (NCBI taxonomy): Eukaryota > Viridiplantae > Streptophyta > Magnoliopsida > Santalales > Viscaceae > Viscum > Viscum album. The sequence continues at coordinate 2,053,663,585 of OY728145.1, forward strand.
ATTGTACTGCAGTACTATTTCATTAAGGACTTGAGATTGTGTGGAACAAAGAAAAGTGACTCAATAGAAGGTTAAATTTTTGGAAAATATATGGTTGAGAGAAAGATAAACCATAATATGGTTCTGATACCGAGGTAGTGATTTTAGAATAATACATGATCGATTTGGATAAATTATATTGGATATTCTTGACTACCTTGAAGCTGATTAATGATTTGTATATTCCATTATTATTGGGGTTTAAAACATTTTTTGATTGATGAAGTATATCCAACATTCTATATGGAATAAGGGAGCATGAAAGTAATCAATAAGTATTATGGTAATTCAGGATGTTTCAGTGTTTTAAAAGAATATATGATGAAGGTATTCATATGCTATTACGGGGTAAAAAGGATCTACATTAAGTTTACCTTCCTTATAAATATTGGACTGTGAGTTTGGACAGAAGTATTTTGGATAAATTCTAGTTTGAGATTAATTTTTGATTGCCATAAAAGGACAACCCAGAGGTCGGGCGGCAACCCGTTGCGACCGGTAAGGCCATGAGACTTGAACCCGCAACCGAAGGGAGACAAGGGTGTATCACCTACCACTGGCCCATGAGATGTCCTGGATTAAATAATGTAGTTTTTTTTAAAAAGATCTGGTAGATGAATTATAAATTCGTTTATTTTGGAACCCTGTACGAATAGTATAAATAGAATTTTTTTTACGATTGAAAGATGAGTTTGTGGTAGAAATTTATTAATGGATAAAACTCTAATTATAAAGTAAGTATATCTCCTTATGATCTTAGCCAATCTCATAAATAAATTCCTCAACATTAAGAAAAGGAACTTAGAACAAAAATGTTGTCCTAGATGGCACCTTAAATCATCACTAATTTATGGCTTTGGGATTTTTTTCCTTTTCATAGCCATGTTCTCTACAACTCTCCATCAGATAATTGATGGTTATATTTCTCTTCTATATCCATATTTTCCTACATGGAACCCTAGTATGTGTTATTTTCGGTAATCTTCATACTTTCCACTCTTTATTTTAAATAGAGGCCTCATTAATTCATTTTTCGATGTGGGATTTCAACTAAGATATTTTGAAACGTCAAAAATCTGTTATCCTAATACCTTATGTTTTGTGGAATCGATGGTATTATAAATCATCGTAGATTGATGAATTTAAGGACCTCAATTTTAAACATGTTTTTTATTGATGACCTCAATCACTACCTATAAATATTTACGTTTTTCCTCCAATTATATGTCTCTAATTGCCACCAATGTTCTCCTAATCTAGATCATAATTTGGTGGTGACCCTTTCATTTCTCTTTTCCTCATATTAAGACTAAATTTTAGTAACCCAATTTCCGATGTGGGTTTTCCCACAAATATATTTTCTATTTTCAACCTTTTATTTTCGAAGAACAATTTCAAATTGCGAGGACGCAATTTATTGAAGTAGGGGAGAATGTAACACCCCAATATTTCATAGTGTGTTATTTCTTCAAAATAATTCAATAACTTGCACTACACGCAACACCGAGTTCAATCACACCATGACTTACCAAAAAAAATCCATTCAAAAGAGGTTAGGAATAGTATTAACTAAATTTTAAACTTTATATAATCCATATAATTTTAAAATCCATATTATGAGTTTCTTAGACATAATTCAAGAACAGATTCATTTTCAGTATTGCACTTTTATCAACTTTTAATAGTGAAACCTTTTTAAATACAATATTTTAAACTTTTTGACTAAATGGGGACATCAAAAAAATTTAAAATGAAACATCACAAGCTTCCATGGTACGCTTTCCTTTGAATAATACAGTAGCGTGTGTTGTACGCAACTTCGAGTTCTAACACACCACAACCAATCAAACTAGCCATTATGAATATTAATACCTACCTTTTAAAATTTTAGAAATTTTATCTCTCAAAATGGACTTCATTTTTGGATTCGGAGTATCGAATTTATCCTAAGGTGAAATTTTGGTACTTTTCGGATAACTTTCATATTTTGATGAATAGTGAAAATTACTAAATTTTAATTAAAAACAACATTTTTAATCAAAATAATTAATAGTGATAAATTATGAATTTGAGTGGTTTTAAAGTATATTTAGAACATATTTTTACCATTTAATATAATTTTGGTCATTGGACATAATTATACAATTAAACCGAACATAAACAAGTGTCAATCTTTTGATAGTTATTATCTCTTAAAAACACGCTTTTTGTTTTGACAGCGGGAATTAATTTTAAATTAATTTCTGCCACTTCTGTGTTTTGAATTTTAAAATATGGATTCCATATTTTGAATTAGGATGTTCAAATTGTGTAAATAGGTAACTTTTATTTTTAGACATTTTGAATAATTACTGCGGTAAATATTTTATTTACCATGGTTAAGGATAAATCCGGTAAATAAGGGTTAAAAAATAATATTATAATAATACTAAATTACCCTAAAACGTGTCCTAGCCTTATTGGTTGATACATGTTCGACCATAGGCATCTTTGGGTCGATTTTGGGACCCCATGGTGCCACTTGTAGGTGATAGGGACACTATTTTAATTAAGTTAAAATGAATATAAAAATGACACAAGCATATATATTTTAGAAAAACAATTTTTACATAGAGTTATATATGTTGGATTTTAGATTATAATTATAAATTAGAAAGATAAAAAGATTTAATACATAATGATATTTTATTTATAATTTTTAGACATTAAATAATTTAAGTTAGTTATGACACAATGATGATGAAGTAATTACTATAATAGTGAAAAATTAAAATAATTTATATTATAAATATCCAGATAAATATAATATGAAACTTTTAATGAATTAAACTAATTTTATAGTATAATATGATATATTAGGATTGATTTAATTTACGTTTTTCGAAGTAATCAATCTGTTATGAGTTTCACAAAAATCAACTATAGAATAGTGTCAAAATTGACATAAAAGAGTTCTTAAAACAAATATTATATTATTAATTGATATTAAATTCCTAAAAATCTAAGGTTCGTCCAAGAGACTTATATCATGATAGGTTCATCATTAATGGACCACTTGGGGGTCTCTTGGATGTATATAGTAAGTTTATTAACCATATTATATAAAAGTACAAAGAGACATTGTAAAAGTGAAACTAATTAACTTAGAGTTAATACTTAAAGATAAGGTTAATATAAGTACCCAAACCTGTATAAATTCTATTTGTTGAGTTGTTTTAGACCCATCCCCACCTTAAAATTTAAATAATCAACTTTTGAGCCATTATAAACCGAATATGAATTTATTATAAACTAATATTTCTAGCTTTTCCAAAGGTGCCCCTCACCCCTATTATAAAAGGGCACTCCTCCTTCTCATTTCTTCACACCTTCAAAGCCTTTTGGTTCGGACAAACTCTGCCCAAATACTCTACCAACTTCCCTCACTACAACCTAGAGTCCTTAGTTTTATCAGAAATCCAACCTAAGGATCCATTTTGATCAAATCAAAAGGAAGAACCCGAAGAAGAGGTAATGATTTCACCACCCTTTTCCAAGTTCCTTTCTTCTTCCAATTTTTCTTTCGTTGTTTTTACCATTCTAAAATAATAAGTCCAGTATCATATATATACTGTGATGTTATTATAAATATGTTACAACCGTATTCAGTATTCTATCCACCCTTTGAATAACATGTCACCATACGTGCGTACGTACGGCTTACCGTCTCCACGTCGTGGTGTAATTGTTATTCAATATATTATTATTTGGATGGGTATAATAATGATATGTAACTCATGTAAATAATAAATATAACATGTTAATGTTTCTTTATATATGATATAACAACCATTTATATATTATTTTAATATCAAAAGAATGATATTGTCGCTCGTGCGTACGTACAGACTACCGTCTCCACGAACGCGATAAGATTCATTCTCCATCGTATCCATTCAAGTATAATTATCATTTGATGATTTAAAAATGATGTTTATGGACTTGATATCATTCTGGATATGAATAATATACTACATATCCATTAAAAACATGTCTTATGTAACAAAACATATAAAAGAAAACAAGTAAGTTAACACCCGAAACAACGATAATACTAAGATATTATTATCAAATCAATATTAAAAGATCATATATGATATAATATTAATGTATATGATTCTTGTATAATTTAATAACAATTATTTAACCATTATACAGGAGTTTAACCTACCCCAACCAAGGAAAAGTACAAGGTAAGGGTGTCACGACCCGCCCTCGGGGTCCGTGCCGTGACTACCCCAAGCCCGCCTTCCATAGGCCAGGGGCTGGCGACTAGCACCAAGGCGTAAATCCCGGTAAAAAGGGAAGGCATTGCCTTTGAAAAGTAAACACACACCACAGAGTAAACAAGAGGAAAGTAAATACTAAACAAAGCAGAGTACGACTGAAAGTGTGGAAAGGTAAATGGGCCAGAATACAAACCCAAACTGAAAGTAAAGTACAACTCGAAAGGGAAAACAGCAACTGAAAAGTAAAAGCCGCTACACCGAGCTGTCCACTGGAAATCCCACCTGAAGGGTGGGTACAGATAGCTCCTCTGCTCCACGGGTCCCGCCGTCCGCTCCGTGCACGTCCCGCCCAGTGGTCCACCTCCGGGTACCGTCCCGCTCTGTAGGCCTCAGCTCAGGTCAACGCTGTCCGTCGTCTGCAACCAACACAACGTAGTGCGGGCAAAGCCCGTGCAGGGGTGAGTATAAGCTACTCAGTAGGGACCCCGAGACCTCTGAAGGTCTCTCAAATCCACAAAGGATAAACCACGAAGAAAAGTACAATCACGAAGTAACAACCGACACTGCTTAGGTATATGCCCATACATACACCTAAGTCATCAATTAAAATACGCTCCAATCTCCGAGCCCAAGTACAACTCAGTCCACGCAGGAAAGTATATGTATTCCACATAGGAAAGCAAAACATAATCCACACAGGATTGCACAACACAATCCACACAGGAAAGCAACAGGATTCAGCTCACACAGGTACTTCTTCAAGGACGATAAAGATGATCACTGATCCATCTAAGTCGTCGGACCCACGAAGGATCGATAGGTAACTAACCCCCGCAATGACCCACACAGGATCGGGCCCACACAGGACCTGTAGGCGCTGGCTCACACAGAACCGCTGAGCGCAAGGACCCACACAGGATCGGGCCCACACAGGACCTGTAGCACTGATCCACACAGGATCACTGAGTGCTGTAGTCGTCGTCGTCGAATCCACACAGGATCTCTGTACTGTCGTCGTCGCAGTCACAGTAGCAGTCGTAGCAGTAGTAGCAGTCGCAGCCAGCACTAGGGTTCCCGCACATAGCAAGCTCGTTCGGAGGGTCCGCTCCACGAGCCGAGAGGCTGATACATCAACTGTCACAAAGACCAGAGTTGATGTATCCAAAACTTCCGTATCGTCAATAGGAACTCAACGCAACAGACGGCGCGTCGATCGGACGCCCGGTCTGAGAGTTATTGGCATTTTCGTCTCCGGGGCCCGGTTGGTTTTTAAGGCAAAACCAACCCGACCATACTCCACCTATGTCCAAACCTCGGGCGGAGTATGCCAAAAGATCCGTCTCACTAAGAGGAACACAACGCGACTGACGGCGCGTCAATCGGACGTTCGTAGCTCAAGATATGAGTGTTTCCGCTCCGAAGGCCCGGTTGGTTTCGTGAACGAACCAACCCGGCCGAACTCAATGTTAAACGAAACCTTGAGTACGATATATCGAAACGACCGTCTCGATCCAAGGATCGCGTTTCCGCAGACGGTTCGTCATTCGGAGGTCCGAGGCTCATGTTTTGGGCGAAAAACCAAATCTGGTTCGAAACGGGGGGGTCCGGGTCCGGGCCGACCCGGCCCGACCCCCCCCCTGGGCGGCGCGGGGGCAGGCGGCGGCGCGGCGGCGCGGGGAGCCGCGGCGGCTCGGGGTTCCGCGAGGGTCCGCACACGGTCGGCACGCGGGGGACAAGCCCCGCTGTTTTGAGGGGCGGCGCGGCACAAAGGGCCGCGCCCGATTTTTTTTAAGAAGCCCCCCCCCCCCACATGGGGGGCCTGCTGGTGCGGAACCGAGGGGGCCGGCTGCCCCCCTCCTTCAAAGAACTGCCCCCCCTCTTAAAGAGGGGGGTTTTATGAGGGCCGGGGGATTAATTCCCCTGGTTTTAACAGCATCCGGCCGGCCAGCTGGCCGGCCGATTTTCTCCAACGGGACCGGAATTTCCGGTCCCCTCTTCGGCTTCCGACGCCGGTGGCCCGGCCGCCGGTCTTCTCTTCCGCCGCGGCCCGGAACCGGCCGCAGTCTCCTCGTCCCGCCGCGGCCCGGAACCGGCCGCGGTGTTCGTCGTCCGGCGCGGTGCGACGGCACCGCGCCCCTTTCGCCGTGCCATGATTCCTTTCAACGCGGCGCGACGGCGTCGCGTTCTTGAAGATTTTTCCTTGGCGTAGCGCGACGGCGCCGCGTAAAATATTTGCACGATCATCCGCGTGGTGCGACGACACCACGCCACTTGCTTACACCCGCAAGAATAAACAAGAACGATGGAGGGGGGTTCGGCCGTGTTCGTGCGGTCCGGCCCCCCTCACGTTAAAATAATAACGTAACTTAAAATAAATCAAGCCTCACGTTAGTCTTGCTAAAATCACGATCAAGAATAAAATAAGGAAACCAAAAAGAATTCGACAACCCCTACCTCGGGTATAAGGTTCGAAGATTGTGAACGTTCCGCGGAAGACGACGTCGCGGAGGTCGGGCGTCGCGGTAGCCGTTCGTCAAATCCGATGACGAAGGAATGCGTTCGAAGAGACACGTCGTTGGCAAAACTTGTACGCCGACGAAGGTTGTCCGAGGAAGAAGTGGCGTCCCCTTTCGTTGACACGGGAAACGAAGAATGGAGGTGCGGCGTTCTTCGTCGGAGCTTGAACGTTCTTCGAGTTCTTCGTCAGAGTTGAAGAAGAAGAAGAGCTCTCCACCTCTCAAGTAGACAAACAAAGAACCCAAAATAAAATAAGACAACATCTTATTTTATTATCACATAACACAAAAGAATTTCAAAAGTTTTAAATTCAAAAGGTTAAACTCCCATAATTAAAAAGGTAACTTAAGCCAATAAATGAGGCGTTAAGGGAGTTGGGAGAATTTGAAAGGTTTAGGGGTTCGTGTAGGCCCCACCACACTTAATCCTCCCAAGGGAGGTTAAGTGGGTGTGGGTCCCACTCCCAACCTCCTTTGATAGGTTTTAACAAGTTATAATAAAATTTGTTCTACACAAATTTTATTTAACTCAACTAAAAACCCCAAAAATTAACTTTCAACCCGCAACAAACGCAACTCCCGAAAAGGTCTCTTTAAGCGAATATCGGCGCTGCGAGTTCATCGGTGCCCTCGGATTTCAATTCCGAGCACCGGATCAAAAGTTAGGAATTCCCGCTCGTTCGTTCACTGAACGTACCCGAGCCAAACTTCGGAAATTAATTCCGGGCACTCCGGGCCTCGGAATCAGGTGCCGTCTGAAACCGCGCTCTTGTAAAATTCTAAAGAAAATTAAGAAAAAATTTCCCTTGAATTTTTACGGGTCTTTACATTACTCCCACCTCAGGGATTTACGTCCCCGTAAAGATACATCAAAAACTAGGGAAACATATGAGGGTACTGAGCATGCATTTGAGCCTCCCGCTCCCATGTGCTCTCCTGGAGATTCCCGTGCTGCCATCTGATGCGCACAAGAGGAATCGATCGCCCACGCAGGACCCGCTCCTGTCGATCCTCTATCTCCACCGGGACCTCCGTAAAGGTCGCCCCATCGTCAACGTCAAGCTCCCCATGGTCAATGATGTGCGTCGGGTCGTGCACGTATCTCCTCAGCTGAGATACGTGGAAGACGTCGTGCACCCGGTGCAACTGAGGTGGTAGAGCCAGGCGATAAACCACCTCGCCAATCCTGCTGAGAATCTGGAAGGGTCCGATGAAACGCGGAGATAACTTGCCGCCTCGGCCAAATCTCCGAATACCACGTCGAGGTGAGACCCGCAAGAAGACGTGGTCGCCATCCTCGTACTCCAGTGGCCTCCGCCTCCTGTCAGTATATGACTTCTGCCGGCTCTGAGCTGTCCTCATCCGCTCCTGGATGACCTGGACCTTCTCTGTCGTGGCCTGGACCATCTCCGGTCCCACCAGTGCTGACTCCCCAGGGTCTGTCCAGCACAAAGGAGATCTACATGGTCGGCCGTACAACGCCTCGTACGGTGCCATCCCGATGGTGGAGTGGTAGCTATTGTTGTACGCGAACTCCACCAAGGGTAGGTGGTCCTCCCAGCTACGACCAAAGTCGAGGACACATGCGCGGAGCATGTCCTCGAGAGTCTGAATGGTCCTCTCCGTCTGACCATCCGTCTGAGGGTGAAAAGCTGTGCTAAGACGTAGCTGTGTACCGAACGCCTCCTGTAACCCCTTCCAAAGCCGGGAAGTAAACCGGGCATCTCGATCGGAAACGATAGATGATGGCACGCCGTGGAGCCGCACAATCTCCTGAACGTAGAGACGTCCCAAGCTCTCCACTGAGCCCTGCTCTCTGATGGGTAAGAAGTGTGCCGACTTGGTGAGTCGGTCAAAAATCACCCAGATGGAGTCGTGACCTCTGGAAGTGCGTGGAAGTCCAATCACAAGGTCCATAGATATGCCGTCCCACTTCCACTCCGGAACCTCCAAGGGCTGTACCAAGCCTGCTGGTACCTGATGCTCTGCCTTCACCTGCTGACAGGTGAGGCATCGAGAAACGAACTCTGCTACAGCCTTCTTCATACCCGGCCACCAATGCTGTCGTCTGAGGTCCTGGTACATCTTCGCCACTCCAGGATGTACCGCTAAAGGAGAAGTGTGAAACTCTCTCAGTACTTCCTCTCTCAAAGCGACAGGTACCATGGTACGTCCTCTGAAAAGGATGTCGTGCTCTGCTCCAAGGGAGAAACCATCAGGTGCCTGTCCCGAGGATATCTGTGCACGCCGCGTCTCACAGTCAACGTCCCCTTGCTGTGCCTCCCTGACTCGCTGCAGTAGTGGAGGAGTGACTGTGAGAGACTGAAGAAAGGCTGCCCCATCTCTATCCACGAAGGATATCTGCAAGGAGGCTAGCTGCTCCGTCGCCTCCTCGAGTAGCTGAATGCCCGTCCTCCTGCTGAGGGCATCGGCTACTACGTTCCCCTTCCCAGGAGTATAGACTATCTCAAAGTCATAGTCCTGGAGGAACTCGAGCCATCGTCGCTGTCTCAGGTTCAGGTCCTTCTGCAAGAAGATATACCTAAGACTCTGATGATCGGAAAAGACTGAAAAGCGCTCGCCCATCAGATAGTGTCGCCATGTCTTCAGAGCGAAGACCACTGCTGCTAACTCCAGGTCATGGGTAGCGTAGTTCTGCTCATGCGGCCTCAACTGACGTGATCCATAGGCGATCACTGCCCGCTTCTGCATCAGAACACATCCGAGTCCGGTCCCTGATGCATCGCAGTAGACTACGTACCCTACTCCGTCCTCAGGCAACCTCAAGATAGGTGCGCTAGTCAATCTCTGTCTCAGATCCTGGAAGCTCTGCTGACAACTGTCTGACCACACGAAGGGTTTCCCCTTCTTCGTCAAAGCTGTGAGGGATGCCGCAACTCTAGAGAAGTCTGGCACGAATTTCCGATAATATCCAGCTAGTCCCAAGAAACTCCGAACCTTAGTCACGCTCCTGGGTGGCTCCCATGCTAACACAGCCTCAATCTTCGCGGGATCTACTGCAACTCCCGCCTCAGAGATAACGTGTCCCAAAAAGTGGACCTCACGTATCCAGAACTGGCACTTCGAGATCTTACCATAAAGCTGGTGCTCTCGGAGTGTGTCAAGAACAACTCGCAAGTGATAGGCGTGCTCCTCCTCTGTCGTAGAGTAAATCAGAATGTCGTCGATGAAGACTACGACAAACCGATCGAGGTATGGCTGAAAGATCCTGTTCATGAGAGCCATGAACACTGCTGGGGAATTGGTTACACCGAAAGGCATAACCAAGAACTCATAGTGGCCATACCGACATCTGAAGGCTGTCTTCTGCACATCCTCGTCTCTGACTCTGAGCTGATGATAGCCTGACCTGAGGTCTATCTTCGAGAACCATCGTGCTCCCTTGAGCTGATCAAAGAGGTCATCAATCCTCGGTAGCGGATACTTGTTCCTCACTGTCACCTGGTTCAGGCGACGATAGTCAACACAAAGTCGCAAGCTCCCGTCCGCCTTCTTGGCGTACAATATCGGGGAAGCCCAGGGTGAAACACTGGGTCGGATGAACCCCTTGCCCTGCAAGTCCTCCAATTGTACCCGTAGCTCTCGAAGCTCGGCGGGGGCCATCCGATATGCTGGAGTGGATATCAGGGCTGTCCCGGGGTACAAGTCAATAAAAAAAGTCTACCTCTCTGCGAGGAGGTAGCCCTGGAACGTCGTCGGGAAAAACGTCCGCAAACTGATCCACTACTGCAGGAAAACCAGGACTCCGCACGTCAACTGCTCCAAGGATAAGGCTAGCCAACTGATGAGTGATGGGCTGTCCTCTCCTCCGCGGAAGTCCATCCTGTGCTGCTAAGGCTCCCTTCTCGCCGGTGAAGGTGAACCTGCTCCCGTCGGTGCGTACACATCGCACCTTGCGCCTAAAACAGTCAATCTGTGCATGGACCGTAGATAGCCAATCCATGCCCAAGATGACGTCGTAAGGCCTCGACGCTGCTACAAGAAGATCCCAGCCGAAGCTCTCGCCTCCTAGAGTAAGCTCAAACTGCCGGCACCAGTGCGTAATCGTCGAGTCTGCTCCCGTAGGAGTCTCTAGCCGTAAGGATCGAGCCAACGGCTCTGTCGGAATCTCCGAGCTCCGAACAAGGGAAGCGGCTATGAAAGAATGACTCGCTTCTGTGTCTAAAAGAACTGCAGAAAGGGTGGAATAGACACAGATAGTACCTCGAATCATCTCGGGTGCGCCGTGGTCATAGGCCTCTGCTGCCTGAAGCTGTGCCTGTCGTTTCCCGCCAGCTCCCTGTGGTCGGGGTGGACCTCCTGGTGGTGGTGGTGGTGGTAGAGCCTCAAAGCGTCGGCCACCACCAGCTGCTCGTCCAGCTCCTCTGCCTCGTCCGCCTCCTCCCTGCGGACCCCCACGGTCGACCCTCTGCCTCTGCCTCGGTGGTCCCTCAACCGTCTGCTGCTCCTCGGCACGGCGGGTCGGGCAGTCACGAGCCATGTGGCCCTGCCCGCCGCACGAGTAGCACTGTCTGTCTCTCAGAAGACTGGCTCCGCGCTGTGTGCCCCGCACTGCTGAGCCAGTGCCCTGAGATCGTCTGCCCGAAGGTCTGGTCTATCTGGACCCCTGAGTCATCCGTCGACTGCCTGCTGCGGATGACTCTGCCACGTGCCGCCCTGCGGTGGGTCGCTGTGCTGGTGTAGACTCAGCAAGGAAGCTCTCGATCAGAAGGGCCCGCTCTAGTACTCCTGTCTGAGTCGGTATGCTGAGGGAGATCAGAGATGCCCTGATCTCGTGTCTCAAACCCTGCTCGAAGGTCCGGGCCCGGAAGAATGGGTCACGTACCATGTCGGTCGAGTAGCGCGAGAGATCGGTAAATCTCGCCGAGTACTGAGCGACCGTCATGCTGCCCTGCCGCAGCTGTAGAAGCTCCTGGATACGCACCGCACGAAGGGTGGCTGGGACGAACTCCGAGCGGAAGAGGCTCTCAAAGTCCGTCCAAAGTAGAGATGCCTCATCGTGCACCTGGAGCATCAAGCTCCACCATCGTCCTGCTGCTGCGTGTAGTAGGCTCGCAGCGAGGATCACCATGAGGTCTGCTGGTGTCCTCACTAGCCTAAACACTCGAACTACTGCCTCCAGCCAGTCCTCTGCTGCCTGGGGATCCGTCTCCCCACGAAACCTGGGCGGACGCTGGCGCTGAAACTCATGCAGTGCGCTGAGGCGACGTGCATCGTCAGCGGCTGCTGCTGGAAGCATCGGGGGCTCGGCGGGTAATGCTACCGCCGGTGCCACTACTGGAAAAGGGCCCTGCACCGAGGCCTCGTCGCTTGGTGGGCTGTCGTCTCGCTCGACTCTCGGAACCCTACCTGGCTGCCGTCGTGGGGCCATCCTGAAAAGGAAACAGGTGCGCCATGGTTAGAACAGTATACCTGGTGAGCTGATATAAGTAATCACAAAGAAACTTTGAAACACACACGCAATCAATGTTTTCGTGCATTAAGTCGGAAATCAGAAGTCAGGGTCCTGGTGTACGGATACGTCGGCCGCCGCACCAACACTGGACTCCCTGGACTGATATCCACACTCAATACGCTAAACATTATTGCTTCACATAGAAAAGATCAGAGTTCGCGGTAGAACCGAACTCCTCTGATACCAATTTGTCACGACCCGCCCTCGGGGTCCGTGCCGTGACTACCCCAAGCCCGCCTTCCATAGGCCAGGGGCTGGCGACTAGCACCAAGGTGTAAATCCCGGTAAAAAGGGAAGGCATTGCCTTTGAAAAGTAAACACACACCACAGAGTAAACAAGCGGAAAGTAAATACTAAACAAAGCAGAGTACGACTGAAAGTGCGGAAAGGTAAATGGGCCAGAATACAAACCCAAACTGAAAGTAAAGTACAACTCGAAAGGGAAAACATCAACTGAAAAGTAAAAGCCGCTACACCGAGCTGTCCACTGGAAATCCCACCTGAAGGGTGGGTACAGATAGCTCCTCTGCTCCACGGGTCCCGCCGTCTGCTCCGTGCACGTCCCGCCCAGTGGTCCACCTCCGGGTACCGTCCCGCTCTGTAGGCCTCAGCTCAGGTCAACGCTGTCCGTCGTCTGCAACCAACACAACGTAGTGCGGGCAAAGCCCGTGCAGGGGTGAGTATAAGCTACTCAGTAGGGACCCCGAGACCTCTGAAGGTCTCTCAAATCCACAAAGGATAAACCACGAAGAAAAGTACAATCACGAAGTAACAACCGACACTGCTTAGGTATATGCCCATACATACACCTAAGTCATCAATTAAAATACGCTCCAATCTCCGAGCCCAAGTACAACTCAGTCCACGCAGGAAAGTATACGTATTCCACATAGGAAAGCAAAACATAATCCACACAGGATTGCACAACACAATCCACACAGGAAAGCAACAGGATTCAGCTCACACAGGTACTTCTTCAAGGACGATAAAGATGATCACTGATCCATCTAAGTCGTCGGACCCACGAAGGATCGATAGGTAACTAACCCCCGCAATGACCCACACATGATCGGGCCCACACAGGACCTGTAGGCGCTGGCTCACACAGAACCGCTGAGCGCAAGGACCCACACAGGATCGGGCCCACACAGGACCTGTAGCACTGATCCACGCAGGATCGCTGAGTGCTGTAGTCGTCGTCGTCGAATCCACACAGGATCTCTGTACTGTCGTCGTCGCAGTCACAGTAGCAGTCGTAGCAGTAGTAGCAGTCGCAGCCAGCACTAGGGTTCCCGCACATAGCAAGCTCGTTCGGAGGGTCCGCTCCACGAGCCGAGAGGCTGATACATCAACTGTCACAAAGACCAGAGTTGATGTATCCAAAACTTCCGTATCGTCAACAGGAACTCAACGCAACAGACGGCGCGTCGATCGGACGCCCGGTCTGAGAGTTATTGGCATTTTCGTCTCCGGGGCCCGGTTGGTTTTTAAGGCAAAACCAACCCGACCGTACTCCACCTGCGTCCAAACCTCGGGCGAAGTATGCCAAAAGATCCGTCTCACTAAGAGGAACACAACGCGACTGACGGCGCGTCAATCGGACGTTCGTAGCTCAAGATATGAGCGTTTCCGCTCCGAAGGCCCGGTTGGTTTCGTGAACGAACCAACCCGGCCGAACTCAAAGTTAACCGAAACCTTGAGTGCGATATATCGAAACGACCGTCTCAATCCAAGGATCGCGTTGCCGCAGACGGTTCGTCATTCGGAGGTCCGAGGCTCAAGTTATGGGCCAAAAACCAAATCTGGTTCGAAACGGGGGGGTCCGGGTCCGGGCCGACCCGGCCCGACCCCCCCTGGGCGGCGCGGCGGCGCGGCAGCGCGGGGAGCCGCGGCGGCTCGGGGTGCCGCGAGGGGCCGCACACGGTCGGCACGCGGGGGACAAGCCCCGCTGTTTTGAGGGGCGGCGCGGCACAAAGGGTCGCGCCCGATTTTTTTTAAGAAGCCCCCCCCCCCCCCACGTAGGGGGCCTCCTGGTGCGGAACCGAGGGGGCCGGCTGCCCCCCTCCTTCAAAGAACTGCCCCCCCCCCCTCTTAAAGAGGGGGGTTTTATGAGGGCCGGGGGATTAATTCCCCCTGTTTTAACGGCATCCGGCCGGCCAGCTGGCCGGCCGATTTTCTCCAACGGGACCGGAATTTCCGGTCCCCTCTTCGGCTTCCGACGCCGGCGGCCCGGCCGCCAGTCTTCTCTTCCGCCGCGGCCCGGAACCAGCCGCGGTCTTCTCGTCCCGCCGCGGCCCAGAACCGGCCGCGGTCTCCTCGTCCCGCCGCGGCCCGGAACCGGCCGCGATGTTCGTCGTCCGGCGCGGTGCGACGACACCGCGCCCCTTTCGCCGTGCCCTGATTCCTTTCAACGCGGCGCGACGGCGTTGCGTTCTTGAAGATTATTCCTTGGCGTAGCGCGACGGCGCCGCGTAAAATATTTGCACGATCATCCGCGTGGTGCGACGGCACCACACCACTTGCTTCCACCCGCAAGAATAAACAAGAACGATGGAGGGGGGTTCGGCCGTGTTCGTGCGGTCCGGCCCCCCTCACGTTAAAATAATAACGTAACTTAAAATAAATCAAGCCTCACGTTAGTCTTGCTAAAATCACGATCAAGAATAAAATAAGGAAACCAAAAAGAATTCGACAACCCCTACCTTGGGTATAAGGTTCGAAGATTGTGAACGTTCCGCGGAAGACAACGTCGCGGAGGTCGGGCGTCGCGGTAGCCGTTCGTCAAATCCGATGACGAAGGAATGCGTTCGAAGAGACACGTCGTTGGCAAAACTTGTACGCCGACGAAGGTTGTCCGAGGAAGAAGTGGCGTCCCCTTTCGTTGACACGGGAAACGAAGAATGGAGGTGCGGCGTTCTTCGTCGGAGCTTGAACGTTCTTCGAGTTCTTCGTCAGAGTTGAAGGAGAAGAAGAGCTCTCCACCTCTCAAGTAGACAAACAAAGAACCCAAAATAAAATAAGACAACATCTTATTTTATTATCACATAACACAAAAGAATTTCAAAAGTTTGAAATTCAAAAGGTTAAACTCCCATAATTAAAAAGGTAACTTAAGCCAATAAATGAGGCATTAAGGGAGTTGGGAGAATTTGAAAGGTTTAGGGGTTCGTGTGGGCCCCACCACACTTAATCCTCCCAAGGGAGGTTAAGTGGGTGTGGGTCCCTCTCCCAACCTCCTTTGATAGGTTTTAACAAGTTATAATAAAATTTGTTCTACACAAATTTTATTTAACTCAACTAAAAACCCCAAAAATTAACTTTCAACCCGCAACAAACGCAACTCCCGAAAAGGTCTCTTTAAGCGAATATCGGCGCTGCGAGTTCATCGGTGCCCTCGGATTTCAATTCCGAGCACCGGATCAAAAGTTAGGAATTCCCGCTCGTTCGTTCACTGAACGTACCCGAGCCAAACTTCGGAAATTAATTCCGGGCACTCCGGGCCTCGGAATCAGGTGCCGTCTGAATCCGCGCTCTTGTAAAATTCTAAAGAAAATTAAGAATAAATTTCCCTTGAATTTTTACGGGTCTTTACAAAGGGGTTTTCATCTCACTCCTTATTCCCGTGAGATTCATGCCATATTGCCACCATTACCTTTTGTGTGGTGTATGTACTGCCCATAATTATATTCTTTGTGTAATACACTCTAATTTATGTGTATTTACATATTCATTGTATGATACCTCTTTCATGGGTTGTATGTTTCATAAGTTACCAAATTGGTAAGGGTTATTTCACAATCTCTTCATTATCCGAGGTTGTTTATAAGTATTAATCTACTGGGATCTCTTTATCATCCACATCCATGTTTCTTAATAATGTATTTCAAAACATTTTTACTATTTACAAGAATATGGGTTAATGTCATTTATACCCTTATGTGTTTCGAAAGGAATGTTTCCGTCATTGTCCAAACAAGGCACTTTTAACCTTTTCGACAAATTTAAGGTAAGAATGTTTTTTTTAACTTATACGGTGGGTGCGGCTATTTACCGCTGTTATAAAGTCGTCAAAGCTTCCCTTAAAAGCTTATAAGAATAATTTCAAATTGAATGTATTATTTTATAATTATGTTACTTTTAAAATGATTTCAAAATAGAAAGAGATATTTTTCTAGAATAGTGTTTATTTCATCTGTGTCAACATCCTTTGATGTATTTTAAGCTTATTTGAAGTAGATTTATTATGATACAAAACATCCATATTTTATTGATGGTATTGAGATATTTTTGACTGTGGATAAGTTATTCTTATTTCACTCATGGTTTTTGTTTAGAGTATTGACATTTCACAAGTTATTTGTAATCCGAATGTTTATGTTATATTTCAACCTTTCATTCAGATGAATGTGTTAGACAAATATGTTCCGGGTTGGGGACTAGTAAAAGTAAGCCCTCCGGTTTGGTCTCCGGTTATTAGAGGAACTCCGGTTTGGTCTCCGGTTATTAGAGGAACTCCGGGTTGGTTTCCGGTTATTAGAGGCACTCCGGGTTGGTGTCCGGTTATTAGAGGCACTCCGAGTTGGGTTCCGGTTACAGTTAGCCCCTAGGTCTTGGGACGAGGCCTTGACAAAGAAATTAAAGTTCAGCATTATGCATTCCATCATTATGAAAGTGGTTATTGATTTTCCATGTGATTATTCGATTAGTAGAATATCCATGTGAAAAAGTAAATGGAATTATTTCATTTTATTTATGCCATACTATGTTGAAAATTCAAGTTTGAAAGGCTTTTGTTTTAGTTATACATTTCCTTAAATGTTTATTCTTATTTAGGAAAGTTTCCACTATATTGTTATCCTTACTGGGCATTTGAGCTCACCCCTTTTCTATGTTTTATTTTTCCCAGGAAGTGAAGAAGTAAATTATGAATGACCTGCAGGGATATTATGTGGGGATATGAGTGTGGATTATGGAGACAATATGTTGTTGTAGTAGTTTTTCATTTTATGATGTAATGTAAGACTTATGAATATATCTAGTGTTTCCAAGGCTACTAAACCAATCGGTCTTTCGAGATTTGATCTTTCTTGTGATCATGCCAATGTTATGTAATAATGCACTGACTCTGGGTAACTAGGGTTGGGGCATTACAAACCAAGAGATGAAGTCCCCAATAGACTCATACTCACCCATTTTCATATTTTTATACTTAAACCTTGATATTTTTATATTTTACTTCTTGAATTTTTTATTTCCTTAATAATTGTTTTTCAACTTATCCTAAATACCTTTGGTAGTGGGAACACCTTTAAATATTAAAAAATAAATTTTAGAAAGTGATTAGATTAAAAAAAAATTACCTATTCCATAATTCTCAATATTCATATTATTAATAGGTGTAAAAACAACCTTATCATTAATAAGAGGAAATCTGTATTTGTAACATTAGGAATATCACACCCAAGATACAAAAGGTAAGGAAACATTTTACATTTCTAAATATTATAGTTCTTAAAATCAAATATTGGAATAACTTTATTGTTAAAAAAATTCAAATTCTCCATCACAACTTGTCTTTAAAAACATCATTAATGAAAAAACATGGTGAACCTTTAGCACTGATACTAATTTTAATTACCCAGGTAAGATAGTTGTATCATGAAGAGGGGGAAGGGTGAATGAGTGATATATTTTTATTTTATTATTCCTTAATAAGGAAAAAACCTTTTGATACGATTAAAGATTTCATTCCCTTCTAAAAACAATTTTAACACACATCCATTGGAACATAAGAATTTACAAGGTTAATTACTTAGTAAGAGTAGCTAAAAACATGGTATGGTTTGAAAACAATCCAATAAAATACAATAAACTGGAAATAAATTATTTTTTGGGGAACAAAATGACTAAGATATTCCCTTATAATCTCATTGAACTATGTTCAATTAAATAGTTCGTGTGCTTCAAATACAACGAAATTATGTAATACAATTTTTATAACAAACATGTTATGGTGCTTGTTGGTCAACATTATAAAATATGATCCTTCAAAACAATTATTCACTTTATTACCAAAAGTATGGAAAGAACTTCTAGAATTTGTAATGATACTTAGTCTTATTTCTCAGTCTCATTCCTAAGTCTGATTTCTCAATATGGAAATATAGATTTGTCAAATTACCACCAAAGCAATCTGAACTACTTCCAATATGAGTTTTAAAATCCTAGTTTGATTCCCCAGTCTAGTTCCCAAGTCTGATTTCTAAATATGGAAATAATAATCACTCAGAATACAACTGAAACAATCCTAAATTTCTTCTTTCACAGTCTAGAATTCCCAATACAAAATGGTGAGTCCAATTTCAGAAACTCAAAAAACAATCTTCAACTCTTCGTCTTTTATTTGGATAAATTATCCAACAAAACACAATACATAAAGTTCTGCCTACTAGAATTTCAAAGCTTATCTATACCCTTTAATGAGAAAATAAAATAATAAAGTACAAAAATTATTCTCATCATATTTATAGGCTCACAAAAATGGTATAATCTGGATTCTAAAAAGGTTTTCCTGCTTTACCATTTTTTTGAATCTTTAATCTTCCTTAAATCTGGGATATTTATTTGTCTCACGTAATTATCCTTAAAATATAGACCTTTATTTGAATTATTAAATGCATTGGACTTCTTAATAAACATAAATTTGATTCAGATCCTCTCATTACGATCTTCCTTATTATGATGAAGACTACTGTGAAACAATAGTTTCTTCATTAAATTGCTCCATACAAAATAAAAGAAAAATATTATCCTTCCAGTTTTTTCACTATGATTCTTCATTAATATTCTTCATTTTGATTCTTCATTATGATTAATACATATGTTGATTTCCCATTTTGATGTTAATTTGGATTTCTTGATCCACTTGTAAATCTAGAACTGAAAACTTATTGTTACCTTTATCTATATCCATTGAAAAACTAATATTCTCATTCCAAATTCATCATTATGAAGGAAAAATATTTTAAACAATATTTTCTTTATTAAGTTTCTATTTACCAAATTAATGAAAGAAAACATATGTATTCTTGTTATGATTCCCATAACCAACTCTCATTTTGATATCTTTAATATGATGAATACATCAGACTCTTTCAAACTTCTTCAACCGCTATTACTTACTCTTTTCAAAATAGGATACAAAATATATTTCATCGATAAAAATATTTCTATTTTCCTAAATATGATACTTATCAACTTTATTATCTATTTTTTTTGGATTTTTTTCCCACTAAAAATCATCACCATCTGTTTCCCTCATTACGATCAAAAAAACCTTCCCATCATTCAAAAAAATCTGAATCTGATGATTTGATCATCCATAAAATTATTCTTTAAAAATGACTTCTTCATTACTTTGATTACATTAAGGTTAATCTTTTTTATCATATGAATTAATATAGAAATTATTATAACTTCCCCATCTTCCAGTGACCTTTTATTTCCTTCCAATCTAACCTGAATACGATTTGACTGAATAAAATTGTCCAAAATATGATTGGAAGAAATTATTCTCCCAATTTACATAATCAATATGGCATCACAAGTATTACACATTACTTATGATTTGTGGGAAATAAAAAATACCCAATCATTGTCATATTTTTTTTCAGATTCATGCTAAATCTGATTCTCTTCCTCATTAAAATTAGAACATCAATATGAACCCAAAGTGAGTCTATTGATTTTTTTTTTCTAGAAAATATCTTCTCAATATGATGGAATTTCATAATAAAAGTGATATCATTTTTTGGAATACGATGGACAATATGATTTTCACCAATAAAAGTGAGGGGGTTTCTTCTTCTTTGATAACTCATTAACAACAAATTAAAATAACTAAATACAATAATATTATTTATCAACTTGGTCCTAAAAATATCCCTATCATGTAATTCAAAGGTTCCCCTCTAATGAATTTGACTCACCTAATAATATATATTTATGCCCTCCATCTGTAGAAATAAATTAAAGGTCTAAGTATCCCAAGGGAAATCATATAAAAGGATACTCTATAATAACTCTTTGAATAATAAATTCAGGTCCTAATAAATCATGAAATGGGAACTAGAATCCAAATATAATAAAATAAAATGAACCTTGATAAATTATTTTTCAAATAGTGGTTCAAAGGGATACCAGGAATCCACAACTGAAAATGATAATAAATTGGTACAAACATAAAAATTTCGAGTTGAGATAAAATGGAGAAACTACACTTTATGATTTAAATTTAAATATAAAACCATTTCATACTAGTTTGAAATTATAAATATAAAAATAAGGATTTCTATTTCCTTTCATAATAATTAATAGGTTGATGAATCAAAATTTCATTTTCTTCTTTGATTTCCAAAACTATTTTCCAAAGAATGAGATATTTTCAATAGAACCATTTATAAGGAGAAAGAATGCGATAAAATAAGAGTATTAATGATAAAACATATAAGAAAAAAAAATCATATCACAAGGTTCTACATCATAGAGGAAAGTAAAAAAGTTTTCCATTATTTTAGATAGGAAAGGAAGCTAAATAAATGACTATTTAAATACTATACCACATATATGGGAATAAATAAGAGAAAGAATAATAGGAAATTGATAAGTAGATAGGTTAGTTAGGGTCCTAGGATACTCATAGTCTTGGTAATCTAACCACATACATATATTCCATTCCTTAAAATATACACTTGATGGGACAAACCCAATATCCAATAGTTGCAATCCACAACAGCGAGTTTAGTTAGTACTGTATTGTAATTCTACTAGGGAAACCTAGATAAGGCCCTTCCAACTCACCTATAATACTAGACCTAGTATAACCACCTATATACCAAGGATTCCCATGTTCCATTCACACAATCAGAATACATAAGGGAGTTATATTAGAAGAAACAAATCTCCATCACATAAAACTGAGAAGAAAACATACAATATTACCAAACGTCCCTACACTTTCAATATGAAAACCCCTTTTAAAATTCATTCCAACATGTCAATCATATAATACTTGATTCCAAAAAATACAAAAAATACTAGGATTAAATTGGAGTGTACCTCACTTTTCAAAAGATTTATAAACTAACAACCATTCCTTATATTTTTAGAAATAAACATTGCATATTTGGAAAACAACTTTTATACCATAGGTTTTACATTCTGAAATAATTATCCAAATTTAAACACATATACACCATCATAGACATATAATAACCCCTTTTCCCAATGTAAATGTTCACATCATCGTGTGTAAAGATATAAAAATAGGGAACCTATATATATATATATACATGTGTGTGTGTGTGTGCACATGATAAGTCAAATTTGATACACCAAATGATTATATATCACTCAGAGGATTTATAAGAAACCAGAACATTATAATGGGACTTTATGTAAAATAGGTAAAAATACCAAGAAAAATTTAATCATTTCAATCTCATACCATTTAAACCATTTAGATAAAACCCCAACATTTGTGGTCCTTGAAATTTCAAACAAGCATAAAAACATGATTTAATAAAGGAAACCCACAATAGAAATGTGAAAAAATAGAAACCTTGAAACAAACCATATCCATTCATTACAAAACTTTTATATAAATTTCATACATTATAATATATAGAAAACACATGATAAATCAACCAATAAATCATTGATATCAGTTTAAAGTCTCAGATATAGTGTAACCTACCTTAAAACATGTCACCTTTGACTATAGTGACTCAAATCCACCTCATGGCGGTCTAGGAAACCCTAAACAACAAAAAGGATTCTAAAAATAAAAAATTACCTAAATAGAATTGTTCTAATAAAAATAATGGAAGAAACCCTTCTTGAAACCAATAGAGAACTAACTCTATGTAATGGTAATAGAAATAACATTCCTTAATGGGACTCTTAAACCCTAAGCTCCATGAATAAACAAATAAAATAAAAAAAATTAAGTTAGGGTTTGTATGGATCATGTAAACCCCCTGGAAGATAAGTAAAATAATAAAGAAAATAGATGAAGAAGAAGAATAAGGGAGAGGAGGAGGAGAAAAACCATTCTAAGATGATTGTACCAAGATTCATAAGGAGAAAGGACCAAAAATGGGGGGGGGAGAGGGGGTGGTGGAATGAATTTGGGAGAGAGGGTGGAGGGATGGTGCATAATGATAGGGATATGGATGATGGGAAGAGGAATAATCCCTATTGGGTTTTTATTTTCTTAAGGGTATAATGATACTTTTCAAACAATTACCAATGGAAACTATGCACAGTTTAGACGCACGGTTGGTCAAACCATACGCCAACCATGAACCTCTACTGGAACACCTAGAAACCTCTCAAGAGGATGGTATAGGATTAAGTAAATCATGCATTGGACATGTAGTCATATTTTTTAAAAGTTGCAGACACCCTCATATAGTCTACACATAGTTTCTACTCACTATGCGCCCATGGTACACCTATGTTAAAAAAAATAAATTCTAAATTCTAAATATGATTTAGAAAAAAACCCCAAAAAGGAGGCTAAATATTATTAAATAACTAAAAATAAATAATAATTCATGGTTGGGATGTGATAAAAAGTCTCATTCTTGAGTTATATAATCTCAATTGATGGTATATGAGGGGATCATTCTAGGACATATGATATTGATCAACAGTTGAGACCAACAATAGTGATCATTATTCATATTTTTCTTAGATTGGTTGGATAGTAATGATAATTGTTTTTTATATTTATTATATATATATAATCCAATAACAAAGTTTAAATGGAAGGGAGGTAAGTTCTGTTGGATAAATGAATTTGCAAAAAATTTTAAGGGGATGAAAAAATGGTTGGGAAGTGCACCTGTATTCAAACATCCTTCCAATAGACAAGGGTATTTGATCTTGTTGGTTGGGGTAGAGTACTCAAGAGGGGGGGTTAATTGAGTATCAATAAAAATTTATATTAAAAAATTTACTTAAATATTCCAAAATTAAAATTAAAATTGACCAATTAATCAAGGTAATACAATTATAATAGTATAGATGTTCAAATAACTTCTCAGAAGATTGACTAATTCTCAATAATAACAATGTGAGTTATTGATAATACTTTTGAAGATACTCTAATAGGAAAAAAATTATAACTTTTATCCAAAACTAACTATCAAAGTAAAGTTTAGTTTTCTGAAATATAAATTAAAAAATAGAAACACAAAATTAAAAGAAACCATAGATAAGAAAATTGGTTCAATCTTAAGCTGAGACCTTATCCACTCCACTTGGTTACCACCATACACAAATTATTTTATATTAATAAACTTAATCCACACCCTAGATTGGGGTAAAAAATTGTACATAGGGCCTCTTCCACTATTATAAGAGGGAAAAATGAATAATCGGGACACACATGTCCTCTTACATAGTTATGCATGGGTAAAGAAAAGAGTAGAACAATATTAGAGAGAGGATATCTTGTATCCAATAGTTTAATGCAGGAGACATTTTATGTTTTAATATAGATACACAAACTACTCAAAAAATATTATATTTAGTAAAAAATCGATAAAATATAATGATAATGGGTTATAAGTGCTCTCAGGGTTATTCTATGAAGCTATGGACTTGTAGGATGTCACAGATATGACTTCCGAGTTCTCTTGTGAAAATAGAGTATCACAAGTCTGGTGATCTGGTTTCCAGTTTGATTAAGTGAGCTATGTAGCTTGTGTTATTTTTGTATTTTGTACTATGAAGATTTTTGAGGCTCTAATCTATGATATTTCAGCCTTTTTGGATCGATAGTGATTTGTGAGTTCTTGATTAGTACATTGTTTCATGCATAAGTTAGCTTTTGAATTTCTTACTCATCTCTTGATCTAGGTCTCATGTTCTTATCTTTATTTAGGGGTGCATGTGTTGGGGATGATAGGAAGCATGATTTATACACCTCATACCTCATAATTTCATGTGATATGTCTACAAAGAAACATTAATAATGACAGTCTCATTATATAACTCGAATATGAACATTAGAAATTAAATTGAAAATGAAAAAAAGAGATTAAAGAATGATGTCACTATTTTTTTGATATAGTGTCACTTTGAAATGGTGTCACTAGGAAATAGCGTCTTCTTATTTTACTTTGATCGATGAGATTTCCATAATTTAACAATTGCATTGAGATCAGGAACTGGTAGCACATGAGTAGTGTCAGGGTCATGATGTCTCCAGACTAGTGTCTAGTCCTTTGTCAAAACATTGAACGGTGTCTTGGTGATTATTGTAAGGAACCTGTGTCATAGACTTTATGAAATCTGAAAATGGTTATGGTGTATGGGTTATAGTGTTAGGATTATGGTTTCAGGGTCACAAGGTCTGGGTTATGGTGTCAGGGACATGATGTCTGGGTTATGGTGTCAGGGTCACAGTGTCTGGGACTTTACCCAAATCTAGAACCAGTGGAAAACTTATGGTTTCTTAGACTTAACCAAATATATACAAAATTTTATTTTGAAATAATATTCATATAATGAATTAGACTTAAGCATTAATATAATAAAACATTATTGAACAAGATCTAATATAGTTTAAAAATTTCAAACACAATTCAAACATGATTTGTAAGATTCTGAATCAGGATCCTTTGAAAGTTTATACCAAGAGTTGTAATAATTAAAGCATAGAGCATCCAAACATATCTAAATAATATTTGAGATATATTAAGGAAGGTTAACAAGATTTTTGATCATTAAAACATGATTAAAACATGAGGAGTCCAATAATATCCCCCTTTTGATGATCACAAATCATTGGATTTAAATGTCTCTTCTTATTATTCTCCCCCTTTTGGTATTATCAAAAAAAATTAGAAAAATAAAATAATCATGAAGTAAAGGTAAATAAGAAATTAAAAAACAATAGTGCCCAATGAATTTGATGAAAATATTTAAGGAATTATAATCATTAAGAAAAAATTAAAAACTTACCTATCAAAATACATTGTTCACTTCGCTTCAGCACTAGAAATCTGCGGTTTTCCCTTGGTAGTTTCATCAGAAGGGGATATAGAAGAATAAAGAGTGGTTAAAGAAGGGAGGGATCCAATTGTTAGATTAGGAATAGGTATAACTTAAAAAATATAATGCACTAGAGTATGTTTGTTTGAAGATCGAGACAAGGATTGGTCAAGGATAACAGGTCTGATTTCGCTCAGAGCCTAAGATACAGACATGAAGGAAGAAGAAAAAATAATGGATGAGGAAGGGGTTGATCTAGGACATAAAGTTGATACTGTATGATCCAAAATGGTAGTGATTTGCACATGAAGATAAGGCTTCAACCATTCAATGAAATCGGTAATGATCTCACCACCATACTGTATTCCCTTATTGAAATCATTTTTGTTCTCCATGAAATTATCCAAAACAGAAGTGAAATATTTCAGCATTTGGACTAGAGTCTTGAAGGCCTGAGTGACATGAGTAATTTTCAAATTCTCTACAAGGTACTTGAAATGATTGGTCATATCATGATTAGATTAAATCTTGTTAAAGTAGAAATATAATTTCTTATTAATTTCTACCTGATAATAACTGGAAATTTTTGAGTGAATCGTCACTAAGTCAAGTACTTGGTCACCATTTTTTATGATAGAAGATAAATATTCCCTATCAAAACCACTGAAAACTGACTGAATTTCTTCATTAATAATAGTTCTAATCAGATTACTATCCATAGTTTGAGATGACTATCGAGAGGCATTTGATGTTGTAACGGCTGAAGTGAGATACCTAAGATGATTTAGAAATTTCTATAAACATACCATATATTCATCAATTAGCATGTTAAGTCCCAAAACAAGATCACACATTTCATTAACTATCTTTATTTTTCTCTAAACCACATTTTTAGATATTGAAGTCAAATTTTGTTGAATAAGATATGTAACTTTCTGTGGAATCTGATCACTAACATCCTCATCATGATGAGAAGTAGGAACTTTTCTAGTTTGTAACACCTTTTGAAGATCTTAAACCATAGATCTGGGAGACTTTACCTCATCACTAAACATCCTATTCTCAATCCCAGCTTCTTGTACTTCATGAAGAATGTTTGGTTGAATTTTCTATATGATTTTATCTAACAGTAAAGAAACATCTCTTTCAAAGATATTTTTCACAGGAGAAGGCTATGAGTTCTTGAGCTTTTCATATCCAACTAACAAAGTATCTCTAAAGGATTTCAGATCCCTGTGACTCATAGAGATAGATGGTTCTTGTGTAGGTTTAGGAATAAGAGCTAAGATAGGTTCAGGTTCCTTAGCAGATATTAATTATAGAGAAGAAAATGGTTTCAACTGAAACATAATGGAAAGATATATGCATTTAACTAAGTCCCCTTGGGTATTATTCATATCAAAGTATCTAGGAAACTTATACTAGGTATCCATAGTGATTTCATCAACATGATTGGGAACTTGAAAAATTTATAGACTAGGGTGATGCTCCCCCTCAATAGATGAATCTATTATGGGACAAAGAGATTCAGCCCCTTGAATTATTTCTATATTTTCATATATAATAGGCTAACCCATTTCCATTCAAGCCAACTTAAAGTAACGTTCCATTATTTCCTTAGAAGATAACATAATATAAGGATTATCTTGTTCTTTTAATTACCCCCCCAAAACAACCTCTTCCTCAATAAAAGGTTCTTCTTCTAATTTATCCTAAAAAACAACTTGTTCCTATACAGTAGTTGTAGGTTTTTCCACTGAATTAGTGCTTCTTTTAGTAATAGTTACATCCTTTTCAACTACATTTTTTGGAACATGTAAATCACTGACTTCTTTTTCCAAGACACCTCATTCCTTAGGCGCAATAATTGTATCTCATACTTCTTCATCCGAATAATCAACAACATCATATTGTTCCAAACTAGTATTAGAAATGTTCTTAGGTCTTGAAGGACTCTCAACTGGATTAATATTTTCAAACAACCTTTCATTTCTCACCACCCAAGACTTCTTCCAAGGATTCTAGCTTATTTTCGTTCTTTTGATTGTATCCTTTGAGATACAGAACTCATAATATTCAATGAATTCTTCATTTGGGCCAAATACTCCTTTAGAAGAATGCATTGCAGATATTAATCTTGAATAGAACAAATAGGTAGACTTCAAAGTTGTCTTGATCAGTTCAAACATGTGAAGTATAATATACTTATATATATATATTAATATTGTGCCCATTTTTTATAATATGTATGAAGAACACATCTTGATACTTAAGAGTAGAAAAATCCCCTTTCCTTGGACAAATAAGATTCTAGATAAACTTGAATAACAATGTTGTCTCACCATCTAACTCAGCATCAATTTCCCTTATTTTCATCTTATTTATATTAAAATTTCCTAGGGAATATTTTAACACAAAAAACAGAACTAGGGGAGGTGGATATCTTTGGAAATCCTTAAATATTTCTTCATGAGATATCCCTAGGAAGCCAGCCCATAAACTGGAGTAAAAATTACACTTTTGACCATTAATCCATCGTCTCACAACAAATCCATCATCAATATTGAATAAAAACTAGACATACTAAAAAAACCAAGAAATGAGTTTAGGATAAATTGAACTTTTCTCTTTTTTGAACTAGTTCATCCATCCCTACTATTCTAGTACTTTTAAAACTAGTGACTTACTTTTCAGACACCACTTCGTACAAACTTCCTTTTCTCGTACAACTATTCTAACAACAAGATTTGGATTCAATGGTTCCTCAAGAATTACTTTCGGTTCCCTTTTCAATTTCTTCTGAGATCTTTACTTCTCAAGAGTTGATGAATATGGGCACTTCATTCTAGTAATTCAATGTGGGTTCTAGAGATATGAATTACTAAAAGAGTATTTATGGTATGAAATAGAGGGGTTTTGATTTTGAGAGAGGAGATCTTGAGCGAAGAGAGAAGTGGAAGATATTGGATTTTTTTATCATTTAGGGATTTCAAGCATTGAAAAATCAAAAATGTGACATAAAAAAAATAAAATAATCATCACAAAAATAAGGGAAATAAAATACAAAAAAAAAATTAAATTGAGTCATTATGATTAAACCGAAATAGATTATCACAATTTCATTATTATAATGGGAATCCAAACAGTGTGACTATATCATTGAGATAGTGAGTGTAAGATAGTAACTGAAAGATAGTAAGTGAGAGATCGTAAACATGAGATAATAACTTAAAGTCAGTAACTTGTAAAACTGTGAAAGTGAGGTAGTAATTCGAAGACAGTAACTTGTGAAACCAAGAATCTTGAAACCGTAAGCTGTGAAATAGTAACTGTGAGACATAAAATCCTGAAACCATAAATCATGAAATTGTAAGTTCAAGACAGTAAACCTTTCACTTAAAACTTATCTTCCCTAATTCATGTATGATGTAATTTATCCTTTCATAATTTAATGGATTAGTGAATATATCTGTAATCTAATGTTCAGTGCCAATGAATTCCAAAGTGATATCACCCTTTTAACAATGATGGTTCAAAATGTGATGTCTTACATCAATATTATTTTTCCTAGAGTGTGAAATATGATTCTTTGAAATGTTAATAGCACTTTTATTGTCACAATTTATAGGTAAATGTCTAAATTGATATCCATAGTCTAGTAATGTGTATTTAATCCAAAAAATTTGTTCACAACAACTACCAAAAACTATGTATTCATCTTCATCATTAGATAATGAAATAGAGTATTGTTTCCTACTACACGATGACACTAGAGAATTTCCTAAAATGTGACATGTTGCAGAAGTTCTTTTTCTATCTAACTTACAAAACCCAAAATCAGCAGTAGAATAGCTAAATAATTAAAATTATTGTCCTCTAGGATAGAAAATCCTAGATTGGGTGTATGTTTGAGGCATTTGAAAATTCTTTTAACATCATTTAAAAGAGACTCTTTAGGTTTTTCTTCAATGTGAGCACACATTCATACACTAAACATAATATCAGGTCGGTTAGAAATTAAGTAGAGTAATCTTCCAATCATTGCCCTATAAGTGGTTTGATCAATAGATTTTCTATCTTTATCAAGATCCAACTTACAAGTAGTACTCATTGGAGTATGAAAACTTTTAGTGTTTCCCATGCCAAAAGTTTTTAGAAGATCTTTAATATATTTGATTTGATTTAAAATAATACCATCTTTATTTTCAAATATTTTAAATCCAAGAATGAATTTTAGTTCACCTATTATCCTCATTTAAAATAAATTTTTCATTATTTTAGAAACCTTAATACATAATGAATTTTTCCAAGATATAAAAATAATATCATCTACATAAATTTTAACTACTAAAACATCATTGGAAATTCGTTTTATAGAAATATTAGGGCTATATATACCTTTTTTAAAACCATTCTAAATAAGAAAAGTGCTTAATCAATAATACCAAGCTCTTGGAGCTTATTTTAAACCATATAAAGCTTTTGATAATTTTAAAACATGATTTGGAAAGAGAGTATTTTTGAAACCAGGGGGTTTTTCAACAAAAACATCCTCATCTATATGACCATTTAGGAATGCACTCTTGACATCCATTTGATATAGTTTGAAAATCAGATGTGATTCATATGAAGGAAATATTATAATGGCTTCATATCTAGATACTGGTGTAAAGGTATCCTCATAGTCAATTCCTTATTCTTGACTATAGCCTTGTGCAACCAATCTTTCTTTGTTTACAACTATGTTACCAGCTAAATCTACTTTATTTCTAAACACCAACTTTGTGAATATGGTAAAAATTTATTTGGGTCTATCTAGATGTTTACAAACATTGTTCCTTTCAAACTGATTATGTTCTTCTTACATAGAAATTGCCAAAAAATTATCATTGATAACATCATTAATGTTTTTAGGTTCAAGTTGTGACAAGGAAACTTCATGTTCAACCTGATTTATAAGATAAGCTCTAGTTTGTGTTCCTTTATATAAATATCTAACTAAAACTACTAAAATATGGTTCTTAAGAGTAATAGAAGTTCTAGAAAAATAGGGGTTAGTGATTTTAGGTTCTAAAATAGGTTTGGGTTTTTTATGGATTGAATATGGAGAATTTCCAGAACTATAAGGTTTAACAGATTCCTTCACAGTATGGTTAGGGGATTTAACATTAATGTCTAGATTTGACATATCATCCTAAATATTTTCTAGATAGGTCTTAGGATCATGTGGATCTATCTCATCAAACATGACCTGAAAAGATTCCTCGACACATTTAGTCCTTTTTTTAAAAATCTATAAACATTACTAGAGATTGAATATCCTAGAAAGATTCATTCATCACTCTTGGATGAATATTTTTGAAGATTTTACTTGGTATTGAGGATATATACTTTGAAACCAAAGACTTTGAAGTAGTATAGTTTGGATTTTCTATTATTCCAAAATTCATGTGGAGTTCATTTAAGGATAGGTCTAATAAATAATCTATTAATAATATAGCATGTTGTATTTACAGCTTCAGCCCAAAAATAAATAGGTAATTCATATTCACTAAGAATGGTTCTAGAAATTTCTTACAAGGACCTATTTCTTCTTTCTAAAAATCCATATTTTGAGGTCTTCTAGGGGAAGAGAAATTATGAATATAGACAATTCGTGAGAAAAGGGATTCAAAATCTTGATTTTCAAACTCACAGTCTTAGTCACTTCTTAGAGATTTAATTCTAATTCCACTAATATTTTCAACAGTTTTTGTATACTTTGTTAAATGAGAGCATGATTCAGTTTTTTGAACTAAGAAAAAGGTCAAAGTATACCTTGAAAAGTCATCTAAAAGAACATAAACATCATGATTCTCATTTAAACTAGAAACTATAGATGGTCCAAATAAATCCATGTGAATCAAATAGAGAGGTTGTGAAGTTGAGACTTATTTATTTTTTTGAAGTTAATTTTTCGTTGTTTAACATTTTGATAAGGATTACACACTTTATCATTTGGAAACTCTAGTTTGGGTAGATATTTGACTAAAATTTCCCTATTTAGATTTCTAAGGGAGTGAATATTACAGTGTCCTAGTCTTCTATGACAAAGCCAATAATTTTTGGGAAATACACTTAATCATGAATCATTTTGAGAAACTAAATAATATAAGTTAATAGAACATACAAATTCATTTTTAATGAAAAGAATACTAATTCATTTTTAGAATTAAAAACATTTCAAGAATAATTTTAAAAGATAACATGAAATCCATCGTCACATATTTTTGAAATACTAAGAATATTATATTTTAGTGCATCAATGAAAAGTACATTAGAAATTAAAACTATGTTAGAGTTACCGATTTGGAATAGGCCAATGATTTTTCTTTTAGCATTGTCACCAAAAGTGACATGGCCATCATAAATTTTTATTAGGTTCTTGAAACATGAATATTCTCCTATAACGTGTCTTAAATATGCACTTTTCATGTACCATAAACATTTATAGGATCTATTCAAACAAATTTCTTATACAATAGTCATATAAAAATAGACTTTGGTACCAATATTTGTTTGGGTATAGTAATATTAGTAACTAGTTCCTTAGGAACCCACATCTTCCTTTTAGGTTTATTATAATAATTATATTATGTATTTGAGAAATAAACATTATTTGATCTATAAAAACTCAAAACAGTAGAGTATGTATCATAATTTGAACTAGAATAATGTTTTCCTAAACTAGGAATAAAGTGTTATGTTCTAGATTTAAAAACAAAATTGGTTTGACCAAAATTTATTTTACCAGGTTGATAGCCAATACCTATAATGTATTTAGGGAAAATGTTTTTACCTAGAATTTGTACTAATATATCTTTACCGTTATTAAACCATTCAATTTTCTTTCTCAATTGTTCATTAGATAGATTTAATTAATTGTTTTCTTTAAGTAATTGAACATTTTTCTCTCTTTCTACAGCATGTTCAGATTTAATAGTTGTGGTACGAACATACTGTCTATTTAAATACTTTTATTTATATTTCATTTCATTAAATGTCTCTTAAAAAATATTGAAATACTCAAAAATTTTTATTTAGACATATTTTCATAATCAATTTCATCTCTGTAATAATAGGAATTTTGTACAAGATATTCCTGGATTACCTCAGATGTGTTTTTCATGAGAAAGATATTAGTTTTATTAGCCTGTTCATCATGTGAAGAATATGAGTCACTTGAACTATCATCAGAAGCCCACTAGGTTTCTTTCATTTATTTATTATAATTTCTATCTTTTTCCTCATATTTCTTTTTTATACTTGATCATGCGACAATAATCCTTTACATGTCCCTTTAGCTTACATTCGTAAAATAGTATCTCATCAGACTTGTCATTTCTTTTCCAATCCTTCTTCCGTCTTCCCTTTTTATCATATCTTCCTTTGAAGTTAGGATTTCTGGAAAATTTATTCCTTTTTTAAATTTCATAAACCTTATGGATAATTGATCCATCTACTCATCTTTTTCAGGTGATGATTTTTCACTACTAGAACTTTCTACAGAGGCTTTTAGTTTCTCCATTTATTTTTTAGAGGTAGTGGTCTTAAATGCAACAAATATTTTTGGGTTCATCCTCCTCTTCATTATTGACCTTCATATCTTCTTTGTACATCATTAGTTTCCCAATGACTTATTTGATAGGCAATTTAATAATATCACAGGACTCTCTAATAGATATTGAAGTTCCTATCCATCTATCAGGTAGGCATCTGAGAATCCTCATAATTTTTTCTTGGTATGTAACCTCTATTTTGAGAGATCATTGTGTTTAAAATTTCATTGAACCTAAGATACATGTAAGAAATAGGATCATCAGGATTCATCTTAAAATTATCTAATTTAATAGTATATGTGTTAAGTCTCATTTCCTTAACACTAGATGTTCCTTCATGTGAAACAAACCACGTATCCCAAATTTCATGGGCTGTTTTACATGTAGAGATTCTATTGAATTCATCATCTCCTAAAGATAACTATAATACATTCATGGATTTGAAATTATTTTTATAAGAAATCTTAGTTGGGTCATCCCAAGTATTTATAGCAGTAGCATGAATCTTACACTCATCTACAATTTAATACCAAATTTCAAAACCCATACATTCTAAATGCCTTTTTCATTTTAATTTTACATTGGGAATAGTTAGTCCCATTAATGAATGTAGGTCTATTGGTAGCATAATCTTTTTTCCTATTATCCATAATAAGGAAATACCTTTTGAGATCTTGAAATTTAAAACTAACATAAATTTATAGGTTTTTAATGTACAACTAAAATCATACTTCAAAATATTTTACTATAGATTCTTAAAAAGAATGATATCCTCTAATACCAAATTTTGTTCAGAGTAGAGTACTCAAGAGGGGGGGGGGTGAATTAAGTATCTATACAAATGTTTTGTTAAAAAGTTCAATTAAAAAGATTCTCCAATTAAAATTAAAATAGTCTAGTTAATCATGTTAATATGGTTATAATAGTTTGGATGTTAAAATAACTTCTCATAAGATTGATTAATTCCCATTAATATCAATGTTAGTAATTGATACAACTTTTGATGCTACTCTAATAGGGAAAAATAGTTATAACTTCTATCCAAGACTAACTGTCAAAGTGAAGTTTATTTTTCTGAAATATAAATTAAAATATAGAAAGGCTAAATTAAAAGACACAGCAGATACGAAAAGTGGTTCAGTCTCAAGATGATACCTAATCCACTCCAATTAGTGGTAATTTAGAACCCTATAGTTTATATTGATAAACTTGATCCACACCCTTGATCGGGAAAAAAATAGCACACATGACTGTCTAGTTCACACGACCTCCTACACTATTCTATGTGGAAAAAATGAACAACCAGGTCACACAGGACCTCTTACAGAGTTATGCGTGGGTGAAGAAAAGAGTAGAACAATATTGGAGATAGGATATCTAGTATCCTAAATTTTAATATAGGAGACAGTGTGTGTTTTAATAAAGATATACACACTTCTTGAAAAGTAGTTAATGAAGTAAACAACAAATAAAATATGAAGAGAAAGTGTTATAAGTGACCTTAGTGTTATTCTATCCAGCTTTGGACTTGTAGGATGTTGCAGATGTGACTTCTGAGTCATCTTTTGAAAATAGAATATCAAAAGTCTAGTGCTCTAGTTTCCAGTTCGATGAAGTGAGCTATATATCTTATGTTCTTCATTGATTTGGTAGTCTGGAGATGTTTGAGGATCTGATCTATGGTAGTTCAGCTTTTTTGGATTGACGGTTCTCTGTGTGTTCTTTAGTAGTATATTGTTGAATGCATGCATTAGCTTTTCAAATTCTCTATCATCTGTTGATATGAGTCTCGTGTTCTTGTATTTATTTGGGGGTGCATGAGTTGTGGCTAATAAGAATCATGAATTCTACACCTCATACCTCATACTGTCAATTGACATGTCTACAAAGAAATATTAATAATTTTTGTGTCATTAAATAACTATAATATGACTATTAGAAATTAAATTGAAAATGTTAGAAGAGATTAAATAATGGTGTCACAGTTTGTGTTGAAATGGTGTCACTTGGAAACAATGTCATTGGGAAATAGTGTCTTCTCCTTTTCCTTTGATCGATGAGATAGCCACGATGTGACAATTGCATTGAGATTAGGAACTGATATTACATATGCGGTGTCAGGATCATGGTGTCTCAGGACCCATTTATAGTCATTTATCAAAACATTGAACAATGTCTTGGTGATGGTCGTAAGGAACCGGTGTCACAGACTTTATGAAATATAAAACTGGTTACGGTGTCTGGGTTATGGTGTTAGGATTATGGTGGTGGGATTACGGTGTTAGAGTCATGGTGTTTAGGTTATAATATTAAGGTCACAGTGTCTGTGTTATGGTGTTAGAGTCACAGTGTCTGGGACTTTTCCAAAATCTAGAACTGGTGTCAGACTTATGGTTTCTCAGACTTATCCAAATATCTATAAAACTATCTTATGAAATAATATTCCCAAAATCAATTAGACATAAGAATTAATATAATAAAACATTATAGAACCGGATCAAATATAGTTTAAAATATTAAAAAATTACTCAAACATGATTTATAAGATTTTGAATCAGGATCTTGTGAAAGTTTATACCATCAGTTGTAAACATTAAAGCATAGGGAAACAAACCTTCTATACACATGATTTGAGATAGATTAAACAAGGTTAATAGGATTTGTGATCATTAAAACATGATGAAAACATGAGGAGTCCAATAGATCTATAGTGATACATAAAAGAATGGAATGGGATGTTTACTTATATAAAATGATATAGTGATATAACATTCCTCTAACCAATGGAACATCCTTGAGAAAAATTACCTGACTCTGGATTTGGAACAAGATGCGGTAATTTTTTGCACTGAAGATATGAAGGAATTATCTATATATTGAAAAGTGGGATATATATTGATCATACAATCTTAACATACATATTCACATATTATTATTTTAATATTTTTTAAAATATATTTTAATATTAGAAAATTTTTGATGAATTCTCAATACATTACCACCCTATGAAGGTGAATAGGGTGGTTGATGCTCTGAGTTGAAAGGACCATGCAAGTTTGTGTTGAAGAGGATTGAAATAGATCTTATCTGTCTGGATTATCAGAATATAAATATTGAAATTATAAATAAAAGGGAAAGATCCTATATTTCTCAAATAAATGTTCAATCATCCATAACCGTGTGGATTAAATATGTACATAAGGAACATGTGAAATGCAAAAGAATGTGAGGAATGAACCTAAGTTCAACTATGATTGTAATTGAATGAAAACGTTCAGGAACCAAGTTTGTGTCCTGTAAAGAATATATTTTTAGAGGAATATATTTGATGAATCTCAAAGTTCATCATTCTCTATCCATCTTGGAATTACAAATAAATATAGAGATCTAAAATAATAATTTTGGTGGGACTACATGAAAATGACTATTGCAAAGTAAGTATCTTGATGTTTTGTATGTCAACATATTAAAGATATGAGATGAAATTATAAATGTATGTTATAACCATTACCCATACTATAATTTAAATGGGAAAACATCACCATTGAATTCATTTTAGACTCCCTAAAACATCTAAGTCCATAATGTTATTGGGGTTGTAGTCGGTCACCTTAAAAGTGAACACATTTTATTCCTGTCATAGAAAATTTATCTGATGATCATATTTCCAAGATATATATTAAAAAATTGGTAAGGATTCATGGAGTACCAAATTATATTTCATCAAATAGTGACCCAGGGTTCACCTCAAAATTATGGAGATGTCTTCAATAAGATTTGAATATAGAGTAGAACTATAACAATACATATCATCCCCATAAAAATGGACAGCCTAAGAGGACCATTTATATAATGGACCATAAACATGTATATTTAAATCACATGATATAAAATAAAATATTTTATTACAATACCTTCCCATGATCTTTTAGATTTCGAGTTTTAATGAATTGGGAAAAAACATTAACTAACAAAACTGATTCCCTTTTTTTACTAATGGGCATTTCTTACAGTATATAAGAGACTTCATAATTCATAAACAGTATTAGAAATCTCCCAATTATTATCCACATAAGATACTCCTCTATAAATATACTATATTTATTTTCTCCATATTTTTTGGAATTAGAAACATAAGAAAACAGGTGAGCTTAGATGTTCAGTAAAGGTAAACGTAAGTGATAACAATCAATGATCACAAGTGATAATAAGATGTGCGTATGATTATAATTAGGATATATAAGGATTTTATACCCAATAAATAATAGATCATAAATCATTTAATAACATAAGAATGCATCAGGAAAATGAATAATATCCAAAAAATAAAGAATACATGATAATTATGACATATTTAGAAGCATGGAAATCATAAAATAGTGGATCAAGTTTCATAACCTATTTCCCTTAGTAGACTAGGCTTCACTCACTGATTTCCCTTGGTGAATCAGGATTCAATCACTTGATTACATTTGTGGATCATGATTCACTCACATAATTTCTTTGTTTAATAAATTCATCGCAACTCATTTCCCATTATCTCACGAGATATGAAACCTTATCCAATACATTTTAGGGTGATATAGGACCCCACCCATAATCATCTATTCATATTTCTTCCACAAGATATCAATCATTCAACATATTAGGAAATCCCATGGGAATAAAATCGGTTTTATTTCTCATGTCTTAAATAAACCATAAAAATTAAGTGTGTTTCACATCCTTTTCAAATTGAATCACATAAGGAAAACAACCGTACATCTATCAATAATCATAAGATGATAGATTATTATAAAATAAACAGGTATCCAAAGATATTTTGTAACAATTATTTAAAAAAAATTCAATCAAGATAATAAATAATATGTTATTTACACCATATAGATAAAGGTTATAAATTTAATCCAATAATTTCCCCAATAAATTTATGTATGGTATCTAGGTAAATAACCATCAATTGAAGGAATCAAAAGGTTTTATTCACTCAGGAAAGTAAGTGGAAGAAAAATTATAGTTATACACTTAATATTTTTATGGAAAAAATGGAAGTTATATATCATTTATCTTATAGATATTTAAAATTTTTAATTTATGAAAACATAGGTAAAGAATAAATAGGTATATTATTAATACTTTTATAAGAATAATATAATCTTACTTTAAAAATCATGATGAAAATGACGATTTTTCCATGAAAACCCTTTTAAATAAAAATTATAGAATAATAAAAAAAAAAATTTACTTTTTGAAACCATGAAACATGGGAAATAAATTTCAAATTGATGGGAAATAAATTCTTGTGAATTTTTTTAAAATAATTTACTTTTATTATTTTTATAAATAAAGTCTAAGTAATAAAGCCACCAATTTATTTTGAAAAGTAATTTTCAGAATGTTTGGAAAGAAAACATTTTAGACAAATTGAATCATTATTTTTTAAGAAATATATTAGAGTATATTCTTGAAAAATATATAATTTTTTTTATAGAAAATGTGGGGTAAAAGATAAAATATTTTATTTTGAAGGACAATATATTTTTAATACATTGAAATAATTTTTTTACAAGACACAACATAAAAAGTGAAACAAAACAACATTTTTAAAATAGTATATGGTAAATATAGTGGTCACCTAAGATAGAACATAATTGTTTTTCCAATTATAATGAATAACATTAGGGGGAATGGAAAATATATATAAGGATAGGAAACCATCATTAAAGAGTACGTGAGTTATTATCAATAACGATATTGTTTTTGAGAAAGAAATTCTATCAAGGGGAATGATTTGAATTAAAATGTATATTTACAATAGAAAGTATGATAAAATACAATTAATTAAATTCTTATGGTCTAAGAATCTAATATTGGAAGAAATAAGTACAAGAAGAATCTTAATAACTCAATAAATGGTGTTGAGTTAACAAAAAACATTACAACAATGGTATATTTTGTACCAAAATACATTTAAATAAAGAACAATATATGGATCTTAAAAATAGATTAATTTCAGGAATATAGAAAAATAAATTAATTATGAATTATTCAAACTATATAAATGAAATTGTGCAATATAATATCAAACATGTCGCATGGATTTGAAAATTAGACAAAGAAAACTTTATAAATTTTGTAATTTTTGAGTTGAAAATCCATGAGATAAAGAATATGGAATAGAATATTAAAAATAATAAAATATTGTATAATCACAATAAAAATATAAAAGGTACAATATATTAATAATTCTAAATAAAATATGGTGTATAATAAAAACATATGTCTCAATGGGTGAAAATTTAGATAAGAAACTCTTACCTTGTTCCTGATTCACTCAATGAATGTGCCTAATTTCTTGAATAATCAACTTAAATTTATTATATAACTACTTAGTAACCTTATTATTATACATTTAATTTAATATATACTATTTATTATCATATTCTTCTTATTTTTAAATAGTTTTTTCTTTTGTTTTTGTGAGAATTTAATCGGTTTCGACTTATTACGTTAATTTTAGAGATTGAAGATGATATTTTAATATAAAAATATTTAATTATTATAAAATTTATATAACCATTAAAAAATAATTATTTTATTATGAAATAATATTAATACTAGTATTTAAGTTCCCATGAATCTTCTATGATTGTGTTTTATACCATCGTTCAGGTAGGTGGTTAAACCAACCCAAATAAGAACACGTTATAACTCGATGGATGAGTATGGTTAAAGAGGTGTATAATATAATTATAATAGAACAATAATGATATTATTTATATTTTTTAATTTTTTTAATTATATTTTATGTGTTTTTTATAAATATTTAATATCAAGATAAAAAATTAAAAATGTTACTTCGTGGAGGCAGTAGTCCCCATAATGCATAGTTAATGTTAATTTATTTTTATAAGTTGATGGAAACAGATAAATAATAATATTCACATTAATAAAAAAATACTTAAGTATAATAATTATACTAATTTCATTACATTACTATGGTTATGGTCGGTCTGGGAGAGAAGTATTAAGATGAAATGGTAAGGAGTATGCAATACACACATTGGTACCTTAAACATTTTCTTGAAAGTCTCCATATAAACTAAAGGATTCGGATAAATAATTGAGACCAAATTATTTTTAAATTGAGATAGGATTCAAGGAGGAAAAAATGGAATAGTTTTAGGAAATAATTTTTTAGAATACGTCTTCCATGAATGGGTGTAAATGTCCCCTTTAATAATTAAAGAAAATGGAACTTTTTGCGAATAAGATTAATTTTTCAATGACATAATTACACTATTCAAGGGTGAATGACTCAAAATATATGAAATAATGGTGTGTGGGGTGATATTATGTTGATAAAGACTCATTAAATTATTCAAAAACATGTTTTAAACATATTGGATGTCATTTGATCTTATATTTTTACTTTTATCTTTTTTTACCCGTGTAACTAGTTTTTACCCAAGTAACCTATATTTTAGTAAACATATAAAATAATCCATATTATTAAATTTGAATATGTGAAAAAAAATTTAATATACATTCAATCTAATTGAATTTATAATCATTATGAAATTAGTTTTTAAATTTAAAAATTTTATATATGGAAAAATTGTTTCGTTGGAAAATGTTGTTTTCACAATTACGTGTTCTTAATGTTATTTAGCATTTATTATGAATTTAATCAGTGATAATTATTTTAAATATAGGTTTAAAAATTATATTAGATTCATTTTTGAAATTATATTAATTTATTTTATTATATAAAAATTA
This sequence comes from Viscum album, assembly GCA_963277665.1. NCBI lineage: Eukaryota > Viridiplantae > Streptophyta > Magnoliopsida > Santalales > Viscaceae > Viscum > Viscum album. The sequence goes on from OY728145.1 coordinate 2,053,704,323, forward strand.
AATGATCCTGATAAAACAATTTTTTGAAATTAACAAATTTACCATTATCATGATAATTAAATTTAATCCTAGTAATCATATTTTTATGACTAAAAATGAAATTGAAAAAAATTAAATAATTTTTTAATGGTAAACTAATTTTAGAAAAAATGAAAAATTACAACAGTCTAAAGGAATGGATTTTACAATAGTCACTTTGAAATAAGAAATCCATTTATTATATAATTTTTATAGGTGTTAAAAACTAATTTTTTAACATATGAATCTAAATAAATTTTTAAAGAAAAATATTAATATTGATTACACAATTATACACATGGGTTTTATAAATTAAAATATAGTAATTTAAAATTATTTATTTTAATTATAAATATATATTTTATAGAAAAAGGTTTTAAAAACATTCATGTCATTATTATATTATGATAATGTCTTAAAGGTGATACTTTTAACAATATCAATATTATCTCACTATTCACCTAAAAATTAGTTATTTTAAAAGATCATAAAAATTAACCATAAGCTAATAATTTAAACTCTAAATCCAAAAAAATAAATGAATTTAGTAAAAATAAAATTGAAATTTTTTATAATTTAACTGTTAAATAAAAAAATAAATACATAATGAAAACTATTTTTGATTGGAAAATAAATTTTTAAATATTAACTATTCTTCTTCTTATTTTATATCAATTACTATTTTATTAATACATTATTCATATCCACAATATATATTTATCCACAATGTATTTATTTTTTTAAAATAAACTACACAAGGGGTATTTTTTTATAAATATTATATTTAAAATGCTTAAATCAATCTTATTAGTTATTTTGAAATAATTATTAGATTTTCAAAAATGACTTATAATTAATAATGACCTTTATTTTTATATACATATATTTTATAATTTAGTTTCATATATTTTTACCCACAAATCCTATGACTATATTTTAATGGCTATATAACATTCCATGGTTTGTTTTTCTTCAGCGTTGCACATGAAGCTATTGAAAAAATATATTATTAAAGAAAATATATAATTTAATTCTCAAAGTGTTACATTCCCCCACACTAATTAAATAAATTGAATCCCCAAAATATTTATTATCACTTTCCAAAAACAATTCATAATGGTATCTAGAGATAATTACGACTCAAGATGTAACTTCTAAGGGATATACACATTTCTATCTTAGGAAAGACTAGGTTACATATCTTTTCCATTATAGTAGGAATATATTATTTTTATCAAAATGTTAATCTAAATATTCCTCTTTACCAAAGTCTCAGGTGTTTCTAGGTACATACCTTTCATAACTTCATTTTCATAATCCTTATATTAGGTTGAGATAATACAAAGATACAAGAGGTGGTGAATTATATTATTTTAAAAACACTTGAATAATTAATATGAAATATTATTTTCTTCAATTGATTATAGAGAGAAATACTAAAATTATATCACATCAATTTTATAGTGGTTATAGGAAAAAATATCCCCTAGTCCACTCTACAAACACTCTCTTAGCAAGATCAATGATTTTCACTAAATAGTTCCTCTTATCTGGAGACCGCAACAAATGAGTTTTAGTAGTTGAAACCTTACAAAAAATCAGGTTCATTAATAGGAAATGTCAATAATCACAGCTTATTATGATAATTTTACACTCCACTATGACCGAGAAAAAGTAGTCAACACTTCAAATGTAATATACAATATATATATTCTTTAAAAATATTTAGCACATAGTTGTAGAAACAAGTAAAAAAATGAAGTTTTATTAAAAGAATTAAAATAAATACTTCTCTGTATAGATCTTCTAAAGAATCTTTTTATTATTATAGATAATATTAAAATGAACATCAATAGAAAAAATAAAATTTTAAAAAACATATAGAATTCACAACAACAAATTGAAACACATATCTCTGTAAAGTGTAGTATTGAAAGATAACTTCAATTAACATGAAGCAAAAAATTTACAAAGAAATATAATAGAAAAAGTAATATGAAAAATGAATGTTGGATTATAACATGTATGTCTCCAATGTGTAGTACTTCATATAATAATAACTATATTTTACAGGATTCGACCCGTCTTTTTTTGTCTCACACAACCACATAATTTTCATTGAGAATAAATAATAATCTCAATTTACATTATTCAAAAAAGATCCTAAAACAACACCAGATAAAATAAAATTTTCAACATTCTCACAGTGTTTGAAATTTGAATTTAATCACCCTTTAAAAATTCCACAATACCTTATAAATTGGAATGATTTATTCCTCTGATTAATTGTCTTTGAATTGGTCTTTGAATGATGTTAAATAACATTTTTTCTTTGGAAAAAACCATTGTATAGAATGTAGAAATAATCCACAATTCAAATATCACATACGATTGATTCAATTTGTGGTAAAATTATGTAAGGATAACTCCCAAATTGTGGTATAAAACATGTGGTTGTTTCCAAATTTTAGTTTTAAAATCAATACATTAAACACTTAAATGTAGGGTTCTTCACAAAATTTAGGTTCCCAAACCTAACGTTCAGTCCAAACGTAAGGTTCCAAAAGTAGAATTACTAAATAAAATTTAGGTTCCCAAACCTAACATTCACCATAAACATAGTTCCATGAATTGTGATTATATAATTCTTAGAAAATGTCAAGAATAATTTTGAATGTAAATTCAAGGGAAAATTAATATTCCAATAAATATAATCCTAAAATCCACTTAAATAAAATTCATTGGAAAAGAAACTGAGGGTGTTTTTGAGCATCAAAATAAAATTAAAATTAATGAAATTTTTGGAAAAACATTTGAACAAAAATATCCCCCATTATGATGATCATAAAACCTAAACAAATACAAATATAAATATAAAAATTTAAATATATTTTAAATTGTAATCAAATAGAGAGATTTTATTTTAATAGTTTTAATTGAAATGTTATGTTTATCCAAATATAAATGCGTTTTTGATATAAAAAAGTTGATAGATGGATTATAACACATTCAGTGTAGAAAAAAAATGTAATTCAAAATTATTTTAATCCAAAAAAATGTATCTTAAAAATGAATAGGATCTTAAACATATAATAGTAAATATATAATAATGATAAAATATAAAAATATTAAATTAAATAATATATTTTTATTAATCATCTCAGATTAAAAATATGTTTTAGATCAGGGGTTTAAATTAGATAAGGATTAGTATGACAAGAATGTTGAGGCTCATCAAAAGAAGACTTTGGAATTAGAGAATCATGAACACTCTGTAGCACAACCTTTAACTCATCTATTGATAACTTGAAATTCTAATTAATTAGACCAACCCGTTATTTCATCAAAAACCTTGAATCTTGGTATAATTTCATAACACCCACCAAATTCAATTTTTGAAAATTATGAATAGTCTTATAAGATTAAAAATATCTATCAATAATTTCACCTAGTTTGTTGACCAAACTCTGAACACCGGGCTCTACAGAGGTTAACTATTCAACTAGCTCTTTCTAATTGTCTAACATATTGTGTTGTAGAATACTATCACATGTAAATCACTGAATTTTTTTATTAGTGACTAAAAAAATGATAGTAAGAGACTCCAACCTCTTTGTAAGAACCCATTTTTTTAGAATGGGTCAAAATACCAACCATGTTTGAATTTTTGACTTGTTCCTGAAAAAACTGGGAATATTTGGGAAGCTTTGAAAATTTGAAAACTACACACTGTGTACTCTAAAGTACCTGTTGTGTATGGGTTAAGCAAGTTCCAGCCGTGTGCTTGCCCCGTACATGCCGTGTGATGAACATGTAATTTTTTTTACTACAAGACATGTAGTGTTGCTTGAAACTCCGTGTATCATCCTTTCTGCATGCCGGCTAAGTTCTATCAGTGTGTCAACTCGTGTGGTGCGTCCAAGCCATGTGGCTAACTCTACCTAAATCAAAGTACAAACAAGGCCACTATACAGAGTGTAGTCATTATTACAAACCGTGTACTTTTTTTTGCATTAATGAAAGAGCGCCGCGTCTTATTTTAAAAATCCTCTTATTCTTCCCCAACTTCGGAACAGTTACGTCCTGAAAACCCGAAGAACATCCCTTTCCCTATAATCTTCATCTGGATTCCGTTCTTCAATATGTAAATGTCTGAGAGATTACAACAATCAGGCTAAAATCATGCACCCTGTTTCATTCTAGTTTCTTTGCCTCACACGTTGTTGTTTCCATCTAAGTGGAATTTTTAGGATTTGACGGAAATGTAAATCTACAAAGATTTACTTCAAATTGTATCTAGATATCAGACGTGCCTATGTCTACGAGTCTCAGGTAGGTGGTTCATATCTTCTTTTGTGTTTTCGCAGATCTTTGGGTGGCGCGGCTTAAAGCGTATATTTGGTTATTTTGAGAAAGACCCTAATTTAACTTCTATTTCCTGTTTAATTGTTATTTGACCTATGGGATGCCTTTGTATATACCCTGTTACTTGTTTTTCTTGAGCGAGGTCGGGCAAGTGGTCATTCCTCATTGAGGCATTTTGGCCGAGGAGTTCCAAAATGGTTATAATTGAATTCTATGGTTTTAAATTTTTGATCTTAGTTTATTAAACCTTGAGGTGAATTATTAGAGGCTTTAAAGAACTTAGTGATGGTATGAGACAAAACATGGTTAGTGTAATTCAACTGTTTAGTTTGTTTTTCCTGTTTAAATTATTTCTTTTGATTGTATGTATATATGTGATTTGTGATATTGCATATGCTGGAACCTTCAATTTGTGTTGGGCGTGACCCAAATATTCTCGAGTGATGCTGATCATTGGTTGGGCTTGGCCCGAGTTACATTGGGTGGTTCTAACCATGGGATTTGGCTTCATGGATGTCATCTTGAGGAAGGGTGACTGTAAGGTTGGGCATGGCCCATGTTACTTGGATGGCGAGGCTGTCGGACTTGATCGGCCTGGTTGTAGGGACACAAGGTTTCAAAGGTTTTGTGGCTTGGGTACTATTTTGGTGATTAATGCTCACCCATAACTTTGAGTAGTGTGAACTTAGAGAGACTTCGTGATTTGGTGGTTTTGAGCACTCTTGTGGGTAGAGGACCCCATTATTTTAGGTTTAGGTACTATTGGTTTGGGGGTGCTTTACGTAGGAAGCCACATGGAAGGTGAGGAACCTTTAGGGGATAGTAGTGAGGATATTGGTTTGGGGGTAGAGGCTCTCTGTTATTTTAGGGCGGCCATCAGTGTCCCTCCGATTACTATATTTGAGGGCAGACATCACTGCCCCTCCAGTTACTTTATTTGAGGGAAGACATCATTGTCCCTCCGATTACATTATTTGAGGGTAGGTATCACGGTACCTCCGGTTACTTATTTGTGGAAAAACATCGCTACTCCTCCGATTTACTATTTCTTGGGTGTTCCTTCGATACGTCGGAACTTGAGACACACTATGTCATGGGGGCACATGGTTCTAGGTTTCATGATAGAGATTCCGGTGTTGGCGGAAATAGGTGACACTTCATAGTGGCTGCTGAGCACCAGTGGAATTTATGTTATTTGTGCATCGTACTATTTACTATTTTCCTTAGAACAACATTCTTGCTTAAACATTTATATTAGGTACGCACCGTTGGGTGGTATCCTACTGAGATTATTCTCACACCCTACATGTGACCTTCAGGATGCATGTAGACTTTTTGGATTTACGTGCATGAAAGAGGCCAGCTTCAAGAGTTGGACTGTTTTAGATGTTGCATGGAGATGGTAGGGACCTTGTGGTCTTTCATAGATGGAGTTTACTTTGTTTTGATTCATTTCCTATATCAGTATGCTTACTTGTTTTGTAGCTATAGTGGGTTAGACATTTCTAACCTTTACATATGGATATGTATGACTTGGTTTGTATGAATGTTTTTCATTCATTGATAGTTACAAGTGATCAGCTTGCTGTTGTGTTTACTTTTCGTTGTTGATGTTTATATTTATTGCTTCCACTATTTATCAATATTGAATATGCTTCCACTCTTTGGGTCTGGTTTGAGTCTATTGAGTCATTTATTCCGCTTCATCTTTATTATTATCCTCGGACCAATACCCTTATTATCCTCCGAGAGGGTATAGCCTCCCCAAAATACTTATAAGACCCTCGCTGCTAGTCGTAAACCTTTGGCATTTGGGGAGGTGCGCCTAAGGTAGTAACACCTGACCCGTTTAGCACTGTTTAGGTGGCTACTCGGGTCCAGGTTGTTACAAAGTGGTATCAGAGGAGTTTTTGATAGAGATTTAGTAGGAGTGTTTTGCTGGATACTAATGAGATTGATACCTCTCTTTTTATTTCTCCGGGTATTACATTTTTTGGATATGGTTTAATAGAGAAAGGTTGTTACTGGAACTGTGTTTCTATCTTGTGCTTGGGTGCCTACAGCCCCAGGTACGAGGGAAGGACCAAGTTTCTATGGGTGGGACTTGTTGTTTGATTTTTGGTCAGAGTACAGTTTATATGATTTCCACCTGAGTGGCTCACTTTATACGTAATGTTATTGATTGTGATACATAACCCTTGACCCGATGTGGTAAGGGAGAATTGGACCTTGGCCCGCTATGGCAATGCGTGATTTTTTGGCTTTTGATAAGAACATTTTTAGGGTATTTCAATTTCATTACTGCATGTATGATTTGTGAAGTGATAATATCATGTTAATAATATCAATTTCCATGCTTTGTATTATTTTTAAATGTGAATAAATGAAATTCATGAAATTTTTTATTATTTATTGTAATGTGTCATTCCATGATTTATATATTTTTAGAATTTTATATGGAAGAGTATTTGGGTCTGGCTCTTGTACAAGCTGGCATGTACTGTGGATGAGGTGATTTTGATCACTAGGATTGGGAAACTCGGTCTTTGGTTTGAGGCAACATTGGTTGTCTGGATGGGCATTGCCCGAGGTAGTTTTGATACATGGCTCTATTGAGGGCGGGTAAGGAAGCCATGAGGTTGGGATGTCATGGGCATGGGTTGCGATAAGGGAGAGTAAGGGTAGTTGTTTTATACATCCTCTTTACTACTTTACTTATCTGCGGTGAATATATGTTGTTATATATATATATATATATATGGGTTGTCTGACCATTTATGTTATTTAGTCGGTTCCTTTTAGTCGACTCAGATGGAGCGTCGGGTGGGATATGGTACAGTGCTATAGGAGCAGGATCAGGTTTTGGATCCGGTGCAGGCAGAGGATGAGCCCTAGGTACAAGCACCAGGATTGGATCAGGTTTAGGATCTAATACAGGAAGGAAAATGGCTGGGTTTGACAGCATTCAGACCATGGATTGATGAGCACCTCCAAGCTAGCCTGTTACGTATCTTGCAGGGGATCAACAGTGGTGCGCATGGTACAGTTCCATCTATGGAATATCTGACACGGGAGTCCCAGTCACAGCACCAACCACCTATTTAGGGTAAGGGTGGTCCTAAGGCAGTTGATAACTGGATAAAGAGCATGCATACGATCTTTGAATAACTCGAGACTCCTCCAGGGTGGAGGGTCAAGCTGGCGACATACATGCTAAGAGGACCGGCGAAGCATTGGTGGGATGTGCAGGTTTGGGCCCACAGGCACGAGGGACTAGCATTGAAGGATTTCGAGGACAGGTTCTTCGACCACTTTTACCCAGAGACACTGAGGACAGAGTGAGCTCGGGAGTTCTTGATCCTTCAGTAGGTAGACATGTCTTTCATGGACTATGAAGCTACTTTCACTAAGCTATTTGGCTTTACACCTATTATGGTAAGTGATGACGCAGTGAGGGTGAGGCACTTCGATGATGGCTTATGACATGCTATTTGGATCTAGGTGAATATCTTTAGGTTATGTTCATTTTCAGAGGCGGTTAATCGGGTGCTCATAGCAGGGGGTGACCAGAGGGATATGCCCTAGGTTGGCTGGGTGTTGACTTCTGGTGATGGTTCAGCTAGTAATAAGTGAGGACAGGATGAGTTCCTGTAGGGAAGTCGGGCCAAGGACTCATCGATACCACATCGTAGCAATTCAGTGGTGGTTTTATTTCAGTGTGGGAAGCCAGAGCTTGTTCGGACACAGTATGAAAGGCCTCCAAAGGAGTTCCAGGCATGTGGATAGGTCGGGAATCTGGATAGGTTCAGTAGGAATCCTTCTTTGATAGCTAGAAGAAAGTGACCAGGACAGACTGTGTCATCTGGAGTTGGTTCAGGTTTGGTACCAAGGGAAGGTTGTCGAGTCTCAGCTGCATGCAAAGGAAATGACAGAGATAGAGGGGCATACCTGAGTGGTCAATGGCTAGTGACTGGAATAACACTGTAGGGAGGTTTGGAATCAGGCAGTCATGCTTCAGGATAGGTGCACGCTATGGAGCTTCTAGGGGCTGAGCAGGTTGGTGAGCCGATGATGGTTAGAGGTACACCGCGAGTGTGTATGTGACTTTATTGTATTCTTTTGGCATGAACTATTGAGGAATGTCTATTTTGAGTGCATGAGGTGCACATGATTCATGTGTACTGACTAGATTATAGTTTGTGGTATTGGTGCCATATCAGGTGCATGATATATTTATATATATATATATATATGAGATGCATAGTATGAGGAGCATCGAGGATGCATGTTACTTGGGGTGCCTTGGGCCTCGGGGCATCGAGGATGTGGGTCACATGAGGTGCCGTGGGAATCTGGGTATTGAAGATTCATGTTACTTGAGGTTCTAGTCACTAGGTTCATTTTTTAGCATCCATGGGATGCAGGGACCTATGTAGGTGGACACTGATGCCGTGTGGGATACATTTTGTGTCGAAAACGACACGGGAGCACCAATGAGGTGCAAGGGTGATGATGCATATTGAGAGGACCATGAGTTCAGAAACAGGTTAGTGAACCCTTTATTTGTTGATTTTTGTAGGGTTGAGACTGAGTTAGGCAATTCCTAAGGTGGGGAGACCCTTGAGGAATTTAGCCAAACCTTTGAGACCGGGGGAGTCCGGGTTACTTTAATTGGGGTGGTAAGCTTGGTTCCATATCCAGGTTTTGTTTTATAGCTTGGGGACGAGCAATGTTAAGGAGGGGCGATTGTAAGAACATGTTTTTTTAGAATGATTCACAATCCCGAACCAGTTTAAAAGTGTTACTTGTTATTAAGAAAACTGGGAAAATCTTGGATGTTCTTAAAATTTATAGACTACACGTCATGTAATCTAAAGTACATGCTGTGTATGGGTTAAGCGAGTACCATCCATGTGCTCGCCCTGTACATGTCATGTGATGAACGTTTAGGAATTTCCAACTACATGGCGTGTAGTGTTTCTAGACACACTGTGAATCCTCATTTTATAAAGCCGGTTGAGTTCTAGCCATGTGTCAACCCGAGTGTTGCATCCAATCCATGTGGCTACCTCTACTTAAGTTGGAGTACGGACAAGGCCACTACACAGCGTGTAGTCCATAATACACACCATGTACTATTATTTTTATTCTCTTAAATGAAATAGAGTTGCATCTTATTTAGGAAATCCTCTTCTTCTTCCCCAACATTGAAATAGTTCCGTACCAAAAACCTGAAGAACATCCCTTGACCAAAAATCTTAATCCGGAGTCTGTTCTTTAATCCTTCTGTGGAAGTGGGATCACAACAACGAGGATAAACATGTGCACCTTGTTTCATTCCAGTTTCTTTTCCTCACGTGTTGCAGTTTCCATCCGAGTGGAATTACCGGGATTTGGCAAAAATGTAGATATACAAAGATCAACTTCAAATTGGAACTTGATATCAGACGCGACTATGTCTACGAGCCTCAAGTAGGTGTTACATACCTTCTTTTCGGTTTTTGATGAGCTTTGTGTGGTGTGGATTAAAGATCATATTTGGGTTTTTTTTTGAGAGAGACCCTCATTTACCTGTAATTGACTATTTAATTGTTGTTTGACATATAGGATTCCATTGGGTATACGCTGTTACCTATTTTTCTTGAGCAGGGTTGGGTGAGTGGTTGTTGATCATCGAGGCATTTAGGTTGGGGAGTGCCAAAATGGTTATAATTTAATTGTATGGTTTTAAACTATTGAGTTTTGTTTATTAAGCCTTGAGATGAATTGTTAGAGGCTTTAAAGACCTCAGTGCTGGTATGGGACAACATGTGGTTAGTGCAATTCAACTGTTTAATTTTTTTCCTGTTTTAAGTATTTCTTTTGATTAAATATATATATGTGATTTTTGATATTGCATATGTTATAACCTTCAAGTTGTGTTGGGCATGGCCCAAATATTCTTGAGTGATGCAGATCACAGGTTGGGATTTCCACAGGTTACATTGGGTTGTTCTGACCATGGGATTGGGTTTCATGGACGTCGGCTTGAGGCAAGGTGACTATCATGTTGGGAATGGCCCGAGTTAATTGCATGGAGAGTCCGTTGAACTTGAGCGGTATGGTTGCAGGGACACAAGGTGTCAGAGCTATTATGGCTTGGGTACTATTTTGGTGATTACCACTCACCCGAAACTTTGAGTAGTGTGCACACAGAGAGACTCTATGATGAGGTGGTTTTGAGCACTCTTGTGGGTAGAGGCCCCTGTTAGTTGAGGTTTAGGTACTATTTTCTTGGGGGTGCTTACCGTAGGGATCCACATGGAAGGTGAGCAGCCTTTAGGGGATAACAGTGAGGCTATCGGGTTGGGGGCAAAGGTTGTCTGTTATTTGAGGGCAGACATCGTTTTCCCTCTAGTTACTTTATTTGAGGGAAGACATCACTATCCATTCTATTACTTTATTTTATAGAAGACATCGTTGTCCCTCCGATTACGTTATTTGAGTGCATACATCACTATCCTCCTGATTACTTATTTGAGGAAAAACATCACTGCTCCTATGAGTGACTATTTCTTGAAAATGTCTTCGGGATGTCGGTACTTGAGACATGCGGCGTTAGGGGGAACATGATGTCTGGTTAAATGACAGAGCTTCTAGCATTAGCCGAAGCAGGTGACACTTCATGGTGGCTGCTAAGCACTAATGGAGTTTATGTTTTTTTTGTATCGTACTGTTTACGGTGTTCCTTAGTTCTACTTGCCTGCTTAAACACTTATAGTAGGTACACACTATTGGGTGGTATCCTACTGAGATTAGTCTCACACCCTACACAGGCCCTTCGGGACGCGTGTAAACTTTATGGATTTATGTGCATGAAAGAGGCCGACTTCAGGAGCTGGACTATTTCAGCTATCGTATGGAGATGGTAGGGACCTTGAGGTTTTTCTTAGCTGGATTTTACATTGTTTTTCGTTCTTTCTTGTATTAGTATGCTTACTTGTTTTGTATCTACAGTTGGTTATCCATTGGCTCCCTTTACATATGGATATGTATGACCATCTTTTGATGCATGTTTTTCGTTCATTGGTAGTTATAAGTGATAAGCACGCAGTTGTGTTTACTTTCCACTAATGATGTTTATATTTATTTCTTCCACTGTTTATTGATATTGAATGTTATTCCACTTTGTGGGTCTGGTTCGAGTCTGCTGAGTCATTTATTCTGCTGCATCTATATTATTATTCTTGGACTAGTACCCTTATTATCCTCCAAGATGGTATAGTCTCCCCACTATACCTAAAAGTCCCTCGCTGCAAGTTGACAGACTTTGGTGTTCACGGAGGTGCGCCTAGGGTAGTAACACCCGACCCGTTTAGCACTATTCGGGTGGCTTCTCAGGTTCGGGTCATTAAACTCATTATAGAATATAGAGATGATCCTCCAATGTAAATAAAATCCCTTACTTGGCTTGAACTAGTTCTTATTAATTCAATTTTACACCCCCAAAACTTCTTAAAATATCGAAAGGTATATTTAGAAACTGATTCACTTATAATCTACACAACGTGAACTGCTATGTACCTCTTAAAAGCATCAAAATATCTTCTTGATATTTTAAATTATTTTATGCTCTAAAACTGTTCCCAGAGAGATTAAAATTCTATTTTTGGAACTTGTGATATTATTAGATATTTACAAAATTTCTTAGATCTCTCCAGTTCTTCTTAAAACTAATAAAAAATCCTTCATTTGATTGAATTTAGAACGAATCTCTTAAAAATTTTCATCAAAAGAATCCGATGAATCATTCTATGGTCTCACATAAGGATCACAAAATTCTACTTATTTAAGTGAATATAATTCAAAATATTAACCATATGAAGAAGAAAAATCTCCAAGAACCTCTATTTATTATCTATCCTCCTCTTCAATAGTCCTTTTTAAGGACTTTGTAGTTATAGAAACATTCTGATCTTCAGTTATTTCAATTTTTTTAGATATAGGATTACTTACATGATCATCAGAATGAGATTATTAAATAAAATTGTTATCTGTATTAGAAAAATACTTAACTCATTATTCTAATGAAACTAAAATTACACCTTTATCCATTATTTCCTAAACAACTAGAATACGTTGTTCTTCCTATTCAACTATAGTAGCCACAACCTTCTCAGCATGATCTTATATCCTTATTGGCCTAACAATAACTACTACTTTATTATCTTCACCAGAATAATCTTGATAAGTTTTGGGTAATTGATGAACTCTTATATCCTATAGGTATATTCTCAAACACCACTTTATTTATCCTTGTACTCAAAGAAATGATTGTTTCACCAATTAACACATCTTCTCTATATCCAAAAACTAGAGAAACTCCTACTACTCTTAGAACTCTAGATTCCCTATCTTTTTCTTCACCACATATTATAGAATAAGTATACGTTAAGCTTTGGTTCTCCCATTCAACATGTTCTTTTGACTATTCTTCATACTCATCACCAATAAGAATCAATTTACCCATTGTTGTTATCTAGAAAGATCCAAACATTATTAGCATACAAGTAGAGAGGATGTTGGTTTGGGGACATCTCAAAATATTATGGATGTCAAAGATCATTCTTTCTTTATACATAATTGGAGAAACTATCCTTCTATATGGTAATAATGACATTCTATCATCATTCAGACAATTATGATGCATATATCTCAACATAAACTTATTGAAATTTAGCTGGATTTCACTAAACATCAAAAATATGTTGTACATATATAGAAAAGGATTTTCTCCAACTCAACTATCCATAAAACTAAAATAGTTTGAATAAACCTGATCTTTAATTTTTATTTAGCCTTTAATTATTTTACTAACATCTTTTTGATTTGGGAGGTTACAAACAAGAAATAAATTATATCCTTAGAATTATGAAATCCATCACCAATTTAATTTAAACTAAACTTAAAAACAACTTTATAGGGGCATAAAAAAATATGATCTATCGCTTCTGAAGAAATAAAGAATTATTTTTTTGTTTTTCTTAGAAGAAAAAACATCCTCTACATCAAAAATACTAAACTGAATATTCATAAACAATTATTTTACCACTTTCTCGTAGATGCACCTAATGTTTCTACCACCAAACATAAACTCCATACCTTGGAACATTAAGTCTTAGTTTAACAATATATTTTTTGGAAAATCCATTCAAAATCTATAAGTTTCCCTGAAAAAACATTTTTTTTCATAATTAGAGGTCATCTGCCGCTTTTTTTCTACTTAGTCTGGATTTATCAATTCTCTTGGTATTTTCTATTATGAGAATTAGAAGGTTTGAGTTTCAAAAATTATGATTAAAAATATATTCTGATCTTGAGATATTAAAATGGTGAAAGTTTTAATGCAGGATATAGAAGGGTAATTCTGATGGTTTTCAATTGATGGGTTGGTTTCTCAATCACAATTTACTGAGTAATCATTTTGGGTTTTTAAAAATTTAAAAGACTCATCTCCAAAATAAAAATTGAAAATTAAAAAAAATTCTAACAAATTCAATTACCGAATAATCAATCAAATATAAATCTATGTATTACTAAATAAATCAAATTAAAGGACTGTATAGATTAATTAATAAAATTAAATGTTTTATTTTAAATTAATTCAACCAAAATCCCCATTAATAAAATGAAAACATTTAGTTAGATGTGGTTTAGTACAAATATCATCAAGTTGATATTCATAATAAAAAAATTCTAAAGATAAATTACATTTCTGGATATAATATCACAGAAAAGGATGCCTTATATCAATATTCGTAGTCCAAGAATGAATCACATGATTTTTTGAAATATTAACAGCAGTATTATTATCACATGAAATATAAATATGATTAAAATTTAGTCCAAATACTAGAAGACTGTGTTTCATTCACAACACTTGTGCTGAACAACTACCAAAAAAGTATATTCTACCTCAACTATTGATAGTGAAACTGATTTTTTCATTTTACTAGACCATGAATCTAGGGAATTTAATAAAATTTGAAAAGTACCTAAGGTTGTTTTTCTCAATAATCTACACACTCTAAATCCATCATATGAATATGATATTAAATTAAATTTAGAATTTTTTCAATGAAGCAGAGATAAAAAATTACTTTTAAATATCTAAAAAATATTTTAATAAGATTCATATGGGATTCTTTTAGGTTCAATATAAATCTTACAAAAATCCAATGAAATGATTTGTGGTGAACTAGAAGTGATATATAGAAAACTATCAATCATACCTCTACATTACTTGTTATATACTGGTTTACCGACTACATCCAAATCAATTTTTACATTAGTATATATAGGACTTTTATAAGAATTGATATTTTCAAGTCCATTTTTTAATAAATCAACAATATATTTAATTTTATTTAAAATACTTCAAAAACATTATTGATAAATTTCAAAACCAATAAATAAGTTCAATTATCCCATCATTCCCATTTCAAATTTCTTTTTTATATGTTTTCAAAACACATTAATTTTTTTGATTATTTCACCAAAATACAACATCATATATATTTTAACTAATAATATATTGGAAAAATATCATTTATTGAATGTATTAGGACAAACTAACCCTATTAAAAACCCATTTTTAAATAAAATAGATTAATCTTTCATAACAAGCCCTCGATTCCTACTTAAAATCATAAAGAACTTTAGTACATTTTAAAATTGAATTTGATAGATAAAGGTTTTCCAAAATTATATGTTGATAAACATAAAATTCCTCTACTAAATAATGATTAAAAAAATATTTAATATCAATATTATATAATTTAAAATTCATATGTGATGCAAAGGACAAAAGGATTGACAAGGATTCTAAACTAGAAACCAGGGAAAAGGTTTTCTCATAGTCCATTCCTTCTTCTTGGTTATATCCTTAAGAAACAAATATAGAATTATTCCTTGTCATTATACCTTGATTATCATGATTATTTATAATGACCTATTTACTTCCTATCACTATATAGATAAAGGGCCCGTCAACTGGTTCCGAAACACAATTCGTCTTAAACTAGTTTAGTCAATCCTTCATAGATATCATCCAAATCGAATCTTCTAAGGCTTATTCTATAGTCTTAGGTTCAAATCGTGATAAGAAGGAAGAGAAGTCATCTATATTTAATACATTTACACTAGACATAGATCCTTCATCTATGACTCCTATAACAGTCTCTAAAGGGTTCTATTTTACGATTCTAGGATCTCAAGGTAAGTTAATTTCAGGTTCCATATATGAACTTTCTTTAGAATTGGATTGATTATAAACATATTAAAATTTACTTTCTAATGAATATTTAAAATATTCAAACCAAATTTTATTCAAATAATAAGTAAAATTATCTATTTAAAATTTTTTATGATCAAAAGGTTCACCTTCATCAAAAACCACATGAAAAAAATTCTTCAACTACACTTGAATTATTATTAAACACTATATAATATTTAGAAATAGAAAAAAATCCATGAAATATTCCTTCATAATCCTTTTTATCAAACTTACCAAGTGTTTACTTAGTTTTCATGATATACACATTTCATCCAAAAGCATTAAGTTTCCAACTTTAGGTTTTCTATTATTACATAACTCATAAGTTTTCTTTTTGAGAAAATGTTTCATTAAAACTCTATTCAGGATATGTAAATCCATGTATAAATATTCTATCAAAAAAATAGTTTATTATACTATATTAATTCAATAATGTTCTTTTCATCTCCTTAATAGTTCTATTTCTTTTTTCCTACAATTCCATTTTTTGGTGTGTTCTTAGAGAATAAAAAAATATGTTTAATACCCATGTTTTAAAAATAATAATTAAATTCTTTATTATCAAACTATTCTATATGATCATTTTAGATTTATTGTTTATTCATTTTGGAGAAATTCAAGAAAGACTATGAAATATTATTTTTTGAATGTGAATAAATAAACCTAGGAAATTATGGGAAAAGCATTAAACAACAAAAAAACAATATTAAAACCAATATTGCTACTCTTGAGGGTCCTAAAAATCCATGTGTATAATTTCTAAAGGTTTATATGTCCAAAACTTGTTAATATATTTAAAATATTAGTTACGCTACTTAACAAATTGATATGCATCACAATGTTTATTCTCATCAAACTTAAGACTCAAAAAATTGAAAACTAAAATATAGTTTGATAATTTATATATAGAAACTATATTATATCATAAAGGTATCCTATTAAAAATCTAGGATTCATTTATTTTAGTATCAAAACAATACACTTTTTTTACACAAGGAATTATGATACAAAGTAAAAATATATTTTTTGTTCAAGGTGATCTAAACTTAAGCAGTTTATCTTTCGATACAGAACAAGTATTTTTAGGAAAATATACAAAACAAATTATCACCATAGAGTTTATAAATTCTTATCAGATTTTGTTTCAACCATTGAACATATAGAACATTGTTTAATAGGTTTTACTTTGGATCTCCAACTAATCCAACTCAATTGATATTTCCTTTAGCATTATCAAAAAATTTAAGAAAGACTCATATTCCTTTGACAATTCCTAGAAATTTAAGATATCCACCTGTGTTCCTCAAGTATTAACTATACATATACCATATTTCACTTCTTTCCATGTGAAATTTCACAAAAAAACATCAAATAAAATATTGTTTTGAAACTTGAATGTTATTGGGTCCAGTTCTGTTAGTGAGAAAATATCAGGGCATCTAGATCAACCTAATTTTGCCAAAATTTATATATTTAAATTTAGAAAAAAAAATTATTGAGATAAAATATTAATTTACAACACTAATACAAGTAATTATATGGAAACAGTTATTCATATAATGACCTTTAATTTCACAATGAAAATTGGTAATTTTAGACATTAAATGATACTTAGAATCAGGAAAAGAATAATTTATGTATAGTTTAGGTTTTTCTCAATTAATACCTATTACATATTTTTATTTCATTGAAAACATTATTTACAAGAATTCGGTTTAAGGATTATTCACCCTTAGTAAAAATGCTGTTATAACTTTTAAAGGATTCTAATTTTTCCTGTAAATCAGTAATTTTATCCTCATGTATAGGGAATCTTTAAAAGGACTTTATTAGTTTTTATTTTATATGTAGTTGTTTTTTAACATGGAATATTTTTTCATTAATAATAGTATTATGAATAATCTTTATGGTTTTATTATTTTTCATCAATGATTCATATTTTACCCTAATAATAGAGAATTGATCAGCTAATTTACCATCAGATAATTCTTATATATCATAAGTATAGGAGTAGTAATATTGTACCTCATATTCCTTATCTATAAAACACATGTTTTATTTTTTGTTTGATTAATCCTATTCTAAATCATAACTTAAAGATCTAATAGAGTCTTTGTAGATACTCCACATTTTCTTTAATGTGTTTTCACTTTATATTAGTAATTTTCCTTCATATATAGTTTCTTATCATTATTTTCAATTTTTATTAACTCTTTATACTATGCTAAATCATGTATGATATTCCCCATCACATTTCATTCATAACACCTAAAATATTTCAGTACACGATCATTCTTCTTAGAACCATTAAAAGGATTCTTGAATCCTTTCTTATTCTTATAAAATTTATTGAATCTTATTAATATCTAAGAAATTTACATTCTAGAATCTGACCAACAAGAATTATTTTAGTAAACTATATCCTCCTTTAACTAGTTTTATCCTTCTAGGATAGAAACATTAAGATAATTATTATCCAATTTCATCATTATAGGATCTTCAACTTCAAAATGGATTTTTTTATAAATCTTCAAGGTACTAATCAATTAATTCATTTTTAAGTATTTAACAAGTGTGGATTTTATGAAAATAGAAGATATTTAATTCCATTTAAAGGGTAAAACTATTTTAAATTTTAACACCTGATATTGCTGATAAATTAGAGTTCCCAAGGAAGAAACACTATTGACTATTTTAGTTAGTATATAATTCATTTGAGTGATGATTTCATTTTTATACATAATGAATATATGAAATTTTAGTTTTTCTATATGGTACCTAAATCTTCTAACACTATCAGTTCTTTCATAGTCAACAAAAATTATTTTCCGCATATCACATAAAGTATCACATTGAGAGAAATTGTTGAACTCATCAAGACCAAACACATAAATGATTTCATTCACAAATATTAAGATAAAATTATATTCAATTTTTTATGCAGAATACCTCATTTTTGGTTATTTGAGTATTTCATAAGGTTTTAAAATATTCATATAAACTTTGAAACCAAGATTCTTTAAATAAACGACCTTATAAGATTTCCATCATCCACAATTCTATCCATTGAAATATGTTTCTCCAATAATTGATATTCCTTCTTTGAGTTCATCCATAAACATATTTATTTATATAGACATTTGACTCAAGATTTATAGAGATTAATATAATTATTCAAACTACGCTCCATTAATCCTAATTGTTTAGGTCATAATAATAAAAAGATAAAAGAGGGGCTTGAATTGTGTTATTTAGAAAAATGTTAATAATTAAAACGTATCCTCTATATGTGATGCAATGATCTTTTATTCAAACCGATTATGTAGAGGAAAACTAAAAAAACATGCAAATATTTATAGTGGATAATGGCACAAAGACCCCCCCCCCCATTACACTCTAAAAATACTCACTTATTGATTTTTGTGATTTTCATTATATACGTCCTCTTGTATGGATACCTAGACAACTGAGTGAATGAATTTTAAGCTTTACAACAAGTCATGTTCTTTTATAGGGAACCTCTAAAACCAAATCATAGTATGAGAAGCTAAAAATCTACTATTACTGAATCAAAATAGTTGACACTTCAAATGAAAGGGATATGATGTAGATTGTTGAAACAACTTTGATGAAAAGATGTAACATAAAATAAAAATTAAATAGATATTCATAAGATTAATATAAATAATTATCATCATATACCTTTTGTAGAAACTTTATATTTTTGTAGATAATATTCAGATGAACAAAATTTTCAAAAATGGAAAATTCAACATTAAGAAGAATACCAAGTAGCATATTGAAATATGTATGTGTCCAAATTGTATTCTATAAAAATAATTTCAATGAACTTGTAGAAAAATATTTACAGATTGATAGAGTAATAGTAATAAGATGAACAATCAGTAGGGGATTATAACATGTTCGTCTCCAAAGTGTAATCCTTTAGAGAATCAGAATGATATTAAATAGAGTTCAACACATAATTTTTTCATATCAAATAGCTATAGAAAATTCATTAAGAATAAATTAGAAGATCAATTTATTTTAGGAAAAATAGATATAAAAATATTTCATGATAAAATGCAGTATTCAGTATGCTCATCATATTTGAAATTTGAATATAATCACCTACTAAAAATTTTAACTTCCCTTTGAAATATCAATAATTTAATCGATTTTTATGAGTCTTAGAAATCATTCATTGAACAACTATAAATATGATTTCCCACCCAAAAAAAACATCACGTAAATCATGAAAATAATCCATAAGCCAAATATCTTATATGACTGATTTGATGTAGGTTTTCAATGTGATAGTTTAACTCCAAATTTATGGTTGTTTAAAAAAATTTGTTTGACAATACATATGTTAAACACTTAAATATAGGGTTCTTCACAAAATATAGGTTCCCAAACCTAACATTCAGTCTAAATATAAGGTTCCAAAATTAGTATTAATTAATGAAAGCTACATTCTCAACAAAAAAACATATACTTTAAACATAGGGTTAAGAAAAATGATTATATAATTCTTCAAAAATTTCCAGAATAATTTAGAATATAAGTTCTAGGGAAAATATATATTCCAATAAAATTTTACTTTAAACACACTTAGGGATACTTTATTAGTAAAATAAATGCGGGTGGTTGTGAGCATAAAAATCAATGAGGTATTAATGAAATTAATGGAGCAATATATTTCCAACACATAATTCTAAAAAATATGTAAACCAAAATGATTATGATAATATACAACCAAATAAATGTAAATGATCATGTGAATATAAAATATTATCCTTAATATGTATTCTCTAATGACACCTTCATTTAAACCAATGATAGTTTTATTTAAACTATATCACACTTAGTTCATCCTATAACACTCTTGGTTCAACTAGGTTACTTTAATTGTTTTTCTATCATACTTTTTCACCTAATCCATTAAAATAAATTGTAATTATATCCATCATAAAGGCCTATTAATTGAATGTGATTAACCAAACCATATCCCCCAGGTGTTCCTAGCTAGGTGTGAAGTCTTAGGCCCACTCATCATGCACCAGAGTAAATATTGAGTTGATACTAAACCATCCTATTTTATAGAGAATAACAATAATTACATCTATTATACATCTTTATCCACTCTTTAGTATCCATATAAAGTGGTAATTTCTGGGATAACAACACAATATCTACTTTAGACAGGCTTTGGGATGTTATACTATATATAGACTTATCCCTTAGATAAATCCATTTGGTTTTGAGTAAAGTTCTCTTATCCTAATCCCTAAAATATTAAATATTACCTAAACTAACCTAAAGGGTTATATATAACTTTGAAATTATTATCAACCTTAACTTATCAACATTTAATGGAATTCATATCTCTTTAATTATCCTCAATAATTAATATCATAATCTATAATTTTATCTAAACCCATCTCTAATGTCAACTATATCACCCCACATACATGACCATCTAAATTAAACGACTTAAAGAAAATGTTTCATTAGAATACATTTCCAAGACCTTTTAGGTTTAGTGTTTTATATAATTAGGATAAACCATTAACTAAAAAAACTCATGCCTTTTAACTAAAATACTTTTTCCCACTATATAAGCAATTGGTTAATCGAAACCAAGTCTTCAATATCTCCCACTAATTATCCATACAAGATAATCCTCTAGAATTTTTTTTACTTTTATTATCTTTATATCTTATGGAAATGAAAACATAATAAAAGAGTGATCTCAGATATTCCATAAGGTTAAACATAGTAGATATCAATCAAATATCATTTCTGAGCATAATATGAGATTTTGGGTATAATATGGATACATAAGGAAGTTAAACCCAACAAATCATAGGTCATAAATCATTTCATAATATGATAATACATAATGAAAATGTTTTATGTCATAAAAACAAGGAATACTTAGGAATTATGGCACATCAATAAGCTTAAAAATCATAACATAGTGGATTAGAAATAAAAACTCATTTCTCTTAGTGAAACATGTTTCACACACCTATTCTACTTAGTGGATAAATACTCACTCCATTATTTATCTTGGTGGATCATGATTTTTTCCACCATTTTCCTTCATGGATCTGGCTTCACACACTAGATTCTCTTGGTGAATTGATTCATCACAAATCATTTATCACTATATAATGAGATATAAAACCTTAACCAATGAAATTAATGGTGATATAGGACCCACCCATCAGTATACACATATATGTGTTTCATAAGATATTAATAATTCAACATATCATAAAAACATGGGAAGAAAATAGGTTTTATTCCTCACAACATAAAGAAACTATTTAAATTAAATAATGTTTATAACCCTTTTAGATGGAATCGCGGAAGGAAAACATAAATAATTTCATCAAAAATTGAAAAATTATATTCCCAGTGAAAGTAAATGATCATTAAAAGAGATTGAGTGGAATTATAGGTAAATACCATTCTGTCAAGATAATGCGTAATTTTATATTTAAAATATATAAATAATTGGTATAAAATTATGTCAATAATTTCACCTATCAATAAATGTATAACACATATGTGAACACCCTTCAATGCAAGGGAGAAAAATAGGGTATTCGTTAAGGAAATGAATTATAAGACAAATTAAGGTTATATAGAAAATATGATTAGGAAAGACAAATAAAATGATGGATCATTTCTCTTAATGAATTTTTACATTGATCATTTTTTTGAAAACATAAGTAAATAATCTATGGGTATATGAAGAATAATTTTATAATAATAATAGAATTATACATTAAAATGAATTATGATAATGACCATTTCTCCATAAATGTTTTTAATTAAAATTGATATATTAATGGAATAAAAATTTTCATTTTAAAACAAAAAATAATGATAATGAATTTACAAAAATGATAGGAATTATGTTCTTGTGAAAATATTTTAAAAATAAGTTTATTTTCTTATTTTTATAAAGAATCCCTAAGAGAAATAGTCACTCATTTTTTGAGAATTTATTTTTAAATATGTTATAAATAAATTTTTTGAGATTTATTAAAACATTAAATTTTATGAAATATCCAAAAATAAAGTCTGGAGAAATACATAAAGGTTTTATAGATAAAATATGGGGTGGAAAATAAAACACCTGATTATGAAAGGAAAAACATTTTCAACAGTTTAAAATATTTTTTCTTTAATCCCAAATTTTAAAAATCATAAGAAAATATATTTCATAAAATAGGATAATGGAAATATAGTTTTCAAATGAGATAACACATATTTAGGTTTCCCATTTTTATTGAGAACATTATCCCAAAAAGAAAACTTAGACAATGAGGGGAAACCTTCATTACAGAGGATATAATTGTTCTCAACAATGATAAACTTTTTGGGAAATGATTTTTATCAAGGGTAATTATTAGAAATAAAATGAAACTTTATAATATATAAAAGAATAAATTATTATGAAATAAAACCTTAGGGTGGATGAAACTAATCTTTGAAAAAATCATTTTAAGAAGAATAATTATAACTCAATAAATGGAGTTGAGTTAACAAAAAACCGTTACAACTTCAGTATCTTTGGATTAAAAATTAATTTAAATGAAGAAAATTATATGTCTCTTTAAAATACATTAATTTCCTAAATATAGTAAAATTAATTAATTAGACATTATTCACACCATATAAATGAAATTATGTTTTACAATATCCAAAATGTCTCATGGATTTGTAAATGAGACAAGGAAACCCTTACAAATTTTTTAATTTTTGAGACAAAACCCCATGAGATAAAGAAAAAAAATAAATAATTAAACATATTGAAATATAAGTGAATCATGATAAAAAATATTAAAGGTTAATTAATACATAATTTCAAATAAAACATAGTTTATATAATGAAATTTTTCTCAATGGGTGAAAATTAAGACAAGAAAAACTTATCGTGTTCTTGATTTTTTTTCACATGTACCTAAATTTGTGAAAATTAAATTAATTTTATTATATACCTAATTATGAATTTTATTCATATATTTTTCATTTTATATGGACAATTTATTATCATATACTATTTATGAATTATATAGTCTTTTCTTGTGTTTATGTGCAAATTGAATCAGTGTAGTCTTATTTAATATAACCATTATAGAACCATAAACAGTAACTATTTTATTATTACCTTGCAATATTATTAGTATAGAAGTTCTCATAGTCAACCATGATAGAGTTTTATAGAATAATTTATGTAGGGGGTTAAACCAATCCAAACAAGAACACATTATAAATCGATGGGTGATTATGGTTAAGAATGTTTATAATATAATTATAAAAAAGTTTAATTATATTATTTATATGTTTTAAGGTTTTTAATAAAATTTTATGTTTCTTGGATAAATAATGAAAATCTAGATAAAAAATAAAAAATGTTACTCGGTGGAGGTGATAGTCTGCATAACGCATAGTTAACATTCAATTTTTTATATTTGGATGGAAATGAATTAATAATGGTTGTTCCATTAATATAATATCACTTATGTAATGTAATGTTATTTTCGTCATTATATTACTATATATAGGGTAGTTTTTGATGATTAAGATTAATAATAAATGGTAAGGAGTAAGTTCAACTCACAATGGTTCCTTGATCTTTATCTTGAATGTATCCTCAGAAATAAAGGATTAGGATAACTAATTGAGGTGAAGTCTTTTGTACTTGATAGAGGCTCCTAGGAGGAGATAATAGTAGAGTTTTAGGAATGAATTTAAAGGGATTGTTGTGGAATTAAGGGGTGAATGTATCCCATTTTATAAGTGAAGAAAATAATCTTTTGTAAATACTATTCAAATTCTAATGACATCATCACAGTATTAAATACTCAAAAATTCTGATGTAATTGAGTGCGGAATTATATTGGGTTTATCAAGAAACAACCACATATTTTCCCACATTTTTTTAACATTTTTGACACTCTCTTCTGTTTCCACATGAGGATAATAAGTTTCAAAGGAGAAATACCTAATGTAATAGAGAAGGGATATACATTAAGGATCACATGAATTTTCTCAAGATATCCTTTGAATGTCCTAGCCAATATCACCAAGAAATATGAGACTGTGGTCCTAGAGTCACCACATGTGTCTATACTAGTGCACCAAGGGTCATCGTACATGTCTTGGCCGTGTGACCAGAAGTCACATTCCATCCTAACCTGCATAGCCCTACGAGTGAAACTAACCCTCACACAAGTCACACTTATTCCAGGACCGATGTGAGTGACCTACTTGAGACACCTCCTTCACCCAGGGTTCTGATTTTTCTTATAAATTGGATCCTTAAACTCATCATTGAAAAGTATTGGTAGACCAAAAGAATAATTGAATCTCTTCTCGTCATAGTCCATCATCTAAGTCCTTAAAATATCCTAGTAAGATCTCCAAGCCATAGGTAAAGTGTAAATTAAGTAGTTTATTAAGATTATATATCCTTCAGTGTGTGAAACACAAAATAATTGTGCATGAAAACTGTCCAACAAGAAAAAAAATTACTAGTTAAAACCCCTTTCTGAGATCAGGACTTCTGCGAAAACATTACAAAATCTCATGGGGAAGGCTCTATAGTTTTAAGAAAAGCCTCACCTTGGTGTTGCGTCCTAGGTTTCTCATTATCCAAGATCGCAAAAGTATTACTTGGGTGAAGTATCTCTGGAACTCATAGGCCCCACCTAGGTGAATCATTTCTAGTTCTCCTAGAAATCACATGGGCGAAGCATCTCCAGCTTTCCAATACATTACCTGGGTGAAGAATCTCTAGCTCTCAAATACATAACCTATATGAAGCATCTCCATATTTCCTAGAAATCACCTAGTTGAATCATTTTTAGATTTCCTAGAAATAACCTATGAAAGATGAGATGTAATCCCCACTTTTATACCATTGATGGCAGGTCAACTCTTCCATTGGGTCCCTCGTCTGAGGGGAACCAAGCCAAGACCTCCTCCAAAGCCTCCAAAGGTGTGTGATAAGAGTACAGAGAACATTGACATGTCATATCGATCATAAATTCCTATAGTAAATGTGGTTATATTTTTCACCTAACAAATAAGGGGGATAATAATAATTTTCTCAGTTATAAAATCCCATGGTAATGAGGATACTGACCTTAGGTATGGTGGGAGATGGATACTTGGATGGGTGGATACATCTATGGCCCGTATTCCCACCCTCTTTGTCTATTGCACCTATTGAAAGGGGAGGAGGGGAGGATCTTTGTTTGGGTATCTATCTTGGAGTAATACCATTTTATTTCTTGAAAGGTATTACCCCATCTTTCATTGCACTGGCCTCATCCACCAATGGATGAAGCAGATAATGTGGTTTTACCGATATTCCACTTCTTCTTTTTTCTCACACCGGACATAACTCACATGGTCTTGGAAGATAATGATGATCATGACTTCTAAATGATCAAATATGTGTCCTAAGAGTAGATTTCCTTTTTGAATATTCCAATCACCTTCCCCCAGGGACTCTTATTTGGTTAAGACCCAATCAAATCCTCACATAAAAAAGACACATTTATGATGATCCAACCCCTTGTACCTCCTGATCTCCACTCATCCATGTTTGTTTTTACACTAAGCCTCACCCAAAGACACATAATTATTTACCAAATAATCCCTAATGGTGGCACACAAAGTGGAAAAATTTTCCATTCATGGTAGAGAGTCCTTACGACTGATCTTACTCTCACATTTACAAAGGACTCCTCTATAGGATTAATCCCCAACATTACAAACTACGTGGGATTTGATTCCTATCTGAAAGGGATATGTTGTAAGCCTCCCTGAGGTTAAAACTCAATAACCTAATCAACCTTAATCTTCTATGGTCCATATCCCTAGTAGGTTCATATTCCACCTGGGAGGCTACATCCCTTCAAATAACTTTGGTTCGCTTCAGCTTAAGTCCCACACCAGCCCATGAATTTTCACCTTTTACCTAGACATACTGACCACATGGATTTAAACTACATGGTTTGGTCCTCATTGCATGACTTTAAAAGATATGATGTTCCCCGTGAAGTGGAAATGGACTATGTGGGTTCTAATTCCTTTAACAAGAATACATAGGAAACCCAAATCATGGGATCAACACTGACATAAAAAAAACTTCCATCTTCATGGATGATGATAAATTCTATAGCACCCCACTATGTGGCTCAAAACCACCATCAAAATAAAATACAACATAAGAATCTCTAATCCACACACTACAGTGTTACATTTATGGATAATCTCAAATACATAAATATGTCTCCATTAATAAATAACCTTAGATCATGTTATTCTAAAAAAATACATACTAATAATTAATTTTTAACTTTTGGGTGATCCATTTTATGTTTTGGATTTAATAAATGATTGAATTATATGTATTAAATCTATTAGAGAGTCTATGAGTAGGCAGTAAATCCACTAAAAATTGTACAATGAGTATGACCTCTCATCATCTTGACCATTGTGAGTCCCTAATCATTATTGGATCCATTTACCAATGACCACATAGCATTGGAAAGAAGTTCTTGAAACATTATGAATAAGGGAACCATTTTGTGTTTTTGGTTCCACAAATAAAACTCATTAAGAACCACCTGAAAAAGATTTGGAAATATGTGTCAGACATGAAAGGTCATTCCACCTCCACCAAAAAACACAGTTCATACCCAAAATGTTTTTTAGGAATGAAAAAATGGTGAACCCAACATGAATCCTTTAGGTAATGACTTTATATACAACATTTTAGGCCCCTTTTGTTCTCACAAAAAATGAAAAAATCTAAACATGGATATAAACTAATGGATTATGCATGTGTTCATTTATTAAGATACTTATTTGATAGAATTTTCATATTTTTTCTTATAATTAATATTCTTTGAACTTTCAACGAGAACTCCATTTGATCAAAATGGATTATTAACAATTTATGTAAACATATGCTTCATCCATTGAACAAGAAGGATACTCATCCTATCAGAGGATGTTGTTTCCATCCTAGTGCCTTCAACACTGGGTATCAACTAAACTTATTATAAAATACCTAATCAATGGTACTATACCAACTTTGGATGCTTCATGAAAATCCCTCTATCTTACAAATATCAACCAACTATCCACTAAACAATGGTTGGTGGCCCAGAAGTTGACTACATCAGTTTCCATTTCAAACCATTTTAGGAGTATATCCATAGAACATAGAAACAAATTTCTACATTATCTTAGACATGATGATCATGAGGTCACTAATGGGATCATATAGACAACATAAGGTTCCCTCCAAAGGGATCATTCTAGTGGTCATCACCGCCAACGCCATTTGGAAACAATCCCACAACATGATGAGGGTGTTTCCCTTGGGAGTAAAACCCAAATCACTCATACCTAGGCACTTAGGATAGACTACTATGGGTAGATTTTAGGAATCAGAAATAGTAAAGAACCTATATTCTCTCTAGATAATCCCTCCATTCAAATAAAATGAAAAATTACTAAACGACACAAACACGTGCCACCATTCACAATGCTTTCCAGCTCAATCTGGTCATACTAAAGGAAACAAATCATAGACCCCCAATTTAAAAATAAGGGTAGAACCAAATATATTCCCCCACACATAGATACTATCAATATATAAAAATAAGAAATGAAGGATAAGATCAGGTCCACACTCATACTCCTACCATGGGATGGGGATATATCTCCATTATGACTACTAAAGTCCCTCAGCATATCCTGAATATGATAGAAGGTAAGATGAAAATTCCTTCCCACATCCTACAAACATATCAAGATATAATAATGGAAAAAAATATGTTGAATGGGGGACACCCAACTTCTTCCTTGCAATTTGGGCGACTCCTCCACAGAATATGAGGGTCACTTTAGAGTAGACACATATCTCTGGTCCCATCGAGGAGGTTTATGGGCCAAATCCCCTGATAAATTGACACTTGATTGGGCCTATACCCCCATTCTAACTGGTGGTTTCTCCATCAAAGAGTCCACTATTAGGAATTCATAAATCCCTTCCTTAAATCTCTCAGTAATTTCCAACAATAACATGGAATATACTCTAATAAGTCATCATATATGAAAGTTATTATCCACAAAAATCATCCCAATTCACCTACAATATAAAATCCAAAACAAATACTCACTCAAGGTGATTAGAAAATTTAGAGTTGGTATACGATCCTACTATTCTCAATCATAGTATTCTTAAATACCTCATAGGTTTGTCTATGGTGTCTTAGAATCATACTCATCTTATAAAAAAGTACGAAATTAAAAGCTACAATTTTGAAGGTCCTTACCCTAACGTTATTTTCTGTAATTCTATAGGTCCTCCATAGTAATTTTACCATGATGTTTTACTTCATGGCCACAATCTAATCGATCATGAGATCCCGTCTCTTGATGAATGCCAAGGAAACCATCCGCGTGACTGGAAGATAAAATGGTATGGAGGACCTCTCCTTGATATCATCCACCCTAAAGGTCCTCTCTAGGGTATAGACTATATGAATTCACCTTATAGTCATATGTAAGGCTATGATGGTAGTCCTCCCCATAATGGAATTCACTACAAAGTTCCTCCCTCTAGTGACACTTCATTTCATCAAGGAGGCCATCCCCTTGATGAATAAATTATGATAAATCCTTCATACCATGATACACTTAGGAGAATTAGGTATGTAATGATTTATGCCTCATCATTGACAAGTGAAATCCTTTATCAACCAGAAGAAATCCCAAAGAAATCATAATTCTTTGAACCACCCTTGTATTTTTTTCCTTTTAACATGACAGAGGAAATCCCTACCAATCCCACTATTTGTAATAAATATACAAGAAAATGTCCACACTAGTTAGATCAGGGTAAGGATCCTCTTACCAATGATAAAGAATATATACTGATAATGATGAAAAATTTGGATAAAAGAAATATACAAACAATCATTTAGCCTTTACCCACTCCCTGATATATTATTTCATAGGTGTTGTTGAAATATTGTGTGCATGAAATCCACCTAAATTTATGTAATAGTATTAATCACTTAAACTAAATATTATTTCCCTATGATGAATATCCAAGTCACGATAAGGTAATAGAATGGATAAAATTCCAAATTGATTTGGTTGACCTCTTAGCTGCATGAATCTCAAAATGGGGAAAAATAAGGATCCCTTCAACGTGAATGTCTTGATGTGTTAAAAGAGGTGGATTAAATGATCATTGATGCCCCATATGGTAATAATATTATAGAACATGGTGAACAAGGGATGTTTCATTTCACCTCGCTCATTGATCAGAAAATCACACAAAATGAGACATATTCTATTATCATACCCTCAAGATGGCTTTAAGAAATGGGATATTCTCATAATATGTTTTATGTTAAAAAAATCATCCTTATATGACTCTCAAATATTTCAATCCAGAAGGGATAAATTCAATGAAAGAATCATACATCAAGCATTAGAATATATTTATCAAGACACCTACTTAAGGGAATACAATTGGAAAGTAGTGAAAATATATTTGTAATTTGGTGCATAAGGTGAAAATATTACAATTCATCCATACCATGCTTGAAAAAATCTCCATAAAATCAATATAAACGTCGTGGAAGTAGGAACCACAAAAATACTAGAGCATCCCTAGCCCATAGGTTTGGGGGAATTTTTAACACAACTGTTATGGATGATGAACCAAGCCTGAAGAACCAATCCTAAAAGGTTGTGAAAATAGAATGAGGTCATACCCACCCCATAGGAATAGGGTATTTTTTTACCTTAACCTCCTATTCAACAGAATTTATTATTTTCTCATTTAGGGGGAGCACCATAGAATGAATCCTACCAAATTGTCCTATCACTTGACCTGATTTCAACACTAGGAACACACACAAACAAATTTTCCAATGACTACCGTCTGATAACTATTCCTCAAATGATTACAAGGGGCTAGAGAAAGGTAATAAAATGTCTTATGGTAGTCATAAACAAAATAAATCTCTAAAGAGGCTGATGAAACACATGAAATGAATTTCACATTAGTGAATATCATTATCACCACCCCTGTAGAAGCTACAAAACACGAGGCCAAATAGAGGGATTAGACGATAAGGTTTATATTAATAATATTTTCCTCCCCAAAATGATTGAAGAATTTAAGTTTACATGAAACAAGAGGCTTTCTATGAATTTGAATATTCCCTAAACTAATCCATTACTACCTCCTCCGTAAGCATCTTCTAGAAAAAAGGGAAAAGGTACAGTCATACCTTACCCACCACTTGAAGAGGTTGTACAAATCAAACTTGAAAAAATATTTAATTGATACGTGGAACTAATAAAGGAGTTGAGAAAACTCAATATAGACCTAATCTGAGGCAGCATCCCAACTGGATATATTATACAAGTAAAGCTTCACCCCGTTCTCCTAGTCGATGCACCTCAATAAAGAGGGTTCATCCCTGTAGAAAAAATGGTGCTAGAATATCCAGTAAACTTAGTCTGCTGAAACCAATATATTTGGACACAGAACTAGTTCTAGTACAGACACATCCTCACAAACCAACCCCAATAGGTTAACCACCACAAGTACAAGCTGAACCATAACAACTAACCCAATCTACTATTCCCCTTATTCAATCTACTACGTAGTTGGTATTTCCTCCAAATAGCATCAACACTATAGAAACATTGGTAGATCAATTCAAATATATGTTAGGAAGATGTGCATCAGTACAATAAGAGATGAAGCCTTAGCCTGAGTGGGTGGATGCAACTATTCCCCTGTTAAACTATATAAAACCTATGTTACCAATTTTTAATGGTTCAAGGGATTTGGAACAACATCTAATTCAATTCATGTATATGTGTGGACCCATGATGGGGACCCATGGATAATAATAAATTGCTAAGAATAGTTTTGTTTTCTAAAAACACTAGAAGGACTATACATCACCTGACATACGAGTCTACCATCCCGATCAATCAAGGGATAAGAATATCTTCAACAAAAATTCATTTATCAATTAATATATACACTATAGAAGAAAAAAGTCCCTAATATCTCAATATTTATACAAAGGTAAAATTAATGGGTGTTATATTTCATTACCATTTTGAAGATATTGAATTATTCCCTGAACATGCAACTTCTTCAATAAAATATTTGTGGTCATTACATTGAGAATATTCATGATGAACTACAAACACCACTTATCCAAGTAAAGTATCAAGGGGGAATTAAAGATCTTTCCATATTATCACATGTGATAGAATATTCTTTTTACAAATAAAGGAGAACTACCATATCATTCTAACATCTAAAGGGAATAAGATGAGTAGAGTGGAAGTTGTAACAACTACATTGAAACTAGCCTCTACGCCACCTCCAACGTCAAAGCCCACACATCCTCACATGGTATGTCCTCCTTAATGAAAATTTCAGTAGAAAAATCCACATTATAATTAAAGTAAATAGATGAAATTATCTCAATATGAAGACTAGAAGAAGAAGGTATAATCTTTAGAAGATGAGAAAGTTCCTAGTTACATATTATCATCCTTGGAAAACAACATGTTAATCCTATGGAAACTCAAAATACATAACCAAAACATCCTGGATGATTTTCAAATTATTTCCCCCTTCCCCAAATATTGGGGCACACCATCTTAGATTTTTTTTGTTTTCAATGATGTCCTAAAAAATATGTTTGATTCTGAGAAAGTGAAGATGGTAAAACCACTCACAAAAATAGTGTGTGTCTTCACCATAAATATGTAGGAAGAGGGAAAATGTTAAGAAATTAACTACACAAATAAATAGAAAATTAGTGATCAGATGAGTAGAAAAAATAATAATCCATACTCATTTTATACCTTGAGAACAACTGAAACACCCAATTGTTCCCCCAACCACTTCTACATTGGAACATACAACTATGTTAGTACCAAAGTCCTCCAAAGGCTATTCTTATAAAAAATGACATGGCTGGAAGGGTAGGAAACAAAATTTGGAAGATAAACTTATAATAAGGCCAAATGTATATTTGACACTGTAACATCCCAAGTAAGTAATGAATAATAGATATTTATTCTATGTCTATTAATGAATTAGATAGTGTTTTAGAGGCTTAAAATGAAAATAAATCTAATCTTAAGCATGGAATACACTAATATTTTTAAAAGATTGTTTTTCTGCCTTTGATGGAAAAACAGTTTTGAATTTATCTTTTGACAATTTTATAAAATATTTTTATCAAAATAAACTTATTATTTATGATTGGGACATCAAAATTTACTTTGTGTGAATTTTTGGTATTTTTCTGACAATGTTCATTTTTTAATGAATAGTGAAAAATACTGCATTTTACATCAAAACTGCTTTTTAATCTAAATTATTTATATGATTAGATTATCTTTTGAATTGGTTTTGAAGTGAAATTAGAATATATTTTTACCATTTAATCCAATGGTGGTCATTGTAATCAATTTCACTTTGAAATTGGACTTAAACTGGTGTCAATCTTTTTGATACTTATTGTTTCATAAAAACACGCTATTTGTCATGACAGCGGGAATTAATTATTAAATTAATTAATGTGACTTATATGTTTTGAATTTTGTAAAATAGACTTAATTTTTGAATTCGGAATATCAAATATATCTTAGGGTGAATTTTTTGTAATTTTCTGAAAAACTTCAATTTTTGATGAATAGTGAAACCACTAAGTGGTACTTATAAAAACTGATTTTTTCCGTTTAAATGAAATTTTTCCGTATTTGTGTTTTGAATTTCAAAAATCAGACATAAATGGTTGTCATTAAGAAGTAAAATTTGGTTCAATGAGATTAAAATAATTTTTTGATGAATAGTAACTTATTAAGTTTTTAATCGCGATTAGTGGTAATTATGGTGGTTTAAAGTAAAAATAATGCTTTAATAATATAAAATGACCTAGAAACATGTCCTAACCTCATTGGTTGTGTCATGGACGACCAAGACAAGCCATGGGTCAACTTGGGGACCCCATGGAGACACTTTGGTTGGGAAATGACATAAATAACTTTTTATTTAATGTTAAAGTAAAAATGACACAAACATGAGTTATGTTATTAAAACAATTTTTATATGGGGTTATACAAGTCAGATTTTTGACTATAAATATTAATTGGAAAGATAAAAAGCTTTCCTACATCATAGTAGTTTTTTTATAATTTTTTGACATTAAATAAATAAATATATTTATGACATCATGATGATGCAGCGATGACCTCATTATTTAACGATTTA
This sequence comes from Viscum album, assembly GCA_963277665.1. Taxonomy (NCBI): domain Eukaryota; kingdom Viridiplantae; phylum Streptophyta; class Magnoliopsida; order Santalales; family Viscaceae; genus Viscum; species Viscum album. Next base: position 2,053,738,393 of record OY728145.1, read on the forward strand.
AATAAAATGGAAAGATAATGTAATATCTAAGACCTACACATGTCCAAAACCTATTTTATGAGTGGATTTCAAACCCTTATCACCTTATACTCGAATTATATTAATTTGGGACCTTTTAAATCTGAAACTCATTTTCAAATAAATTAATATTTCTTTACATTCCAAGAGTGCCCTCCTCTCCTCTTATAAAAGGCCCCCACCTCTACCTCATTTCACACACCCCTAAAGCCTTTGGCTAGGCCAAACCCTGCCCATTTTGTCTCTCCACTTCCCTCTCTTACTCCTTGAATCCTCACTTTTGGTAGAAGGCTTCCCAAGGAAGCCTTTGAGCTCAAACCAAAGGGAGTTACCCGATTTTAAGGTAATGTCTTCTTTTGAGTCCTTTTGTTTTATTTTGCTTCTCCAACCCCCTAAACTCTTTTTATTCATTTATTTTGTAACAAATAAAGTATCCCCAATATAATAGGATGTTGTTATAATATGTATTCGAGCTAAACTTACACACACCTACATCTAATGGTTAACGAACATACTGTTTCCGTGGATGGTGAATTTATGCCTCCCGAAACGATGATTATTCAACATTCTTTTAACACCTTCAAAGGTGGCCATTAAGATGTAACTATATTTATATATGATATATAATATGTTTATGTTTTCCTTAAGCTTCTGTATTTTTCTTTTTGGTCATATCTTTATGGTTTCCATTATGGGTAAACGCGATATCTTCATTTAAGGAAGTGCGGACTACCGCCCCCTCAAAGTGATTTGATTCGTTAAATACCATATGTGGGACGTATAAAGGATGGAAATATTATATTATATATGATATTATACTGGAATTATAATATACCTTTATATAATTATGATTCCATTCTATAAAATACGAAATAGAAATGAAAGTAGCGTTCATGCGTACGTATGGCTTACCGTCTCAATGAACGGTGCATTTCATTTCTTACCTCTAAATGATTATGTAATATTATAAATGCATGTATATACTAGATATATATGATATATACATAATGATTATAATTCTGGATATAATGGATACATGAACAACATGTAATTATAAAGGGTTTATTTTTGACTCAAGTACCAATGATCGTTAAAACGACCGTTATTAACATTAATAATTACATAGTGTTAATGACATGGAAATAAGTGATATAAAAGGAATAATGAATTTGAAAAAGGTTCTTAAGCAAGTAGAGATTAACTCAAGTTTATTATTCAGGAGATTAAAGAACGGTCGGGTCAAGTCGGATAAGAGGTATGGGACTTCGTCTCAATCTCCTTTCATTGAGGCATATTTTGTTTTATACACAACCTTCTTTTATATGGTGTATAAAACCCTTTGAATTTTACGTTTATTAACAAGGAATATTTTTTATATGAAGCGTTTACTAAACTACAAAATGGAATGTTTTTGTCATATGTATGTGGCGACAACGACTTCTCCGCCACCGTGACCGTTATTTGAGTTTCGGCTTCCTCTACAAGCCATACCTTCTTTTAAAAGAAAAATAAATACCATGTTTTACTTTTCTTTTATTTTGGTAATGAAAATGGTTTTCATAATGTTTTTATATCAATGTGTTGTATTGATATCTTGTGATTGAAAGGTGGAAATGTTATGTTTCCTTTATGCATGTTTTATGTGATACGATTATGTTGAGGTTCTTGGGCATTATTATGAAGACGGGTGGTTCCGTGATAAACTAAGGGCGGGTGAGCCCAATATAGATCTCCAATGCATTGGGTAACGCGAAGGAGTGAAACGTTAAGGTTTCTCCATAGAGATTTAGGGAATATACTGTGATGGGTATTCTAAACGTAACCAAGAGGGTTACTCCCTACGTAAGAATGTTATGAATGCCTCAAGTTACCTTTATGTCTTATGATTTCTATGATTTACTCATGATTTGATGAGGTATGTTAAAGTTATTATGTTTTATGGGTAAAGTATGATTTCATTCTTATGTATATATGTACCCATGTTTCCTTTCCATGTTTTTATAACCCATACTGAGCTTTTTATGCTCATCCCAAGTTTTTTTGAAATGATTTTCACAGGTCAAGGGAAAGGTACATGATATGATGATAGTGTCAAGGAAGTGTCAAGAAAGAATCCATGTTTTATCTTAAATATGTTTCCATTGATGGGAATGAAGGATACTATCTTTATGTAACCACTTTGTTTATATGTGGAATGTAATGAAAGTTTTATGATCTAATTCCCTAAAACTCTAAACCCGAAAAGATCCTCAACGTGTAATCTTGTAATAACTCAATATTAAGTAAGGTTTAAGGCTGGGACCTTATAGTTGGTATCAGAGGTCGGTTTAGATAACTTTAGGAGTTAGAATTCTATTAAATGATTATTCAATTTTTTTTTGAAATGATATAGCATTTGAAGATTACCATGTTGCTTCTTCTAAGACATGTTTGTTCAGAATGGTTTTCATAGAGGAAACAGAAAAGCTTTTCTGGGAAGGCATACAGAGGGAAATGACCCTTCAAATCAGTATCCTGAGATGGTCAGAATCAGAACTAAACAGTTTGTTGCAGTGATGGCTCAGTTGACTCAGGTGAAAAATGTTGGTTGTTTTCATTGATGATATTTTGGTGTTTTCTAAAAGTAAAGAGGAGCACGAAATACATTTAAGGGTTATCTTGCAAACCTTAAAAGAAAAGAAACTGTGTGGAAAATTCAGCAAGTGTGAGTTTTGGTTGCAACAAATTTCTTTCCTTGGTCATATTGTTTCTAAAGATGGAATGACTGTTGATCCTGCAAAAACAAAAGTTGTGGAAGAATGGCCAAGACCCACAAATGTAATCGAGATTCGTAGCTTCCTTGGTTTGGCAGGCTATTACCGAAGGTTTGTTAGAAATTTTTCATGATTATCTAGTCCAATGACTAAGCTAACTCGGAAGGGTGTTAAGTTTATCTGGACAAAAGAATGTGATGATTGTTTTTAGGAATTGAAAAGAAGATTGGTGAATGCTCCAGTTTTGGCACTACCTTCCAGGAATGGTGAGTTTGTTATATACAGTGATGCTTCATTGAAAGGACTTGGTTGCGTCCTAATGCATAATGATCAGGTAATTGCTTATGCTTCACGACAGTTGAAAACTCATGAGGTAAATTACCCTACACATGATTTGGAATTTGCTGTTGTTGTTTTTGATTTAAAAATTTGGAGGCATCATTTGTATGGAGTAAAGTGTGAAATATATACTGATCACAAAAGTTTAAAGTATATATTCACTTAGAAAGAATTGAACATGAGACAAAGGAGATGGCTAGAATTAATCAAGGATTATGATTGTACAATTCATTACCATCTGGGAAAAGCAAATAAAGTGGCTGATGCTTTGAGTCGAAAAAGTAATGCTTTATTAGTAATGTTGCGTTTGGAACGTGATCCTTTGGTTAAGGATTTGATGAACTTTGGCATAGAAGTTGTTGGTGCAGGAAGTCCTTCTATTTTGTTTCAGGTATCAGTGTGATCTTCTCTATCAGGCAGAATCAAGCAATCACAGAAGCAAGATAGGGAGTTGCAGAAAAAGGTAGAGCTAGTTCAAAAAGGTAAGTTGCCTGAATTCAACATTGATAATGATTGTGTTTTGAGACTTGGGAAGAGATTGTGTGTGCCTTGTGATTCACAGTTGAAGATATATTTGTTATGTGAAGCTCATAGTTATCCGTTTTCAGTTCATCCGGGCAGTACTAAGATGTATAGAGATCTGCGGGAGTATTACTGGTGGGATGGAATGAAAAGAGATATTGCTGATTTTACTGTGAAGTGTTTGACATGTCAACAGGTTAAAGCAGAGCGGCAGTTACTGAAAGGGATGATTCATCCTTTACCAGTGCCAGAGTGGAAATGGGAGAATATATCCATGGACTTTGTTGTGGGATTACTGAAGACATATCGAGGTAATAATGCAATCTGGGTTATTGTTGATCGCTTGACTAAATCTTCTCATTTCCTGGATATACGAGATACTTTTTCCCTAGATCAACTTTCCCGTTTGTATCTTAAAGAGATATTCAGGTTACATGGAGTTCCTCTCTCCATTGTATCGGATTGTGATCCCAGGTTTACTTTTAACTTTTGGAAAGGCCTTCAGAAGTCATTGGGTACTGAATTAAATTTTAGTACGGCTTTTCATCCTCAATCAGATGGGCAGTCAGAATGAACAATTCATACCTTGGAGGATATGCTACATTCTTGTTCGATGGATTATCAGGGAAGTTGGGACCAACATCTTTCTTTGGTTGAATTTTCATATAATAACAGTTTTCATTCCAGTATACAGATGGAACCATTTCAGGCATTATATGGGAAGTGGTGTCGAACTCCATCTTTCTGGGATGAAGTGCGTGAAAGGAAGTTGATGGGACCAGAATTGGTAGAAGAGTTGGCAGAAAAAGTTTAGCTGATTCAGAAGCACATGAGAATAGCTCAGAGTAGGCAGAAGAGTTATGCAGACAACAGGAGGAAGGATCTATCTTTTGAGGTAGGTGATCATGTTTTTTTCAAAGTATCACCATGCAAAAGTGTGATGTGATTTGGTAAGAAAGGAAAGCTGAGTCCAAGGTTCATTGGACCATATGAAATTCTGGAGAGAGTTGGATCAGTTGCATACCGGGTGGCTTTACCTCCGATTTTATCTCAGGTACACAATGTTTTTCACGTTTCGATGTTGAGAAAGTATATGCCAGATCCATCTCATGTTTTGAGTCCAGAAGTAGTTCAGCTGGAAGAGAACCTATCATATGAGGAACAACCGGTCCAGATTCTTAACCACATGGAGCAAGTGTTATGGAATAAGGTGATTAATCAGGTAAAGGTTTTGTGGAAAAACCACATGATGGAAGAGGCAACATGGGAATCTTAAAATGCAATGAGGGATAAGTACCCCCATTTATTCGATAAGTAAATAAATTGCGGGGATGCAATTTTCTAAAGGGGAAAGGATGTAACATCCCAAGTAAGTAATGAATAATAGATATTTTATCTATGTTTATTAATGAATTAGATAGTGTTTTAGAGGCTTAAAATGAAAATAAATCCAATCTTAAGCATGGAATACACTAATATTTTTAAAAGATTGTTTTTCTGCCTTTGATGGAAAAACATTTTTGAATCTATCTTTTGAAAATTTTATAAACTATGTTTGTCAAAATAAACTTATTCTTTATTATTGGGACATCAAAATTAACTTTTTGTGAATTTTTGGTATTTTTCTGACAATGTTCATTTTTTAATGAATAGTGAAAAATACTGCATTTTACATCAAAACTGCTTTTTAATCTAATTTATTTATATGATTAGATTATCTTTTAAATTGGTTTTGAAGTGAAATTAGAATATATTTTTAACATTTAATCCAATGGTGGTCATTTGAATCAATTTCACTTTGAAATTGGACTTAAACCGGTGTCAATCTTTTGATACTTATTGTTTCATAAAAACACACTATTTGTCATGACAGCGGGAATTAATTATTAAATTAATTAATGTGACTTATATGTTTTGAATTTTGTAAAATAGACATCGTTTTTGAATTCGAAATATCAAATATATCTTAGGGTGAATTTTTGGTAATTTTCTGAAAAACTTCAATTTTTAATGAATAGTGAAACCCTAAGTGGTACTTATAAATACTGATTTTTCCGTTTAAATGAAATTTTGCCGTCTTTGTGTTATGAATTTCAAAAATCTTACATACATGGTTGTCATTAATAAGTAAAATTTGGTTCAATGAGATTAAAATAATTTTTTGGTGAATAGTAACTTATTAAGTTTTTAATCGCGATTAGTGGTAATTAGGGTAGTTTAAGGTAAAAATAATGCTTTAATAATATAAAATGACCTAGACACATGTAATACCCTCATTGGTTATGTCATGGAAGACCCAGAAAACCCATGGTTCAACTTGGGGACCCCATGGAGACACTTTGGTTGGGAAATGACATAAATAACTTTTTATTTAATGTTAAAGTAAAAATGACACAAACATGAGTTATCTTACTAAAACAATTTTTATATGGGGTTATTCAAGTAAGATTTTTGACTATAAATATTCATTGGAAAGCTAAAAATATTTCCTACATCATAGTATTTTTTTTATAATTTTTTGACATTAAATAAATAAATGTATTTATGACATCATGATGATGCAGCGATGACCTCATTATTTAACGATTTAAATAAAATGGAAAGATAATGTAATATCTAAGACCTACACATGTCCAAAACCTATTGGATGAGTGGATTTAGAACCCTTATCACCTTATAATCGAATTATATCAATGTGGGACCTTTTAAATCCGAAACCCATTTTCAAATAAAGTAATATTTCTTTACTTTCCAAGAGTGCCCTCCTCTCCTCTTATAAAAGGCCCCCACCTCTACCTCATTTCACACACTCCTCAAGCCTTTGGCTCGGCCAACCCCTACCCATTTTGTCTCTCCACTTCCCTCTCTTACTCCTTGAAGCCTTACTTTGGGCAGAAGTCTTCCCAAGGAAGCCTTTGGGCTCAAACCAAAGGGAGTTACCTGATTTTATGGTAATGTCTTCTTTTGAGTCCTTTTGTTTTATTTTTCTTCTCCAACCCCCTAAACTCTTTTTATTCTTTTCTTTTGTAACAACTACAGTATACTAAATATACTAGGATGTTGTTATAATATGGATTCGAGCTACACTTACACACACATACATATAATGGTTAACAAACATACTGTTTCCGTGGATGGTGAATTTATGCCTCCCGAAACGATGATTGTTCAACATTCTTTTAACACCTTAAAAGGTGGCCATTAAGATGTCACTATATTTATATATGATATATAATATGTTTATGTTTTCCTTAAGCTTCTGTATTTTCTTTTTTGTTCATACCTTTATGGTTTCCATTATGGGTAAACGCGATATCTTCATTTAAGGAGGTGCGGACTACCGCCCCCTCAAAGTGATTTGATTCGTTAAATACCATACGTGGGACGTATAAAGGATGGAAATATGATATTATATATTATATTATACTATAATTATAATATACATTTATATCGTTATGATTCCATTCTATAAAATACGAAATAGAAATGAAAGTAGCGTTCATGCGTACGTACGGCTTACCGTCTCCATGAACGGTGCATTTCATTTCTTACCTCTAAATGATTATGTAATATTATAAATGCATGTATATACTGTATATATATGATATATACATAATGATTATAATTATGGATATAATGGATACATGAACAACATGTAATTATAAAGGGTTTATTTTTGACTCAAGTACCAATGATCGTTAAAACGACCGTTATTAACATTAATAATTACATAGTGTTCATGACATGGAAATAAGTGATATAAAAGGAATAATGAACTTGAAAAAGGTTATTAAGAAAGTAGAGATTAACTCAAGTTTATTATTCAGGAGATTAAAGAACGGTCGGGTCAAGTCGGATACGAGGTATGGGACTTCGTCTCAATCTCCTTTTATTGAGGCATATGTTGTTTTATACACAACCTTATTTTATATGGTGTATAAACCCCTTTGACTTTTACGTTTATTAAAAAGGAATCTTTTTTATACGAAGTGTTTACTAAACGACAAAATGGAATGTTTTTGTCGTATGTATGCGGTGACAACGACTTCTCCGCCACCGTGACCGTTATTTGAGTTTCGGCTTCCTCTACAAGCCATACCTTCTTTTAAAAGAAAAATAAATACCTTGTTTTACTTTTCTTTTATTTTGGTATTGAAAATGGTTTTCATAATGTTTTTATATCAATGTGTTATATTTATATCTTGTGATTGAAAGGTGGAAATGTTATGTTTCCTTTATGCATGTTTTATGTGGTACGATTATGTTGAGATTCTTGGGCATTATTATGAAGACGGGTGGTTACGTGATAAACTAAGGGCAGGTGAGCCCGATATAGCTCTCCAATGCATTGGGTAACGCGAAGGAGTGAAACGTTAAGGTTTCTCCAAAGAGATTTAGGGAATATACTGTGATGGGTATTCCAAACGTAACCAAGAGGGTTACTCCCTACGTAAGAATGTTATGAATGCCTCAAGTTACCTTTCTGTCTTATGATTTCTATGATTTACTCATGATTGGATGAGGTATGATAAAGTGCTTATGTTTTATGGGTAAAGTATGATTTCATTCTTATGTATATATGTACCCATGTTTCCTTTCCATGTTTTTATAACCCATACTGAGCTTTTTATGCTCATCCCAAGTTTTTTTGAAATGATTTTCATAGGTCAAGGGAAAGGTACATGATATGATGATAGTGTCAAGGAAGTGTCAAGAAAGAATCCTTGTTTTATCTTAAATATGTTTCCATTGATGGGAATGAAGGATACTATCTTTATGTAACCACTTTGTTTATATGTGGAATGTAATGCAAGTTTTATGATCTAATTCCCTAAAACTCTAAACCCAAAAAGATCCTCAACGTGTAATCTTGTAATAACTCAAGATTAAGTAAGGTTTAAGGCTGGGGCCTTATATACACTCTTAGAATTCATACCTTTATTACCCAAAGCACAACCACCATCCCTCTAAATGGAACCATAGTCACACCAGAAGGAGGCCTCATAAGATGAATAATTAACCATCAGTTCAATTAATGTCTTTTATATAATAGATCCCTTATTTTTTTTGATGAATATGTCCATGAACCCTAGTTAACTTCACCTAATTGTAAAACCAGAGGAATATTCTTCAAGATCTAAGGGTACAACGAAAGGCATGGTCATGAAAAAACCCATTACCCTAGCCATGTCCCTAATAGGACCATCTATACTAATAAAAATCATGGGAAATCCCTCCAAAGATCACAGAAGGAGAATGAAAGTCCCCCCTCACATACATCAGGTTTTTCCTAACTTGATCATCATAGAAGATAAATTAGAGTCGATGAAAATATCTGATCAACCTCGATAAGAAGGAAGACATATTCGACCTATCTCACCAAGTAAATAAGAACCCTAAACCTATGTTCCAAAGGCTGGGTTTCCTACATCAAGAACTTGACATCCTAAAACACCCATGAAATAGTATCTCCATATTTGGAAGAATAAACCTTTAGCCTATAAGTACAATATTTTTATGTAAATGGACATGGTGCTAGCTAGGATGTCGATCCTCTATTATTTAAGTCTATTAAAACACCTCCATGAAGAGATCATAGAAGAGTTTCTGATCCCTTTGGAGTTGGAAGATATGGTTTTTGTTTTCTAAGTATAGAGTAGAGAGATTGGTCCTATAGAATGTCACACGAACATCTCTTTCATATCACAGGATAAAGATGTATTTATACAGGGACACAACTGACCCTTGTATATATCATGAAGGATAAATGATGTTGATATTCAATAGGGTTTCATTGATAATGGTTCATAAGTCAAATTCATTCTAATCTGATCACTTCATAAACTTTGTTACAATGAGGCCCACTTGTACCCTTCCATTTTAATTATACAGGGTTATGACAAAATAGAGAAAAAGCCTCTTGAAAAAATACATCTTATTACTCAATTTTGGGAACTCATATCCAAATCATAATTTCTATTTTTTTTGGAAAGATGCAGACTTCATCATTCTGCTAAGAATTCCTTGGTTGCATCAATATGTGGTAGTTCCCCCGTTATATAACCAATGCCTCAAATATTGAATTAAGGGTCAAATTGGGATGTTTCATGGGGATGAATCCCCATTAGAATATTTTAAATCTCAATATATTGATGAAAGATTCCACTAGAGGGAAGGGAAACAACCCATGACTGGCATTGTCGCTCGGGTCACAACCATGAATACTCTATAAACGACCCCATTAAATCCCTTAAAACATATAAATAAAGAATATGTTCATCCCATAAATTAGATCGAATACATGGTCCCAAATTCCGGAACATATTTAACAACCATCTTCATATAAATCTTTAATACTAGTCCCAATAGCGCTAAAAAGTTTTCTGAACATCAAAAAAATGATATAATCTTGATATAAAATGCCCTCATTTGATCCCTTGAGCTAAAAATAATCTCTTACTCATCAGTAGAGTAAAAAAAATGATGTCATGCCCCCAAGGGATAGTGAAGATACTCCTTCTCTATCCCACATCTCCCCTCTATAACTTTAAAGAGACACCACATCATCAGTTGGGTCATTGGAAGCTTATTCATCTTTCGGATTTCAAAATTTCAACCCCTCTCCTAACTATAGAAAAGTTACTTTATCACATACTTTACCTAGGGTTATTGTGGAAGAGAAATATGAATAGTAATATGAAGAGGAGGTATAGGTGGATCACATAGAGTCCCCTCCACCATTCAAGGAAGGGGTCTCTACCACCATTGAAGAACTCATACAAGTAAATATGGGTGCATACGAGGATCCATGACCCATATTGATAAGTGTAGTCATGTATTTTGAAGAATAATAGGTATATACCTCCTTCCTAACAAATCATCGGGACATGTTTTTTTAGAATAATGAAGAAATGTTGGGCCTTAATACTAAGGTGGCCACTAACCACCTGTGATTTCTATAAAACCATTAGTGTTACAAATATTCAGTCAAAAGGATTCACCCAACTCACGCTGACAATAATTAAGGATGAAGTTGAAAAGATTATAAAGGAAAATTTCATTCAAGAAATCTATTATCTAAAATACTTATGCAACATAGTCCAAGTAAATAAGAATAATTAGAAAATTTGGTTCTGTATTGACATTATAGATCTCAAATGACACTATCAAAAATATTATTTACCACTTTGGATCATGGACCTACTATTTTATGCTACGATAGGATATCTGGCATTTTCCTTCATGGATGGTTATTCAGGGTACAACCAAATAGGTATTTACCTTGAATATTATAATAACATCACATTTAGATCACCCCAATGGGTATATTATTATTGGGTAATTCCTTTTTTTGTATAATGTTATGGATACATACCAAAATTCCATGAAAATTATCTTCAAACAATTTTTGGGAAGGTCTATTCAATGTTACATAAAAGATCTAGATGTTTAGTATTAAAATCATTATATTCACTTGGATGATCTTGAGACCATATTTAATAAGTTGTGACATCATATCCTGAAGCTAACCCCCCTGAAATTCACTTTTATAGTGACCTCAAGAAAGTTTATCGGCTTCATCGTATACTATTGTGGCATCAAATTTGATCTTGAGAAGATAAAGGATATCCTTAAAATAACACCTCCTTGAAACCTCAAAATGTTGTATGGATTATAGGGAAACGTTTCATACATACGATGCTTCATATAAAACCTTATAAGCAACTGTTATCCCTTCAACATTTTAATTAAAAAGGGGTCACATATCATTGGACTAATGATAGTCAGGAGGAGTTCAATAGTCTCATAAAATATCTTTTAATTCCATTAGTGTTGATGCCGCCCATTGAGGGAAATATTCTAATCTTATATATGGAAGAATTATGATTATTGTGTGATTTCCTTACAAAAAATGATGACATCAGGAATAAAAACAGTCTCTATTATCTTAGTTAAACTGTGCTCTATACCGAAACTCATTATTCTGATATCGTTAATAGATATCTGTAATTAATATTTATGGTTTTGAAATTGAGACACTTCTTTTAGCACCATGAGGTCTATTTGGTATCTCATAAAAACCTTCTCAAATAAATCATCAGTCTTCCCATGTTGATTTTGCGGTCATCTTGCACAAATTGGATGTTCAATTTGTGACTTATAAAGTGGTAAAAGTTTAGAAATTATTTCACATCCTTTCCAAAAATTACCATTACAAAAAAAGTCATTGAATATTGAATTACAAGATGAATATATCTTCTCTATTCAAGGGGCACCCATATATGGGAGATGTATTTTCATAGCACATCGAGAAGCCCAATAGGGAAGAGAATGGAATACCACCAGCTCAATAAAGTTGTATTGGTAGTTTTGCTCCTATCCCCAACAAAGGAATTCTTGCCTTATTATTTCTTATTTTTAGAAGGTTTCAAAAACAATTAAGTAGATTATCAGGCCCTAATTATTGGGATAGAACTTAGAATAAAAATTCTAGTCGACCACTTGAAGGTAAAAGGTGATTCAGAGTTGGTAATAAAGAAGATCAATGATGATTATTCCATCAGAAAGGAAGGGATAATTCCCCTTGTTGAATATTTATGAGGACTAATGCCAGAATTCCCCTCAGATCCAACACTGACTCACATCCCATGATGAAAAAATTTCTAGGTAGATGCATTGGAAAATGAGTCTACATATTTGGAAGATATATGTCAGGATGATATGGTCATCAACATCATGCATTGGAAAATAGTTTCTCTATTTGTTCATACTGACATGAAAGAAATCAAGGAGGTGAATTACACCCCAAACTAGATGGTTCTACAACTGGTTGGATGATTCCCATTATGTACTACATTAAAAATAGAGTTCTCTCAAAAAAAGAATGGAAAAGAGAAAATAAAAACATGAGAGACTAACATCACTCTTTATGATGGACCTAATAACAAGAAGGTCCCCTATAAATAGTGCTTCGATAGATCCCTTCTCAGGTGTATTGATGGAGATTAAATTGTTGTTTTCATGAAATTAGTACACACAAGGGACTGTAGTGCCCACCTGTTAGGATTTAGGACTTCCCATAAAAAATTAATGCTTGGATACTTCTAGCCTTCAATGGTGAAGGATTGAATAAAATTAACAAAATGGATCCATTCCTATCAAGTGCATGACAAATTCATCCATCAACACCTGGAGTTTCCACATACATCCAAATAATCAAGTCCATTTACCATATAGGGAATGTATATTGTAAGTCCATATCCTCTAGCTACGTCCAAGGAATTCAAGTATATCCTCACTCCTACTGACTTCTTATCCAAATGGTTTGAAATAATACCCCTAATATAATTTGGTTCCTAAATCCTTTTCAACATCATGAAAGCCAATATCAGCACTAGATTTGGTTTCCATTATATGATACTTATGAAAAAAGACATCAATTTTTATTCTTCTATGTTGGAGAAGATGTATTATGAGTATACTATAAAATCAAACCGTTAATCTCTCTATAATTTAATGGATAATGGATATATAAAGGCATTCAACATGACTTTATCATACATACACCAGAATATGGTGGATATACATAACAATTCTTGTCTTGACAAGCTCTTTCATGCCTTGTGGGCCTACTGGACTACAACCTACACCCCCACACAGGAAACCCCATATTCACTTTTATATGGGATTGAAGTAGTCATGTGCATTGAGGTATAATTTATATCCCTTTTAATATAAATTTGAGATTAATTATCTATAGATGGGAAATACCAAAAATGGTTGAATGAATTGGAGTGACTTGATGAGAAAAGACTACATACCTTCCATCACTTGGAAGTCCACCAAAATCAGATACAATGGGATTTTAACCAGAAGGTTCACCTCCACTAGTTCCTCTAAGGGGAATTGGTACTACTCCTTAGGATCCCATTATAAATGAGGATGAAACCTTGAAACCTTGAGCCAAAGTGGGAGGGACCTTATTCTATACACAAGTTTCACTCTAATCGAGCTTATTACTTGATCTTAATGGATAGAGAGCATGTTACGACCCCAACCAACACATGATTTATTAAGAAATAATTTTTGTAATCATCATACTTGATGGAACTGGATGCAATACCTTAAAAGGCACACAAAATTTCCTAGATTTAATAACATAAAAGGCACACCACATGGAGTTCATTCCATGGATATAAAAGGCATGAAATATGGTACAAGTCATATGACCGAAAACTACAAGACCCTATAGTCTGAGATGTAAGACTCTAAACTATATAGCATAACATCCTAGTTATAAGATAATAAAATTTCCAATATATCCCTTTTACCATGATGTAATGCTTCATGGTTCACATCCTTGTTGCATGATGTATAACTACATAAAAGTTTGGTGCACGCTTAATTAGATCATAACCCTCGGTGTCATTCTCCTACCACACCTCCATCCAGAACAACATGTGGTTTGATTATCATCTTAATGAGATACGCAGTGACACCCATGCATTATGTCTTAGGCCTTCCCATGAAGTATGGAGAATTAACCCTCTCCTGTATCTAAACAAGTATCTTTGCAGAAGACTAAAACATAGTACCATTCACTTGTAGGCCCATCATAAAGATTGAGAACTACATGTGGCTTAATTATTTCATAGAAAGGATATGTAATGATGCCAAGGTTCTTTAATCCACTCCTATCCATATAAAAAAGGTATGTCGTGTGTCCCTTTTTTTATGTATATGACCACAATCTATGCATGAGATCTTAATTTGGGTTTCCTAAATCAGGAGAAAATCATGGAAACAAAAATTCCCCCTTTCCTACATATAAAAAATATATATAAAAGAAATTCACACTCCATAGAAAATTCCAGTCCAAATACTTCCTATATTATTGGACGCATTACTTACACATGTCACACTCTTTGTCCTGGGAAATCAGGATCTATGTAATCATTTTTTGGACATCGGTAATAGAATGGATTATTCTAGAGGAAATATTTTTTTGACTATTCATTGATATTACCCAGTATGGATTTGCATAAGTATACCTCAAAAGTTCTTTCAACTAGAGTCACATTATTCCTCATGGGAAACCTCTTCTATCTCTGTAAGCCTTAGAAAATTTATACTGGAAACCAATTTTTAAACGTGGTCCACAATTATTCCTTGAATAATTATCTCATATAATTTCTAAAAATATATAAACCCCCAAGATTTTGGTTTACAATTTCCTTTTTGCATCAAAAGTATTTCAAAACATTATTGTCTTGGTATTCCCCATACATCTTATTCATTCTATACATATAGTCCTAGTTGTATGACCTAAAACTACAATAAATCATTTCTCTTTACTGCATGATGATAAACTATGTGAAGGACATCCCTAGAATTTATATTAAATTACTATAAAAACTATAAAATTCTTGATTCCCCCTTATGGGATATATAACAATGCCCAGATCCTATATCCTAGTCCATCCACCATATGATCAAAATTCCCCTGTCAATTCTTTTAATCACCTAAGTGTGGTGAAAGTATCCTTTTCAACTACTTATTTCTCACAGCGAGAATAACTCATGAGGGTTTAGGAGTTTTATAATGACATTCCCACATGATAAAGGCATATCAATTCACTTTAGGGTTAACATGGTTCTAGATGTAAGACATTAAAAGGCACACCAAATTTAAATACCTCATGACATTAAACTACATGGTTGAAATCTATTTCATGATGTAAATCCAAGAACTATATGTCGACTGATTCATTCTTTGATGAGATATGTAGTGATTTTAAGATCCTAAATTTTGGTCCAGCTTCAATTTAAAAATTCCCCACTCTCTTATGTATGATCGAGATATTCATATGAGGGTTTAATATAGGTTCACACCCCATCCATGAGCTCATATTCAATGAAAAAAATTCCTCCCATGCACACAATAATTTGATTTGTGTGGGGAACCCATTATAGAAATATGTGTTTATTGATTCTTGTTTTTATTAGATATATAGTTACACATGTATCGTATGTATTGGGCCCATCCATGATATAAAAAACACCTCCCTATGTATGGGTCATACTTTCATAGGAAATATTTTCCCCATTCTCAGATTTCTTACATGAAATTCTTCTTCCATACTCAGGAAATTTTCATACAAAAATCAAACATTGTGTATGGAGAAATCCAAATATCCATAATCTTTCACCTACAATCAGTGATATAATTATTGATTCATAAGGAAAAATTTGTTTTAAATATGAATTGATAATCTCCATTTTATATTTTCATAATTCACTCTCTAAAGGCCTATATACTTGAGGAATATTTAAACTCTAGAGAAACCATTCATATCTCTATAAGCCCCAATAAATTTATGTTGGAAACAATTTTTTAAACATGGTCCATGATCATAACTTTTATACCTATACCATACTATATTATGGATCTGGAATCCCATAGATTACAACTTACAACTTTCCTTCTTCATGCCTGAAGGATGGTCATACATTCTTGGTCAGATCACTGTGAAATGGAAAATCTTTATTTTTTCCATCCAATCTAAGTGACCATAAATTGTAACCATCAAAATCCTTAACTTAATATGTTAAACTACACTATCCTTGTCCTATTCACATGATAGTATACTGTATGAGGCTTTAACACTCATCAGTGAGGATCCTTTTCTCCTCATTTTGGTCATTTATCGCATCACCCTGATGAAATTTGTGCGACATGATAATCATTACATCAAGACACGTAGGGATTCATAGATCCACCATTATAGTCCCAACTACTATAGAAAAAAAATTCTATGTTCATACATTCTTATACAAATTCCTTTAAAAACCCACGATTTGTGGTCTTGGGAAATATGGATCCTCATAAACTCCCCGACTATTGGTAATAGAATATCTGATTCCAAAGGACACCACTTCTTGACTATGAATTGATACAACCCAGTATAGATTTTAATAAGTCAACCTCAAAAGGCCTATCAACCAGAGGCACATTTTTATTTATTAAAAACCTATTATATCTCTATATCCCCTAAACACATTATACTAAAAACCAGTTTTCAAACATGCTCCATGGTCAATCCTGCATACTTGTCCCACAACATGTTTTATATTTTGAAATTAAAAATCATGACCTAAAAACAACCTTTATGTGAATATGAATAATTTTAGAATGTTATCAATGACAGATCTCTTCTTTGTTCAAAATTGTAACGCCCCGACCCTAGTTACCCAGATTCGGTGCATTATTACATAACATTGGCATGATCACAAGAAAGATCAAATCTCAAAAGACCGATTAGTTTAGTAGCCTTGGAAACACTAGATATATTCATCAGTTTTACATTACATCATAAAATGAAAAACTAATACAACAACATAATGTCTCCACAGTCCACACTATTATCCCCTCATAATATCCCTGCAGGTCATTCATAACTTACTTCTTCACATCCTGGGAAAATAAAACATAGAAAAGGGGTGAGCTCAAATACCCAATAAGGATAACAATATAGCGGAACATTTAAAATAAGCATAAACTTTTAAGGCAATGCATTACTAAAACAAAAGCCTTTTAAACATGAACTTCAACATAGTATGGCAAAAGTAAAATGAAATAATGCCATTTACTTGTTCACATGGATATTCTACTAATCGAATAATCACATGCAATATCAATAACCACTTTCATAATGTTGGAATGCATAATGCCAGACTATCATAACCACATAGCTAAGGCCTCGTGCCAAGATTACAAATAAGATTTTGTCAAGGCCTTGTGCCAAGACACTAGTTTGTCTCATGAGACCTACCGATGCATCGAGGAGCTATAGAGGGCTCCACCCGTCACATATTAAGTCCAATGCATTCCCATATGAAAAGGTTTAAACATAACATAAACATTCGTATTAAAACTAGCATACAAAATGTCAACAATTTCACCATAAACTATGAATAGTATAAAAATAGAAAATCCACTGTCAAACATATCACAAAACCTTCAATACAATATAGAAGTTTTGTATCATAATAAATCAACTTCCAATAAGCATAAAATCCATCAAAGGATGTTGACATAGATGAAATCAAAACTCTTTTTAGAGAAATATCTCTTTTTATTTTTGAAATCATTTAAGAGCCATATAAAATAAAACATTTTATTTGAAAATATTCTTATAATCTTGTAAGGAAAGCTTTGAAAATTTTATAATGGCGGAAAATAACCGCACCCGTCGTATAAGTTAGAAAAAACATTCTTACCTTAATTCTGTCGAAAAGGTTAAAAAGGACCTTGTTTTGAAAATGACGGAAAGATTCCTTTATAAACCACTTATAAAAGTCAAAAAGGGTATAAATGACTTTAACCCATTAACTTGTAAATAATAAAAATGTTTTGAAATACATTTTTAAGAAAACATTGATGTGGATGGTAAAGAGATCCCAGTAGATTATTACATATAAACAACCTCAGATAATGAAGAGATTGTGAAATAACCCTTACCAATTTGGTAACTTATGAAACATACAACCCATGAAAGAGGTATCATACAATGAATATGTAAATACACATAAATTATAGTGTATTACACAAAGAATATAATTATGGGCAGTACATACACCAGACAAAAGGTGATGGTGGCAATATGGCATGAATCTCACGAGAATAAGGAGTGAGATGAAAACCGCTTACCTTGTACTTTTCCTTGGTTGGGGTAGGTTAAACTCCTGTATAATGGTTAAATAATTGATATCAAATTATAAAAGAATCATATACATTAATATGATATCATATATGATCTTTTAATATTGATTTGATAATAATATCTTAGTATTATTGTTGTTTCGGGTGTTAACTTACTTGTTTTCTTTTATATGTTTTGTTATGTAAGACATGTTTGTAAAGGATAAGTTGTATATTTTTCATATCCATAATGATATCAAGTCATTTAAAATCATTTTTTTAAATCATCAAATGATAATTATACTTGAATGGATACGATGGAGAATGAATCTCATCGCGTTCGTGGAGACGGTAGTCCGTACGTACGCACGAGCGACAATATCATTCTTTTGATATTAAAATAATATATAAATGGATGGTATATCATATATACAGAATCATTAACATGTTATATTTATTATTTACATGAGTTAAATATCATTATTATACCCATCAAAATAATAATATATTGAATAACAATTACACCACGACGTGGAGACGTTAAGCCGTACGTACGCACGTATGGTGACATGTTATTCAAAGGATGGATAGAATACTGAATATGGTTGTACCATATTTATAATAACATCACAGTATATATATGATACTGGAGTTATTATTTTAGAATGGTAACAACAAAGGAAGAAGAAGTGGAAGAAGAAATGAACTTGGAAAAGGGTGGTGAAATCATTACCTCTTCTTCGGGTTCTTCCTTTTGATTTGATCAAAAGGGATCCTTAGGTTGGCTTTATGATCAAACTAAGTCCTCTAGGTTGTATTGAGGGAAGTTTGGAGAGTATTTGGTCAGATTTCGGCCGAACAAAAAGGCTTTGAAGGTGTGAAGAAATGAGAAGGAGGAGTTCCCTTTTATAAGAGGGGTGAGAGGCACCTTTGGAAAAGCTAGAAATACTTATTTATAATAAATTCATATTCGGTTTCCAATGGCTAAAAAGTTAATTATTTAAAGTTTAAGGTGGGGATGGGTCAAAAAAAACTCAACCAATAGAATTTAGACAGGTTTGGGTACTTATATTAACCTTATCTTTAAGTATTAACTCTAAGTTAATTAGTTTCACTTTTACAATATCTCTTTGTATTTTTATATTATATGGTTAATAAACTTACTATATACATCCAAGAAACACCCAAGTGGTCCATTAATTATGAACCTATCATTATATAAGTCTCTTTGCCGAACCTTAGATTTTTATGAATTTAATATCAATTAATAATATAATATTTGTTTTAAGAACTCTTTTATGTCAATTTTGACACTATTCAATAATTGATTTTTTTGAAACTCATAACAGATTTATTACTTCGAACAAAGTCAATTAAATCAATACTAATATATCATATTATCCTATAAAATTAGTTTAATTCATTAAAAGTTTCATATTATATTTATTTGGGTATTTATAATATCAATTATTTTAAATTTTCACTATTATAGTAATTAATTCATCATCATTGTGTCATAAATAAATTAAATTATTTAATGTCTAAAAATTATAAATAAAATATAATTATGTATTAAATATTTGAATCTTTCTAATGAATATTTATAATCTGAAATCCAACATATATAACCCTATGTAAAAATTGTTTTGCTAAAAGATATATGCTTGTGTCATTTTTGTATTCATTTTAACTTAATTAAAAAAAAGTGTCCCTATCACCTACAAGTGGCACCTTGGGGTCCAAAAATCGACACAAAGATGCCTATGGTCAAAATTTTATCAACCAATAAGTCTAGAACACCTTTTAGGGTAATTTATTATTATTATAATATTATTTGTTTAACCCTTATTTACCGGATTTACCCTTAACCATGGTAAATAAAATATTTACCACAGTAATTATTCAAAATGTCTAAAAAGAAAAGTTACCTATTTACACAATTTATAAATCCTGATTCCAAATATGGAATCTATTTTTCAAAATTCAAAACACAGAAGTGGTAGAAATTAATTTAAAATTAATTCCCGCTGTCAAAACAAAAAGCGTGTTTTTAAGAGATAATAACTATCAAAAGATTGACACTTGTTTATGTTCGGTTTAATTGTAAAATTATGTCCAATGACCAAAATTATATTAAATGGTAAAAATATATTCTAAATATATTTTAAAACCACTCAAATTCATAATTTACCACTATTAATTATTTTGTTTAAAAAAGTTGTTTTTAATTAAAATTTAGTAATTTTCACGATTCATCAAAATACTAAAGTTATCCAAAAAGTACCAAAATTTCATCTTAGGATAAATTTGATATTCCGAATCCAAAAATAAAGTCCATTTTGAAATATAAAATATATATAATTTCAAAAAGTAGGTATTACTATTCATAACGGCTAGTTTGATTGGTTGTTAGAACTCGGTGTTGCGTACAACACACGCTATCGTATTATTCAAAAAGAAGTGTACCGTAGAAGCTTGGGGTGTTACATTCTCCCCTCCTTCAAATAATTTCATCCTTGAAATTTCTAGAATACTACCGCATGAAAAGTCTCGGGTGGTTCTTCATCATAAGTTCCTCGGGTTCCCACATTGCCTCTTCCATCTTATGGTTTCTCCACAAAACCTTTACCAGACGCGTCGTCCGGTTTCTCAGTACTTGTTCTCTTGTATCAAGAATCCTGATGGGCTCTTCACAATAAGAAATATCGGGTTCCAGTTCTAATTCCTCATAGGTGAGTACATGCGTTGGGTCAGGCATGTATTTCCTCAACAGAGATACGTGGAACACATCGTGAACTTTGGAGTGACTTGGCGGCATTGCCAATTGGTAAGCCACAGCCCCAATTCGTTCTAGAATTTCAAAAGGTCCGATGTACCTGGGACTCAATTTACCTTTCTTACCAAAATGTATGACTCCCTTCCATGGAGATACCTTCAGGAAAACATGATCACCATCTTGAAATTCCAAATCCTTCCTTTTATTATCGGCATAGCTCTTCTGCCTACTTTGAGCTGCTTTGATGTGATTTTGGATTACCTTCACCTTTTCCACCGTTTCCTCCACCAGTTCTGGGCCTACAAGTTTTCTTTCACCAACGTCATCCCAACAGGTTGGTGTACGACATCTCTTCCCGTATAACGCTTCATATGGTGCCATCTGAATACGCGAATGGAAGCTATTGTTATAGGAAAATTATACCAGAGGTAAATATTGATCCCACATACCCTGAAAGTAAAGTGAGAAAGATCTCAACATGTCTTCTAAGGTCTGAATAGTCCGTTTTGATTGTCCGTCTGTCTGAGGGTGGTAAGCAGTGCTCAAATGAAGTTCAGTATCCAGGAATTTCGGAAGACTTTTCCAAAATCTTGAAGTAAAACGGGGATCACGATCAGAAACAATCGATAGGGGTACTCCATGAAGTCTCACAACTTCATTAATATATAGTCTTGCTAGACGTTCCAGGGGTAGATCTTCTCTTATAGCAAGAAAATGTGCTGACTTGGTAAGACGATCAATAATAACCCATATTGCATCGTTCCCTCTAGGAGTCTTTGGTAGCCCCATGACAAAGCCCATCGTAATATTGTCCCATTTCCACTCCGGTATGGGAAGAGGTTGCATGACTCCTCCAGGCTGTTGCCTTCCAGCTTTCACTTGTTGACAAACCATACATCTTGACACAAAATCAGCAATCTCCCTCTTCATGTTGTCCCACCAAAAATGTTCCTTCAAATCTCTATACATTTTGGTGCTCCCAGGGTGTATAGAGAAATTGGAACTATGAGCATCATCCAACAATTCCCTTTTTAGATCAGGTATATCGGGAACACAAAGTCTCTTCCCGAATTTCAAAATTCCATCTTCATACAAAAAGTCTCTCAATCTCCCATCATTCACAGCTTTAATCTTCTTTTTAAATTCTTCATCATCGGTCTGAGAACTCTTAATCCATTCTAGTAAAGATGGTTTGGCAACCATTTGAAAAAGCATTGATGTTTCACCTTCCCTGGTTATTCCCATGTCCATCTTCACTAGATCCATGAAAATTGGATCCCTTTCAATTCTCATATTGTTCAAAACTCCATGGTCTTTTCTACTCAAAGCATATTCCACCTTGTTTACTTTCCCCAGGTGGTAGTGTATCGTGCAATCATAATCCTGGAGTAATTCAAGCCATCTCCTTTGCCTCATGTTGAGTTCTTTTTGTGAGAAAATATACTTCAAACTCTTGTGATCAGTATAAATCTCACATTTTTCACCATAGAGGTAGTGCCTCCATATCTTCAAAGAAAAGATCATAGCTGCTAACTCGAGATCATGAGTAGGATAGTTTTGTTCATGAATTTTCAACTGTCGTGATGCATAGGCAATAACTCTATCATTCTGCATAAGGACACAACCAAGTCCTTTCTTTGATGCATCACTATAAATAACGAACCCATCATTCCCCAATGGTAGAGTCAATATAGGAGAATTGACTAATCTTCTCTTCAGTTCTTCGAAACATTCTTCACACTATTTTGTCCAAACAAATTTAACCCCTTTACGTGTGAGCTTCGTTAATGGGTTAGCCAATCATACAAAATTCTGGACGAAACGTCGATAATAACCTGCCAAACCAATAAAACTGTGTACCTCAGTTATACTCGTAGGTGCTGGCCATTCATGGATTGCCTTGGTCTTAGAAGGATCAACAGAGATTCCATCTTTAGAGACAATATGGCCAAGAAAAGAAATCTCCTGAAGCCAGAATTCACACTTTCTAAACTTCCCATATAATTCATGCCTCTTCAGAGTCTTCAAGAAAATGCGCAAGTGATTTTCATGATCTTCGTAGGTTTTGGAGTATACCAAGATATCATCAATAAATACCACAAAAAATTCATCGAGATACTCCTTGAAAACTATATTCATCAGATCCATGAATATAGAAGGTGCATTAGTCAATCCAAACGGCATTACAGTAAACTCGTAATGCCCGTACCTGGTTCGAAATGCTGTCTTCAGAATGTCTTCCTTCTTCACACACAACTGATGGTATCCAGATCGAAGGTCAATCTTTGAAAAGTATTGAGCTCCATGCAGTTGGTCAAATAAATCATCAATGCGTGGTAGGGGATACTTGTTCTTTATTGTTATAGCATTGATCTCCCTGTAGTCGATACATAACCTCATAGATCCATCTTTCTTTTTAACAAAAAGAACAGGGGCTCCCCATAGAGAAACACTAGGGCGAATAAATCCCTTATTACTCAATTCCTCTAGTTGTTTCATTAGTTCAACTAATTCTACAGTGGACATTCTATAAGGGGTCTTCGATATAGGCCTTGATTCAGGAATCAAATCAATGGAAAACTCAACTTCTCGTTCTGGAGGTTGTCCAGGTAAATCTTCCGGAAATACATCTACAAATTATTTCACAACAGGTACATCCTCTATTTGAACATTCCTTTCCTCACCGACAGTTATTTAATTCTCTTCCTCCCCAATAATTGAATTAAGTTGAGCTACTAGGGGTGGATCTAAATAAGAATTAGGTGGTGACGATTCTGCTCTAAAGATAAGGTGTTCCTTGTCATTATCATCAAGAATCGTAACCTCTTTCTTCTTAAAATAAATCTTCACATCATAGTCCGAAAGCTAGTCCATACCGAGGATTATATCAAACTCAATCATAGGTATGACGATGAGATCAGCAGATAAAGAACATTTATGTGCTCTAATGGGGACTGATTCATAAAACTTTGTTGCAATGATACTTCCCTTAGGAGTTTTAACTGACAACTCCCTTATTAAATCAAATTGGAAATATCTAATTTTCTTAGCAAACTGGGAAGATATGAAACAATGCGATGATCCAGAATCAAATAATGCATTTGCTAAACTTGAGGAAACCATTAAATTACCTGCCACCACGTCTTTCGAAGCTTCTACCTCAGCAGTAGTGATAGCATAAGCCTGGCCTTGATCCCTTGGCCTTTTTTGAGGTAAGTTCTCCTGACGCTTAGGACATCCATTTGCATAATGCCCCATCCCCCTGCAATTTTAGCATTGAACGTTGGTAGCTTCCTTCTTCCCCTTGCAATCACGAGCTTGGTGGAATTTTTCACCACACTTGTAACAGACTCCCATTCCCTTCAAGCAAGTACCAGGATGTTTCTTCCCGCATTTACCACAGGATGGATGTTCAACCTTTCCCCTTCTTCCACTTATTTCCATTCCCAGATTGATCAGAAGGTCTCTTCTTCTCTTGCTTTGCTTTAAAGTCATAAGACTTAGAGAATTCCTTTTCGGTCTTGATAGCACATGAGACAATGTCTTCGTACGACGAAAAGGATTGTGAGACTAATGCTCGACGAAGAAATGGTTTTAACCCATCAAATAAATGATCAATTTTACATCTTGGGTTATGTATATAATCTCCAGTATACCTTGCTAACCTTGTAAAGTTAGCCTCATACTTTGTGACATTCTCATCCTCCTTTTGTCTCAGACTCAGAAATTGCCCTTCCATATCTGCTCGATGGTCACGAGGAAAGTATTTTTCTAAAAACAGATCTTTGAACTCCCTCCATTCCATATTTGATACTTCATCATCTTCCTTCATTTTTGGAATCAATGACCACCATTGATCAACATCTCCAGTGAGGCGGTAAACTACCATGATAACTTTTCCCTTTCACTGCTCCCCAAAGCCTGAAATATTTTCTCTAGGGAATTTATCCATTGCTCAGCTACTAAGGGATTTGTACTCCCATTGAACGTTGGTGGTTGTTGCCTCATGAATCGATCTAACATTGATCCTCCATGCTGTGGATTAGGGTGCTCCATACGGGTAAGGTTATTATTCATAACCTGAGTAAGTTTTCCCAGTATGGTGATTAGCTGATCAGCACCAGTTGCATCACCAGCTCCACTATAATTATCTTGAGCAGGGGGGAAATACCTACATGGAGTGCGTGCATTGATACGGTTTCCATTTCTTCTACTAGGCGCCATTTCTAAACAATGTCATAAACTAGAACAGTTTATGAATCAAAATACATAATCCCATACTTATAAAACACTTAACATAAATTGAACTATTTATGGATATAATCCATAATCATGAAAATGTTTTCTTTGAGGAAGTATATACTCATAAACCCTTCATAATGATTTGTAAAGAAAATGAGAGTTATCCTAAGCATATCCCCCGGGAGTTTCATAACCAAGAGTGCAGCAAGGCCCGTTGTTGTGCACCAGTTCTCGTTCGAGTCTAGCTCAAAGCGGTGTTTTCGGGTTTTACCCCTAGGTACATCTGTGCCAGAGCCGCCTCTACCTGCTCATATCCAGATAGGGATGTATTGCTCAGAAAACTCACAAAATCTCTACAATACCAAAATTCTAGGAAGTTCTTCTATACTAATCCTCAAAGTTCATCTTAGGTCTACGTGTTCTAATCAGAGTTTATCCTAATCTAGCTTCCAAGGTTTGTACTAAACTTCCTCTGATACCAACTGTAATGCCCTGACCCTAGTTACCCAGAGTCGGTGCATTATTACATAACATTGGCATGATCACAAGAAAGATCAAATCTCGAAAGACCGATTGGTTTAGTAGCCTTGGAAACACTAAATATATTCATAAGTTTTACATTACATCATAAAATGAAAAACTACTACAACAACATAATGTCTCCACAGTCCACACTATTATCCCCTCATAATATCCCTACAGGTCATTCATAACTTACTTCTTCACATCCGGGGAGAATAAAACATAGAAAAGGGGTGAGCTCAAATGCCCAGTAAGGATAACAATATAGCAGAACATTAAAAATAAGCATAAACTTTTAAGGCAATGCATTACTAAAAAAAAGCCTTTTAAACTTGAACTTCAACATAGTATGAAAAAAGTAAAATGAAATAATTCCATTTACTTGTTCACATGGATATTCTACTAATCGAATAATCGCATGCAATATCAATAACCACTTTCATAATGTTGGAATGCATAATGCCAGACTATCATAACCACATAGCCAAGGCCTCGTGCCAAGACTACAAATAAGATTTTGTCAAGGCCTTGTGCCAAGATACTATTTTGTCTCATGAGACCTACCGATGCATCGAGGAGCTATAGCGGGCTCCACCTGTCACATATTAAGTCCAATGCATTCCCATATGAAAAGGTTTAAACATAACATAAACATTCGTATTAAAACTAGCATACGAAATGTCAATAATTTCACAATAAACTATGAATGGTATAAAAATAGCACATCCACAGTCAAACATATCACAAAACCTTCAATACAATATAGAAGTTTTGTATCATAATAAATCAACTTCAAATAAGTGTAAAATCCATCAAAGGATGTTGACATAGATGAAATCAAAACTCTTTTTAGAGAAATATCTCTTTTTATTTTTGAAATCATTTAAGAGCCATATAAAATAAAACATTTTATTTGAAAATATTCTTATAAGCTTGTAAGGAAAGCTTTGAAAATTTTATAATGGCGGAAAATAACCGCACCCGCCATATAAGTTAAAAAAACATTCTTACCTTAATTCTGTCGAAAAGGTTAAAAAGGACCTTGTTTTGAAAACGACGGAAATATTCCTTTATAAACCACTTATAAAAGTCAAAAAGGGTATAAATGACTTTAACCCATATTCTTGTAAATAATAAAAATGTTTTGAAATACATTTTTAAGAAAACATGGATGTGGATCGTAAAGAGATCCCAGTAGATTATTACATATAAACAACCTCAGATAATGAAGAGATTGTGAAATAACCCTTACCAATTTGGTAACTTATGAAACATACAACCCATGAAAGAGGTATCATACAATGAATATGTAAATACACATAAATTAGAGTTTATTACACAAAGAATATAATTATGGGTAGTACATACACCAGACAAAAGGTGATGGTGGCAATATGGCATGAATCTCACGGGAATAAGGAGTGAGATGAAAACCCCTTACCTTGTACTTTTCCTTGGTTGGGGTAGGTTAACCTCCTGTATAATGGTGAAATAATTTTTATTAAATTATACAAGAATCATATACATTAATATGATATCATATATGATCTTTTAATATTTATTTGATAATAATATCATAGTATTATCGTTGTTTCGGGTGTTAACTTACTTGTTTTCTTTTATATGTTTTGTTACGTAAGACATGTTTGTAAAGGATATGTTGTATATTATTCATATCCAGAATGATATCAAGTCCTTAAACATCATTTTTTTAAATCATCAAATGATAATTATACTTGAATGGATACGATGGAGAATGAATCTCATCGCGTTCGTGGAGACGGTAGTCCGTACGTACGCACGAGCAACAATATCATTCTTTTGATATTAAAATAATATATAAATGGATGGTATATCATATATACAGAATCATAAAATGTTATATTTATTATTTAAATGAGTTAAATATCATTATTATACCCATCCAAATAATAATATATTGAATAACAATTACACCACGACGTGGAGACGGTAAGCCGTACGTACGCACGTATGGTGACATGTTATTCAAAGGGTGGATAGAATACTTAATATGGTTGTACCATATTTATAATAACATCACAGTATATATATGATACTGGGTTTATTATTTTATAATGGTAACAACAAAGGAAGAAGAAGTGGAAGAAGAAATGAACTTGGAAAAGGATGGTGAAATCATTACCTCTTCTTCGGGTTCTTCCTTTTGATTTGATCAAAAGGGCTCCTTAGGTTGGCTTTATGATCAAACTAAGGCCTCTAGGTTGTATTTAGGGAAGTTGGGAGAGTATTTGGGAAGATTTTGGTCGAACCAAAAGGCTTTGAAGGTGTGAAGAAATGAGAAGGAGGAGTGCCCTTTTATAAGAGGGGTGAGGGGGACCTTTGGAAAAGCTAGAAATATTAATTTATAATAAATTCATATTCGGTTTCCAATGGCTAAAAAGTTGATTATTTAAAGGTTAAGGTGGGGATGGGTGGAAAAAAAATCAACCAATAGAATTTGGACAGGTTTGGGTACTTATATTAACCTTATCTTTTAGTATTAACTCTAAGTTAATTAGTTTCACTTTTACAATGTCTCTTTGTAGTTTTATATTATATGATTAATAAACTTACTATATACATCCATGCGACACCCAAGTGGTCCATTAATGATTAAATTATCATGATATAAGTCTCTTGGCCGAACCTTAGATTTTTAAGAATTTAATATCAATTAATAATATAATATTTGTTTTAAGAACTCTTTTATGTCAATTTTGACACTATTCAATAGTTGATTTTTTTGAAACTCATAAAAGATTGATTACTTCGAAAAAAGTCCATTAAATCAATACTAATATATCATATTATCCTATAAAATTATTTTAATTCATTAAAAGTTTCATATTATATTTATTTGGGTATTTATAATATCAATTATTTTAATTTTTCACTGTTATAGTAATTAATTCATCATCATTGTGTCATATATAAATTAAATTATTTAATGTAAAAAAATTATAAATAAAATATTATTATGTAGTAAATCGTTTTATCTTTCTAATGAATATTTATAATCTAAAATCCAACATATATAACCCTATGTAAAAATTGTTTTTCTAAAAGATATATGCTTGTGTCATTTTTGTATTCATTTTAACTTAATTAAAAAAAGTGTTCCTATCACCTACAAGTGGAACCATGGGGTCCCAAAATCGACCCAAATATGCCTATGGTCTAACTTTTATCAACCAATAAGTCTAGGACTTGTTTTAGGGTAATTTAGTATTATTATAATATTATTATTTTAACTCTTATTTACCGGATTTACCCTTAACCATGGTAAATAAAATATTTACCGCAGTAATTATTCCAAATGTCTAAAAATAGAAGTTAGCTACTTACACAATTTGGAAATCCTGATTCCAAATATGGAATCCATTTTTCTAAATTCAAAACACATAAGTGGCAGAAATTAATTTAAAATTAATTCCCGCTGTCAAAACAAAAAGCGTGTTTTTAAGAGATAATAACTATCAAAAGATTGACACTTGTTTATGTTCGGTTTAATTGTAAAATTATGTCCAATGACCAAAATTATATTAAATGGTAAAAATATATTCTAAATATATTTTAAAACCACTCAAATTATTAATTTACCACTATTAATTATTTTGTTTAAAAAAGTTGTTTTTAATTAAAATTTAGTAATTTTCACTATTCATCAAAATACTAAAGTTATCCGAAAAGTACAGAAATTTCATATTAGGATAAATTTGATATTACGAATCCAAAAATAAAGTCCATTTTGAAATATAAAATATATATAATTTCAAAAAATAGGTATTACTATTCATAACGGCTAGTTTGATTGGTTGTTAGAACTCGGTGTTGCATACAACACACGCTATCACATTATTCAAGGAGAAGCGTACCGTAGAAGTTTGGGGTGTTACAAAAATACCATAACTCATATTTAATATCGTTAAATGTAAAAAACTATTTTCATTATTTTGGCTTTCAAGACTCTAATCTACCTACGAAAATAGATTTAGTACTCACAAGGATAAAAAACCCCAAAAGTGAACACTGGAAAAAATTTGAGTTGCATCTCACTATATTTGCACATTGAATGGTTTAGAAGAAAAATAAAGCAATAAAAAGAGAGTCATAAAAGTTGTTAGGTTCAAAAATGCAAATGGATGCCTAAGAAAAAGCCAACTCGCACTCACTAAGTCTTTTTTATATTTGACTTAGGAAAAAATCATTGAAATGACACAAAAGAAACAATGTTTTTAGTGTGTCTTATATGAATTTGAGTAATAGAAAAACTACTCTTTCTAGGTTGAAAAACCTAAGAAAAAATTAAGGCACCCGTCTTATCCTATCATTATGATTGTGACACATTGACGTGAATACATTTAGATAAATAAACAACCATCATTGTTATGCTATAATTACAATGGAAAATAGGGATGAAGACATTGAAGATTGAGAGAAAAATTATTTTCATTCATAGAGAAAAATTTATAGGAACATCCAAAAATTTGAGTCTCTCTATCATATTTTACAAAAGACCATAAACATAACTATTTAGTAGCTAAAGGGTCTATCAAGCACCTTCGATGTCCTCCTAATATTTAGCTATCTAGGTAGTCGCAAACTTTTCATCCAGGTAGAGTTCCTCCACTAAGGTCATAATGGAAGTCTTCCCCTCAGCTTGACCCTCTTTCAGAAAATGGTGATGTTAAATGACCTCCTCTATTGTGGTATACATCTCTTGTTAGAGGCGTAATATTTGATGGGATTTCTCATCAAACCATTTCTTTTATTCCTCGAAGTACATAGAATGGTTGAACTCTTCATGGTATAATAAATCTTAGATATCATCAGTTCTGGTGAGAATTATTTCTTTGATAAGGTACTAATGTGACTCATGATTTTTCTCTCATCAATGAATGATCTTCATCACAGTAATATATTCCAGGTAGAAATACAATCCACCATATCCCAACATGACAAACATTATTGAGAGCTGATGTATTCAGGCGGTTATATCCACCGTAGATTTTATCAATACTAAATCCAAGATGTATTTCTATATGAACTAGCAGTATTCCTATAAAGTTCCGTGAGCCTTTTAGACTTCTGTGGAGTTAGACCCAAGATGA
This sequence comes from Viscum album, assembly GCA_963277665.1. NCBI lineage: Eukaryota > Viridiplantae > Streptophyta > Magnoliopsida > Santalales > Viscaceae > Viscum > Viscum album. Next base: position 2,053,769,398 of record OY728145.1, read on the forward strand.
GATTTATACTCTGTAATTAGTTTTCTTATGAAAGTGACTTGAGTTTTCCCTCCAAGATTAATGTCAACCTCTCCCTACATAGTCAATTGAGTTGGGCGAGGGTCCTCCCCTACAGGTTCAACTACCAAAACTGATGGAATTGAACTGTGAATGAAATTATTCATATACATTGGATGATTGAAAGTGGAAATGAAAAAGTGGATCAAAGTAGTTGATGTAACTCACTCATTTATGGATTAGATATCAATATTTATACCTCTATAACACTCATAGTCTCAACACATTAAACTAAGACCTCCAGACGATGAGCACCTTCTTGAGTTTTCTTAGATCTCCGGACAAACAGATCTCAAGAATCTCCTACTTCGGGGCCATTGGATGTCATTCCCCCAACAATAAGAGCAGGATGGGACTCAATTCCCTGGTCATGGATCACCTTGGTAAAATTATCTATAGACAATTATGCAGTAGTAAAGGTCATTGAAATAATGCATTTTATGTAAGAAGGTCTTCCATGAGGGAAAACACTAAAGAGAGAAACTCACATCTATTAAACTCCTCATCAATGTCCCCAAACTCCTCCAAAATCCAGGAATATCAATATATTGATAAGGTTTTTCCATTATTTCATTATATAATAATTGAAATATCATAGCATAATCACTATTTAGGGTATCTGAGATTCTAGTATTGAGACCCAAATTGGATCCACTTTCAGCATCATCCACTATCCTTTCACCAGGTGCAACCCTTTCAGGCCCCTCCAAATTTGGATTAGCTCTATCACCTTCATCAGATGATCTATGGTCTCTATCAACCACTCTTGGGAAAGATACAGGACTAGTAGTGAATGTCATAGGGACCTCTAGTGTATGTGATGGATCTAAAATATCATTAGGAATAAAGGTCAGTAATTGGCGCATGACACATTCTAATGTGCATTTGATGTCACCACGATTCTACTCCATATCTATAGTAATAGGGATGAATGTTCTTGAATTACTTAGTACTTATCTTATTGACAGGACAAACTCACCAGTAGGAATCTAATCCAGGTTTGGAATATCCTGGTTAGTTCTATGAGGGTCATCTCTGAGCCCCTTCAGAAAGGAGATGTGAGTGGATCTTGCAACCAACTAGCATGATCAAACATTTATTATAGGAAAATAAAGAATATATGATGTTGTGAGAAATCACCATGAATAATGATGTTCTTTTCCATGTTCTTAAATCTCCTTCATTCCTTTAATTTAAAAAGAGTAAGTATAGAATATGCCTCCTAAAATATGGGTACTATAGGTGTCAGTTGAGAAGAATATCCCTTTATATCCTCTTCCATCATCCTCTAGAATTAGGATATATCCTTTGATTTAGGAGTTGATCCCCCAGTACCGATAGGGGTTCGTGTTGGGGAATATATTATTGATGGGATCCAAGCTGATTCTCCCACTACTCGCTACAAATCAGGGTCACACTTGTCTTAGTAACAATATTTTATTCAAAAAATAATAATAGAATGCCTAAGGAGAATTGGAGAAGGAAACACATACATCCTAAGGATTGATAAAGTCATCCCTTTCATTAGTGAGCTACTCATCAACCCATTCATTATCACCTTGATCCATCTTAACCTCCACCAGAATCATAGAGGGGATCTAATTACCAATGGCATAAACAAAAATCTCCATCTACCAAATTTTTATTCCCACCTCAATAGTATTGTCATCAACATAGAGGTCAGTTGGGGATCAAACATCCAAAATATGTGGAATCTAAAATTCATCAAGGAGAGAAGACTGCATGTTCTTGACATCAGAAGGCTTGTCTTTCCAAAATTGGACCACCTTCAGCCACATAAATTTTGACTTTTCTCTGGCCTTCCTTGAAGTAGACCTGACACTCTTAGATTTCACTAGCTTCCTAGATCTCTCTATCATGGTAGAAGTATAGGAATATAGAGTATTTATTTTTTACTTATAGTGGTAGCTTGACTGTCTGGGATGAACCTCAACTAGCACAACCATTTTGATCTTAATTTGATAACTAACCCATGCATGAGGTCGCTTGGGTTAGACCAGGGCCTCAACACTATCACTCTCTGAAATGGCTTTATATTTTCTACACTGCTTACCCTACACAGCAGTCATTACAATTTTTAATTATAGAACACTCTTTGTCAACATCTCTTCATGTTATAAAGTGATCTATGCTTCCAAATACCAATATTTCATCCCAATAGATGTTCTCGGTGGGGGAAGTTTAATTACCATCTGGGTTAACTCCAAAGTAATGAAGACACAGAATTTTTAGGCCACCATTGGGTGATTAACTGATTGAACATGCATGGGATGGGATACAATTGGTTTCTACATTTATTTAAATTGGAGTTCAAATATATAATGAGCATAGAGTTCACAAATAACCTCTTTATCAATCCAGGATGCTAGCACACTATCTCAAAGGGAAATCATTTACGATCTCAGTTCATCACTATCTTTTCCATCATTGGTTAACATACCGGTGTGAGGATCCACATAATTGATAAAGTTGAATCCTATCAATAGATTTAGATTATTTAAAGCCTCTCCATACTTCAAATAAATGGGTTGGATACCATAAATAACATGAATGAATGGTCCAAACCAGCTTCCAGTTACTTTGATTTCACTATGTATGACATAAGAATTTAGTTGTCACACAACCCATATCCAGAAGACCTGAAATGGCCCTAAAATTCTGAAGGGGGGGAGGGGGTCCACATATACACATGCAATAATCACATATTAATCCTAGATAAGATGGGGGATTCCAACCCTATGTGGATCCCCACTACTAACTAGAACGCTCTGAAAAATTTCACTATCACTACACCACCATTTTATTTGAAAATTGGTAGCATGTAGATGCTTAACCACGTATCTAAGAATCAATAATGATGTTTCTTTGTGGGTATGTGGCACTTGACTGCATATCCATATTGGTTATACTGACCTTGTTGCAACGTGGCCTAGAATCTACCAATAATTCCCCACTTTTCTGTTATAGGACATCTCATTAGACATTTGCATATGGGGGCCTCACCCTTGGTCTCTAATAAAGAATCCTTCCACACCTTAGAGTGGAAATCTCCCCTTAGGTGAGGGTCTTCTTTCTTGACATCCTGATCTATCTTTAATGGTTCACGATCCAAAACATGCATCCTTTCAACATCATCCCACATTGCTTTTAGTGAGATAAACTCATTATACATCTCTATGAGTATGGATACTCTAGAGATATTGTAAACATCCCAAAAATATGGTACTAACTTCCCCAGGTGTCAAGTGGAAGGTGTTGGTATATAGAAACCATCAGATTAAGAAATCATGTATGATATATATATTCTAGTGTATTTATGTCTTGGCCACCAAGACAACCTCATAGATGCTAGCCACCTTTAGTTCAGCCTAAAATTCTGCACAGTTTTGGCACACTCAGTCTGACCACATCCACTCTAGTTAAAAAAATCCTCTGAGGAAGATGTCACTGTCTTCCATCTAGCCATTCGATTGGTCTATCTTGGAATCACGAAATATAGATGTGTAGAAATGCATCTTCGACTTAGAGGTGAGAGGATTTAAATCCAAGGAAAAACTATAGTGACTCATGAAGCAAGCATAGAGTGTCATTACCTCATTGATGTACATTCCCCAATCTAATATGTTGACGTCGGTAAATTTTATGTGCCCTTGTAACCAATATAGAAGAATATAGTTCTTTTTATTTGGTATAATTGCATCATTTAGAAGTCTATGGCTGTATATTGGTAGCAGATCACTCTTATGGAATTCATGATTATATTTCTTCAAATGATTCTATAAATCTAGGAGAGTGGTGCCACATGTTTTTTAGTAATCTATCCTGATGAAATCCAACATCTCCTCAATGTGTTTACTGTATTGTTCATCGGATACACTAACTTTTTGATCAACCATTGGAAATATATAAGGAATTACTGATATTTTCATTAAATTTAAAGTATTGGTTCAAAACATTTGAATTTTGGAAAAAGAGTAACCCCATATAGGTGACATGATCATGTGACCTCACACAGGTCACTCACCCATGTGAAAGAACTCATGTCACTTTCTTAGGTGACATCACATAGTCTACTCAACTAAGTATGTGTTGAAGTCATATATTATGTATGAAAGTGGAGCTTTAGGGGAAGGACTGTGTGGATGAAAATCATGAAGAGAGTAGGTGCATCATGAAAGAAAATCATAAAAAGAAAAATCAAATAGAGAGGGTGATAGGAGGAACCTTTAGGTAGTCAACATTATTTATAGATTCAAGGATGCCTTTCTGGCATACCTACACTACATATCTATGATACATACCAATTCAACATGCCTACACAGCCTATCGATTTACATATCTATTACATAATACAAAATACATAAGCAATTCCCCAGCATGAATGAACATGAATATTGGGATGGTAGAAAATGATAGATATATCAACATCAATATCTATCTACCATACAATTAGACTCTCTTCTTTCTATTGGATCCAATCATAGGGGGGGTCTGTATTTTGTTATCACTCCCTCCCATTTTCACATTTGGATGAGAAGTTTCAAAGGAAAAATACCTCAATTAATAGATAAGTAATAGACGTTAGGGATTTCATTCATTCACCCAAGACATCCCATGCAAAGACCAACCAATATCATGATGTGGGCCAATCCTGTTCTCCTAGAGTCACTAGATGGATCCATACATGTGAACATAGGTACATTGCAAAGGTCCAAACAATATGGCCATAATATGCACACCGGTCCAACCTTTTTGGCCCTACAAGAACAAAAAACCCCTCATGTAGGTCACATATATTCCAAGACCTATAAAAGTGACATGAATAATCCATATCCTTCTCCTTGGGTTACTAGTTTTCCTATAAATAGGACCCTTGTGATCCTCATTTAAAAGGACATGAAGACCAGAAGAATAATCAATGATCTTCTCACCCAAGTCCATTGACCATCTCCTAAAAACCTCCTAGGTATCTCTCCAAGACCCAAATGAAGAGGTAGTTAATGAGGTTAGTGATATTATATGTTCTGTGATGTTCCAAATATGAAATACTTTCACACACAACCTTTTCCCCTAGTAATGAAAATTACTATGGAAATAGACCATTTCCAATATCAAGACCTATATGATACCCTTACAAAATAACATGAGGAGACCCTTATAGTTTTGAGAAAACACTCACCCTAGTTTTTTTAGGTTTCTATTAATCTAGTATTTCCCAAGCCTCACCTAGGATAATAATCTCCAACTCTCCCAGGACTCACCTAGGTCAAGCATCTCCAACTCTCCCATCCACCACCTGGGTGATGAATCGTTAACTCACCCAAACATCCCTTAGGTGAAGCATCTCTACATCACACATGAGTCACTTAGGATAAGAATATCTATCTCTATTAGAAATCACTTATTCAATGTATCTTATACTCACCATGACATAACCTTTGAAATCCAACATTTGATCCTACCATTCAAGCCACAGAGGACAATGAACCTCTTCCCATTTGGTCCTTCATCTTAAAGGGACAAAGACAAGGCATATTAAAAAGCCTTCTGATTTGTGTTATTAGAGTATAGGAAAAACGACATATCCTATCGATCATATATTCATATGGTAAATGAGTTCCTACGATTAACCTAATGATTAAGGGGGATCCTGAGAATGTTCTCAATCATACATTCTTGTGGTAATGTGGATCCAAATCTTAGGTATGGTGGTAAGTGGATCCTCTGTCTGGGAAGCTATATTTTTGTCCTATAGGCCCTCCCTCCTACTCTATTCCAGCTGTAAGAAGGGGAGGAGGGGGGATATTATTTAGGGAATAACTCCTAGAGTAAGCCCCTATAATTTCTTGTGGGGTATTTCTATCTCCTTCTATATACCCATCCTTTTCACCTGTGGATGAAGGAGATGATGTGGTTTTCCAGATCTTACAATTCTTCTTGTTTTCAAGCCAAGCATAACTAAATTGGGATTAGAGGTTAGTGATGATCATGAAATATACATGATCAAATACCTATCATGGGAGGAGATTACCTTTGTGGATATTCCTCTCTCCATCTCCTAGGACCTCTTTTTCGATATAATCCTCAATAATTTCATCACCTCAAAGGGTCATATTCCCAATGAGGAAACCCATTGGAATTCATAATTTTCACTCCACCATAGAAGTTTTTATGCCATTCCCCCTAGAGTCACATAAGTATTAACCATATTGTAACATCCCAGGTAAATAAAGAATAAGTTATATTTTATATTTATTAATATTTGTGAATTAAATATAATTTTACTTTAAAGGGGTTGCTATGTTCGATAGAGTACCCGATACGCAACAACGAGTTTCTTTGGAATCTTACGTTGCACACTAATAATATAATATTATTATTTTAAATAGTAGTAAAATACTAGACATTTTATTGGTAGGAATGAACAAAATTAACTATATTATGATTATACATGTATTTATATTTATCCAATAAAAGTTAAAGGCTTAATATATGAATGAATCTAATTTTAAGCATAATTTACATTAAAAGGCTGATTTACCGTCTTTTAACGGCAAACCCTTTTTAAATCTAGTTTTGGTCACTTTAATAAATTCTATATGACCAAATAAAATCCTTCTTCAGAATGAGGACATTAGAATTTACTTTGGGTAATTTTTTGGTATTTTTCTGATAAAGTTCATTTTTTTAAGGAATAGTGAAAATATTGTATTTTAATTCAAAACTATGTTTTAATCTAATTTATTTATATGGTTAGATTATCTTTTTAATTAGGTTTAAAGTTTAATTAGAATATATTTTTACCATTTAGTCCAATTTTGGTCATTGGAAGTAATTTCACTTTGAAATTGGACATAAACAAGTATCAATCTTTTGACAGTTATTGCTTCTTAAAAACACGCTATTTGTTTTAACAATGAGAATTAATTTTAAAATTAATTAATTCCAATTATATGTTTTGAATTTAGAAAAATAGACATCAATTTTGAATTCAGAATATCAAATAATTCTTAGGCTTATTTTTTGGTATTTTTCTGAAAAACTTCAATTTTTGATGAATAGTGAAACCACTTAGTGGTAGTTAAAAAACTAACTTTTTCATTTAAATGAAATTTTAGCACTTCTGTGAATTGAATTTCAAAAATCCGAAATACATGGTTGTTATAAAGAAGTAAAATTTGGTACATTAAGATGAAAATAATTTTTGTTGAATAGTAACTTTTGACTTTTATTTACCACGATTAAAGGTAAATAGGGTAATTCAAGGTTAAAAGAATATTATAATAATTCAAAATAACCATAAAACTTGTCCAAAACTTATTGGTTGAGTCATTTACGACCATTATCATCTTTGGGTAGATTTTGGGACCCCTTTAAGACACTTGGGTTTGATAATGACAGTTTAGAATAATTAACTTAAAGAAAAGACAAAAATGACAAAAGCAAATATCTTTTAGTAAATTAATTTTTAGAAGGGGTTATATAAATTATCTGTTCGACTATAAATATTAATTGGAAAGCTAAAATGATTTCCTACATCATGTTAGTTTTATATAATTTTTAGACATCAAATAAATTAAATTATTTATGACACAATAATGATGCAGTTTTTACCTCATTAATAAATGATTTAAATAAATAAGATTATAATGATTAAAATATTATCCAAAACATGTACAATTATGATTGGATGATTTTATTTGGAATATGAGTCATCTTATCTCAGAACTCAATGATTTTTGGACCATTATATACTGAATATAAGTTTATAATAAAATAATATTTTCAAACTTTCTTAAAGAGCCCCTCCTCTCCCTTATAAAAAGAGACCACTTATAACCAATTCCTCACAACTCTCAAGCCATTTGGCTCATCCAACCTCTACCCAATTAAGCTCCCTAAATCTCTCTCCTCCTTCTAGAATCCTTAACTTAGACATAAGGCACTTAATAAGTCCTTTGGTTCAAACCAAAGTGAGTTACCCAAATTAAAGGAGATTAAAGAACGAACGAGTCAAGTCGGACACGAGGTAAGGGATCCGACCTCTCTCTTTCTTTTCAAGTACTCTCTTTTATGTCATTTCATGTATTCTATATGTTCTTATTTTGGAGGATGTTATTTTATATTCACCATACTGTAATTTTTATTTTCATATGTGGAGATAACCTCTTTTACTCTTATCAATTCATTTTAATAATTTTTAAGCAGTACCGTTAGGCTGCCGAATTTTTGTAAGGGATTTTCTTATCTCACTTTTAATTCCGTGAGATTTCCATTGTTATCCACTTATTCATTGCAAGTGGTGTATTTGGTACTGCCAATTGATATATATTCTCATTATTCTCATTATATTCATGGTATTATGTGATTCATTTGGTGGTTATTAACTTTTGGTCATACGACTCAGTTGATTACAACGTGGTAAAGGGTTTCATCACACTTTTTATTTCAGTGAGATTCATGCTATACTTACCACTATTAACTTTTGTGTGGTGAATGTAATGCCCATTATTTTACTCTTTGTGTAATGTAATTTCATTTATGAGTATTTACATCTTCATTTTATGATCCTTCTTTCATGTGGCATATGTGTTGTAAGTTACCAAATCGGTAAGGGAACCTTTAACCCTCCACTTTTTAAAAGACATATTTTGTTATGTTTTTTAATTTAAATATTATTATGTTGGGATATATTCTTATATATCCTTATTGATGAAAACTTTATGTCCAAGTGATTAGATACTCTTTTTATCTCATCAACTCATTTTCTGAATTTTAATGTGACGCCGTTAGGCTGTCAAATTTTTACAAGGGAACCTCTTAACCCAATTTCAATTCTTTGGGTTCAAGTAGTACTTATTGAATTTTTCATCCAATGAATATGTGTGAATGACCTCTAATTTTTTTACACTTAATATCCACTTATATTGGGTTTATTTATATTTGTCACACATAATTATTTGATTGATTTATCCTTAATTTAAGGATACCATCTTTATAAGGGATTTCATCTCAATTTACAATTCCATTGAGATTTAATTGTTTTTATGCACCAATTCACTATAATATGGTGTATATACTGTACTTTGACTTATTATATCATTAATACCTTTATTCTCATGATATTATAAAGTTCTGATTAAATTTTATTCCTCAATTATTTGAATTCAAGTGTCTCTCTTTTTGTTAAAAAACTCTTTAACTAAAATATTGTTTTAAATGTTTTAAATATTTATTCTTCTAAATATTTATAATTAATGTCCATGATTTCAAAATGGGTTTTAGGATTTATTTATATGGACATTAATGTTTTCAAATGATAATTTCTTTAACATCTTTAATGTGGTTTGGGACACTTTGATTCAAAAATATCTTTTTAAATGGTTTTTGAAAATGGTTTGATAAAGCATTGTTTACTTCAATATCTTGATTTGATATAGTGTAATATGGAAATTTCATCTTTCCGTTATAATTGTGTTATATGTTATTATTATTTCATGGTTATTGGGCGTTGATTACGTATACGGGTGGTTCCATGAAAAACCTAGGGTGGGTGAGCCTGAGATAGCTCTCCATTGCATTGGGTAACGCGATAGAGGTAAACATGAATGTTTCTCCTAAGATATTTTAGGGAATATACTATGATGGGTATTCCAAAGTAACTCTTTATGTAGCTGTGATAGCTACAATGTAAGTATGATATGGATGCCACAAGTTACCTTTATGATTAATGATTTCTATATGTCTTTCATAAATCTTATGATTTCATGAGGTAAGTAAAAGAGTTCATGTTTTGTATGTATTTATGAACAAATTTTTTCATTCCTTGTTTTATAACCCTTATTGAGCTTTTTCTGCTCATCCCATGTTTTGAAATGTTTTCACAGGACATAAAGATGAATATGGCAAGGATGGGATCAAGGAAAAGTCATGCTGTCTAAAACTTGGAACTAGACATTACTCTTTTTTTCAAGAGTTTTTATTTTATGAAAAATAATGGAAACTATGTAGACATGTCTACCTTGTAATCTTTTGAGATGTAATAGTTATGTCCTAATTCTCTAAAACTCTAAACCTGAAAAGATCCTCAATGTGAATTATTCATTTAATTCAATATTATGTAAGGTTTAAGGCCGGTTCCTTATAGTTGGTATCCGAGGTCAGTTTATACAACTTCAGGGATTATGAGTTTTTAATTAGACACATGGTTAGTTCCTTTGTCTATTATTTCAGTTAAATCCCAGTTTTATAACTTTTTCAGATCAAGTAAAGTCAGTAACAAATGGAAGGAGGAGGATCTCAAATGAAATTCCTATCTCTTCCTAATGACATGCATTAAATAATTATTGCAAAGTCATGTTCAGATGAGTGAAACTTTTTCTAGCATACAACTCACTTGCAAGCAGTTGTTTGAGATATCAAACACCTCTATTATACCTCGTTATCATTGTGTATCATGGGTTGTATTTAGAAAAATCATATTTTCCCAATATTCTCATATTTTCAAGAAAGGTAAATATTATCAAGGAATTTTCAAATATTTTACCTTATCACTATATTTTGAAGCATATTATGATTTTAAAAAAGGTGCTGAAGAAGGAGATCATTGCACAACCTATTTATATTTGATTTAAAATATAGTCTCTCAGCACATACTTATGGTATTTTAAAAGGACCGTTAATTGAAAGTTTTAACTCAAATTCGGTTCAACTGTTTTATAGAAATCAAGTTTTATCAGATGTTTTGAAATTATATGTCATACATGATTATTTTACAAAACTTTTTTTCTATGAACACCCATATGACCCATGTTGTAAAAGGTGTATTTGGATGGAGGAAGAAAATGATTTTGAAGGATCTCTAAATCATTGTTGTAATGCATGGACATTCTACCTACATGAACAAGATGATGATGAAACCAAATAGACACCATGATCATGGTATGGTGTTCTTCATTTTGGGGATTGTTTTATTTTATCATTTGGTGCTGAAATAAGACTTCAAGAATTAAGATGTTGAGATCACAATGGATTTGGATGAAAATGAGAGGTATAATGAAACCATTGAGGTTAAAACATGTTAGGGTTATTTTTGAGTTTTATAAAAAGGAAAACCCGTAGGATGGGTGATAACCCATCACATTCGGCAAGGCTGCAGGAATCCAACCCACAACCAAAGGGCGATAAGGGCGTATCGCCTACCACTAGCCTACTTGAAGTCCCTGGTTAGTATGACTTATTATTTTTTGTAAAATGTTTTTATAGAACAAGAATAAGTTGATTTTTGGAACTTATGTTTTATCAAATGAATATAATTAGTATTGAAAAATGATTTAGTGATTAAGTGATAAAAGGTTGTTGTGGAAGACGTTCTCTCTTTTGAGGAAATACTATATGCCTAAGGAAGATAGAATACTATGGGATTTCAATTGTGGAATAATGGTTGAAATTTTAGTTTGGAAGAATCTATGTTTTTATTATGGAAACATAATGATTTGATTTATTTATGAAAATGATTAACCTATCATGGAGAATATGTTATTATGTTAATTACTTTTCAATATGAGACTTTATGAGAAACTGGTGTTACTTGGAGATAAATGTTAAGATATATCTTGGAAGTCTATGTAATTAAATCCTTATGAGATTTGGGTTACAATTAAATTATGGATTAATTTTGAAGAATTTTAGGGACAATTGTTTATTCAATGGTCTTTGTTGAACTTTGGGTTTTGGTTAGACAAATTTTGGAGATTAAAAGTAGTTTTTCTTTATGTAAAAATTTATCTATTTGGGGGATTCTCTGATCTTATACTAAACTTTTTGTTTTTAGTTAATATCTAAAGAAATGGAAAATATATAGTTCATCTTTTTTGGATTATGTTACTCTCTCGAAGTTGATTACAACGCTCTTAATGTAAAAAAAACTCATCCTGAATATTCAACATTTGAAGAAAATATGAGTTTGTGTTAGAAATCTAGTAAAAGATGAATGTCTACATGGAATGTAAGTATATTTCCTTATGTTTTTTGTTAGGCTCATAAAAAAATTCCTCAAGGAAAAAAAACATTAAACAAAAACCTTGTCCACTAAATTTTCCTACTGGGGAATCATAGACTGTTTAACCCATCACAAGTTTGTGATTTTCTGGTGGTTAACTTTCTCCTAAACATGTTTCCTAACACTCTCCATCAGAACATGACCCTTTTTTTCTCTTCCCTATCCATGTTTTCAGGGAATATTAGTATGGATTAACTCGGGTGACCCTTTTGCTTCTCTTTCTTTCTTTTTAAGTGATAGTTTTACTGACTCTTTTTTCGATGTGAGACTTTCAATGAAGTTTCGGAGCTTTTTTTTAAATTGCGAGGACGCAATTCCCAAAAGGGGGGAATGATGTAACATCCCAGGTAAATAAAGAATAAGGAATATCTTATATTTATTAATATTCGTGACTTAAATATTAATTTTAATTTAAAGGGGTTGTTATGTTCGATAGCGTACTTGATACGCAACAACGAGTTTCTTTGGAATCTTACGTTGCACACTAATAATATAATATTATTATTTTAAATGGTAGTTAAATCCTAGCCATAGTATTGGAAGGAATGAACAAAACTAACTATATTATGATTATACATGTACTTATATTTATCCAATAAAAGTTAAAGTCTTAATATATGAATGAATCTAATTTTAAGCATAATTTAAATTAAAAGGCCGATTTACCACCTTTTAATGGAGAACCCTTTTTAAATACAGTTTTGGTCACTTTAATACATTCTATATGACCAAATAAAATCATTCTTTAGAATGAGAACATTAGAATTTACTTTGGGTAATTTTTTGGTATTTTTCTGATAAAGTTCATTTTTAAGGAATAGTGAAAATATTGTATTTTAATTCAAAACTATGTTTTAATATAATTTATTTATATGGATATATTATTTTTTAATTGGATTTAAAGTGTAATTAGAATATATTTTACCATTTAATCCAATTTTGGTCATTGGAAGTAATTTCAATTTGTAATTGGACATAAACAAGTATCAATCTTTTGATAGTTATTGTTTCTTAAAAACACGCTATTTGTTTTAACAACGGGAATTAATTTTAAAATTAATTAATTCTACTTCTATGTTTTGAATTTGGAAAAAATAGACATAAATTTTGAATTCGGAATATCAAATAATTCTTAGGCTGAATTTTTGGTATTTTTTCTGAAAAACTTCAATTTTGATGAATAGTGAAACCACTTAGTGGTCGTTAAAAAACTGACTTTTTCATTTAAATGAAATTTTAGCACTTCTGTGAATTGAATTTTAAAAATACAATATACGTGGTTGTTATTAAGAAGTAAAATTTGGTTCATTAAGATGAAAATATTTTTTGTTGAATAGTAACTTTTGACTTTTATTTACCGTGGTTAAAGGTAAATAGGGTAATTCAAGGTTAAAAGAATATTATAATAATTCAAAATTACCTTAACACTTGTAAAAAAATTATTGGTTAATTCACTTACGACCATTAGAATATTTGGGTATATTTTGGGACCCCTTTAATCCACTTGGGTGTGATAATGACAATTTAGAATAATTAACTTAAAGAAAAGACAAAAATAGAAAAAGAAAATATCTTTTAGTAAATTAATTTTTAGAAGGGGTTATATAAATTATCTGTTCGACTATAAATATTCATTGGAAAGATAAAAAGCTTTAATAAATCATGGTATTTTTTATAATTTTTATATGTCAAATAAATTAAATTATTTATGACACAATAATGATGCAGTTTTTACCTCATTAATAAATGATTTAAATAAATAAGATATAATGATTGAAATATTATCCAAAACATGTCCAATTCTGATTGGATGATTTTATTTAAAATACGAGTCATCTTATATTCGACCTCAATGATATTTGGACTATTATAAACCGAATATAAGATTATAATAAAATAATATTTTCACACTTTCCTAAAGAGCCCCTCCTCTCCCTTATAAAAAGAGACCACTTCTAACCAATTCCTCACACCTCTCATGCCATTTGGCTCGTCCAACCTCTGCCCAATTAAGCTCCCTACATCCCTATCCTCCTCCTAGAAGCCTTATCATAGATATAAGGCACTTAGTAATTCCTTTGGTTCAAACCAAAGTGAGTTACCCAAATTAAAGGACATTAAAGAATGAACGGGTCAAGTCGGACATGAGGTAAGGGATCCGACCTCTTTCTTTATTTTCAAGTACTCTCTTTTATGTAATTTCATGTATGATCCATGTTCTTATTTTGGAGGATGTTCTTTTATATTCACCATACTATAATTTTTATTTTCATATGATGAGAGACCCTCTCTTACTCTTATCAATTCATTTTAAGAATTTTTAAGCAGCGTCGTGAGGCTGCCGAATTTTTGTAAGGGATTTTCTTATCTCACTTTTAATTCTGTGAGATTTTAATTGTTCGCCACTTATTCATTACATGTGGTGTATTTTGTACTGTCATTTGATATATATTATCATGATTCTAATTATATTCATGGTATTTTGTGATTCATTTGGTGGTTATTAAATTTTGGTCATACGACTCAGTTGATTACAACGTGGTAAAGGGTTTCGTCTCACTTTTTATTCTCATGAGATTCATACTATATTTGCCACTATTAACTTTTGTGTGGTGTATGTAATTCCCATGATTGTACTCTTTGTGTAATGTACTTTCATTTATGAGTATTTACATCTTCATTTTATGATCCTTCTTTCATGTGGCATATGTTTTGTAAGTTACCAAATTGGTAAGGGAACCTTTAACCCTCCTCTTTTTAAAAGACTTCTTTTGTTATGTCTTTTAATTTACATATTATTATGTTGGGATATATTCTTATATAAACTTATTTATGAAAACATTATGTCCAAGTGATGAGATACTCTTTTTATCTCATCAACTCATATTCTGAATTTTAATGTGACGCCATTAGGCTGTTGAATTTTTACAAGGGAACCTCTTAACCAAATTTCAATTTTTTGGGTTCAACTTGTACTTATTGAATATGTCATCCAATGAATATGTGTGAATGTCCAATTATATTTTTACACTTAATATCCAATTATATTCGGTGTATTTATATCTATCACAGATAATTATTTGATTGATTTATCCTTAATTTAAGGATACCATCTTTATAAGGGATTTCATCTCAATTTACATTTCCATTGAGACTTAATTGTTTTAATGCACCAATTCACTCTAATATGGTGTATATACTGTACTTAGACATATTATATCATGAATCCCTTTATTTTCATGATATTATAAAGTTATGATTAAATGTTATTCCTCAATTATTTTAATTCAAGTGTCAGTCTTTTTGTTAAAAAACTCTTTAACTAAAATATCATTTTAAATGTTTTAAAGATTTATTCTTCTAAATATTTCTCATTAATGTCCATGATTTCAAAATGGGTTTTAGGATTTATTTATATGGAAATTGATGTTTTAAAATGATAATTTCTTTAAAATATTCAATGTGGTATGGGATACTTTGATTCAAAAATCTCTTTTTAAATGGTTTCTGAAAATGATTTGATAAAGAATTGTTTACTTCAATATCTTGATTTGATATAGTAGAATATGGAAATTTTATCTTTCTGTTATACTTGTGTTATGTGTTATGATTATTTTATAGTTATTGGGCATTCTTTACGTATATGGGTGGTTCCGTGATAAACCTAGGGCGGGTGAGCCCGAGATAGCTCTCCAATGCATTGGGTAACGTGACAGAGGTAAACGTGAATGTTTCTCCTAAGATATTTTAGGGAATATACCGTGATGGGTATTCCAAAGTAACTCCCTATATAGCTGTGATAGCTACAATGTAAGTATGATATGGATGCCACAAGTTACCATTATGATTAATGATTTCTATGTGTCTTTCATAAATCTTATGATTTCATGAGGTAAGTAAAAGAGTTCATGTTTTGTATGTATTTATGAAAAAAGGTTTTAATTCCTTATTTTATAACCCTTACTGAGATTTTTATGCTCATCCCATGTTTTGAAAAGTTTTCAAAGGACTTAAAGATGAATAAGGTCAGGTATGGGATCAAGTAAAAGTCATGATGTCTAAAACATGGAACTATACATTACTCTTTTTTTCAAGAGTTTTTATTTTATGAAAAGTAATGGAAACTATGTAGACATGTCAACCTTGTAATCTTCTGAGATGTAATAGGTATGTCATAATTATCTAAAACTCTAAACCCGAAAAGATCCTCAACATGAATTATTCAGTTAATTCAATATTATGTAAGGTTTAAGGCCGGGTCCTTATACATATAATACCTAAATATGGAATCAAAAAGAGGAAAAACGTAAATGTATTGATAGAGAGTCCTTATAAAATATCTCCCTCTCACCATGACATGGGCCTACACCATAGGTGAAATCCCTAACTATCCAAACTACGTGGGATTTGATTCCTGTATAAACAGGACACATAGGACGCCTCCCTGAGGTTCAAACTTAACACCATAATCATCCCTAATCTTCTATAGGTTGTATCCCTAGTTGGTTAATATTCTACTAGGGAGGCTACATACCTTAAAGTCCATTCAGGCCACTTCAACATAAGTATCACACAAGCCCTTAACTGAGAACCTTTAACCTATATGTCCTTACCGTATTACATTAAACTACAAAATTTAGTCCTCATCACATGACCTTAAAATGTATGATGTGCCGCGTTAAGTGGCACCAAACTACATGGGTTCTGAGTAGTTTAAGAAGGATATATAGGAAGCCCATATCATGGGACCATTCCCAGCATCTAAAAATATCTTGTCTTCTTGGATGATGATAAATTCCATAGTGCTCCACTATATGGATTAAATAATAATAATAATAATAATAATAATAAATAACATAAGAATCTCTAGTCTATAGACAAAAGGGTACCATCGATGGAGAACCTCACATACATATAGATGTCTCCATAGATGAAGAACCTAAGATACTTGTAGATGATTCTAAATCCAATACATGCTAATAATTTATTGTTAAATTTAGGGTGTCCCATTTTATATTTTTGGATTTAATAAAGGATTCACAAATATATCTTAAATCAATAAGAGAATCTTGAAGTAGAAAATAATTCCCATAAAAAAGTGTGATGAGATCAACCACCAATCGTATAGAATAATTTTTTCCCTAATTATTGTTGGATACATTTTAAAATGACCACCAACCTTTGGAAATAATGTTTGTGAAACATGAAGAATAAGGGACCTATTGGGTGTTTCCGGTTCCATGAATAAAACCCACTAGAAACTGCCTGAAAAGGATGTGGACAATGTTTATGAAATGAATAGTTATTCCACCACAATCAAAAAACACCCTTCATAACCTTCATTATTTTTGGGGATGAAACAACCATGTTGGATTTCAATTTTTCTTACATTTTCACTTTTACCATTTTTTGTTTTTATAAGGGTAACTAGTTTTTACGCAAGTAACTTGTGTTTTACTAAAAATTTAAGTTAAATAACAATAAAAAATCTCTGTGTTATGAAAAAAAAATTATCATCAATTTAATATAATTTAATTTCTAAATAGTATATAATTAACTATAAAATTATAAAATTTAATATATAGAAAAACAATTTTGTAGAAAAATGTAGTTTTCACCATTATGTGTTCTTAATTTAATTTAGTATTAATTACTTATTTCACAAGTGATAATTTATTTAAATATATGTTTAAAATTTATATTAGTTTACTTTTTCAGAAAATATTAAAAGATTTTATTAGATACATATTTCATATGTGAATAAAAAAATTCCTTGAAAATATCTATTTTACTATTATCAAGATAATTAACTTTAATCTTAGTAATCATATTTTCCTCTAAAAATAAAATTGAACACTTTACATAATATGATCATATTGATCTGAAATATTAAATCAATTTTTTTATTTAATTTGAATGAATGATTTAACTAAATTTTTAATAAAAGAGAATAAATTAGTTTTTAGAGTAAAATATTACTTATGTTTCCAAGATGATTTACATGAGTTTCATAAATAATTTTTTTTAATTTTATATTATTAATTTTACTTTAATATATATATTTTATAGAGAAATGTATTAAAAAAATTTAATTTTCTCTTTTCTTTTGATAATGTCATAAAAATGATTTTTTTAACAATATAAGTATTTTCTCTTTCCATCTAAAAATTAATTATTTTAGAAAAATATAAAAAATTAACTATAAGAAAATATTGTAATTATAAATCGAAAAATTAAGTAAATTTATTCAATTAAAATTCTAAAATTTTAAAATTAACTTTTAAATAAAATGATAAATATTTAATGAAAAATCTTTTTATAGGTAAATATCATTTTAAAATATTGTTAATTCTTATTCTAATTTCTTATCAATTATAAATTAAATTGGTGTTTAAACAAAATACATAATAAATTGTTGAGTCAATAAGGTTCTATTATGACTTATCCATTTCTTATGGTTTTATGTGTTTAAAAATCACAAACACTTTTCCTTAATAATTCATTTTACTTATAGATTTTTCATTACATTTACTTAAAGATTTGTCATTCTGTTTTACATACAGATTTTTCATTGTGTTATACTTAAATATTTTTCACTTTTTTATACTTATAGATTTAGCATTCCGTTTTAATTACATATTTTTCATTACATTTACTTCAAGATTTTTCATTCTATTTTACTTACATATTTTTCATTACATTTAAATACAGATTTATCATTCCGTTTTACTTACATATTTTTCCTTACGATATATTTTTCATTACTTTTTTACTTACATATTTAACAGTATGGTGTACTTTGATTCTGAAGTATTGTTTTACTTAATCCTATGTGATACCATATTTCATGATACGAATACTGGTAAAAATGTCATAATGATTTTATGATATGAGTACCCAAAACAGTGATACCATTTTTCTCAATTAGATTTTCATTTTCATAAGAATCCATTTTCTTGATAATGTTTGAGTAGTTTAATGCATCATTCCAATATTATCAAATTCTATTTTTTCTTATACTTAACATTTGTATTGATCCTAAAATAATTTCTTATACATGAAATGATGTCGTACAATATGTTATAAACTAACAATTGTCTATTTAACAAGTGTCCAGATCCCTATGAAATTTAAGGAAAATATAACCATTGGATTGGAGCCGACCATTGAGAAATTTTTCCTATAAATACGAGTTCATTTGAATGAGCTAAAAAAATGATATACAATGAATAGAAAATAGATCAAAGTTTGTGAAGTGATTTATAGAGAGATAGGCTCTTACAAATCTCAATGCTTCATGCAGATGTCTTAAGCAACTTGTTCAGGTGAGAACAACTTGTTCAGACTTACTTTGTGTAGAATCTGATCATGCTGATTGTGGGATTTCAGGTTTGGAAGAAAGAGGATCTTATTTCCTTCTAAATCATGGACTTTCAGGGATAGAAAGATAGATATTAATCTTCGAATTGAGGGCTTACCTAGGTTTGTGTAAGACAGAATTTCTTGAAAGTATAAATCAAGAAACCTTTATCCAAGGTTGTTGGATATCCTTCTCTTTGGGTTAAAAAAAATATTATTGTTACTTGTTTTCTATTAAAAGTTTTTTTTATTCCACTACAATTTTAACTTTGTTAAAGTTATAATGTATAACTTTATTATAATTTCTAATTTTGTTACTCTGATTATATTAAATATTCTATACACTTTAAAGTAGAATATTTCTTTTAATAAAATATTCCTTATGTGTTTATTTTAAGGTTGTAAAGATTAAGAAAAGTTTTTTTTAAGAAGGATTTTGAATTTTTATTAACTTTTTTTAAATAATTTTTCTTAATGTTTAGGGCTAACATTAAGAAAAATATTTCTATAAGGTTAAGAAACATTCCTTAAGAAAGTTTTTATACTAAATTTAATGGTTCTAAAGGAATTTTTAAGGTATATAATTCACCCCCTATTGTATTTGATCATCTCATTATACTATTCGATCCTTTTTTTTTTGAAAATTACATTTTGAGTCATAAATATTTCTTATTATTTATTTTTATATAGTAATTGAATTTTCATCAATTTCTTTGTATTAATAATAGAATATTTTTTCTATATATATTTAATAATGTAGTTACATCTATTTTTACCTACCAATACTTTGGCTACGTTTTAACGGTTATATAACATTCTGCAATTCATTTAGTTTTGGAGTTTCATGTGATGATATTGAAAATATTATATTATAAAGAAAAATATATAATTTAAGTTCTCAGGGTGTTATAATTAAAACCATAGAAGATATGTTGAGAGATTATCCAATGGGTTTTAAAGGTGGTTAGGATCAATACCTTCATATTATATAATTTGTATATAATAATTGGTTTCACTTGAGAATGAATATGTCTCCTTATGAAGACCTCTATGAAAGGTAGTTCCTAACTCTAATGTTCTAGGATTAAGTTACATAAAAAATCTATTTGGACCTGATATACCTTGGGAAATGGTAGAGAAGGGTAGATACATTCATCATCACATCACGACAACTCATAGTCCACAAAATATTTATGCTAACAATATTCTTTCATATATGAATTTTGATGTTAGTAACCAGATATTCCTATGAATATCTGTATGGATGAAGTTTATGTGATTTAGAAATAAGGGAAAGTTGAGCCCTATATTTTTCTGTCCCTTCAAGATTATTGATTGCATTGGGATGGTATCTTATCACATGGTGCTTTCAGAAAACCTGTATCATTTGAATGATGTGTTCCATGTATCACTTTTGAGTAAGTATATAATTGCACCATCACATATATTGAACTCATTGGTAATACCACTAGAGAATGATATTTTATAAAGGGATAACCGGTGGATATTATTGATCATAAAGAGAAAGTGCTTCAGAACAATATCACATTCGAGGTCAATGTTTTTTTTGAAAAAATCATAAATTTTAGGAATCTACATAGGAACCAAAGGATGCAATGAGGAAAAATTATTCTCATTTTTTTGTATCAGTGTTTTGAAATTTCGATGTAGAAATTTTTATAAGGGCATGGAATGTAACACCCTTTTATTTTAGAGTATATATTTTATATTTAATAAATAAATGCGTTAAATATTATTATGAAGCATGCATCCCTAAAATTATGTGAAAATTTCTTATAAATTATAAAATAAAATACATTATAGGGAATTTAAACAGAATATAATCATTAAAAATAAAATCTAATTCATTTATGGAGATACCAATGATCCAAGAAAACCATTTTAAAATGTTTTATTTATATTTTTTTATCATATATGTTTTATTTAAAGGTTAATCTATACTATTAGAGTTATGAAAAATTTATTAGAAAAGTTTTTATACATCTATAAAAATAATTGTATTTGTTATCCAGTATTTATAAATGAAAAAAGTATTTGACGGTAAAAAAGATCTGTTTTTCTAAAAACCAATTTTTATGTGAGAATTTTATTTAATACTAATTAACTAAATTAATCACTATTAATTAATTAATTTAATTATATGTGTATAAAAAATATTAAATAAAATATGTTAATATTAATTTAATGGTTTTTACTAGGAAATAAATGAGAATAAATTCAATTTTATGCTTAGAAACACATTTTTTCTAAACAGTTTTTATTGAATTTGGAAAATTATTTTAAAATTATATTATTAAACTTATAGAAATTGTATTTGATGAAATGGTTTCAATATTTTGAATCATCATTTCCAAATATTTTAAATAAGAAAATTTTATTTTTGGTTATAATGAATAATAAATACTACAAAAATTCAATTCAATGGTAAAGGATAAAAAGGTTTATTGGGGATTAAACTAAATAGTTAAAAAAACATGTTTAAATGCTATTTTATGAATTTATTTAGACTGTATATAATTTAATGTTTAAAATTGAGCCAATTTTTAGTAACTTTACCATGAGAGTGACTATATTATATTTTAATGTTCTTAATATTTTAATGATTTTCACCCACCTCACGTATAAAAGGGAATTCCCTCTACTCTCTTATTCACACCTTCATAAGCTACTTATCTCAACCAAAATCTAACCAAATATATTATAAAGTTCTCTATCCATGTTCTAGTGGTTATGGTATTATTATAATACAAACCCACAGGTCCTTAAGAAGATATCCAATGGATTATTCTCAAATAATAGGTAAAAATATTAACTGACTGTTTTCATGTTTATTTGTTCTTACCCCACCTTATAATAATTTATAACCACGATAATATAAAAACATCGATATCTTACATATACTAAAATGTTATTATTCTGAAATAATATCCCTTTTTTATTTTATTTTCCATCAAATGGGAAGTGAAACCATCACCCGTGTGTATGTACAAACTTTCATCTCCACATGTTGATGTCATTAGTTTATCGTTACTATCTCATAGATGGCTCTGTTGATGGATTTAATGTGTATAGATTTTTTTAAAAATTTATTATGATTATTTAAAGATAAAATGTTTTCTACCTTCTTACCTTCCCATCCATTATAAAATGATAATGTTGTTTGTGTATATGTGTGAACTACCATCTCCACAAAGCGATGTAGTTTTTTTCCATTACTGATTTACATGGATAGTAAAAAGGATATATTAAATGAATGTATATGATATCTATAATATATAATTTATTATTTAAATGGTAATAATAACTCACATTTCTTATTTCTATCCATCAAAAAGTGGAAACATCACATGTGCATATGTACGGACTACCATCTCCATGAAGTGATGTAACAAGGTTCAACGACTAGAAATTGTGAACCAAAACATGCATGGAAAATAGATTTGTTTTCACCCAAATAATGTGTTTGATAAAGAATTATTAATTGATGGGTAATTTAAAATTATAAGGGAATGATATATAATATGATAATTATGATTATAGTTATGGTATAAATTTATAATAAATATAAATTTATTATATATAATTCTAATAGAACATATTAATACCAGAACATGTGGTATGGGCAATATCACAATCTTATTTTTACTGGGATTTTTTATGTTTAAATTTATATTACATGAAATTGAATATTTTTTCCCTACCAACTCATATATTTTCTTATCCTCTACATATTCCAAAGGATTTTCAAGTATTAGCATAATTTTTCTTCTCTTTAGTACTTCAAATTATATAAAATATATTTTTAAGCAAAAACAACTTATTTCTCTTTTTGATCAAGAATATTTTTCCTCAAAATATATATTCTTCAAATTGTTTTATGATATTATTTTACATGAAATTAAATATTAAAAAAACTCATTTTTAATCTCTTTTAGTTTTCATACAAATGATTAAAATGAATCATTTAGAATATTTTTTACAACTTAATTTTCCATTTTACAAAAGTAAGAAAATAATGTTTTTTAAAATCTATGCTCGATCACATTTTACCACCATAATGATCATTATTTTATTTATAGATTAATTTTTAATGTTTCATAGATATTTTTAAATAAAATATATTTTTAGTTTTTTTAGTGTTTTTAATTTTTTAAATATACAAAAATAAAAAGAACCTTTTTCTATATTAAAATAAATGTCCATCTTCTCTTTTAAACAAATTTTCCTGTGTCTTTAATTAATATTTCTATTTACCATAGATATGATCAAATGGTACCATCTATGTTATTTATTTGTATGAATTTTGATTATATGATAAGGAAATATATATTAAACTTGTTACTTTTCCCTGGGTTATTACATGATGAATTGATGAATATTTTATGATCTCATGGAACACATATGTATGATTTTCTTTATGTGATGGGTGGGCCCATAATTATACATTACATCAATTATTTGGGTAAAGATTGATATCTCTTGTGATAATATGATTTGTAATGGGAATTTAAACTGGTTTTTTAATGTACTCCATCCACTATTATAGTCTTGAGTGTGAACTCTATCTAAGGAAATGATGAAATAAGGAGTGAACCCAATCCATTTTGTGAATTTGTTCGCTACGATCGTCATGGATATGGGCCTTTACTAAGAAAATGATTTTACATTCCTATTTTTATTCCAAAAACATAATTTCGTATGCTTATGATATGTTTTCATGGATAATGATTATTTATTTATGATTCCACACTCTTATGAATCATGTATTTTTATGACAAATCCTTATTCTAGTACTCCCTATTTATGATATTTACTGATTAGGAATGATTTTAATAAGTTATGATAATATTATCATACCCTTATAATTATATTATGATCACTTATGATCACTAATTAATATCTCCTTTTCTACCCATACTGATCATCTATGTTCACACATTCTTATTTTTCTATTTCCCAGGTTATTTTGAATGATTTTTAGTAGAGTATGTCTAATAAGGGTACTATATAGTAAGAACATTGTGTGATTCATTGAATATATTTCATGAAATAACTTAATTATGTATCTATTCTCTAACTAAACCAAACATTTATGGTTCTCCGGTTTTTATTATTGTGATATGTATTTAATATTCATATAAAAATGATGTAATATTTATATAAGTTTTTCTAGGGCCATTATATGGTATATGAATCCATATTATTATAAATATTCTAGATATCATTGTTCATGGATGACAACATGAGGCACTAGAAACACAATTAATCATTAACATGTTTCTAAATGACATAATGTTCCTCCTCACTATCCTCCTTAAATGAATGGTTTAGAAATTTATCATTATTAACAAAGTGTGGCATAATATATTTTATTTTATTTTATTAGTCTCCCTATATTTTATCAAATACTGATACCCCTCTACATTACATTCATAATATAAAGTTTTGTTTATATTATAGTAGAAATGATATGTATTCCCCTTCCCATAATCCAAACATGTGATTGATAAATTATTTTAAGGTATTTACGAAGGTGATCATACTGACTACATTAAATGATAGTTCCATGAAATATTGTGTGGATTACCCATTCCTGAAATTCTAGACTCAAATAACCTCAAAACTTTCCACCTAGTAATATAATTAATTTCTTATTCAATCAACCCCTGATTTATACATGGTTTTTTCAACCTAAAAAATTATATGAACTCTTTGATAATTGAAAACACCTTTACTTGGGCTAGAAAATGACTTTGAATAGTGGTTTCATTAGTATATAATTAATGGAAGTATTCAAAGACATAATATTTCAATGATACATTTTATAATGTGCATAAATACTACTTATTTTTCCTTTTAAATTATTTTTATTATTATATAGATTTTATATAATTAATTAACCATGTCTTGATAAAATAATTTATACATAACACATTTATTATCTTTCATCCTTTATGCTCATCAATTTATTTATTTTATAGGATCTTGTTTAAATATCAAATAAATATAAATATATAACCATGAGTAGGAAAGAAAGAAAATAAATTTATAGTATGATCATGAACTTTACTTCTTCATAGTTTATTAGGTTTATGATAAACTAAATATCGACCCTATGAGAACAACTACATGATCTGAGCTAGGTCCTGGTTATAATATTCCACCTTTCCCATATGTATCATCTTTTTCAGTTTCACCTCATATTCATTGGGAACCATATCCTATTTCCTAGGGGATTCTTCCTTTACATATGGTTACTCACATGAAGCTAAGGTGAACCAAAATTTGGGGTTACATGAAAGATATTATGGACATATAAGACTATACATAATAAAAGGTGGGGATGATTCACATATCATCATTTTTATTCAAAAATCATTATCACAAAAACCATCCAATAATAATAAAATTAAAAGAAACCCAACACATATATAGGTCCGTCAATCTCATGATTATCCACCCGTGTAATCACTACACATTTAAAACTAACTAGAAATTAT
Organism: Viscum album; assembly: GCA_963277665.1. NCBI lineage: Eukaryota > Viridiplantae > Streptophyta > Magnoliopsida > Santalales > Viscaceae > Viscum > Viscum album. The sequence continues at coordinate 2,053,795,417 of OY728145.1, forward strand.
TTTAATTCTATCATACTTAATATAAAATTACCAAATTAATAAATGTGTTATCTTATCAAATAATAAATTATTTTATCTTAATTCCACATTCAATTAATCCTATAGATTCCCATCCAATGTAATTTTAAATAAATAAAATGAATAAAAACAATTTAAAATTAGTTCAATGATGGTATGAATTAACTAGAACACAGTGTGTACCCTTCTAGTTGGTCATATATTCTATCTAGAATTAAATATAATAAATACTATAATAAATATGGTGTGTAACCTTATTCTCTACATGAAATTTTCTTTCACTCACATGGAATGTAGTTATGCTCTATATGGTCCTTTTTTGTTTCTTATGTACTTACCCGACATGTATGAATAAATGGCGTGTCATGATATTACATGGAATATGATTCCATTTTTCAAACCATGTATTCTTCATGGCTTGTATGACTACATGAATTACCATTAATATACATTGTGTGTACTACTATAAATGAAAATAAAGGGTATAGTGTGTAAGAAAACTATAAGAATCAGGAACTTCTAGTTTAATGTGAAAAAATTAATCTAAGAATTTAATTTCAAACAACCCTCTAAAAATGAGTCACTATGTAAATCATGGTATGAACTAATCAATTGTCATGTACACCATCTACACACCATGTATTTAAATTTTCATGTAAGAAGTAATTGTTTTCATGTATTTGTCTCAAATTTGTTGTCATAGTCCAACATCTCCTTGTTTTAATGCTAAAAATCATACTTCATAAGTCATTAATGACTTTTACTTTTATAACAGTCAAATGTATTTATGTAAAAACATAAAAAACTTCTACGCCTGGTGTGACCACATTAACCAATTAACTAAACAAAAAGACATGATACCATGTGTTAGATTTTCAAAAAATTATCAAAGTATTGAACTGACTGCACGTGTGATAAACCTATCACATGTAGTGTTCAATTGACCACATGAAGAATATAATGTATTGCAAGAAGGATTCAAGTGACCTTGATAATAATTCAACTGACTATGAAGAAAGTTTGAATTTTGGTTAAGTGTTAAACATGCCACATGATGTAATTAAGTTACTACATGATGAAATTAAATGAACACATGGGAAACCTATGTGACTTAATTAAGAAATTAAGTTACTGAATGAGGAACTCAAATGACAAAAGTATCAAATGATCACAAGATCAACTGACTGAAAGATCGAGTGACCACAAGATCAAGTGATTGTGAGAAAAAGGGACTAAAATATGAAGTGGATGCACCCAAGTGATGATAAAGTTATCGTGTCAAATTATAGTAGTGGTGATATTTTAAATTATAATAGATATATTTTAAATTATTTACTAATAATTAAAAATATTTAATAATTTATGATTAGATTAATCAGTATTATTATAATTTTAAAAATTAGATAAGGAATTCTATTTAAAAAGAAAAGTCACTTGTGGAAAAAGTGTGTGAGATAAACATTTAAAATACTTTGATATTAAACTAACTACTTACTTTGAGCTTTCATGACACTATACTCCACTACATCTATGTTCATGAACCATTCTATGATTTTACAAAGAAATATTTTAAGATAATTTATCAATTGAAACTGATTAGAGATTGAGCTTCTTCAAAATATCTTTTCATACCTTGGCACACTCTCTCTATTTTTTTTACTTTCAAATTGTGTCAATATTACTTTTTATTTCAATTTTAACATCCTTTTACTGTGTATTGGAGAGTAATAGATATTGTTTCCTTATTTTTTACTCTTTTTACCCCATGAATAATTATGGAATAAGATGATCAAATCCAAGACTACCCCATGTGTAGTAGTATCTGTAAAACATGAAGTAGGATGTGGATCATGTTTATTGGGATTTAATAAACTTTCTTTCAAGTAGGTGACTTGAAAATAGAATGGATAAAGTTCCATCTTGGAAATGAACCTCTTGTTTTGAATTATAATTTTTGTTCTTATTTATTAGATTACTATATTTTTCAACTATTTTCGTTGGTTATATATTTCATTTGTTTTTCTCTACTTTTTTTATAAAATATGATTTTAAAATAAAATATCTATTAGTTAACATTTATATGAGATATATTATATTTGTTTTGACTAAAATATTTTAAAATTTTAAATCTGTTTTAAAAAGAATTTTACTCGATTTCGATCTATCCATTGAGAAAATATTTCAAAAAATCAAAACTATTTATACCTACATTATTTATTAATTTTTCCGTTTTAAGTGAGGGTATTTTATATTAATTTATAAAAACAATTGAAGCTCCACTCGCCCCCTCTTGAGCTATCCATTAAGACCAAAATTTTGTATCATATTTGTGTTTTCCTTCTTATTTTCATATATTTTCACCTCAACCATGTTCTTAACAATATCATATTAATTTTATTTTTTCATTATTATTTCATTTTGGATGATAATTTTGAGGGTTATTTCATAAATATACCTTAATGGTCAGAACTACACACAATGTAAAATAAAAATAAAAATTAATCTTGAGTGCATAGGTTTTGACATTTGGGGATTTATTGAGGTTAATTATGAAAAACATAAAACAACTATAAAAGAATGGGGTTCTCCGAAAATATACTTTATAATTCAAACTAAAAATCCATGAATGCTTTATTTTTTTCTTTAAGAGATGATGAGTTTAATATATTTTCTTCTTCTGATTCTACTTACAAAATTTTGGATACATCTTATGTGTATCATGAAGGTGAATCAAATGATAAATAAATGTGATTAAATACATATACTATTAATTATTATACCATATTAATATATATATAACATGTAACATAGGTTTAATGTGATCATAAACACTATGATTTCACTTGGAAAAAATATGCATGGCAATTATCTAGTACTAAGGATCTTGATATGCCTACCAGATCATTAGAGAGGTACTACTGTCTTGATTAGAGAATAATGCAACATAAAATAGCTAATAAGAAAGATGATGATTTATTAATAAGGCCTAACTGTGGAAAATGAATATGATGAACCTAAAAGTAAATTTGTTCCACTTTTAGCAACATAATCAAAATCCACGGATGTTTTCAAAACTAAAAGTACAAGTGGAAGTGAAGATGATATAGACTGTGATGGGGAAATGACTCGATTATCTAGAAGATTTAATAATTTTTATAAAATTAAGATTTTTTTTCATAAGATTAATTTAAAAGTAAAGTAGGATAAAAAAGGAAGTTGCTGAAAATACTCAAAAAAGGATGACTGTAATAGATACCTTACATGCTATCAGTGTAAAATGAAAGGAAATATAAATGTTGGATATCCTAATATTAATTTTTAGAATAAGTTTGAAGATAAATATAAAATACTAAATAACGTAATAAATTCCACTTGGAGTGCATTTAAAGATAAATTTAGTGACTCATATTCTATCTGAGAAAGTGGAAATGAAAAATAAAATATATACATTACATATACTACTTCAGTGGTATAACCTGTTTCTTATGATCATATAAACGATGAATTAAAAATTAAAAATTAATTATTAGAATTTTTTTTGTTACAATAGAATATTCCATGAATGAATTAATAGATAAATACAAAAATTTTAAAAAGTTTCATGTTTTATGTGTTGTTGATAAGTCAGATCTTTTTATTGAAAGGGAAAATAATGTCAATATGTTAAAAGAGAGTAATGATATTAAAATAGAAATTAAAAATCTTAAAAAGGATTTGGAATATATTTTTTATAGTGGAAACACATTGAATATTATACTGGGTAAACAATTTTATACTAAATCTAAATTTGGAATTGGGTATAGATCTAGATAACAATAGAATCTATATAAAAATATTTTTTTCTAGTTCAAAGAGTAAGTCCTTAGTCACTATATCTAAGTATATTTCTAGTTTTATAAACAATTATTAAACTTTTATACCTAGAAAGGCTTTTCATTCTAACACTATTAATTATGTTATAAAAAATCCTGTAAAAAATGTGGATTTTAAAGGATTTATTTTCAAACCGTTCTAGACCCAAGAAAATATATGTAGAAAATTAATTTATTAATTTATTATTTTCATGAAAAGTATTTAGAAAGATAAAAAATATCTATGGTATCTAGATAGTGGATTCTTGAGGAATATGTCTGGAGACTATTAAAACTTCAAGAACCTTGTAAAAGTGGATAGTGGACATGTCACATTCAGTGAAAATTTAAAGAGAAAATGATTCGATTTTAACAAATAGAAAGTTCTAAATTTGTTCTCATTTCTAAATATCCACTTTTTAATGAATTATAATATAATATAATTTTTATTTTTCAGTTATATAACAATGTATTCCTTGTAAAATTTTAAAACAATGCTTGTAAAATTTATGATTCCTTGCATTTTTTTAATATATACTACCTTATGAAATGATAATGTTTATAGTGTTAGTTTAAAATATTTATTTTCTAAAAATGGTTCTTGTGTAATTGATTTTCCTATTGTATATGGGTTTTGGAATAAGATACTAGGCCACTGTAATACATACTCACTTAAAAATATAAATCAATTTGTTTTAGCTATAGGTATACCCAAACTAGAATTCCCTAAAGTCAATGGATACAATCCCTATCAAAAGGGAAAGTAACAGAAAAAAATTTCAAAATAATTAAATAAATAGGTTTATAGAACTCTATTATTAGAATTGGTTAATATGGATTTATTTGAACCATCTAGTGTATCTAGTGTAGTAGGAAATGTTTATAATAATATAATTGTTGAATATTGTTCAAGATATAAATGGGTGTTTTTCTGTGATAAAAAAATTCAAACCCCTTCCTTTTTTTATAAATATAAAAAATTATTAGAGAACCTTAGTGCAATCTCAATCAAAACATTAATAAGTGAATATGTCCTAGAATTTTAGAGTCAAAAGGATTAATCTCTATACTAAAAACATGGTTATGCATACAATTTCTCTACACCTTAAACACCTCAATAAAATAGGGCAATATAAATAGGAAATATAACTCTTTAAAAAACATTCTCAGGATATACTCAATGAATATAAAATTTCTATCTATTTTTGTGTAGAATATGTTAACAAATATTATTATGTAATGAATCATGTTCTCATTATAACTATATTTAAAATGAATTCATTTTAATTATGGAATTTTATAAATTCCAAAGTAAATTACTTTAGTGTTTTTGGATGCAAAGTATTAATTCTAAACACAATGAATAATTTGGAAAAGTTTTCCCCAAAATAATATGATGGAAGTTTTTGTATATTTTAAACATTAGTTAATAATATACAGACTTTAATAAAAAATAATATGTTATGGAATAATTTTTACATGTCACTTTTTATGAGATAGATGTGAATGAACCCAATACTTCTTTATAGAACTTTTAGGATGACATGTCAATTTTTAATATCAATAATACCTCTAAAGACTTAGATATTACTGCTGATTTACCTAATAAATCCCCTAGGAGAGACCATCAAGATATTACAATCATGTAAAAAGATGTGGGAAAACCATGTAGGTTAGTCACATGAACTATTTAAACCCTCAAAAACTATCCTTGTTATGTAGTTGTAATAGATCTAGATAAATGTACTCAAGGCCAATTCTCACAATGAAACAAGGTTAAACATTAAGCCTTTTTTGTCTATGATTTAACATAAAAACATCAATGAGTAACTCGATATAGTGCATTAGGTGATATCTATGAAATAAAAATTGAATCAATTTGAAAGAAAAAAAAGTTTGGAAATTAGTTGAAAGGACTAAAGATTACACAACCATTTGAACCAAGTGGGTATATAGAGACAACGTTGATGAGTCTGGAACAATAGTTATAAACAAAACTAGATTTTTCATATAATATTATTGTTAAGAATATGGTATTGACTATAAAGAATTTTTTTCACCAGTTTCTAGACTTGAATCCATTAGAATAAAACTTTCATATAAAACATGTCTAAATTATAAGTTATATCTAATGGATTCCAAGATTTCATTTCTTAATGATTATATTGTTGGGGATAATTTTGTTGAGACGCCCCCTATATTTCAAAATTTTTAATTTACAAACCATGTTTTTAAACTTTCTAATTCTTTGTGTAGTATTAAATAGGCCCCTAGAGCTTGGCATGATAGGCTCATATCATTGATTTCAAATGGATTTTCTAAAAGTATATCAAATCCCACACTTTTTATTATTAAAATAAAAAGATACATTAGTTTCTCAATTTTATGTTGATTATATTATTTTTGATTCATCAAATCATTCCTTATGTATTGAATTTTCTAAAATGATAAATAATGAATTTGAAATGAGTTTAAGGGGTGATTTTAAATTCATTTTAGGATTTTAAATTTTTCAAAAAAATATTAAATTTTCTGAAATCAATGTAAATACACAGAGGTTCTTCTAATTTTTTTTGTTTGGATAAAACCAAAGGTAGTGATAGTCTTAAGAGTATACGTTGTAAGCTAGATTTGGATGAAACATGGAAATCAGTTTACTAGACTACTTATAGAGGTATTATTATATTTTTACTATACATAACTACTATTTTTCCAGATATTATATTAATTGAATGTATTTGTTTTCCGATTTTAAATAAAATCCAAAGGAATATCCTTTGAATAATGTTAAAAGTACTTTATATTGGCTCATAAATGAAACCAAATTTGGATTTTTCTACTCTAGAGGCCATGGATATGAATTAGTTAGTTATTGAAATGTTGATTTTTGTTGTTGTAAGTTAGATATAAAAAGAACCTCTAGAACATGTCATCTTTTGGGCAAGTCTCTAGTTTATTATTCTAGAAAAAAACATTATCTCATTTTCAACTATTAATGTTGATTGCAAGTTTCAGGTAGTTTTCGGCTATAAATTATGTGGATGAAGAACACATTACTGGACTATGGATATAAATTTCAACATTTATAAATAAATTGTGACAATAAAAGTGATATTAACATTTTTAGGAGTCCTTTATATCATTATAGGAATAAAAATATTGATATAAGACATCACTTATTCGTCACCTATTTTCAAAAGGGTGATATTACTATTGAGATCACTGATACTAAACATCCACTTACTAATATATTTACAAATTATTTGAATATAGATATATTGATTTATATTAGACATGTGTTAGAAATGATTAATTATTACAAAACCTATTATTTTCTTCATAAACGTTATGTTTAGACAGTTCATTTTCTTAATGTTTGTTTAATAACTAATCATTATAATTTATCAAATTTTTTGTGTATTATTTTTATCTTGTTTAATATTGAATGTGATGATTTTTTTCTCTAGTGATAGATGAATGTAAGGGTAGTTCATACAATTTGTTAACCAGTCGTGAAAATTTAGGCATATAGCCAGTGAAGTAATAGAATATATTTTTCCATTCAGTTAGTTAACATACCGTGAAAGCTTCATGTTACCACAAGTCATGTCATATGGTAAGTAAACTAACTGTGCATTATTTAAATTACCACATGAATTTTCTTACATTTAGTTAAATAGCTTTGTTTATTTAAATTTTATAATTAAATGTTTTTTATGATTTATATTTTAGTTTATTATTATTTTTATTATTTTTATTTAATAAATTATTTAATGAAATTCAAATAAAAATTTGAATCAACACACACCTCTCTCTTTCATTTTTGGACCCCTAGATATGGTCCCTTTAGAAAATATCTTTTTCCAAACCCATTCCTCTCAAAAAGCTAAACCTGAACCTCTAGAGTATTGAATCTCAAAATAATAATGGTTAGAATGAAAAGATATCTCAAAATTGTATATCCTATTTTCTCACCTACCTTGAATAAATCAAATAAAATCCAAGTTAGCCTGAGTACTTCAATCAATCCTCACAACCCTCATTTGTTAGATTAAACAGTGTATATTGAAATAGTAGTGGATGCCATGTGGCTTCAATCTAGAAAATACTTGGTTTGGAAATGTGTTCAAAAGTAATTATGTAGTGATTAGTTCAATGAAAATGGTAAGACATTTTATCCTTAAATAGATAATTATTTTTATTTAAATACATAGTTTGACACTCGTGATTTAAGGGATTCTATTTGAAGCATTATAAATGGGGAACAGATGGTATTTTATTCAAAGCTGTGGAATAAATGTTTAAATGTTCCTCATTTTGGAGAATATTAATATTATTGATGTTTTTGTCCTATTAATAATGCTCACATTGAGTTTAATAATTCCCTTGAGGAGATAACTGAAAATAGAACTTCTATAAGACCTAATGTTACAAAATTGCATGGAGAATGCAGATTATTGGTAAAGTTTATACAACATTTTATTAGTCCTTGAAAGGGGATTCAATATTCTAGGGAATCATGATGTATTTTTTCTTTATCTGATTACTAATAGTGTTATAATAATTCTATCAAGGTATATTATGAGGCACAAATAAGAGTTATGCAAACCCTCCTCCAGATTCACTACTTTTTTATGTCCTAACTACATCTTAACCCTATTGGTGTATAGATGATTATTTTTTGATGGGGATGAAATAATAGTTTATTATGGTTGTGTTTCCCTAAATAAAATGATTTAAAATAATATAAATTAAAATTAGAACCCATTTGAGAGAGTATTGGTAGATCATAATGAGAATATGTATGAAAAAATCAATCCTATTTAGGATTAAGTGAGGCTGGGGAACAAAGTTGATCCAAGTCTATAACAGGATGAAATTGCTGAATACTCAGTAGAAGAGAAGGAAGATGAATTGTATATTTATTGAGAGGATGTAGACGATAATTATTTTGATGAGTAATAAAGGGTAAACAAATGAATATGATCAAAACCCATCTCCTTTAATATATTCAAAATCTCATAATTTACCTCGACCTTTACCCTCTCAAGAAGAATATTTTAGCGATGAAGATATGGATTGAACTAAAGTATTAGTGAATAATATTAGTAATGATATATTTTGGGAGGAAAATGAATCAGGTAAAATAAAATAAAATAGGGAAAATTTGTCTAACTTGATTCATTTTATTGAAAGTAATACTAGGAAAATTATAAGAGAAGAAACTCCTTAGGGGGGTAAATATGATGACAGTGATGATTATGGATGAATTATACTTAGACACGGTGAACCTTACATCTCTTCAATGAAAAATGTATCTAAAGGGTCCAAGATTTATCTCATATAACTTCATGAAAGAGTTGAAGTTTCTATGTCTAAACCAATAGTTTATCAAGTGTTTGAAGAATTTTTTGTCATCCTCCCACCAAAGTAGTTGAGTAAGAAAGTAATATTGATGGTACAACTCCTCTTGGATGTACTCACACAAACCCCTTTGAACATATTATGGAATAAACTACTATAGTACTTGTATTCCTTCCCATGAGAATAGGTCCTTTTATGATTTAATGAGTGTTGGATGATAGTCAATCTACAAATGAGAAATACACACATATCCTTCCACTTTTTCAACATAATTTATAACTAAAGAAGATATAAATGAGTTAAAAATAATTTAATGGGTGTGTTAAATGAAAAATTAATTGGTTTTATAAAATTTATTAAACCCATTCAAGAAGAGGGAATCACTACGACAGTCTCCCTTTTCATTTCACCTTTTACTCAAAAGCTTTATCTCAAGATAGATCTGATGGAAAATGAGATTGAGAATATTTGAGATAAAGTTGGAGCCTTGAAATAAGGAATCCAATATATGATTTTAATGTTAGATAATAGGTTTATAAATGCTATCTTTTAGCCTTATAACTCATTTATACCTCCTCCTATTTCATCTCCTACCCCTGTGCATAGTACTGTCAATAAAGATCAGATCTGAAAACTTAAAAATATGAGATCAAAGTGGGTTTGGATTAATTTTATAAGATAAGATAAATAGTGTTTTATGGATTTCACATTCATGACATAAAAACTCTTGTGTTTGTAAGAAGTGAAGTGAAAATAGAGAGGTATAAACAGAGATACAATTATAATGGCTATTGAATTTTATCTAAGAAGAATTTTCACCAAGTAAGAACAAAAAACCATTTTTAGGTATCTAGACTATGAAATCAAAATTTAACATCTGAATCAAGCCTTAAAGAATCATTTGGAGATATTTAAGATCATCAATAATGTTCTGAAATCTATTATGGAGAACAAATAATATTTTTTTAGGCCACGGAACATGGATATTGAACAGTGAAGGATTTAAATTGAATTATTGAGACCTATAATTATACAACCAACACTACCATTACAGAGCCTCCAAATATCCCAATTACTTTAGCACCAAACTCTTCCACATCCTATTTAAATCATTTACATTTTTTTCATAGTAATTTTGTTTAGTATCTTCACCCTATTTTTAAGAATGCAGTTATTTAGGAACCTTCTCTGATATCCTCACCATAGCCGACACCTCATGTCACAACCTCCACCGAAAAAGAAAAATCATCTATTGTATCTTCTAAAAATAGATATTTTGTTTTAAATTCTAATTTTAAATATAATTTATGATAGGGATTTTTTTATTCCTTTTTGAATTATCAATAAAATATGTTTTTCCTTCTTATACTCCCTTTTATTAATGAGTTTTTGATATTCTTTCAATTTCATCATCTAATGACTTTTTGATGTCTAATTTAGAATTTATCCATACCACTTGAAATTTTTTATAATCCCAAAATGTATAGAAATTTTGTTTCATTTCATTTTTTTATATTTTAACCATGCATTAATTTTCCACGATTTTTATCATAAATAGTGGATTTTTGGCTTAGTCAAACAAATTATTGATTTAAGTTTCACAAATCATGTATCTTATTTTATTAATGAATGTTATATTTTTTTATATCCAAATATATTTTTATAAACAATATAAAAATTTGATAAATCTTGAAGTGAGTGCATCAATAAACTGACCAAATGAATACACAAGTAATCGTGTGTCATATAAGCAAAAATTCTACTATGCCTTGAACTAACCGCACATGTGATAAACCTTACACATGTAGGGATCAATTGAAAACATGAATACTTTAACCTATCAAATGAAGGATTCAAGTAATCATGAGAATAGATCAATTGAAAATGTAGATAGAGTGAATTTTTGATAATTGTTGAACCTACTTCATGAGGAACTTAAATGATTGTGTACAGAGCATAAGTGACTGCATGAGGAACTTAAATGACCGCTTGAATAACCTAAGTGATATCATTAGGAAATCATGTGATCAAGAAATCAAGTAACCATAAGATTAAGTAACTGTATGATCAGGTGATCTCAAGATAAAGTGGCCATAATATAAAGTGACCATGCCCAAGTAAAGATTTAGTGACCATGTTTAATTGAATAAGTGATGATTTTTTAAATTAAAAATAATATATTTTCTAGAATTTATTAATAATTTATAGAATATAAGAATTCCACATCAGAGTATAGGTATGAGGAATATTTTATGAATATTATACAATGGATTATTAGAGAAGGATTTATCTTTTAAGAATAATAGTTTCACATAGTGTTGGACAGTTATTGAGAATACATTGACATTAGACTGACTACTTAATCATTGATTCTATGTCACTCTGTTCCATTTCTTCTCAGTTAAATATCCATTTGATGATTTTTAAATGAAAGATTTCAAGAAAATTATTCAACCAAAACATATCAAAGATTGAGATTATTCAAAAATCCCCTTTCATCACTTTAAAATCTCTTTATATATTATATTAAATTCTAGTTATGTCTATATTACTTTGCATATCTATTAAAAAATTATCCTACTATGTATTAGATATTACATGATACTATTTACCTATTATATTTACACTTTTTACCCCGCTAATAATTATGGAAGAGGATAGTTGTATCCTTGATTGCCCTATGTGAAGTTGTATTTATAAAACCTCATCTTGGTTGTGGATCATGTTTATTGGGATATGAAAATATGCTTGGAAGAAGTTTACTCTCAAGTGGAGAGGATTATGTTCCTTATTGGAACTGAAGCAATTTTTTTTTAAATTCCACTACATGTTCTTATTTATGTTCTTACTCTATTTTTCATCTATTTTAATTTTCAATATCTTATATATTTTTTCTCTATTATTGTATATAATATCTTTTTCAAAGAAAAATATATTATTGTTAATATTTATATGTGATATATTGTATTTGGTTTGAGTAAAATATTTTCAAAAGTTAGGTCTATTTTAAAAATAGTTTAAACAAGGATTTTATCAGACCATTGAGAAATTATTTCAAAGAATAAAATTGTTTATAACTACTATATTTTTTATTGGGTTATTTTATGTTGGGATTTTAAACTTATTTTAACAGGATTTTTAAATTGGAGGCTCAATTGACCCCCTCTTGAGTTTTTCATTAGGACCAAAAACATTTTATAGCATGTCCTGGCATGTACTTTGTGTCAGTGGGTATGAGTTACATGACATTTATAATAATATAAACATCTTTTAATTCATTATCTGTCCACTTAAAAAACATTCCTAGGGTCTTTGTGGGAAATCTATGTGTGTATTAATGGGTTACATGATGTGTACACCAGCTGATCTCTATGTAATCACAACTGGCATGTGCTTCTGAACAGAAATTAACAATGTGACATGTAATAATTACATTCCACATAATTTGAACACATGACATCTATGATTCCCATGTGGAAAACCATGTGGAGTTACATGGTGTGTACACCAACCACATTCCATATAACTCTATCAAAATGTGTGCTAATTTTACAATCAACACGATTTCTATAATAAAGTTTTGTACTATTCCCACACAAGACATTGTATGATTTATATGAATTTTTCTAGTGCGGTTTACTATGGGTGTATAATGTGTAATTTTTACTTACACATCATGCTTTGTGTCATAAGAAATGAATATTCAACACCTCCATATGGTATCTTCAAAAATTATTAATTTGTTCAGGGCTTATTCCTTCTCATATGAAACTGAATAATCATGTTATCTGGACTTTTGAATTAGTAATGAATAACTATAAATGAAAAAAAATAACAGTTTAATTCAATAAATAAATAAAAAATAATTGTAAAATAATATGTGATCACTATGATACCACATTATTGTTATGAGTCATAAAGAAAGGGGATTTTCCCCTTCATAACAACATTTTCTCTAGTTTATTTCGATATATTATCAGAACATGATGAATATAACCCTATAATATTAGAAAAAAGGATGTTTTAAAATATAATTTATAATTAATTTATATAAATAAGATGTACATTTTCCTATAATTCTTTTCTCTATTGTCAAATAAGTTGACCTATCATATCATACCATCATTACAATGAATGATTCATTGGTATATTAACTCTAGTTTTATCCAAACATGTACCATGAAACTAGAAATATTTCCACTGGACCTTTATGTGCTGGTATGTAAGAACAAAATCAATTGAATCATTTGCAGTTTATCACAATAAAAATTCTGTATAGACATGAAGTATTTTTTCTAGTTATATCAGTCTCGAGAGAGTTAAAGATTCTGGTCTCTCTCTATTATTGGAAACATTCTTGATAATTTCTCTCTAAGGAACTATATAACCCTCTAGATATTTTTTCCACAAAATTCACCCTATTTAAAAAATGATATAATTAGGTTGACATATTTATGTCAAATAATTAATTATCGAATATAGGCCCTTAAATATTCAATTAATTATAAGTAAACCCCACAGAAAATAATATTAATAATAATAATAACATTTTCTTAACATGTAACTAACTCATGGATATTTAAATATCATTTATTAAATGAATAGATATATGATTATTTAATGGATATAAAATAAAACATATTATTTCATATGGACCCTTAAACCATCCCATTAATCCTCAACAACATTTATTAAATTATGAATCATAATTATTAATTTATATAAATAAATATTATTTAATTATTAATTCAATAAATAAATAAATATTATTTTCACTAATAGGAGAATAAATATTTATTTAACATTCAATTAACACATATAATATTTCAAATAAATAGTTGTTAAATATATATAATAAACATAACTAGAATAATTATTATCCCCCAATACACTATAATAATATTTATTCTAGTATTATATTCTAATAGGAATTAAATTTAGTTTTCGATACATTTAATGTGTGAAACTCTTGGTATCCTTCTTAGTGGAATTAGGTAAAATAATCTAATTCCCATGATCAATATCTATAAACATTACAAGATCCTAAAGAGAAATAAATTAATGGTTAAATGACAACAACCTCCTTCAAATTATCACTATCGAATATAATCCCTTTTTCTTGATATCTTATAATGTAGGATTAATTACTTGTGTCATCAACTTATATGCTTGATATATCATTATTGGTCTTCTTGAAATTAACTCGTTGATAAATATACATGGACATATATATAATCATATAGTTTCATTTCAATTAAAGGGCCATAAATTTTTACTTCCATTAAAATGGAAGGGATAAACCTGTATATCCTATGTGAAAGGTTTAATTTTTTTCCGAACGATGGTTTTCATGATGATAAAAAGTTTTCAGTATGTGTTTACAATGTGTGAAGAGATATGTTAAATTATTCCAATAAAGTTTGTAGTAATTTTAGGTACCAAAAAGATTTATTTTATATGGTAAAATAGATGGATGAAGATGATGTAATTTAAAAAGGATGTTGGGAGTTGATTATAGAATTTTGGTACTTTAAGATTTATGTTACCGAGGTTGGTTTTATTTAAAAAAGAGATAGTTACTAGGTATAAATTATATATCTTTTCATATGAGTCATTTTAGATTACATAGAATTCATATATTTTGTTTAATTAACTTCGTATGAGTGGCTTTATAGGAGTGGAATATAGAATTAAATTTAACAAAGGAAATAAAATTTCCATAAAAAAACATCCATATGAGAAAGATCAATCATATCCAGTAAAGGTAAATGGAGTAAAATAAACCAAAGTAAAACCAAAATATCTACAGAGGATTTTCATGAGATTGTATGGTTCATAATTTAAAGGGGGATCATAGGGAGACCTTAGGAAAGAGAATAACCATATGTAGTGGAGTAAAGACTATTTGGATAAGCATGCCCTATGTTATTTGACGGAGGGATAAGAACCGCACCGAGAAATATACCAACTACACTCCCTAGAGTCATTATGGTGTTAGAAACATATTAAAAGAGTATGGGACATCATTTTAAAACCATGTGTAATTGAGAAAAATTATTTCAGGACCATCATTTTCTTTCACTTCATGTCTAGTTACAATCCCTATTAGTGTGTTTTATTGCTTGTTTTTCTAGTGAAGTATAGGTATTTTTGAGTCATAATTTTTTGGTGCTTGAACAAATATGACAATATGTGATTTCTAATGAATAAATATTTGTAAGGTAAACTTATTGAGTAATTTAACCATACAATGATCTATTATTATTTCAAGAGAAAATTTTATGATAATAATGATGGGTTGTCATGGTTCTAGAAGAAATTTTTTTGATAGTGAATATTGAAGATAATTATGAGTAAGAAACCATTAATAATTCCAAAAGAATAAAATATCATGTTAAAAAAATTAGTAATGATTTCATATTTTATATCCAGTAAACCATTATAGATTACCTATAGAAGTTCATAGAGTACATTTGGTGGAGTTCACATGATACATCCGAGATTATCAGTGGGAAAATTAGAGATTATCATAGGGTACACCTGAAATACATATAGGGTATAAAAAATGTAAAAAATTATACAGTTTGATCCTTTATATTGGTTCTATACCAAGATGAAGTTTCCACATTTTGATCATGTGATAAAAATTAAAAGGAACAAATATATCTCTAAAATGGTGCATGTGACCTCATGGATATCTAAAAATTATATCGAGTGGATTATATGGAATATTTAAATGAAAATATATGCACCCTTTATATTAAATTGAGAGTCTATGGGTGTATTAAAAGTAATTAGTGACCAATGATTTTAAGATTTTGAATAGACAAGATTCATGGATACTTAATTCTTAAAAAATTAATGAATTTGACAATCTATAAAAGAGATGAGTAGATGAAGAAAATTGAACGACTCGACTCTAAAAATTATATATCATTTTATGATTTGAGATAAAATAAGAGAGGAAAAACATATATTTTATGATACTGGTGCAACTCAAAAGAAATTGATCAATTGATGGATAAAAAGGTGATAAGTCTGATACTTAACTGTGACAACAAACCAACTGGTATTGATAGAAAAGTGTAATAATCCTAATATATCCTCATATAATAAGAGGATATTGGGAAAGAAGAGACCAACACTAATAATATTTATCATATTTATGTCAATAATCTTAAAGGAACAAGACAACATGATATACTAAGAGATACTCATGTGCTAATCATTCTAGAAATGTGGTAATGAATAAGGAAAAATTCATGGGGTGTTTCTAATTAGATATTAGTAATTGAATACTTGTTAAATGTTTTAATCAGGATTTTTATGAATTAGGGGTACAAGTATAAACAACACAACTATTCTAGTTGGGAGAATTAAAGAGCTATTAGGATTTGATGGTGATGTAGTAATCAAAGAAGAACACTACCATTATCTAGCATCTCACATTTATAATATGGTCAAGAAAAATTTTTATATTTCAAGGATTAACACTTCCCTCATTATGTTGTATTCACTCTCCCATTTTTTTATTACTATAGTTCTTAGAACTCAACTCATACCTAGAATGAATTAGGATTTCAAAGTTGAACATTGTAAATCTTTATAAGATGTTTGTCTTTCTTTTATTCAATAATGAAATCTTGGGTGATGATTGAGAGTTTATAAAAAGATACATAATTATTAACCAAGATAACGATTTAAGTAATAATAGGGTATCACTATGAAAATAATGTCAAACTCAATAAAATTTAGGTACACTGATTCACCCCCCCCCCCCTTAGTGTCGTTTCATGGATCTACTGGACACTTCAAAATAAATTCTCAATTTATTCATTAATATCATATCATTTTTTTACACCCAATGTATCCTACCTCATTGTCAGTATAAATCATCAAGGTTTTCATCAATACATAAAAGTATACTACTCATGATATACATCAATAATAATCTCATGTTTTAGGAAAAATACACACATCTGAATAAAGGAATATCTAATGACACAAATGAAATATGGAATTCCTACTAGAAGATATATTCTCATGACCTTTTCTCTTAGAGATTACAAAACTGAAAAATTCCTAAAAAGAAGTCCGAATGTCTTCTAACCCCCTACACCTGATAGTCAAATATCATCTTTTTCCCATTATATAGATTTCATCCATCCATGAAACATATATCTAAGAATATCATCATATCAATTAAAGGTTATAATCACAATGGAGAAGTGTTATGTCCACATGAAGAGATATATACTCTAAAAACATTATCTCATTAAATTTATATAGAATAACACTCACCATGTGTTAAGATATTTATCAAAATTCTTTTTTTTTTTGAAAATACATGTCATTAAATTTAAAATGTAATTGGTTCTTAGGAACAAAATCCAACATCCTCATTAAAGACAATGTGTAACAATTCCAATATTTTGACAATTACAAACACCATATAAAATTAAAATATTTCTACCAATTTTTAGTATTATAATTTGTGATATTTAGTTTCTATTTAATTACTTAGATACAATGTTCATTGAAATAATATGTTCTTCATGATATTATAAAACTTTAAATAAGAAACACGTTTGAAAGAATTTTTGGAAGATTTATTTGTCTTATTAAATCATTCCAATTATCTTAAAAATTTTCGTATCTATTTACAATATAAAACTTAATATATAATCTTATATACTATACAAATAAAAACAAAATTTGTTGTATTCCTAGTTTTTAATCATAAATAACCATAAAATACCTAAAATTACATTCAAATTGTTTAAACATGTGTATATTTTTATTAGAATTGATAATATTATATTTCGATTTTATATGACATAGAAACCCCCCAAATCATTATATTCTCTATAATTAGAGTTTAAAATTATTAATTTAAATATTATTACTATATATCAATAATTTAAGGTATGCGTTTTTCAAAATGATGAAGTGATTTTCCAATTGTTTTACTCTAAGCATATTAGGTCTGATTCTTCGCATATATTTGAAAAACATGGATTGAATACATATGAAGTTATTATGGACATAATATTATATCAGATAAGAACTGTATGTGTATATTGTATACAATTCATGAAATTTGTATGTATTTGATTGTACTAAATCTTCATTTAATAAAATTTATTGGTTATGTATAAACATTACACAACGTACTATAATATATCCAAATTCACTATTTATCAAATAATGGATGTATTTACTTAAATAAAATGTTGGGATAAAGTTTTTTAAATAAATTGAATGTATACAGTTTATTGAATAAAATATATACAGTTTATTAAATAAACTTTATATAGGATTCCTTACTAAAATAACATTTTTCAAATACTTTTATGTTTTTTTTCATATTTAAAGAAATTTAAGTAAATACTTATTTAGATATGATTTTCAAAATAACGTCTTTATTCAAATTCATGGAAAATAATCATCTATAATTTTCATAAATACAAGTCATTTTCATTCTGACATGTAATGTTGTAAAATAAAAATTCTATAATTCCATAATAAATGTCTCTGTACTATATGATTGAAAGTTATTTATGACTCAATTCATTTCATATATTTTTTTGTAAAGGTCTACTTTTAATAGTAACATAATTATAGTTTATTCACAACTAATTTTCCGTACTCACATAACTACCTCTTTATTAAAGAGTTTCAGCATGAGCACTTTAATCTGATCTGGGAATATTATTTTTATCATACTATAATAAATTTAATTCATTTATAATTTATTTTATTTTATTTTATTAAAAAAAATTAAATCATAATATTAATTAAATAAAATTATTAAATGAAACCATTGACTTTGATAAATTCATCAATCAATTATAATTTGGGTTTGACTCATTCAGCAAAAAACTTCAAAAAAATATTAGTTATCTTTTTTTACATGAATAAATATTATTATTAATATTTTTTTATTTAAAAATATGTTTTTATCTTAACACATACATAAACATCCATTTATATCATTAGTTTTGAATTAATTTAATCTATAAAGTATGTTTTATTTTGATCCTTCTATTTTTATGTCCATGTTTGTACCATATCCTGAATTTAATTTTTACAGTTTATTTAGTAAAAATTTATATAATTTACTTATAAAATTAATAAACTAAATACATTTAAATTCATGTGTATACACTTCTTACTGATTCCTTATAATAATTTTTTTATCTACTCACAAAAATAACATATATAATTTATTCTTTGTAGATATATTTATAACATAATTTTGATGAAGAAATAATTTCATAAAGAGATGAAAGAATTATTGATTTAAGACATGGAACTTTAAAATCCAAGGACATTCTAAGATAATTTGATTAAGAAATAAAAACATGAGAAAAACATATATTGAAAAGAATAAGTATATAACATTTGATAAATTTATATGCTTAGCATGGGTTTATTTTCAGACTAAATGGAAAGCCTATTTACATATAACACAATATCAATTATATATATTAAATTTTATTTATGTAATATTCATTATAAAAGTTGTTTATTTTTTTATATTGTATCTGCCTATGTTTTTAATAAATAATGGTTTTTTTGTTATATATTATATTGTGTCCTACGAAACTACATGTGTGGGGGATACTAGTTTTTCTAATTATAAGAAATATTAACAGGCCATGTGGTGTTATGATGGAGTATCTTCATTTATGAGGGTGGGGAAGCTAGAGTACATGAGGAGGACGGAGTATAAGTTTTCATTATATAGTGTGGACGACTAGGGTGGTATATTCAATACAATTTATATATTTAGTGCCAATTAAAATTAAATTTTCTATCCACATGATTTAACATTTATGAAACACTATTTGTTTAATTATTTTATAAAATTATTCCTGATATATTTATATAATAATAGTAATTTTGTAAGACCAAAGTATTATTTTGCGGTACATACCATTTATTTATTTTCAAAACATCTAGTTTTGTTATTTAAGAGGTGACCAAGGGGTTTTGGGGGTCAAAGAGGTGGTCAGTAGGAGTGCGAGGCCTGGTGATGTATCCAAAGGGATGTAGTTCCACTAGCTAGCTGATGGAATTCTAGTAGGTAGAGAAATACATTTGAATCCCACTGGCCAACCAATGGGTTCTGGATTGGTTTTTTTAAAATGTGAAAAGGGTCTTTTTATCCCTTTAACCATATTCTTTCATAAACAAAAACATTCAATATTTTTGGGTAATAATAGTAGTGTGGGATTATTCTCCTCCTCTTATTGTCTCTTGGGTGTATCTCCTCTGATCCGCCTCCAATTTCTCTTTCATTCATCATGTTGGGAGGATCCTAGTATGTTTAGCACTCATTTAGCTTCCAATATTTATTTTCCATTCAGTCTAAATTTATCCTTCCATTTTTAATGTAAATGACATATTTTTAGTAATTTTATATTCTTTCTCAATTTCTATTATTTTTTCTATAAAAAAGGCCAACACTCAACAAGTGAGACTCATCTAAACAAAGGTAGGTGGTCTAGTGCTTTGACCTAAAGGTCTCATCATCACATCACATCTTTATCTTGTGCGTTCACACCAACCCTTTGGATTCTTGACCTAAAATTAATCTAAATTGTTTGCATTACTTATTGAAATCTTAGAATACTCTTTGGTTTAAAAAAATTGTTGGATTGGGTAGAACCTTTTTGTAGCTGCTAAATATTTCAGTTTTTCCTTATTCTAATCTTCTGATCAATCTAATAGGGTACTTTAGGCCTACCATTAGTGACATGGTTATTTAATATGGAATGTGGGATACCATGGATAACACCTTGAACCCCTTAGTACTTATAGAAATGGAATATTTGAATGGAAATGTGAAATGAACCCAAATTACAAACATGAATTGTATTGTATAATTTTTTTACCTTATGAATTGTGGAATAATGAAATGTTTGAAATTATTGGAAATGGTTTTGAGTATAGAATTCCCTGGAGGATATCTTTTGATACCTTATGATTGGTATTTCAATAGAATTACATGGATGAGACTAGGATTCCATTAGAGTAAACATTTTAATATTTGGGTGTGAAAAAACCTTCAGATTCAATGAGGCCTAATGTTATAGAATACCTTGATAATCCTAGAGAATTATGAATAGTTTCATTACATTGACTTACATGAGGTGAACCCCCCTTAGGTCAAGGTAATTTATGTAATTATTTAATTCCACAAATTAATGTCATGGATTTTAAGGGGTTCCATTACTGAATTCCATGAGGTGATCTCCTCAAATTTGTCTTGATCGTATTCAGTGTATTTCATTGGGTGCGAGCTTTTTATTTCTATCGAGTTGTGAATTTAAACATCAAGGGAAATCCATTGAGTTCTTACCTTACTAATGAATATTTCATGAGACTTTCTAGAATGTAATTCCTAGTTGATGAATATGGATTCATTCATGTTATGTAATCATGGCTCTATCAGTGATACAACATGAAAAAATATTGGTCCGTGACACCTCCTCTTTATTTTAAGATCAGCATTGGGCCATGATAATAGTGTTAACCTAGGTTGTATCCTTCAGACACGAGGTTCAACAACATCATTTTATTTATAAATCATATTTTTATTTGTACTAATTATCACATATATTACACATCATTATCCTTTATAGGTGCATAATAGATATTCATTAGACACCATTGGTGTTGGCCTACTTAGTTTTACTAACCCCCGGTTTGGTCTATCATTTTATGCTCAGACAAACTTCATGGATGAAGGTTAGGATAAGGGAAATTACCCTATAATTGATGCTTGATATTATGGCTATGATTAGATTTGGGAGCTTGGATCTAGAATCAATATTATGATTTTTTTATTTTAGTTTTTTCTCTTTTGTTTACTATTTAGGTTTATTGTGATTTACTTGACTTATGTGTATGCTTTTTTGTTCTATATGTGGAATTAGTCTGATATTTCATCGATTGTTAATTGATATTTTAACACCATTTTATTACATATGTATGTGTTTTTATAAAATTTTATTTATTTCCATTGTTTTGGAATCTAACATGATTGTATAGTCTCACTGCTGTATTATCTGTGGGCCCACACTATTTTTCAGAAGACTCTGGAGCATGGGGAGGTGTGCTTAAGGCCATGTGGTGCACTTGTCAGGGGAACATATATAGTCTCTTATAGTTTGGAGCATTAAAAAATTATAATAGAGTCCATTTTTTTTACCATTTGGGACTAATATATTGGAGAATAGGATGTTTGGAGACTTGGTAATGGGAATGTACCATGGAGTATCTAACCCACATATGGGTAAAATCCAAGTTGTTAGGGTATGTAATATTTGTTCATGGAATTCATAGTTACAGTTGATATATTTTTCCTTCTAGTGGGGTATTTGTTTTACGAGGTTATGGATTATGGTGTCTTCACTCTTAATTCGGTATAAAAAGTGGGTTTTCATACATGCATCATATTAATCCTATAGGTATTTTCATGCCATTACCGTGCTTTCTTTGATTTTTTCCCATGATAATTTTCTTGGGTTATTTTGTTATGAAATGTGTGGTTTATTAAAAATTATCAAAATAACCTATGAAATGTATTACTATATATATTAATGGTGAAATTCTATCTAACCAATATTTATGTGACTAAAGGCTTGAAATTGTGACGTCTTGTTTGGAATTTGGATTGGTGTCAGTTAAATGGGGTGTCAATCACCACTTAAAGAGCGCTTGCCTCTATAACTTTCGATTTACACTTTATATAATGATGTTGTGGCTATAGAATGGGAAAATGGTTGGAATATAAATGTGAATAATTTATGAGATCTAGGTTAAATTAAACTATAGTTTGGTTTAAATATAATTTCAATAAGAAAATTATCATGTTTTTTACATTATAACATGTGAATGGAATTTTTTTAACTTAGTTTTTTAATTGAGGATCCATTATATGTGTGACTTGACCCTAGAGTGGGTATATGGGGTGAGTTAGAGTGCCTAATTTCTGAGTTCTAGAGCCTATCTTTGTCGCTACATTCCCTGTATTTTTATATCAATAACAATATTGATAGTATGTTCTGAGGTTTTCCATTGAAATTGAAGATAAATGAATCCTCATCAACATCCAAATGAGTTCCAGAAGGGAACTATAGGGAATTCACTTAATGTGTAGAGGCCTAAGCCACCTTTGGAATATGTCCATGGTATAAAAGATCAAATAAGGGAGTGTTTTCTTAGTTTGATTTATTATATGGAGAGAGATGGGCCTCGAGCTGTGCAGATGATGTTTGAGTTGGAATGGGAGTTTAAGTTGCAGCATACACCTACTTTCTTTGGGGAGGGTGGAACCCATGACTCGTAGACATGGCTTGAGGCTATGCACACTATCTCTGAGAATCCTGATACACCCACTTAGAATATGGTAAATCTTTCTACCTATATGATTCAAGGTTAGGATTGGATATGGTGTTAAATCATTATACATGATAATTAGAATATAATAATGTCCTAAAAGAATTTATAAACTAATTTCTTTGATCAATTCTTCCGTAATACTCTATGGTTTGATAAGTCTAGAGAGTTCATGCACCTATAACATGAGAGATTATCTTTCAATGAGTATGCCACTCACATTACTAATTTAGAAAGGTCCTTTATATCTATAGATAAAAATGACTTGGTTAGGGAAGGATACATAATATATGATCTTATATATGAGATTAAAGAAAAGATGAACATCTTTTGTCAATCCACAATATGAATTATAGTGAATTAGGATATGATTTTTTAAGGGACTCTGAGAGAGGCATCTGGCACAATATTGAGAAAACTAGTAATCAATTAATTTTTTAGAGGAAATAATAACCACATTGAAGGGTCTTGATTGATTAGTGGGTGATAGAGTACCCAAGGAGATAGTTTGATCGTATGTCATCCATGTGGTCTGAAGGTTCGTCACCACTGGAATTATAATAGGCCCCCCAATTGAGTGTTAATCCTATGGTAGGATGAGTCATATATCGAGGGTATTTAAGATATCATCTCATGAACCCAATGAAATAGATTATAGGATAATTCATGAACATTGAGTGGTATATCCTAATCTATGGTATGTGGGTAGTTGTAATTTTACATGTCGCGTGCATCAATATGGTGGAAAGGGTGCAAAGAGTCAGATTCAGTCACATAATTGGGTAGTTCAATGCTTGAGAGTTAGACTGGGATGTAGGAGAATGGTTCAAGAAAGGTACATGCAGTGTGGACTACTCCCATGAATTAGGATGTTTGTTTTTGTACCATTATAGGTACAATTTTAGTGACTTGAACATTATTTTTTTTTCTTTTTTTGATATAGGTTGTTCACACTTTTTCATATGTAATCAATTCATGGGAGGTCTGGGTTTGGATATCAAGTATGTGTATTGGGTGATGTATATCAACACCCCATTGGGGGTCCGATCTAAATGAGTTCAACAATCTAGGGAGTGTGTTATTGAGATCGGAGGTTACTAGTTTCGATGGGACTTTTTCATTATAAAAATTACTTTATTTGAAATAATTATGGGAATGGATTATTTGGTCACCTTTCATGCATAGATAGAGTGATATATCCGAGGGGTAACCTTTGTGTTGCACAAATCTATGAGTTACATTCTCAAGGTGAGGGGGAATTGCTACCTGGTTGAGAATTTCCTAGCCCACAAATGTTGGGAGAGGTCATAGACCAAGTTTTTAGCCTTATGATTGATGATGGAGGGGAGAGGATGGTATTTTACCCTACTATGGTGGACATGTTTTTTGTTTTTTTCTCTGATGACTTCTTGTTATTTTCTCTAGAGTTCACCATCAAGATCATTCATGGTGTCAAGAATATTTCTATTCCACCTAATCAGATATCTTCAATAGATCTTTTTGAGTTGAAGAATGAGTCGGAAGACTTAGAGGAAAAGGGTTTTATTTTCCCCAGTACATCTCCTGGGATCTATAATATCCTCTTTACTAATAAGGCTAATGGTATGTTATTACTATGTATTGATTATTGGAAGAATAATCATGTGAATATTAAGAATCAATATCCACTATCACATATCAATAATATTCTCATCCAACTTAAGGGTTATTAGATCATCTACAAGATTGATTTGATATCAGGTTAACACCAGCTTAGGGAACATAAAAATTTCATAAATAGGTTTGAACTATAAGAGTACGTGGTGATGTTTTTTAGAACCAGAAGTAGTATTTATGGACTTTATGAATAGAGACTTCCATCTGTACATATATAAAATCATTTTTTTTGGATAATAATATCATGTATTAAAAAATGAGGAAGCACCTAGAGATTTCTTTGGGCACACTATGGGATCATAGTTTGTATGAAAGACTCTAGAAGTATCTTTTTAGATCAATCGATCACACTTATTAGGGTAAATTATATAATAATAGGGCATGTATGTTGACCCTAATAAAGTGGGATCAGTATTTTATTCAGAGAATAGTAATATTTTTTTATATTCAGAGCTTCATTATCTTGTAAATCTATTACCAATGATTTATACAAGACTTTTCCCATTCGGAATTTCCCATGATAGGGCTGACCACAAAGTGGTAAAGTTTATTTGGTTATAATATTGTGATAATTCCATTCATAAGTTAAATTGTAGTTTTACATTATTAGTAATCTTGATCTTTCCAAAGCTAAGAAAAGAGTATGTTGTATACTATGATTCATCAGGTATTAGTTTGGGTGAAGTTTTGACAAAGGGAGATCATGTCGTGGATTATGGTTCTTGAAATATGAGGTCATATAAACATAATAATAATTTACAATATCTCAACTTGGTAGTAGTTTTTCACACCTTTAAGTGCTGGTGGATCTATCTCTTGGGATACAGGATCAGGTTTTATATAGTCCATAAGAATTCAAGGTAAATTTTCACTCACTGGGACCTCAACATTCAAAATCAAAGGTGGGTTGAGTACCTCTAGTTTTTCAGCTTCAAGATGAAATATACACTAGGGATTGGAAATACAGATTCTAGCGCTCTGTGCTAGAAGACACAGTGATATGTTTTCCAAAAGTTGTGTAGTGAGTATAAACTGATGGTACTTTTTTTTGGAAAAGAATCTCGATGTATAGGAGGACTAGGATGAAGTAGTTATGTCATTTTTATTCACGGTTCCTTTTATTCTATATAAAATCAAAAGGAGGAAGTTATATTAACCCGGAGTTCCGTTCCCTCAGGGAAATATATTATGGTGGGGGATATAACCACCCTAGACTATAGATGAGGATGTGATTATCCATATTCAAAGGCTTGTTTTAGTTCCTAATAACACATAAAGTGTGTTGATTAGTGAGTCTAAAACTTCTTGGTGGGATGTACACCCTGGATTTAGGAAGTTTTAATGTTTTCTCTATCATCATTATTGGTTGATGGGAATGAAGAAGGAGATAACAGGGTTTTTTACATGGGGCTCCACTTATTAGAAAATTAAGGATGAGTAGTATCCCACTAGACTTTTATAGTCTATTCCCATTCTATAATGGAAATGAGATAATTTCCCCATATAAATTTTACAAGTTTACCTATGATTCCCATGGGGAAATATATAGTATATGTATTTTTGTATTGGATGACATAGGATGCCCATTTTCCACTGATATAAGAGACCTCTATAGTTTATGATTTGGGAAGGTTGTATGTTTGAGGGATCATATGGCTAAAAAAATCCATCGGAGCATTATTTCTATTTGATATGTTTAGTTAACATCATTATTATAAAATGGGTTAGAGAAAACATTGGTCACTCAGGTGCTTTTGAGTATAGCATACAACCCACATAATGATGTATAATCTGAATAGACTATTCAGGTTTTAGAGAATATGTTGAGGGTGTGGTTACAATATTTTGAATATTCTTAGGAGAAAAATATAGAACTTGTGGAATTCACCTACCATAATAGTTACCAAGAATCTATTCAGATGGTGCCTTATGGGGATTTATTTGGAAGGCTACATAATTATCCTATGTGTTGGTTAGAGGCATGTGAGGTTGAAATAGTTGGGTTGATTCTCATTTAGGACATGAAAAAGAAAATTAAATTTATATGGAAGAGGATGGATATATTTTAGAGTAATTAGAAATAATATATAAATCGATGTTGTAATTGAACCTCATGGTTTGAGATAGTTTATTTGTTGTTTTTAATGTGTCACTTAGGTTGGAAAATAGTCATATATGGATCTGGGTAAATTATCACTCGAATAGATAGGGATGTTTGAGGTTGTGTAAAGGGTTATCCTAGTGGAATACCAACTAGATCTCACATATAGATAAATTTCCATTCATGATGTGATTCATGTATCTTAGCATCAATGTTACCTTCTAGATCCATATCATACTATTAATGAGACTGATATCTACCTTGAGGATAGTGCATCATTTTTAGAGCATCAAATTTGTATCATGTACTGTAGTGAGAAGATACTTCACAAAAAATATGTTCCTCTTGAGAATGTGCTATTGAAACTTAGATGTGTTTAGGAGGAAACAAGCAAGCAAAAATCATACATGTAGGCCCATTTCCTAGAATTGTTCATTGAGTAGACAAGTAAAGTTTGAAGCAGTGACTAAAGGATGATATGTCTTTAAATGGAGAGGTTGTATGACCTCACTCTTATTTTGAGTTTTAAACCCTTTAATTTTTTAAAAAATCCATTTTTTTATTTTAATAGGTGAAGAACAGGGTTTGGGGGTCACAAAGGTGTTTAGAAAGAGTGTGAGGAGGTCAAGTCATGTATCATAAGGGATGAAGTGTCACTAGATGGCTATTGGTCTTCCAGTAGGCTATGTCAACCACTGGAAGCCCATCAACCAACTGATCTGTTCTATATTGGTTTTTCTAGGAATGGGAAAGACTATTTTTACCCTATTATCCATTTATTTCTTAACCCCAACCTTTTCATTTTTGTGAGAAATACTAGCAATGTGGTAGGCTTCTGATCCTTATATTGGTTCTTGGGTGTCCCTCATCTGATTTGCCTATAATTTTCCTTCCATTAGTCATGTAGGAAGAGTCATTATAAGTATAACACTCTTTTAGCTACCAATATCACTTTTACGCTCTCTCTAAATATATCCTTCAATTTTTAACATAAATTCATTATTTTAGGTATTTTTTTATTTTATCTATGTATGTAATTTCCACTAGAATTAAAGGAAGAACTCAATAATTGGTAGTAATATAACCTAAGGTAGGTGTTCTCATGATTTTCCCCGATGTCTCATTATTGTATCACATATTTGGATTGTATGATCTCACTAACTCTTTAGGTGCTTGAACATAAGTTAATCTAAACATTTTCAGTACCTTATTGATGTCTTAAAAGCCTCTTGGGATTTAGAATGTTTGTTTTATTTGGGTATACCATTGTCATATAATTTTTTGATTAGTTCAGGCTTTTATGTGAACTAATTGGGTAGTTTACAACTATCCGTAGTGACATAGTTATTTAATATGGAATGTGGGATGCCTCAGATGACCCATAGAACCCCTTAGTGATTATGAACATGGAATATTTAAATGAAAATGTGAATTGAACCCAAATTGAGAGCTTGGGTTGTATTTTAGAATTATCGTATGAATTGTGGAATAATTAAATGTTCCAAATTATTAGAAATTATTGTGGATATAGAATACCTTATAGGACTCCCTTGGATTCCATATGATTGATATTTTCATGTAATTACATTAAAAAACCTAGAATTATATTAGGTAATTAATGTGAATTTATGGGTGTGAATAAAACTTTTTATTAAATGTCAAAAATTCTATGGAATGTCCCTAGAAAACCTATGGAGTTTTCATAGATTCATTACCATGAATTCCATGGGGGTGACTGCCCCATGGATCTGGGTAATGTCTAAACCTGTTGAATGTCATAGACTAATGTCATGGATTCTTGATGGGTTCCATTATTGAATTTAGTAGGATGATGAAATTAGATTCCACTCGATTGTATTTGGTGGAATTCCTCAGGTGTGATCTATATATTTAAATCAAGTCATGCCTATATATTTAATGGGTGGTCCCATGAGTTTAGACCAGACTAATGGATTTTTCTTAGATGTTTCTGGAAGGGAATGGTTGGTCAATCCACATAGATTACTTCAGGTCATGTGATCATTGTTTCCTCCATGATGCAACTTATAACTATATTAGTCCTTGCCACCTCCTCCATGTTAAGAGTTTAGTGTTCGAAAAGGAATGTAGAATCACCTCGGGTTATCTCTCTATGAACCAAGGCTTGATATGGTTCCTTTTTTCAGCTTATTATCATTTTTACTAATTCACATATATATATAGAAAAACATTATTATTTAAATATATAGACAAAAATTTCATTATAAACCATTGGTAGTGGCCTACTAATCTATACTAACACCTTGTTGGGGCCCCCTTTTTTCACATGAATAGACTTTATGGATGCAAGTCGGGATAAGGGAAAGTGACTTATAGCTGGTTATTAATGTTAACGCTAAGATCAGAGTTGGGAGGTGGGATCCGGGATAGAGATCATGACTTATTTTTTTGGTCATTTGGTTTTCCCATTTTGTTTAATTTTGGGGCTTGTTGTACTTGTCCTTAATTATTTGAATTGTTTTTTATTTAGTATGTGGAATATATATGATATTTCATGGGTTGTGACTTGGTATTTTAGAACATTTTTATTCTCTCAAGATTTCATGTTATATTGTTTCCTTGATTTCTGTTGTGTTGGACTTTGAAAAGAGATTATAGTCTCCCCATCATACCACATATCAATTAATTCTCTATTATTAACATGCCAAAATAGACCATATCACAAATCAAGAAATTATTAAATTATTTCATTTGGGACAACATGAAAGAGAGAAAGTGTTGTTGGGATTTGTGGAAACATATGGCTGGGATACTCAATGAAGGAGGCGTTAACATAAGAAATTTCCCAGAGATCATGCATGTCATGCATGAAAAAATCACATGGGATATATTGAGGTTAAGAATTTGTGGGGGGAATTCATCCGAGAGAGGTATGTGGATGATTGGAATAGTTGGGTAAATTGATTAGGAAACCTCTTATCCTTAGAAATGTGCATACATGACTCTCTAACCATGCTCTATGACAAGGCCCACTGGGTGATTGGAAAAGGTGACATATGATAATTGAAAGAGAATTGTGTTGAATGTAAAATCTATTTCCTTGGATTACTAGTTCCAAACATTTCATTTAAACAACATCATATTCATCCTAGTTTTATCTCTACCACTATTTATGACGAGAGACAAACTTTTATGATAACATTACCCTACCGTATGACACACAAAATTCATCATTTAATTGATTCATCCTAACCAGGAGAATTATAAGTGTGTGGGACATCTCTAGTTCAAGGAGATTCTGAAAAAAAATTGAATTTCTTGGTTTGGAGAATCTACAAAAAGTCCATCTTGAAAGATGAAAACATATAGAAGAAGTGTATTCAGATTACATCACATTGCATGTGCTATAATACACTGTGATTCTAGTCAGATTGGAACATTTTTTAGAAAGAGACTGGGAAAGACATGCATGGGTCCTGGATGGAGAACATAAGGGAACTCTAGTGCGAGTGTGATTGCTGGTCTAATTTCTTCCCCTTATGGTTCTAAAGGATGAAGAACCATCCTTAAGAGATTAATCATCAAGAATGGATTGTGATTTAGTTTTCTGGTTTATTTGGGAGATGAGGAATAAAGGGCTTAAAAGAACTCATAGGTACTATTTTTCTTGAAGTTCAATATTATTTTTTTATGGTGGAACTTGGTGTTTTTCTTCAATAAGGGAATCCCTTGGAGTCCAATAAACACCTCCCAACTCAAGATTCTACCAGTGTCTACAAAAACCTACCATGAATGTGGGTCAAGAGGAATCCACCTCGAGTCAGACTTAAGCTCATTGTAGATAGATCTAGCATTCAAGGTATTATGAGAGGAGTATAGTTTCTTCATGATGGATTGGGGCCATGCTCTTGGGATTCAGTGCATATTATGGTATTGGAAACCTAATTGAGTAATAATCCAGAGACATACTCAGTGAACTCTCTTTTTTCCAAGAACAAAACATCACCATTTCTACAGTTTAATCAGACTCCAATCTTTTAATTAGCTTTCGGTCTAAAAAATCCAACACCCAATGTCATCCAACCTACCTCATTAGGATATGAAACGTCTCGATTCATCACGTCATGGAAATATTAAACACCTAGAGGGAGGGTAACTTCTCTAATAATTTTATTGAAATTAAATGGAGTCTAGTAGATATATTAACTATTTATCATAGTTTGGGGTCTCTACCTAAAGAATGTAACATCTTTTTAGCAGTGATTCCATAGGATTGTACCATTTCAGACCCCCTTGGTCTTGTTGGTCAATTAATTAAAAATCATTTTGAAGTCAAAAAACTCAATTATAAATGCATTTACCTATAGTTATCTATTATTAGTATCATTATTATTATTACCTACTTACTAATTGTTTTTAATTATTAATATTAATATTTCCTCACCCAAGTGGTTTGTGATGGGATATAACATCTAAAAGAATTGGTTATTAATCTCTAATTTACCAGGATGTGAGAAAATTAAAAGTTTTTTCTGATTTATTTGGGGGAGGGAATCTATGATTAAAGTTAAATGGGTGATGATCATGTATGGATAGGCACATAATAAACTAGGTTTCCATGCAAGAATTTATGGATGGGTGGAATTATTCATAAACAATGTGTATTAATGCATGTGGGAATGTAGATGTCGGTGATAGAAATATGAGAAATACATTAATGGGGATTTCTTAATGGGTGATAGTACATGTCATCATCATCATGGAATTAATGTAGACATTAAAAAAATAAAAAAAACCAAGGGTATTTTTTCAGAAATTGTATATCATTATATGAAATAAAAATTGAAAAGATTTCAAGCTCTTTAAAATAAATATTGGAAGTTGAGATAGGTCACCCCTTTGGGGGTGGGGACATGGTCCAATTGGTCCTATGTGTGTATGTGTGAATTTATATAATTTATACCCCAATGAATTTCCTTTATTATTATTATTATTATCATTTTTTAATAATAATAGTAATTATTATTATTATTATTATTATTTCCCCTAGGGCACAAGGTAGTTCATCATGATTTTAGATGGACTTAGGGATGTCTTGGGTTCTAGTCTACAAGGATGTGTATGGGTATTTTAATTATATTCACCACTTCTCTAGATAATGTTTAATAATAATAATAATAATAATATTCCACCCATTCATGAGGCATTTGACAGTGATCTTGGAATTATCCCCATGGAGGTCTCGACTTCATGTCTCTTTAGATTGATGTGTGTGTATTTTTTGTTTAATTATACTTTCACTAAAAAATGTAAAATTATTATTATTATTATTATTATTATTTATGATCTGAATTCATGAAAACAAATGAAACCATGAAATATTTTATAATCAGGTCCTCGTTGTTGATATTAATGAAATTTAAATGTTGATTAAAAATTAATTGTAATGTTAAATCTGGGTGAATGATAAAAAATGAGCATAACATGTAATTAAAATTTAAAGAAGCAAATAAGAGATAATTATAAAATATTTAGGCTGAAAGCTTTAATTCATTATCACATTATCATATATATATATATATATATATGTGCTATATAAGATTAAAATATATGGTTCATATTATTTCTCATCTTCCATGTCATGTCCAATGATTAGATTTATCTCATAATTAATAAAATATAATAAAATGTTGAAATATAAAGAGTTGGATATAAAAGGTTGGAGTTGAGAAATTATAATCTCAATCCCTGGAGAATGATTACATCCATAAAAATATTAATTTTTCACATTCACCCTTGGATGTCATTAATTTCATGAAATATTATTTTATCATTTACTTGAAAAAATGGGAAAACAAAACTAAAATAATTGAATTCCATGAAAAAGTATGTTTCCTCACTAAAAATCTTTAAAAAATTCTATAGAAAAAACCCAATGAATTGAAAATGATAACAACATTATCAACTCGCCCTAATCAGATCATAATATAATCAAAAGTATTTAATTCTCGATTTTATAAATCAACTTCTCTAAAGTTTTAGTTTTTAATGATTTTTTGAATTAATCTATAATATTTTCACATGACCTATTTTACTATATTTTGATTTCACTATCCTTTTGAGGTTCTTGTGTATATTGTTTTGTGATACGTTCTTTTTCTTATAAACATTTATATACTTACCATTTAATTATGATATACATGCTGCATTTTTGTTATATAAATTATAATAAATATCATTATTACTACAATGTATAATATTCATGATAAAAATAATCATTTTATGAAAAAATTATTTTATTTTAAATTTTGTAATAAGTAATTATTTTTACCATTTAAACATTGATAAATAGAGACGAACATTACATTTTATCCAGTTCTTTGAAATACATCCTCATGTTATTTTATAGGTATGTATAGACATGTATATTCATGTCCCTATGGGTTAATAAAATGTGAATTTATAAGTTATATTTTATGGAAAAATAATTTCTTTATAATATCCTTGTGAATGAATTATATCACCTCAGAAATAAAAAATTCAATTATTTGTTAAGTTTATTTTTAAGAATATGTAAAATATTTCCAAAATTCAACATTTTAACTTCTAGATTATTAATTTAAAATATAATGACATTCCCTAGGGTTTTAATGAATTTTCTCATTGATCAAAAAAGAAATGTATTGTTGAGTTTAGTTGAACAATTATGAGAAAGAGTATAACGTAATTATAAAACAAAAAAAGTAAACAAGAGTTAAGAATAAAGTATGTAGCCCAAAATTCTTATTTTATCATCAAATTATCACACACATAAACATATATATATATATATATTCCATATGATTTTATAATTATTTTTTTATATTTATCCATCATCCATGTCAAATCCAATGGTTGGGTTTATCTCCTAATTAATAAAATAAAATTAATGGTTGAAATATAAAATATGATATATAAATGCTTAAAGATGAGAATTAACAATCCCCATTCTTGGGGAGTGAATACCTCCATATGAATATTTATATATAAATTATTATTATTATTACTATTATTATTATAATTATTATTGAATAATGGTCTCCCACTCACTGAATCTCTCGCCTATGGGTGATTCCAATTGAGATGTTTCACAAGAAAATCAAATTTTGAAAACATTATTTCTATAATCAAGAAGAATGAATATGTTTTTGCAGTATATATCTATTTCCATAAGGGATTACCCATAGTTTCCTTGTTGAAGGAAATGATAAAAAATGTCTCTACAAACTTATTTTTTTCTTTAATTGGTAAATCTCTCAAATGAGGACCCTATTTGTTTTTTATTTGAAAATAATTTTAATCTATCTGGTTCATTATACTTCAATTATTCTTTTTGATAGATTGCACTGCTTATCAGATTTATTTATTAATATGGTTACTATGACTATTAATATAGAGTCATTTGGTCCTTTTATATTAGTTCACTGAATGTTCTTAAATGGTCCCCCAATTGTAGTGTTGGTATTGAATTTTCTATTATTCTGATATGGATTGGGTTTGAAGGTCTTCATGTCAATATGTTTTAATTTTTTTCTCTTTTCTCCATCACTAGTCTCATTGGTCATCTACTATAGTTGGGATAAAAAATTAATAATCTTAAAAGGATATTTTTAATATAATATGTGATGAGTTTGATCATATAAAATCTATTTTCTCTTGTAATTGGATCCAAAACAACGATTCTAGGTTTTTGGAAAATATTTTTTATGGGAACATTCCTATGTAATTATCATCTTGTAACAATATTAGAGGCAAAGAAAAATCCTATGATTTTATAATTAATCTTATGTGGAAAACATTGGGAGTAAGAGTGAAATAATGGTTTAAAGCAGAATAAAATAATTAAAAAAATAATAAGAACAAGATCTTAGGGCATGACTATTTACAAAATTTAGTAAATGATATTGATGTCCATGGAATGGTAGAAAATTCACTATGATTGGGATAATAATTACATGGTACAATCAGTGTTTTAGGCACATTGGAAACCTATCATGAATAAGATTATAAGGAAGATGATGTAATTGTGGCACAAGCCTCATAGTATGTATACACTATTATAATGCAACATCCACCCAAGTCCAAGCTAATACAATCTCGGTGGAATGATGTCCACAGAGCTATAGTGATGTACACGCCCAAGTCCAAGATGTTATAATGTTGGTGGTAAGAATTTCATGGAGCTGCAATACTATTTTTACATACTTCTACTATAAAAACCCTCTCCTTCGATACATTAACATTACATAACTTTTTAGGAATACTTAAGCATTATACAAACCGACACCCAAAGATCATAGTTGGTATAGTGCCTTTGGAAACATGTAAACATAAAAACTGGTACATATGTGAGCTACATAGTCTCCCGCTAGATTCTTATTAACTACCACCCTTCCTAGACATATCAAACATAATACATATCATCATGACCTAGGGGAATGGAAACAAAAAATGGGTGATCTCAAATGCTCATTATGGATAAACACTGGAGACATGTATCATAAACATGATCACAAGGGTATGAGACTGTGATCATGAAAATAAATGATCACACACTATATATAAAAGATCATAACATAGATTATGGCACAAATATTGGAAGTTCATAAGAGATGAATAATAATGAAATAGAGAGCATAATCCATGAAAGCATAAATTTGGAATAAAACATGGAATTTTGGAAACACAAAAACATATAATAATTTTCATAGTAGCCAATACATCATTGATAATACCATCTTAGTAGAAAAAGTCATTCACTAAAATGGGTGAACCCACATTCTATCCTTGTATTACTGAACCGAGTAAACCCTCTTTCTAGCCCTGTATTACTGAAATGAGTAAACCCCCATTCTAGCTCTTTATTACAGTGGAGTAAACCCTAATTTTAGCCCTGTATTATTGAACAGAGTAAACTCTCATTCTAGCCCTTTATTACTGAACCGAGTAAACATTCATTCTATCCATGTCTATCTCATGATATATAATGCTTTACCCAATGAATTGGAGGGAGATATAGGTCTCACCCATCACATAATGAAATCATACACACATATACCACAAGATCATAAATAAATATATCATATCCCATGAAATTAAATGGGTATCATAAACATGTAAACATATCATAGCTTCTAAAAATAGATAAGTTTCATAATCATTTCATCTTAAACATACCCTGTGAAAAGAAGCAGTTTTCAAAATCATATAACCTGTGGAAGAGAACAGGTTTCATAAACATTTTAGCTATGAAGGAGAAATGGAATCATAAATAACATGGAATTAATAATAACTCATTTAAAGAAATTATATGAATGGAACCTATATATTACTTCTTATAAAGTCATGAGTAACATCAATATATGGCATCTTAGATGGAAACTAATTTTGAAATATACTCTAAAAAATTTTCTTGAGGAAAATAACCTTTCTTATTTAAAAAAGGATATTTAATACATAAAACCATTTGAAATTCATTTTCTTATAAAATACTTTGAAAAATTATAAAGAATACATGAAATCATTTTGAAAACCTTTTTCCGTGAACACATTTAAAATAATCTTCAAGACATTTAAAAAAAATTCATTGAAAACATTTAATGACTTTTAACAAAATATTGAAAATGTATTGAAAAATATTTATTTTAAAATACTTTGAAAACTTATAAATAAATATTTAATTTTTTTTGATAATAAATTTTCTTGAAAAATTATAAAAGATTCTTGAATTTTTTTTTGAAAACCTTTTCTATGAAAGCACTTTGAAAACATGTAAATAATACTTGAAAACATTTTAGAAACAGTTTTCCATGAAAACATAAAAAAAATATTGAAATAATTTTGAAATAAT
Organism: Viscum album; assembly: GCA_963277665.1. Taxonomy (NCBI): domain Eukaryota; kingdom Viridiplantae; phylum Streptophyta; class Magnoliopsida; order Santalales; family Viscaceae; genus Viscum; species Viscum album. The sequence continues at coordinate 2,053,832,684 of OY728145.1, forward strand.
TTTCCATGAAAATTAATTTTTAAAAAACATTTGCTTAAATATTGACTTTTTTAACAATACAGTGGTATATTTGAACAAATTATGATAGGTAAATCCATACATGTCATATGAGGTGAAAAAAAATTTGTTTTGTACGATAAAAAGGATAGAAAAGTGCATTTTTGGTAAAGAGGAAAGAATTTTCTCTTGAATAGATTAGTAAATGAGAAGAAGGGTAAAATTTGATTTTATATATTATAGAAAAATTATAAAATATTCTTGGAAACCCTTTTTAGAAAAAAATAGATTTCTGGCCAAAGAGAGGGTAAAGCCGAGCTTTTATAAGAAACACTTTCTTAACTATCTTATATACCAAAGAGTAGAAAATAGAACTCATACAAGATTATATAATGAAATAATATATGATAAGGTAAATAATGAATATTATTGAGATATGGATTATAATATTTCACCAAAGGAATCATAAACAAAAATAATCTAAAAAAGTAATGAAATTTTCACAATAAGCTCTTATAACTTGGCATCTTGGGATCATGATCTCCATGTAAGGAAATGAAATTACATGAATAAAAAAATATTATAAAATTATTTATATTCATTATATAGAATGTAAAATTTAATTATATGAACCTCGAATTTTTTTTTGGTTCATAACAAAATTTGAATCTCAAAGAAGGAAAATTTTGACAAAACATTTTTACACATTTGGTAACCTTTGAAACTTAAAAAAATGAAAGAAGGATCATAAAATGGTAATGTGAATAAACATAAATTTAATTAAAAGATACATAGAATATAATCAAGGTCAGTACATACACTATAAAAAATTAATGATTCGAGAACATAGCTTTTATCTCACAGAAATTAGAAGTGAGAAGAAATCCTCTTACATTGTGTCTTGACTCTCTCCATACTCATACAATATTCCTGTATAATCAATATAACTTTATTATAAATATTTTATAGAAGAATATTCTTATATATATTACCATATATGGTTTTATTATAACCTTATATTACCCACTTGTTAACGGTATTATCTCAAGGTTTCACTTCAGGTAATATTCAATTCGTTTTTCACATGTGTCTTAATTTGTTACATATTTGGTCCTTATAATTATATCATGATTACAGAATGTGAAACATCATATAAATATCAGTTATATACCATATTTTTATATTATAATAATCTATATAATATGGGAGTGTGCAATTGAATACACCGTTCATGGAGACGGTAAGCCATATGTACGCATGAACGATGTTTCCGTTTCTATTGTAGTATTGAATGAAAGTATGTAATTGGAATATATATATATATATATATATATATAATTATTCCATTATCATTAGTATATCATCTATATCATATAAGTTCATTAAACCCATATTTAATACATTCCATGTGGTGTGGGAATGAATCCTGTCGCTTTGAGGGGGAGGTCGTCCACACTTCCTCAAACGAGATTATCATATTAACACCAAATGGAAAGTAAAGAGATGCGTGTTTTAAAAGGAAAAATAATCTTAAATAAATATTAATATAATATATTAAATATATAAATATAGTTTCCATCGTAATTCTCACCATGATTTGTAGTAAAAGAGAAATTAACAATCTTCCTTTTGTGAGGCAGTTGTTTACCATACATAGAAATCGTATGTTCAAAAACCATTAGATAGATGTTTGAGTAAGGGTAGGCCATAGAATTTTCATAACAATATCATAGTATATATAGGATTCTTTTTTTAGACAAAATATTTTAAAAATATCGTTGAGGGGGGTAGAAAAGGAAAATAAATGGAAGGATCTTGAGAGAAAACATTACCTATAAATCCGGTAACTCCTTTTGGTTTGTGCCAAAAGGATTCCTTGAGAAGATTTCTACCCAAAGTAAGGCCTCAATTTATAATTTAGTATTGTTGGGAGGATAATTGGGAAGATATTAAATGAACTTAAAAGGTTTTATATGTGTGAGGAATGAGTAGTGGTGATGGCCTATTATAGCGAAGGAAAAGGACTCACATTGAATTAAAAAAAATAGGTGTGCACATGTTATTACCTAGAAAAGTCATAAAAACCAACAAACTCAACAATGTAAGTTTAATAGATTAAATATGAACATAAAATGGGTTTTATAAGTTTCTAGTTCATTTGGGCCCTTAATTTGATGGTTTTGTCCCTAATTATGATTAATTTGGCCTCAACTGCTCTGATTAATTTTAATCACTTTTACTAATCATTTTGGTTAAAAAATTACATGGTATTATTAGAATCTTAAAATTATACTGATTAAAATGGTGTATGTTGGATTTTTTTAATATCAAATCATAGAAGTGAAAAAATTATGACTAGTGTTAATCCTATAGACGGGACAAAATAACGGGGTTTTAAAGTAGGGAAAAGTTTAAAAGATTCTTTAGCTTTTATATTCATTTTTTAAAGTGAAATATATTCTAATGAATTAAAATTTATTAATAGATGTAATATTTATTTAATTTTACCTAAAAATATTTATAAAATAATTTATTATTAATAATTAATTAGAAAAAAGGCAGTTTTTAACTAAAAAGGAGTATTTTTCACAATTCAACAAAAAATGAGTTTCTCAAAAAAATCCCAAAAATTAACCATAATATAATTTCAACATTATGAATTAAAAAAAGATGTTTATTTTTTCAAATTAATTTTATAAATTTGTCGAAAATTAATTTCATTATTATAAATGGTTAATTCAAGAAAATGATGTTTTTAAACATAGAAGGACTTTTCCAAAAATCTTATCTTTCATTATCAACATGTTTTATTTATATAAAAAAATTATAAAAAAATATTTGGAAAGTATTTAGTACTATTTATGTAACCATGTTTAATAGTTAAGTCATAATTATCTCTTTTAATTAATTATAAATATATATAAAAAGATGTTTCATATAAACTAAGTGTTGCGTGCATTGTACGCCAAGTTGGTGTTTCTTGTAGTGAAAACCATGTTTGTAATGTGTATAGCCCAAGAAAAGTTGGTATTTAGTGTGAAAAGAATGTTTGAATTAGTTTTTTAATATATATATATATATTTATATAGAACTATTTTCAGTGTCATGTGAGATAAAAAATATAGAAAAGATAATTTAATTAAAAAAATAATTCTTAAAATCTCAGGGTGTTACAGCTACAGTAATTCTGCAGAAATAAAGTTCTCTATCAGTGTATTTGGTCATATATAATACATTGATTCATCAAAGGTATTGTTCCAAAAATTTGGGTCGGGGCATTTGACACCTAGACCCCTGAATAGGGGTGCACCACCCCCTACAACTCCAAGTGACATCACTAAAGAGTCATGGTATACTGTGCATTTTGGGCCACTAGAATATAGCCTAACTTTATCCAAATGGATCATGATACAACATTACAAGAATCTCAAGCTTGGATCTTAATATACTATTTTGACCTCCTTCAATGCTATTAACTGAGAAAACTTACATAATCTGATACAATCACCCCCTTCATTTGTCAATGCATGCTTCAATTAAAAACATCAATTTCAAGATAATGATTCATGAAATACAAACTGTTTTCCATTTTTTCTCTCATAATGTTCTCCCATATTCTTCCACTCATCTTAAATTGACTAGTGGAATAAAATAAGGGCACAAAATTACCTCAAATTCTCTACCACCATTGGCTTCATCAACATGTTTTATAATTTTTTGGATCTATAGATATTACATAATGTTTGTAACCCATCCTATTTCAATAATCTGATAAAATGTTACTTTAACTAATTTTTTTTTATCTAGTAATGAAACATTGGGTTCTTTAGAATATTTAAATCAAATAACTATCACAATGTAACAAATTTTCCTTTTTATTTCTACCCAACTAATCTAAGAATTTATTTGGCCAAACCATCTCCTTTTTAGCTTCTATTACAACAATGTATTTATCCTCTTTTGTGGATAAGGCCACACCTTATGCATATGAGATATCTACTTTTTTTAGTTCCTTCATAGGTAAATAACGAATATATGGTAATCCTCCTATGATAGAAATAAGCTCCATGATCAGAATATGCATACCCCTATAATGAAATTCCTTTCACAAAACATAGAGAAACTTCCTTTACTCCCCTAAGGTATCTCAGTATCAATTTTACAACATCACAACGTTACTTTCTAGGGTTATCCAGGTACCTTCTCACAACTCCCACTGCCTGAGAAATATTAGGTCAGGTACAAACCATGGAATACATTAGTATTACAAAAGTTGATATGTATAAATAATTTTTCATGTACTCAAACTCTTCTATTATCTTTGGTGATTTCTCCTTTGATAATTTGAAAAGTATTTCTATGGGAATATAGTATTCATTTTCTTTCCATGTATTAAATATACTTAAAAAATTACAATTTAGTTAGGTTGTGATAACATAAAGCTTTTAGTTTGTGGTCTCTATTGGTCTTCATCCCCAAATTATTTCTATTTTCTCAAATATATTTCATCTCAAACTCCTTATCCAACTACCCTTTTATATCATTAATCCCCTGCATCCATGATCCTCAAATGAGCATCTCATCCACATATATAATAATTATAATGAATCCATCACCATAGGAAATTAATTATTATCATTGATCCATGATAAAACATTTATATATATTTTTATTCATTAATTCATAAAAAAATTGTTCCACTACCTATGTTATTTATTTAACCCATATAATCTCTTTGGGAGTTTTCACACAAGATCTTCCTTCCCTGATTCAACATATCCCTCTAGTTTTTTCATATACATATCCTCATCCAAATATCTAGGAATAAAAACAATCTTCACATCAAGCTTCTCAAGATGCAAATATTCTAATGAAACAATATTGAGAACCACCTAGATTGTGGTATGATTCACTATAGGTGAGAAACGTTTATTAAAGTCCACAACATCATACAATTGAAACATTTTAACCACTATTCTTTACTTGTACCTCATTATTAATTCATGTTCTCCATTGACTCAGTATACCCATTTGTTTTACAATTATTTCTTTCCTTGTAATACAGGTGTGAGCTCCCATGTATTATTTTCATGTAATAAATAAATCACCTCCATCATAACCATTTACCATTTATTTTACTCCTTATACTATATTGCCTCTTCAAAATGTTCTAGTTCACAACCGTAAGTAATTAATAGATAATGTAAAGATGATGTGTACCACTTCACATGCCTTCTATCCCTTGTTATTCTTTTAAACTCTACTCGAGGAGTAGGATCTGTTAGTTTTAGTGTCACATGAATAGGCACACCTTTAGGTTCCCCTTTATCAAAGAACTATGATTATTTAGTCCCAATATCAAGGTCATATATATAACCATCCTTGAAAGTGACACTTTCATAAAATATCACATTCTTTCTTCTAATTACCATCTTCTTATTATCATCCCAAAAGTGATAGTCAAATACCTAGACACTATAACTAATAAAGAAACATGATTTGGACTTTGCATCATGATTTTACCCCACATAAACATCTATATATACATATTCCAAACAACCAAATACATATAAATGTGAGAGTATTACTTTATTTCCTGAATAAATCTCCTCATGTATACACTCTCCCATTGATATAAATTGACTCCAATTGATGATATATGTTTCTATGTTCACTGCCTCATCCCAATAATTATTGGGTGATCTCTAGGGCAACCACGTACTCCTAGAACACTAATTTAGTGTCATGTTCATTCCTTTACCTTCACTATTCTATTTTATTTCACCTGGAAGAGTCCTCTCCCACCAAATTCCATTATTTTCACAAAATTAATTATACTTTTGACTTTCATACTCTCCTATATTCTCTGACATCAAATATTTCAGCTTTTGTCCTGGATCATTTTCAACCATGGTCTTCAACTTCTAAAATATGATAATCACGTCACGTTTTCTTTTCAGAAAATAAACTCATACCTTATTTGTTGAGTAATCAACAAATGTAATATAATATTACATCCCTCCAAAAGAATTTACTGGTTAAGGAACCCAAACATTAGTGTGCACTAGGTTTAGTTTCCTAGATATTGATTTTATTCTTCCTTTTGAAAAGGATACCTTATTCTAATTTCCAAAGATGAAATATTCCCACATGAAAACTTTTTATGACTTTAGATCTGGTATCATTCCTTAATTTTATAGAACCTTCATCCCTTTCTCAATTAGGTTTCCTAACCTATAGTGCCACAATTGTGAAATCCTAATTGAATTTATTGATGAAATCATGTCTACACAAGTCTCTATCATATTGTATAGGAAACCACTATTTTTTATATGATCTATGAAAATAACTCCCTTGATAATATTCCATACACAACTGGTGAACGTGGTACTAAAAATAGCATCATCACGTTTCCCAATAAAAATAATATTTCTCCTCATACAAGGGATATACCTTACATTATCCAAAACTAGAAAACTCTCATTGTTGGTTTTAATCTATGCATATCCCTTCCCAAAATTCTGAAAAGGTTCATTATCAATAAGATGTAACTTGAAAAAAATTTGAGAATCATAATTTATCATGAAACCCTTCTCCAATATGGAATCGAAAGATTCCCCAGATTCTAAAATCTAAGGCTTCATAGGGCTATCTAAGCTCATTGGTAACACATCATCAGCCCCTTAAACTTTTGTATTTGTTGTATTGGTTTTAGGTGCCTTTATTTTCTCTGAACTCCTTCTTTATTTTTCCTTTATTCTTGAAAATTCAGTTGGTATGATCGGTTCCATTTTCCTTGTCTCGACTCTTTCCTCTTTATTTTTATCATCCTCTAAGACAATATCATTGCACATATCTGCCTATCAATTTTATTTTTTGAAGGGAATTGGTGAATTTTACAAATTATATTCTTTGAATATCCTCCATGATGATTAGGTATTATACATCATTTATAACTTTATCTTTATTACCCAAATAACTACTCACATCTATTACAATTTCTTCCCAAATACCAGGTAATGAAAATAATAAAACCAGTGCCCATACATAATCATCATGTGTAATTACCAAGGATGAGAACTGACTAGTGATGGTGTTGAACTCATTGATGTTATCTACCAAAATATAACATGAAATAATTTTCAGATTTAATTTCTCCATATAAGGTGTAAATTATTTGACTCAGAATGATTCTCAAAAATATTCATGAGATATTTCATCATCCCATTTGTTTTCTTCTCATCTATAATGTTGAACACCATTTTTATTTCAGTGTGAGGTTAACAACTCCAAAAAACTATTGATCTAGTATATCTCCATCCATTTTCTCAATCTTTGTTGGTTTTAAACATATAAGTAGTATGTGAAAAATTTTCTGGTAGAGGTAGTCTTGAATCCACATCCTACATTAACTAAAGTTTTTTCCATCAAAGTTATTGATATTAAACTTATAGTCACCCATGTAAATCATTGAATTAAAGAAAATTAAAATTGATATTGAAAAGTAGTCTTTGATATCAGTTGATATGAAAAACACTAGGAGTCACATTTACATAGTCATTTTCAGACAAAGAAAATAAATAATAAAATAATTTTAATAATATCACATTATATTTTTATTCACGTGGTTCAATAAATAATCCATACATCTATAGAATGTATAAAAATTCACTATGATTAGGAGAAGAATTACAGTGTATAATCATAGTTTCCAGAACACTAAAACCAACCTTGAATGGTCCCATAAATAAGATAATATAATTATTCCACCAACCACACAATAAATCCACACCACTACAACGCCACAACCACCCATGTTCAAGATTCTATAGTCGATATGGAAGGAAGTATGGAAAGATGCAATGTCATAACCACCAATGTCGAAGTTGATACATTTTCAATAGAAATAAGTTAATTGAGATACAATACCACTATCACATGATTCTATATTAATTATGCACTGAAATAAGGTTGTATCGGTGTAACTAGTAAACTTTTCTATAGTAAGTCAACATTTCTATAATTACACTAAATTTGGGACATCGACCTTTGACCACCAGACCATTGAATAGGGTTAAACCACCCATCGAACCCTCAACAACCTCACTATGGAAGTTAAACCATGGAGTTGTGGTCTGTGTGCTATTTGGGCTATTAGAATCTGAACCAACATCATAAAAATGGATCAGGTTATAGAATTCCAACAGAATACTTTTAAGGAAAATTCTCACAGTTGTTAGGATTGTATAGAGAAAATAAATCCATTGAGAAGATTTGGTTATACCTTGAGAATTAAGGAACAAAAGGGATTTAGTACCCCCTAGGCTTTTATGTTTCAAGAATATCTAAGCTGCAAGCGGCAGTGAGCACTTTGATATAAGGAACCAATGTGAATATATCATATCTTATAGTGAAATGGACATAAACCATGAATCTGGTCACCTAGGGTAATCATGATGATTTGGATGATTCTCATGAATAATTAAAAGTGGTTATTAAAGTATTTAAGGATTAAACTACTTTAATTTAGGTAATAATAAGTAAAAAAGGTTCTATCCATGAAAAACCCCACTTATCTATGCACCTTAGTCCAGTTCCATCAGAGGCCAATACCATGAACTATCTTCTACTTAATTTTTGGTCATGATGTTGTTTGAACCATCTTACAAACCCCACTGACATGACACTCTTTTGCAATACCATCTCATTACTGTCTTACCACTACCTCACCCAATAATGATTTCAGTCTTCCATTGGCAACACCATCCACCACCTGTGTCTTTCCCATCATGAGCCAGTCCATCGACATCTATAACAACCTTCACTATTGTGGCCCATCATCAGTATCACTCGCCACCAACTGCACTGAATCCATATCTTGTTGGAATCAAGCTTCCACCCAAAAGGGTACCATCTACACAATCTTCCCCCATTGACACAACACCCCATTCTTGTGATCTACCCCCATAGACATATATTCCATGATTTAATACACATAATTGGAGACAAAAAAGATTTGAACCATAATATTGATGTTGTATTATAGGGATTAATTACTCAAAGAGGCTCAAGTGTGGGTTGGAGACCCATCCCAAACCCTCAAAATTTATTATAAAATGTAAACTGAAAGTACATGGGGATGAAATGAAAAAACAAAGTTTCATGGTCACCATCGTAATTGTGAAAACCAAGAGAAATAGAGATCACAAGCATAGTCAATTCCAATTTCCATTATTTTGTGACCTAAAAAATAATTTTATGGATTGAGAATGGCCACCGCCCCTAGCTCTCCGATGATGACCCCACCTACAGGTTTTAGGTTTTTTACATGTCATGTCATCATCAACTTGATGGTTAATGTTTTCATCCAGGGGGTGGGATCCTCCTGAGACCGAGTATCTTTTTTTCTAGTATGACCCAAACTCTAATAATATTGTCAGATCATAGCTACTCATTGTATTGATGGTCTTAGTTCACTTTCCATGGGTGTTTCCATATTCCTCAAGGAAAACCTCCATGATATTGGATCTATTTCAAAATTCATGGGAACTAAGTGAGTTCTCCCTTACCATTATATATACATGGATCAAGGGATTCCTTTCCCTGATAGAATATATTTTTAGAGGAATGAATTTACAAAAATATAGAGAGACTACAACATGAACCACCTATGTTTTTATAATGTGGTCATTCATGTTAGCAGGTTCAAAAACCTATTTTGATGATTTATTAATTAATTTAGACCCAACATCCTACTTTTAGATAGACCCCATAGGAATATTGGAACTTGGAGTGACCTACTTGAAAAATCCTACACGTATCATGAGAGTTGATGCGACTTGCTAGTTCATACCAATATTGTCATCAACGGGATGAAGAATAGAATCCTCATCATTCATATTGTTCGTAGGAGATCCAAAAAGCTCAAATTTCCTATGAACTATCAGTCCATTCTTTCTATTCAAGTGAATAGGATATGAATTCTCAATATGTTTTTTACCCATACTATTTTATGACTTCATAAAGAGACGTCCATCATATCATTGGAATATATAACATATTCATCAAAATAACACTACACCTCACTAATCCTTTATGGATGAACAACCTTATGATCAGAAGCCCGATCAGCCTCCTCCTCACCATGGAAGTGGACTTCCTTATCCCTACAATATTGTTCTACCGTCTGAATGGTTTCCTAGTTCAATCCAACATTAAGTGAAATCTTTAATTTTTTTTACACATGGTTTCTAGAAATGTCTCCAATATAAAACCTATCTACTTTGACCCACATAAGAGTATAAGTATATGTTTCTTCCCCAACATTCCTAGCGTCATCTTGATGTGAGTCTTCTACCAAGTACCTTTGAGAAAAAGAAACATTCCCTTTTGTAATTTTCTTAAAAATATTAACTGAGTGACCATTATTATTATTATGCACATGGGGTTGTAGCTATGTGGTTCAATACACCCTAGATGCATCAGGGGGGTTGGGGTTCAAATATCGACTACCACTTAATATCAGGCCCCCAATTAAATTGGATTGATGTTGTATGTGGTGTGTCGTAAAATGAAATTCTTATGTGTGTGTGTGTGTGTGTGTAAAATAGAACCAATGGATCAATAGTTAAATAATTCCTAGATATGGTTGCCAGTAATGATGGAGTGTGGATAGTGGCACATTGTGGTTGTGCTATGTTAGTGTGGGGACACACGACATCCTTGATCACCAATCAGGTTTGTAGATGGTGGCATGGTTTGAAGGGGTTGTGTCCGGGACATGAATCATCGATGGTATTAGGATATATGGATTAAAGAGATGGAAAGTTCCATACATGTATTCATGGTGGATGGGAAACTCAGATGACCGAAGGGTGGTGATATGAAAATTTGAAAAGGAGGGGAATGTACTCTGGTTACTGGTTCTAGTGACAGTAGTGTGTGGATTTGATCTAGTGAAGATGGTGATGGGGTCAGTGTAACCTTGGGATGTACCTCAAAGTTGAACTTTTAGAAGCTACTTTGTGGCATTCATTGGATGGTGCAGCCCTTGGAAGTGATCTTGAACTATGGAAGATCACCTCAGAAGAAACAATAGGGATGATCCTGATGGTGGAGGCTCTTACAAGTGGGTTGAAACTGTTGGTTACCAGTGAAGTAATTATTAGGATCCTTGTTCTATATAATGATGTGGTTCTATGGTCTATGACTTGAAAATAAATGGACTTTGATCCCATAATACAGGGTTCTACAAACATATATAGATGGGTTATCCCTTGGGGGTCTATAAACTATCCGGCCTATGTGTGGGTGTGTGTTAAATTGTAATTTTACCCCCAATATCTAATATATATAAATTATTATTATTATTATTATTATATTTTGAAACATGTTGAGGGAAAACAACTCTTTTATTATTACATGAAAGGAAAGCCCCTTTTAAATTGGGTTGAGGGGGAATGTAACACATGAATTGTAGGCACAAAGGTACAAAGTCTTGTGATAAGAAATAATAGAGGTCATAAACATGATACAAAGGAGAAAAAGACCTGAATTTCTAGAATCAAAGCACAAAAAGTGGAATTGCACAAAGTCCCAAGAGAGTTAAAGTCACATGCCAATCACTAATTAGATGTTTCACACCCCCAACAAGGGAAACTGCACCGGTTCTTTCACCCCAAGTTGTTGTGTCACCCCTACCAAATCTACACCATGATGGCAACACCGCATGGTAAGTAACTCCTCCATCCCAAATAAAGGTGTAGGGGTGGGCTGAATGATGAGTTTCATCACACCCATCACTCTTTCAAGACAGTCACCTGATGATGTGTATGTAGATAACATTGAATCATCAACCTATACTTCACAACAGTATATCGAAACAGGTTGTAGAGAGTGATTAGGATGGGTGACCATTTGAGACACAATAAAGATGGATGAATGTTGGGTTTTAGAGAACCCATAACCCAAAAAATATCTCTATTCTAACGACGCATTCATAAAGTGTTGTACTCCCTGACAAATGCACGAAGACCTTATCTTGGTCAATGGAATAAAATCCCAGTGATCTGAAGGTCTAGTGATTACCTGAAGGCATATAGTACAAAACTAAATAAAATATGTTAAGGTCTAATCATTATGAGAACCCAAATGTTATCCAAATGCAAGACCTAGCCACCACTGACATCCCTAAAAACTTTCTACACTAGAACATGCTTCCCTCACCACTATATAAATGAAATCCCCAAAATTAGATCTCATTCCAAAACATACTCCTAGAAGTGTTATGTCCACCCCCAACCCTATCCAAAACATCATATTCCACGACCCCATTCTATGAATTAGTCATTGTTCCTCACACCATTATCTTCACAAACGGATATGGGAGATCACAACATTCATGGTCACCAAACATACAAAATGAATATGTCCCCCTGAATCATTGACTCGACAACCACCTAGCTTCCAACATTAAAGGCTATGACATGACCAAACCTAAATATAAACCCCAAATATAGATAAGTATAGAATCACATCTTAACCAAAGTACCAAAATATGAATTTGAAGAGGGAAATAACAATCCTTGTAAGGACCGAGACAAGCAGAAGACTAGAACAACTAGACATAAGTGTGGGTAGAAAGAATAGAAGTGTTTTTATCATCACCATAGTGTGGATGAGAGAGGATAACAGGAAAAAACCCTAGTATCCATAAAGTAGAAGGAACTCCTAGGATAATATGGATCCTTCCTTAATGCTGGTGTGATCACACCCCCAATTATTATAATTATTACTAACAAGAATGGCGCGGACCATGGATTTAAATCCATGGTGCTAAAAAATTTATTATAAAAATGAACATACACAAGAAAGGAAATAATGGGATCACAATGCTAAAAAGTGGCACAAAAAATAAAAAAAATATAAAAGATCATTCAAGGGTCACCTTATTTTATTTCAATTACCCATTCCTCATGATCCACCACATCCTCTTAGGTGTCTACCTCTCTTCCACTACTTAAGAGCCTGGAAAGTTATATCTTGATCATACATGCTCAATGATTCATCCTCCTCATCACAAGGCTCATACATCTTGGGAAATAATTTTTTAGTATAAAAAATTATCCATCTTAATTTGATGAAATATGATTCCAATAAAAATTATCTATTTCCATGGCATTCCCAATGTCACAAGATTTTCCTTCAACTCAAAAAGGTCCATGAACATTTACAAATTCTGCAAGTATGAATTCTTTTCTATTAGATCTACTTAAAATATCAAGAAGAGAAAATTTATTTATACTAGGATAAGAAACATATTGGACAATGTCACCCTCCTTAGTTTCTTTCTTCCCTTACATTTTACCACTAGTAACAAGAACAACTACATCATCCTCAAGACTAGCTTTCTACTATTCAATCACTTTATATTATAGTAAGGAAATTACTATATAGTAACATATGAATGATCCCTAAATATACTAGAAGTGACCAATTGAAAGCCCTATTATTCCATAGGGATATAAATCCCATGAACTAAGGTGGTGATAGGATTGGAAAACATTATTTGAGAAGCTTCACTAGGAGATGAAATAATAGCTACCACAAACATTCCCAACCACTTCAAAGATGACAGTGTGAGATTTGGAGTGGCCAGATCCATAGGTTCATCCTAGGGAGGAGATCTCTCTTTCCCCTTCTTAGCCACATGGTCCCCAACATCTACTATAATAATCATTTTTTCTACTTTTTCAAGGGGTCCTCTTGGCCTCTGAGAGTTAACAGACACAATCATATTCTTCTTACCTTTTTGAAGGATAGATGAAATAAACTTCTTCTCTTATTTTAGCTGCCTATTCATAGTTTCATGTATATATTGTTCATGATCTGACTAAATATGGGTCTCCCCTCCATAATCCATTTCCTCCTTATCAGTATAAAAATACCATGAATGTGGATGATCCTCGATTAGTTGAAGAACACCTTTCTATTTAAAAACAAATATCCTTTGAGAATAGATTCCAAAAACTGATCTCTAGGATCTTTCACTATAGAAACACAAACCCCAAGAGTCTCACAAATATGAGGTTTAGGATAGTTTCCATGACCAAACCGTTCCAAAAAATAGTATCATATGATATAGTTCCATAAATTCTGATATTAATACCATCATGAATAGATGCCAAAAAAGGGTCAACCCTTTTTTCCCCAGATCCTTAGGCTTAGAAGAAGCAACATGCATTTTCAGTAGTCTCCTGCAATCTTTTTTCAAATTCCCCTACAATCCACATTTTAAATAGTTAATGATTTTTAGACAAGAATCTTTCTGATTCCCAACTAAATAACACACCTCACAAAGGTTAGGATCTTTTTAATGCTCTACTTTATTATTAATCTCATCATCATGAGTACAAAGAATTACATTATGAATGCGATTTGTTCTGAAATCTATTTCGACCAATATTCCGGCATAGTTACCAAATTATACCATTTCAGTCTCCCTATCAAGGAAAATAGGTATGTTGATTGATGTTGATATATTATGGGGAATTTTGAGGTTCCATAGTATCCAATTGATTACATCTATATGAATCCATAACTATTCAAATGTGTTCTTAACATTGGTCATATTAAAATCATACGATGATTTATGAACACCAAACAATTCGAGTTTCAAAAATAATTGTCCAAGGCTCTAAGATTTTTTTGAGATCCTAATAGGGAAATAGAGAGTGATAGAAGTCATATCATAGTGAGACACAATTAAAACTAGTAAAATATCACAAGTCATTGATTCTACAATCCAAGTCATTTTGGACCCATCATGACCAACCCCCACAGTCAAGGCATTATCCCACTCATCACAACTGAGGCATTCATTCATTGCAAAAGTATGCCCCTCAAAAACTCATACTGATGGATGAAAGCTTCATATGAAGCCTATGGAGGCATGATGAAGGAACACTGCCCAAGGTTTCCTCAGGCCTCCACCTTTGCTGATAGCACTGGATTACTCCCTACACCATCTTCTGCTGGGTATGTATGAGGACCATCAATTTTTTACACATATCGCACAACATGCCACTACCTCCTCTTGACCCACCTATATCACTGCCATAATAACTGGGTCCCTACACCAACCAACATTTCCAACATCACTACAAAGTTTCTAGCCCCTTGGTATCACCATTGTTGTCTCTTTGTACTCCCTACATTGTCACTACCTCCCAACATATCACTAGGAATCGTAAGCCCCACCCACCATCGATGAGCATGGGTCATCTCAAACCACTCAGGTCAAGTGTGAGCCACAAATATTCTATCATCCAATTATTTTATCCCAAATAATAGAACCCATGAAATAATTTCATGGCCAAATAATCTGCCGCTCATGTTTTGAAATCCAAGCCACCAAAATGTAGTTCCTAGATGAGATGAAGGGAACTTGAGATGAGGGTGATTTCAATGGAAATACGGATTAGTCTATTGGGTTTTCTTATTAAATGTACCTACCAAATGTTGTTCATTTTTACCTTAAAGAAACACTCATAGAATTAATGTCATGGATGATATGTGGATTCTATCTATTTTGGCTACCTTAAATTTCAAAGAAGTGGTCCTATTGAAGAAGAAAATTCTTCAAATGATATATCCTATTGAAAAAATGGAAATTTTGTCTCTTATGATGAGGACTAATGAATATTTATGGATCTTATATTCTGATCAGGTCACCACCCTCTAGGACGCTTTGTCATCTCGACTGAGAATGGCTCCTTCCCAACTCAAGATCTCTCTAGAGTGATCCCTTCATGGGGAGGGGATTTTACTAGTATGGAGAGTTCTAAAAGGAAACTCATGGAGATTTCCTTAAAAAAGTAACGTATTATAGATCTTACATTATTGATAAATCAAAATGTTTGGTATCCATTGAGGTTATTCTATTTGATTTAAGGATTCTGTAGGAAAAGTTTTTGATTTGAAAAAATATATTTTGATGGATTTTGAGATTTTAATTCATAAACATAGAATATATTAATAAAGGGACATGTATACTATTTTAACTGAGCCAGGGAATCATTTTTATAGGATACATTAATTCAATCACTCTATTATCATTCATTTTCCACCTTAGTCAAAATAAAATAGATGGAGTTTCTTATATCTTAAGAAACATCTTTTAGAATTCTGGGTATTTGATGATTTTTGAATGAATTCCTTAGGTAAAGGATTCATCCATTATATCTTTCCATCTACATCCCATAAATAATTTTTTTAAATATTTGGATATGTCAGTTTCATGGTTGTAATTTTAATAATTCGAGATTGGAATCCACTTTTGGATCATATTAATATGAAAAATTCCATCCCATGGATATGGATTTATATTCATGGATTGAGTTGGTTTTTTAGAACATAATATTTTTATGGGAAATCACTTATTTAGTGGTAGTTTAAATAAAAATAAATAAATAAACCAAATGGTATAGGTATGATAACTTTTCATTGGTTCAAATGAAAATTGATGTTAGTTCTTCTTTGATATAAACAATTGTTTTTAATGATTTTGAATATAGATTGGATTTTTTAGTTTAGTATGACATGTTCCCTATATTTTTAATTGGTGAATTACTTTAACAAGTTTCATAGAGGGTTAGTCTATGTGAAATGTGGAATGAATGGTAATTCTTATTAAAAATGTAAAAGAAATACATTCAAATTAGGTGACATTGGCTCCTTCCATGGATAATGTTTAAGGTGTCTTGGGTGATAGACCTACTGAATCCAAACATCAAAATGAGATGGATCTATAAAATCAAGAGT
This sequence comes from Viscum album, assembly GCA_963277665.1. Taxonomy (NCBI): domain Eukaryota; kingdom Viridiplantae; phylum Streptophyta; class Magnoliopsida; order Santalales; family Viscaceae; genus Viscum; species Viscum album. Next base: position 2,053,849,502 of record OY728145.1, read on the forward strand.
AGGTGTTATTTTATTCATTTTGAACATATTTTAGTTAATCATGGTAATGTATCAGCACCTTTGGTAGCTCAAAATGAAAATTGACTGGTTTATTCTCCAATAGGAACTGAATTCACCATTGATAATGATTTTTATAAGGAAGGAAAATATAAAAGGGAACATTAAGTTCACTCTGGTTTTTATTCTCAGTAGGATAGCATAGATGATTATATTTATATATCTTCTAGGAAGGAAAATATGCCTCTGGAAGTTATCTCTTTATCCTTATCTCATCTCAAAAAAATCTAAAACTCACAAATCCAAAGGAAAAAATATGAATAAAACCAAATGGATGTGGATAAGATGAATAATCTGAGTTGGACTATTTTTTCATAAACCTATTCACTATAGGGTACTAGTAACTATTTAGAAGCATGGTTAGTAAGATTGGATTGGAAACATTTACTTTGAAGTTTGGGATTAAGGTTTATTTTTTATAACTTATTTTTTTAGGTATTTGATTTTATGAATTTTTGGTATGTCTACATTGTAACATATTTTCCCCTTCCCCTTTATACTAGTGTTGTATGTGCTATTTTCAATAAAATTCTTGGGCATAAAAGTTTCTATTAATAATAATATTACTATTGTTAAATTTATTAAAATTATAATATATATATGAACAATTTAATAATTTAATAAATTCATTAAGTTAGTTAATATTTATCCCAAATTATTTATTCTTATCATTTTAATAATTAATAGTGTTTAAATATTTTTATAGAGGTATTGAGGCATTTTATTAACATTTTTTGTATTAAAAATGTTATTTTTTTACATTAAAATGAATATCATTTTAAAATTCTCAAATTCATATTTTTTGTCACAAAAAATATCTAATTATTCTATTGTAAAATTATAAATCATATAAATGAACATTTATCATAGTATTAGAAAAAATGATCCACTATTAATATATGATGTGTGCACTATTAATGAAATCAATTTAAAATAACATTATTATATATCCAACCAAATTTATGTATTTTTTAAAAATAAAAAATTATATTCCCTAATTTTTTCTTTAATAAATGTGTTTAATAATGTATTTATGTTATAAATTATAAGTATAACTCTTTAGGAAAATAATATTTAAGCTCATTAGTTATGATTTTTCCATGCTACTATGAGATAACATTACATATATTTATGAAATATAAAATTTTTATGTTTGAGTATTTCATGGTTCTAATATTATTTCCAATGAATATGAGGTTAACATATCTTTTAAATCATATAAAGATAAATGGTAAATTATTAAACTCACAATCCTTTTTGATAAAGATAATAAGTGGTTTGAGAGGGAATGTTTTGTCAAATAATTAAACTAAAAAACCATATATAATGAAAATTAAAAAACGATTTTCATAGATATTGTGCACCTGAAACTACTTATAAAACTATGATGTTTTATGATTCTTAATATTATTTTTAAATATGAAATTCTATTAGAATGTTCCTTCCCCATAATTCATCCAAAGAATAATATTTTTAATAATAAACATTTATTTTAATATTTGAGTGGAATGTGATGTTTTAGAAAGAGCATCATGTTCTCTGAAAAAAATTATTTTATCATTTTAAAATTTTATTATAATAATATTAATGTCAATGGTATTATTTTTTTGTAACATAAATATTAATAAATATATGGTTAATTTTTATTTTTATTTCATTGTTTAAAAAATAAAAAATCAAAATATTTTAAATATTTTGAACATTTTAAATTAAATTTTTTATTGTTATGATATTTGATAACTTATATGATTATATTTACTCATATTTTACATCAATAAAGTTATAAATACTACATTGTTATTTTTATTTTTTAATTAAAATTTTAATTTTATAATTCAATAATATATTATTATTTATTTATTTATATTTGTTAATTATGTAATTCATATTATTTAAATTTTATTCTAGTAGTTGTTACTTTTTTAAACTATTTTAAATATATTTTGTTTGTTAATTATGAATACTATTTATTTTATTGAGGAAATGAATGATGATTTTGAAAACATTTAATTTGAAATCATTATGATGTTATCATTAAAATAAAAATGACTTATGTAAGTTATAATGAGTTCAAATCATAAATTTACCTATAAATCTAACATTGTTAAATTATTTGTTTGGATATCAATTTTTATTTATGAAGTGGTATAAAATTTAAATAAAATAGATGGCTGAAAATTTTCATGCTTCAATAAAATTTGAATTTATTAATTTGTGATATATAATAATCTTTTTGAAATGTTTTCATTATATTATTTTTTTAGTTTTTAACCACATAGGAATGTCATTTTAGTTTTTACTTTTTTATAATGCTATATTTTTTATTTCAAAAATGAGTATCCATATTTATTTTAGTTTATTAAAACAAATGAAATGTAAATTAATTTTTTAATTCCATGAATTATTATTGATATTGATATTTTTATTTCATAAATGTTTAGAAATTATTAAGATATATTTTATAAAAATAATAAAAATTATATATGCATAATGAGTAATAAATAAAATTATTTAAAATTTAAATTTTCAAGACACAAACATGTAAAAACAATATAACATCGATGAAGATGCGTAAAAAATTTCCTTATAGACCCACACTTTGTATCTTCTATAGTACACCTATAATGGTATATCATCCATGTGAGTTTAAGAGCGTTCTCAACTACAATGGTAAATTAGATATCCTCAGTAGCGAACATAATAATTTATGTAAAGACCTCGACACTGGAAGCCCATATGCAATGGTTACATTATCACATTGGTACTAGATAAAAGTGATTGGATACCAAATTATTTAATAGTTTAGTAGTTTTGGAAAACTAGATATATATTTTTAATCTCACATTACATTTAAAAACATAACATTTAAAATATAATTTTATTTAAGAACACCATTATTAAATTTATTATATCCCTTTATATAAATCATAATAAACTCCTATAAATCCTATGGAAAGGAAACATAAGAAATCAGTGAGCTTAGATTCTCAATAATGGTATGAATAAAATAGAATCTAATTATACGTGAGTAATATTAAATAAATAAATAACAATCAAATAATGAAATATAACAAAACACATGAGCATAAAACTTATCTATAAATATTATTACCAATAAAAAAATATCATGTAAATCAATAAGTTATTTCATAATGTTGGAATGAATAATTCCTGACATATTAAACCTACCATTGAGGCCTCGTACGAAGTAATTTTACAAAATTGTGTAAGGTCTTGGAAAAATAATCGTTGCGGCCTGATGTGAATACCTTTTACATAAATGTGTAAGTCCTTCAAAAAATACCCAATCTAGTTTTTCTCATGAGACCTACTGATTCATAGATGTGCTATGTAATTATTTACCCCACCCATACCATAATAAGTCCAATTCATTCATCATATGAATAAACAATAAAAATTAATCAATATGCTTAAAAATCAATAATTTTCTTTATTAGAAGAACTAACATACAAAATTTCAATACCTTCCCCAGTAAAACTAATCATAATCCATGTATAGAAATATGGTGGATGTTATAAATTGATAATATTCAAAGTATAATATTAAATAATGGATTTTTACATAGATTATGATACTTTATAAAGATAACTATAAACTTTCTTGAGGAAAATACCCTTTTCACTTTGAAATCACTTATTTAACGTCTAAATTTTTTCCCAAATATTAAGTAAGAACATGTTATCTGAAATTAAACTATTAAAATTATAAATTAATACTCCAATAAATGATTCTTCATGATGGATATAAATTCTGTTCATGTCATATATTTTTTAAAAAACATTTCATCCAAAATTTTGTAAAAAGGCCAAAAGTACATAGTTTATAAAATAACACAGAAATTCATTTTAATTTTTTTTAAAAAGAAAAAATGGATAACAATTTATTTAAAAAATAAATTTGTAATATTATAAACATTATTTTATACATTTAACTAGAAATATGAACATGAAAGAGAAAGATTCTCGGTCGAGTAGAAAAATAAGGCCCACTTTCCATAAAACCCAAATTTTTATATCTTGAGTATTAAAATAGAGAAAAATGATAATAATTTTTTTAATTTATATAGATAACCATATTATAAGAAAATATATTTATTTTAATATTGAAATATCAAATAATGATCCTAATGAATACTTAAACATAAATAATCTTGAATAATAATGAGAATATGAAATAAACCCTTACCTCTTGTTCGACATCATTCAAATGTGTCTAAAATCATGTATAATAAATAAATATTTATTAAAAATATATTATAGAAACATAATAATATATATCCTATAATATATTATTTACTTATAATCTTTAATAACCCATTTATTAACAATTCATTTTTAAAATATCTGTTTTGGGTAATAATTGCTTTATTTTCATGTATGTTTTGGTTCAATAGTTTTGTTCCTCAAACATTAATCCTGGTTAAATCAAATTCATAATGTTAATGATTTCATAAATATAATATATATTCATTATATACATATTTTCATTCTTTCATAAAAATTAGATAAAGAAAATGAATTACACTGTTCATGGAGACAGTAAGTCGTATGTACGCATGAACATTATTTTCATTTTATGAAAATGGAAAAAATAAATATAAATTGTAATTAAAAATTAAATAATAAATATTATATCACATATATATATATCTTATATATTCATTAAATATATTTTTATTACCATCTATGTCAAGATAAAATGAAAAATAATTCACATTGCTTTATAGAGGTGGTAGTCTACATATATGCACGAGAAACATTATCATTTTAAAAATGATTGGAAGGTATAAAGGTATACATAAAATTATAATCCCATAGGTATAATTATTTAATAAATTTCATGTTTATATATTAAATCTATCATTATATCATACTGTTAGAGGCAGTGAAGGAAAATGAATTACATCGGTTTGTGAGACGGTAGTTTGTCGTAAACACGATAAAAGGATTTATTTTCTATTTGATGTAAGAGGATATTTATATAGGTTATGGAATTAAAATATTAACACATTAGAATATATAATATAATGGTTTTGGTATTTTAGAATTATTGAAAAATATTTCATGGAGGTAGAAAAAGAAGTAAAAATAAAATGCATTGTTAAGAACTATACCTCTTCTTTGAACAACCCCTTTAGGTTTATACCCAAAGCCTTCCTAGGATGGTATTTTATCAAATTAAGGACTCTAGGGAATGTTTATTATTTTAAGAAAGTTATTTAGGGTTGTAATGTTTATAACCAAATTTCTCTTGAAGTGTGAATAAGTGAGAGGAGGAGGTTCCCTTTTATAATTTAGTTGAGTGTCAGACTTGTAACTTCTTAATGTTATATAATAATTTCAAGTTAATTTATTGAGAAAATGGATAAAAAATGGATCATATTAAAATGTGTTTTTGTTAAAAATAAAACTAACAAATAATATTTCATAATTTTATTAGGCCATTTTAAACCTTATCTTTTAATGTTATCCACCAAGTAAACCAGTTTTAACCTTAAATGTAGTAATTAGTTTTTTACAGATTTTTCATTTAATTATAAAAAAAATTAAGTTAAAAGTATTAAATAATTATTATTATTTATATTCTAAATATAGAATCAATTTTTACTGAACTAAATTCAAATAATTGGTAGAATATAATATAAAATTAAATCCACAAACATGAAGAAAAATGATTTTACAAAGAAAATGTTTTATTAAGTATAAAAAGTATTTATATCAAATTTAAACATAAAATTTATTCTAGTGATCCAAATTCTTCTAATAATAATTTAATTTAACTAATTTTACTATTAAAACCATTTTAAGATAAAATTATCTTTGTAAATTCATTAAACAGAAATGAAATTTTTATTAAAATTTATTATTTTTCACAATTCATTAAAAAAGTGATCTTTTTAGAAACATTTCAAAAATTCAACCTATGATATTTTTTTTATGATTATTTAAAAAATTAATTGAATTTTACAGATAAATATTCTAAAAGTTATATAAATTAATTAAAATATTTTCCCATAAAAAGTAATAAAAAATTATTTTTAAAGAAAAATTATTTTTGATAAATAAAATTTCATTACAATAAGTTGAGTTCTTATTTCATAATAATTAATCAAGAATTTTTTATTTATTGGTAAATTTATTTATATTTCATAATGTATTTAATCTTATTAATACCCATTAATCCAATGGTTAGGTGATAAAAAAAATTTCATAGTGTATCACAGTTTTCTTAAAGCTCATGGTTTCCTACTAAGAAAGAAATCGATCAGAGTATTATAAATTCTTAGGGTGTTACAGTATACCTCCCTTAAATAAATTTCCAGATTGAAAATTTCCTTTCATTCATAAAAGGTTCAACCATTGTTAAAAACCCACATCGTAAAGAATGATAATAAAAATTATTTCTAAAAATGGATAGTGGGAAAGATAATGGTTAAATGAAAAATCATGTATTCATGTTCCAAATTTTGGAGAAAATTGTTGTGAGGTTAAAATTTAGTCATGTAAGAGAATAATAACATGTTTGGACACATAGATATTGATATAGAACAGGTGCATGAGAAATTTGACCACTATAAAACCATAAATCTATGATGGGTGAAAAGAAAATTTTATTCATTGGATATACAAGTAAACAAAACAATGTTTTTTATTTAAAGATCATTTTACTAAAGTTATGGGATTATTTTACTATCAGGTTAGAGGGAATCATAAATATAAATACATGATTTATTTCTATTTCATAAGAAAAATTTCATCCATTGGTTTTTTTTCTATCAATTTCTACATCGTCCATTACTCTTCTTAATATCCAAGATGAATTTTTTTATCCCTGAAGCACTAAAATTATCTTTAATAGATAATAATATCCATAAATGAATGAAAAGCAATTCCTTCTGAATCTATATATTTTACAAAACCAAAATGGACAGAACATGTTTTCCAATAACACATTAATCTCTAAAACCTCAGCAATAACCCCCAAAGTTCAACTTAATCCATTTCATAAATTGATAAACATTAGACTACTCTAAAATATTTCTGACTATATTAAAAACCCAAATATCTAAAACATTTTGTAAAAAATTTATCCCTAGACAACACAAGGTAGCTCGTAATTCCACATACAAAACATTTTATTAGCTTGTTCACATATTCATTTAAAAATATAAATAATCATAATAACGATAAAACCAAAATGAAAACATAAATTCTTATAAAAATAAACATTATACTTATTACATATATCTATTAAACTCAAAATTCTATAAAATCCATCATAAATTACTTTTTCATTAAATCACTAACCATTTTCAGGGTCACTAATACTATTCCATTTACTTCTTCTATGTCAATATTCTATTTATCCAAACTAAATATTATGAACTAATAATCAGAAACACATTAAGGGTAATATTAACCTTATTCATATATTCCCTAAATATATCACCTTACTACTGATCACTTTTCTTGGTTATCTATACCACTCAACATATTATTTCAAATCCTTAAAGAATAACTACTACAATACAATCCTTATACATTTCATGATTATTATAAAAAAATTATAATAGATAAAAAAATTCTTCCACATAAATATTTAATCCAAATACAGAAGAAATTTAATCAATCCACTTCAGCAATAGTAATAACATAATATTTACCTTGATCCCTTAGATTCTTCTAAGGTGTTTTACCATGATTCTTGGGGAATTATTTCATATAGTTCCCCATCTACTTATATTTAAAACACCAAATTTTTAAAACAAATAAAATTAGAGGTTTCTTTATTACCTTTTAATTCACTCACATGATGTAATTTCTCTTTACACATGAAGAAAAAATCCATTTATTTTAAGAAATTTCCGTGGTGTTTCTTTCCAAAATTATCATGTGTGGTAAAATCATTATGTCCCCCTTTTCCCCTTATCTATTTTTAATTTTTAATTCTATTAATATCTTTATTTTCTTTTAATTTATATGACTAAGATAAATATTTATCTATCTAGATATCACATGATATTATATCCTCATATGATGAGAATGTCTAAGAGACTAGCTCCCTTCTAAGGATTAGCTTAAGACCATCAACAAAATAGTCAATATTTCTATATGGATTACATATATAGTAATAGTATACATCATGCCTCAATAGTCTTATAATATTTGCTTCAAAAATATAAATTTTTTCCTTTTAATTTTTCTTAATCTCATGTATTATCTCTCTATATCCACTCATTGTTCACAAGGAACATATTTTTATAATAAAAGTACTATTAAATACTTACATGCCATGATCTTTATTTTTTCCTTGTCCTTATTGTTTTGAATAAATGACCACCATTTACGTACATCACCATAGAGATAATAAAATTTCATAAAAACCTTATCCCTTTAATTACATCATAAGGAAATAAATATATTTCCTAAGGAACTTATTCGCTGGTCAGTTGCAAATGGATTTTTAGTCCCATTGAATAATGAAGGTTTCAAAAAAAAATGATGTGCTCTAAAACCATTTCATTGTATTATAGATTTGTAGGATTCTCCATACGGGAATGGTTATTGGTCATAACCAGAGTCAAATTCCACAATATAGTTATATTTTTATTATCTCTAGCTCTAACTCTATCACTAAGTTAATTACCTAGTCTAGAAGAGAAATCCCTACATGGATCACATGCATTGATACATTCAACATTCCATCCACTAGGATCCATTTATATACAATGATATAAAATATATTATATCATAACATTACAAATCATAATGTATAATTTCAAAACTACTGAAACACTTAACATAAATAGAAAAAATTATGTAAAACTAATCTCAGAATCATGAACTTTGTTTCTTTGGGAATGTTTTCAAATAAAAAAATATTTTCAAATCCTTCATAATGGTTTATAAAGAAAATTTAAATTAATCCAAGGATATCCTCAGGGAGTGTCAAACTTGGTTCATAATAAGGAAAAACTCATCGTACACTAGAATGATAGTCGAGATATACTCGACTAACTCTTTTCTGGGTTATTACACCTTAATGATTTTGTGACAAAACAACATTGACTTGTAGTATCCAAATATGTATTTATTTCAAGGAACACCACATAATATATAACTTAACAAAACACTAGTATTTTCTCCAATGCATTGAGGGGATATGTAATTATGGGCCCACCCCTCACTTAATAAGTCAAACACATTCTTCACATGAATAAACAATAAAACCTAGTCATCATCTTAAAAAAATAGTAACTATCCTTATTAAAAGAATTCTTATATGAAATATAAATACATTCCCCAAAAAACCTGATAATAAACCATCCAGATAAATATTTTTTATGTTATAATTATATTATATTATAATCAAAATATTCAATAAAGGATTTTGACATAGATGAAAATAGTTTAAAAATTTAGGGAAAAATTTACTGAGGAAACTACCCTTTTCACATTGAAATCATTTATTTGAAGTCTACAATATTTTATAAATATTAATGAAAAAATATTCATTGAATGAAAAATTGTAAAATTATTGATTAATCATTAAATAAATGACTATTAATGATGGTGTGAAATAATTTTTGTGTTGTATATGTTTAATATTCATTTCACATTATGTAAAAAAGGTTGAAAATTACTCATTCGGAAAAAGAAAAGATGATTCCATTTTAAAAATTAATAATAATAAATGTGTAAATATATCTTTAATAAATAATTTTATAACATTAAAAACATTATTTTACACATTTAATGGAAAATATAGAGATACAATATAAATATTCACGACTGAGTAGAAAAAATGTGAGTTTTACTTAAAAATATTATTTTTGTATCATAAGTACATAAAGAGAAGAAAATAAAAGGATTTTTTTTAATTTAAAAAAATAAATAGAGTATGATAAAGTATTTTTATGATATAAATACCAAATAATACTCATATTGGAGAGCTAAACATGAAAAATCTTGAATAATGATGATATTTGAAATAAAATCATACATTAGGTTCGACTTCCTTTGTACGTGTCCGAAACTGAAGAATAATAAATATAGTTTTTTTATAAATCTATGATATAACCATAATTATGTATATCCTAACATATATTATTTTCTTATAGTATTTTATCACATTTTTATTAATAATATTTTGTTAAAATCACTATTCTGTTTAATAACAACTTTATTTTTCATGTATGTTTTTTTCGGTATTTTTGGTCCTTGTTCATTGATCATCGTTACATCATCCCTAAAATAAAAATTATGATATAAATATAATATATATTTATTATATACATATTTATATTCATCCATAAAATTTATGGATAGAAAAAACGAATTAAACCATTCATAGATATGGTAAGTCGTACGTACGCATGAACATTGTTTGCATTTGTCAATGGATGGAACAAAAGAAAGGTAAATAGTAATAAACTTTATATAATAATAATAATATCATATATATCATATATATATTAACTATATATATCCTTATTACCATCCATTTCAAAATAAAATAAAAAATAAACCACATTGCCTCCTGGAGGTGGTTTTCCACACCGACACACGAGCAACATTATCATTTTCTAAGAGATTAGAATGTTAAATGATAGATGTGATATTATAATTAAATAATTATAATTAATTAGTAAATATAATATATATTTATTAAATACATCATTATTTCCAGACATTAGAGGTTGTGATGGAAGACAAATTACATTAGTTCGTGAGACGGTAGTTCGCCAGACACAGTCAATTTTTTCACATCCCATTTGATGTAAGAGGATATGAATATAGTTCACTACATTAAAATAAAAACATCTAATTATATGAAAGACACTATTTTTATTATTTTATCATATTTTAAAAATATTTAAAGTAGTTATGAGAAGAATGAAAACGAAAATGCATGGTTAATAACTATACCTCTTCTTTGGAAAACCCAATTATATTTATAACCAAAGCCTTCCTAGGATGGATTTATGATAAAAAAAGGAATAGATGTAATGTTTAGGGTGGTAAGGAAGAGATTTTACCTGGTATTGGATGAACCAAATAGATCTTGAATTTTTAATAAGTGTAGGAGTAGGTTTCCTTTTATAATTGAGGTGACTGACATACTTGTAATTTTTCAATAATTAACAATAATGTCAAATCACTTTCTTGTAAAAATAACTCTAAAATAGTTCATAGTATAATATTTTAATATTTTGGTTGAAATATAACAAAAAAAGTTATTTCATCAAGCTACTACTAAATTTTAATACTTATCATTTTAGATTAACCCCCTACTAAACTCATTTTAACCTTAACCGTAGTAATTATTTTTCACTATTTTTAATATTCATTATGAAAAAACATTGTGTAAAAAATACTAAAAAATATTAATTTTTACTATTAAAAATATGGAATCCATTTTATCAAATTAAATTCATGTAACTGGCATAATTTAATTTATAATTAATCCCACAAACACGGTGAAAGCAGTTTTCTAATGAAAAATATTTCTTCAGTATAAAAAATATTTATATCAAAATTCAACGAAACAACAATTATAGTCACCTGAATTTGATTAATAATAATTTAATTGAACTAATTTTACTTTTAATACCCTTTCAAAACTTAATGTAATATTTTTAATTCTTTAAATGAAAATATATTTTTCAATAAAAATCTGTATTTTTCACTATTCCTAAAAACATTATCCTATTCAAAAAATTATCAAAAATTCAACCAAATATAATTTTGATATTTTGATTTTAAAAATTAATTTAATTTTTTCAAATAAATTTTCTAAAATATTCAAAAATTATTTATAATTGTTTTCACAAAAATATATAAAAACCTTTTTTGAGGAAAATGTATTTTTGAAGAATAATATTACTTTTCTAAAAATTGTGTTCTTATTTAATAATATATAATAAATAATTTTTTTATTGAGTAAGAAGATTATATTTATTTCATACTGTTGGAAATGATGTTCATACCCTTCAATCCAATGGTTAGGCGATATTAATATTTTAATAGTATATCATTGTTCACTTAAAGAACAGTGTTTCATGATAAGCAAGCTATAAACCCCAATATTCTAAATTTTTGATTTTTTTCAATTAATCTAGAATGAAATCTGTTTTTGATGTTTTATCATGAACCTATTTTCTATTATTTATTTGTATGTAAACATCACAACTAAGATAATCAAAGGTCAACTCATCTCATATTAAGTCTTATTATCTAGTTCAGGGTACTCTTATTAGTTTAGATATATTTAAGAAATCCTTCCCTAAAATAGTATCAGATAACTTTTTTATTAAAGAGATTGATTGAATTTAATTTATATAAAATAACACAACATTAAAAATTATGTTATTCTAAATTTAATTTTTATGTTCATGATAACCACTAAGTATATTTTAAGTTAAAGGAAAATAGCATGACACTATAGTTTCATGAATCCTAGAAAACCATTGAGTTTAATAAAGTGGTGGAAAGTTTCACAATTTTGGAATTGATCCAGATAACAGATTATTATGTATCCCTTATGGGGTAATCTAAACTGACAAAGTTTAATGCTAATGTATAAATCCCCATAAAAGGGGTGATATATAGATTAATGGAGTTTTAAACTCTTATTCAAGAAAAAAGGCACAATATGATGTTTAAAATAGTTCATGTAAGGATTTTACATGAAGTTTAACATCTTATGGTATGGATTATGTGTCCTTCCATTTATGGATTTACAAATAAAACTAATGTTTTTCCTTTTTAGGCCATGTAAAAGGGATAGTATTATTACTTTTATGGTCCTAAAATAAAAACCAATTTTTTTTATTTTAAGGTCATGCAACAAAGACCAATGTGGTATCATATAATTTTCATCAAAAATGGCCAATGTGTCTTACATTTTAAAGTTATATGACTTGGACCAATAGGGAAAATGATCTTAGGGGTTACATGAGAGCATAACTTAAACATGAATAACACTAGACGATGAATACCTGGTGGGTACTAAGGATGAAAGCATTAGGAATCACACTATGCAGGGGACCTAATAACACCAAAAATTGAGAAGATAATGTGTATAACTTGGGTGAAACATCGGGGTTATATAATAAAAAATCATACGGATAATAATCCTATGTGAATAACCATGTGGATATTTAGAGATAGGAGGCATGCCATGAAATTCTAAAATGTTTATCCTTATTATCATTGGGTTACATAATTGAACACCTATTTAGGATCCATGTTTGGGAGAGGATTTCCATAGGGAATATATTATGCAAGACATGCTATTCATAATATCAAAGTTGTATATGATAATTGAAACCATACAAATATAAAAAATGGAACTATTTCAAATGAGAGGATATATATAAATGATCCTGTTAAAAGATATATTTCTAATGGAAATACCTAAGAAAATTGATTCATTAAGACAAGAAATTCCGCTTATGTGAAATATAAGGATTTCACTATGGTATGTGACCTTTTTGAAGGTTAAATTCTTGATGAATCTTGGGGTATGGGTGAAACATTTTTTAGAATAAAATGGGTAAGATGAAAATTCACTTTAATTAACATACATAATAATATTACTAAAAGTGTTTTCTTTATTTGGGTATTTATTTAAAATTTACTAAATATGATAATTTTCGGTGACTCAAATTCATTTATCTCCATTAGGTTATGATTCAGAACTCACTTGTGGTATTTTATAGAGCTTTGATGCACTTAAACATGGATATTTTATCTCTCCTGTCATGTCTAATATTCCATTGATTCCTATAGGTAAAATATTTATGTAAAATGGTCTATTTATAGGAATATACATCTCATTCATCTATCCTTCATTTTAGAAAATGTGCTACCTCAGTGTGTACCCAACTATGACATTATAATGTGATCATATTCCTTGGAACACACTAATGTTTATGTTTGGAATACATTGTGTCTTCACTATAGAATGATATGAACATCAATAATTTGATAAAATCCCTGAAAAAAATAAAACTAAAAACAATCATAAATTTTGACATGATGAATATTTTTTCTCAAATAGATGTTAAATCAATGATAATGAAATGATTAACCCTGGCCTACTGGGTATACCCATAACAAGTGGGTTTCTTGTTAAAAAGACGTATTTAAGGCCTTATAAATTTTATTTGATGTTTATGGATTAAATTAATGAATTATTATTAATATTTAGATCTCACCACCATGTTACCTAATTTGGGAGATTTTTGTAATAGTCTGTATCCATTAGTGTGTGAGAAACTATGTGACGAATGATGTTCCAATTGAAATATTATTTTTAGTGTGAAATAACCCTTCAAGATAAACTTGAATCATATTGTTCAACTGAGGATAAATCATGGGTTTAAAAAAAGTGCATGAAACATTTTTTCCAATTAAAAATTCGCTTCCAAGTTTTTTATACATTCATTTGAAATCTAGCTGAATCAAGGATAAGAGAATTTCTATGTGGTATCCTCCAACTGGTGTCCCAATTCAAGGAATGTGAAATGGTATGTGACATGGGTGACACAGATGGTGAAATATTATATTAAGTATAATTTCATAGTTTTTTCCATGTAATTATTTAAAATATATCTAGTAAAATTTTTAGAACCATGTATTGAGATGACATGGTATTCTGAGGCCTCATGAGCCCAAAATTGATATTTGGAAAATATTAAATATATAAATTTTAAATTCATGCAGTTTTACCAAAATGGTGAAATAACTCCATAATAGAGTCTCTAATTAGAAATATGAGGTTTCCATAGAATCCAGAGTGTGGGTTTTAGACTAGGAGTGTCAAAACCTTAGAGGGCATCAGACACTCGGGTTGGGCATGATAGTGAGAGAAATTATAAATAAATTAATTTATTAATACAATTAATTTTATTAAATTTTGATTACCTATGTTTCCTATAAATATACAGTTATGAGTGGATCTCATGGATAAACACATAACCCTATAGATCTATCGGATATATTGGAGGAGAGCTTAGAGAATGTAATAGATCTGGATCGATAACCAAGGATTGTCTTGGCCAATGTAGCTTGTGGATCTCTCAAATGACAATGAAGTATGATCATTATTAACTAGATATTGATTCAAATAAAGGTAGTACATTTTTGTTTTTTATTCGTCTTGTTTTTTTATCCCATATTAAATGCAGATCAATTCCATGAACAATAACTGATTCACACATCGACAGTTGATTTATTTGTTCATTGTTTATTTTTCCATTTTGTTCATATATTATATGAAAAAAACGAGGCTGAAATATTAAAATGAGGAGGTTCATTCCTCACATCTATGTTCAATGGATTTCTCCCCCATTTCTTCACATGTTCATCATGAACAATTAATTTGGCATGTGGTTCGATGAATATTGTGTATTGATCATTGCACAACCATTATTCAGTCCAACCAATCAATACCATGGGCATGGTTTGTCATTGAGGGTGAGAATAAGGTATGAAAAAGTGGAATACTAGAGGTTAAACAAGATCAAACCAACTTATTCTATTTTCCTGGTATATATATGATGACGGTTTGGTGTTGTGAAATATTGGATCTACATACCGATTTACGAGAGGATTGAGGCCTAGTTTCCGATGATTAGTGAAAAAAAGGGTCAATTAAACTCAAATTTTAGATTCCCAATGATATCAATGGTGGTATTGATTGATCCAGATGACACATGAAGGATCCATGGGATTTGGAAAATCCCATGGAACATGGTGTGTAATCTGGTGTTACCCACTATGTGACCTATGGTTGGCATAATGACATGTATCTTAGTGGATAGATGGGAATGGGTTGAGTACATGGGCTAAGATGAGTACTTGTCCATGTTCCAGTTATAAGGGCAGATACATGTACTCAGATAATATAAGGTGTACAAGGGAATGAACCAAGGTAGATGATCACGTAATAGGGACATGGGAATAGACGCAAAAATGTTCAAATTTAGCGGTACACGACATGTACCTATATATATTCCATGTACTTACTCAGAGATGTCTTGGATCCCTTATTCACATCTGTATAGGCCAAGTTTGGTTGATTGTGATACCTTTTTACTTTATTGTGAGAGTATAATATGACATTATATCTTCAACATAGGATTATAATCACCTCTACAGGTGAAAAATTGGATATAGTTCAGTGCATCCCCCAATGGGACTAGGGTGTGATCCTCTATAATTCCTAGATTGGGTTTCTGGTAATTGTGTGACCACCATGTATTGGGATCTGATCACCTATCTAAAAAGTAGATCCAGTATGGTTTGTGGTGTCCCTCAGTGGCTTTGGGTGTGATCCCCTACCTAGATTATGGGATCTTATGAGATCTTGTGAGTACTTCTTAAGTGGGGTACAATGATCATAGCCTATTTGATGAGTTTCACCAGTGGTGACATGTCTCATGGAGTGAGTACTCCTTGAATGAGTGCTATTGAAGCCTTTAGAAGTATCTTGTGGCTAGTAGTATTGGATGAGACCACTTGAGATAGTTTAAAAGTTATAAGTATATCTGGGTTTTTGTTTATTACTGTATTCCATTAATGATTTTATAGTCTTGATTCTTTATTCTTAGTGATTTTGAGTCATCGTACTGGGTACTATTATACTTAACCATGCATGGGATCTTCCCACACACATGTCATGTCTTATGAATAAAATAGACCTTTTGATGGTGTCGTAGGTTGATATGGATTAGGAATAGAATATTTTTTCTAGAAATATCGAGGTGTTCTTAGGGTTGTTTCATTTAATTGTGGTCTCCTCCTTATGAGAATCTTGGAATTTCTATAGAGTTAAGTTGGGTTTGTATTTCCCCCTTTATTGATTATGGTACTTTTTGTAATATGATGTCGCATAGATGTTCTGTATGGATTTATGGTATCAATTTATTATAATTTCTCATCATATTATAGTATTGGATATGTGGGAATGTGTATAGGAACATTAGGACAATGCATCCCATGTACGAGTTATTCCTACTCGGTGCTAGTCACCAAACTCTGGACTATTGGAGGCGGGATTGGGGTAGTCATACTTGGATTACGTTCTACTAGTAGGGCCTCGATGGTTTTCATATTGACAGAGTTTTATCATAGGATTCCATTATACCTTAGGACCAGAGCATAGATTTTCTATCTTGCTATGAGATTGTTTTGGGATTTATAGAAATTGTGTTAAAGTGTTTGAGTTAAAATTTCAAGAAAGGGACACCAGTTTTGGTGAAATGAATAATTTATCCATTCACCAAGAATTTGATAACCTAATTTTTGTCTCGATAAATGTAGATACTGGTTTCAAGTAAAAAACATTGGTAGCTGAATCATATATGAATTATTTGTGGTTTCCAAGTCATTCTTGAGTCATCTCCTTAGATATAATATTTGACTATAGTACATCCTGCTTATTTTATGATGCCTTTGCAAATCCATCCTACCATGATTCCACTACGTATTCATAAGGAGGATCCACTGAGTGATGATGATTTAGTATAGGGAAAGGTCTTATAGGTGGTACCTTTGAGTGATTTTCCAGTGATTAAACTTCCCTTTGAGCAGCAGTTAGTGTCGATAGTATTGGATGAGAATGCACGCATTATGAGTATGTTTCATAAATTTTAGAGGTAGTTACCTCCAAGGTTTTAGGGTGGGATAGACCACTTGGTGGTTGGGAAATGGCTAGAGGTAGTCACCTGGGTTTTTATCCTCTTGAGAAAACATACAAATCAAATAGAAGCAGCCACATGGATTCTTCTTCAAGGTTATTTTGGGTGATGGTGGAGTTTTTTGACTAAAAAACATTATAAGACAACTCTCTCCTAGTAAAACTTTAAGAATATATATTGGTTGGATTTCAATCTAGCCACATTGTGATCAACACAGATCCAGAATCTTCTATATCTAAAATAGAGAAATATGAAGGTGGTGGAGTTTTCAGTGAGGTTAACTGCTCTATCATGATACTCCCTTGATATGGTGCAAGATCCATTCTCTAGGGAAAAGGCCTTAGATCAGATATTACCCTGAGATATATGGGCATATGTGATATCTCATTTCATTCCCACTTCTTCTGGAGTAATTGATAGTGATTTAGTTATGGATATATTCTTGGAAGAGTAGACACCAATAGTGGGTGATGGTTGTGGGCACCTAGAAGCAGAGACAACAACAATTATTAGGTAATGGTATTCACAGGGATCTAGGAATTACCTATGCTTTAATAAGTGATCCCAAGTTAACAGATAATAATTTTAGGGCTCTGCGTATGTCTTGAGTTATCTAAGGGAGAGGACGCG
The DNA here is from genome assembly GCA_963277665.1 of Viscum album. Classification (NCBI taxonomy): domain Eukaryota; kingdom Viridiplantae; phylum Streptophyta; class Magnoliopsida; order Santalales; family Viscaceae; genus Viscum; species Viscum album. The sequence continues at coordinate 2,053,867,918 of OY728145.1, forward strand.
CTTCTCATTCAATGGTATAAGAAATGTTTTATAGGATTGAATGTTCTAATGTATAGATGACAAATACATGGTCTAGAGACAGCCCAAGAATAAGAATAGGTAGAATAAATGAGTCCACATGGTGGAGGATGTGGAAGAGTGTAAAGTAGAGAAGCTGGAGGTGGAATCCGACTTGAATTATTACCACCAATACCCCAAAGTGGTTCGTGACAGGTTCAAGGAGATCATTAGCAGGGGAAAGGATATCTCCAAGCAATAGAGGCCTACGACCTCAAGGATTCAGACTAGATATGAGGTACACTATATTTATTTTCTACCATGTATGTAGTAATAAGAGACAAAGGTATTATTTATTCCTTTCTTTATACTTCTTTGTTTTGTGACTTAGAAAATTTTGTTGATCCCTTGGATCGACCTTTTCACTTGAAGACTCTAAGAGGAGGTGACTCAATGAACACACACTTCTATCGATAGTGTAACCAGATTATTGGAGGTGAGAGATTTTTATGTGATCTCTTTGTATTAGAAATGAGAACTTAATAAATCATATTAGGAATGGAATGAGTATCCACATTTCATGCCTATATTGATTATTTCAAGTGGATAATCTGGTGTGTCTAAGATGACGAGACATAGGCTTCCTTCACAGGTGAGAAGGAATCCCAATAATAGTAGGATGCTATAATGAATTGGATAGTGTAGTTAATTAATAACAAGTTGGAAAACATGAATCTTGGAGCAGTGGATGATATGGGCTACTAGTTACCTATGGTGTTGGAAGAGAACAAGGATTAATTTCCTAAGGATGTAGCTAATATACCTCCCTACTAAGAGACAACCATTTAAATTAACTAACACCCCGATATGACCCTAATATCTTTCCTAGCATATTGGATGACTCCAATAGATCTTCAATATCTAAGGTTGAAATTGGAGGACTTGAAGAGAAAAGGCTTCATGAGAGCTAGTGTTCCCCTTAGGGAAACTCTGGTGTTGTTCACCAAGAAGGTAGATGGGTGCTTGAGGTTTTGTGTGGATTATTTGTTTCTGAACCTGGTGACCATGAAGAATAAGTATCCACTATAGAGTATTGATGAAATATTCAATAATTTGATAGGGTGTAATGGTTCTCAAAGATTGACCTCATACTAGGCTATCACCAACTACATGTACGAGATAATGATATACCAAATATGACATTTATCTATCGCTACAATCACAATGAGTACATAGTGATTCCATTTTTCATGATGAACACCACAAAAGTGTTCATGGGACTAATGAACATGATCTTTAATCCTTTTCAATGACCGGTTTGAGGTGGTCTTCATCGATGATATCAAAATGTACTTGGCATCTGAGGAGGATCATAAGAGAAACTTGAGGATTCTTATAGATGCAATAGGAGAGAACCATCTTTATAGGAACCTCTCCAAGTGTCAGATCTAAATTCCAGAGGTCTAATTTTTGGGAAACATTATTTCGAGAAATGGCATTATAGTGGACCCAATAAAGGTTGAGGCAGTGATAACTTGGGAGCTACCCAAGAGTGTGATGGAGGTTTGGAGATTTCTTATGGTTGCAAAAATAATATATGATATTTGTTCCCAACTTATAAAGGATATGGACACCTTTGACTAGTTTTATCTAGAAAACACATCCTTTCATTTTAATGAAAGGTGCCAATAGGCTTTCCAAGAGTTGAGGCAGAGGTTGACGACCACACCTATCATGATATTTATCTAGGAGGGTGCCATGTACATAGTGTTATGAAATTCCTTAGGGACCAAACATGATTCGGTGATGAGGAATAGGAAGTATTTGATTTCATATGGGTCTCAACTATTGACACTGCATGAGTCGAACTACATGAACTATGATCTTGAGTTGGTAGTGGCATTCTCCATTCTAAATATTTGACGACACTACCTTATGGGTGAGAAGTTTATCATCTACTATGTCCAAAGTAGTCTCAAGTAAATATTCTCTCAAAAATATCTTAACTTGATATAGAGGAAATGGATAGAGTTCCTTTGAGAATATGACTTTGAGAGAGTTTATTCTTCTTGGAAAGGGAAATGTGGTGGAATATTCTCTAAACAAGAGATATTTCTCTCAATTGTTGGACAAGGTGTTAGAGTAGTTAGCCACATTTCATTTTTTCTTAGTGGAAAATGATGATGATACATATATTTAATCAATGTTTGTTATCAAAATACATTTACAACATGGTAGTGAAGCTCAGTATGGAGATACCAACCATGTGACCTTACGAACATAGATATCCACTGGATGTGCTCCTGATGAATTTTATAAAGGTGGGGTCAACATGTTTCTTATAATAGGATGGTTGATCGTACAGATTACATTAACAGAGGATTTGATGATGTATTTTTATAAATCCCCATTGGTGGTACATTTAGGTTTGGTGAAGATGTAAAATGACCTCAAATTTAAATTTTGGTGGAAAGGAATGAAGAATTTATTAATAGATTTTTCTTCTCAATGACTCAATTTCTAGTAGGTTAAGTCATAGTACCAGGTGTCAATGGGTTTATCTCAACCCCTTGATGTTCTAGATTGAAGTGGGAGGAGATATGTATGGAATTTTTGATGGGGTTATAATGTATATCTAAAGGAAACAATTACATACGTGTGATCATAGAACAACTTAATAATTTGTCACACATTTTATCTATTCAAGAGTAGAGTTTAGAAGAAAGATTTTGATTCCTTTACATATAAGAGATAGTCTATCTCCATTGAATTCCCTTGATTATTATTTTAGAAATCAACCTTCACTTCAAATCACTATATTATAGAGGATTGTAGAAGGAATTTGGGACTTAGTTCAATTTGAGCACAACCTTCGAGCCCCAGACTGATGGTCAGACTATGGAGACCATTCATGCCTTGGAGGAAATGTTGTGTGCTTACAAATTAGAATTTTTCCATAGTTGGTATGATCACATAAACATTGTGGAATTTTCATATAATAAAACATACCATTCCACCATCATCATGACAATATTTTAGGACTTATACTAGAATCCCTACATATCACCAATTGGTTTGACTGATCTTGGTGTGTTAGAACTCATGGGCCTAGAGATGGTATGAGCTATAAAAGATAAGGTGTAGATCATCCCTGAGTGGATAAAGATTGAAATATATGTAAGAATTATTATGAGGATATATGATAGATTCATATAGAGGTCCAAGAGGGGCACCATGTGTTCTTGAAGGTCTCAGATTAATGTGAATTTTAAAAAAAATTCTGGGGTGGAGAGATATATCTGAGATTTATTTTACCTTTCTAGATACTGCCTAGAGTCTGTGAGATAGCGTACCACTTTTCACTTCCACTATAGTTGGAATGGGTATATGATGACTTCCATATATTACATTTGAAGAGGTATGTGCATGGCCTATCATATTTCATTGATTGGGGAGATCTAGACATCATGGATTTATCTATAATTTCAAAGTAACTGGTGGTGATTTGAGACCAGTTAGAGAGGATCCTCAGTGGGTGAGCTATTCTTTTGGTTCATGTTAGGTGAAAATACGAGAATCAATAAGAGAGAAACCCAGAGTCTTAAATGATATCTTAGTACCCACATCTTTTTTATTAGTCTTTTTTTATTTTCAGGAAACAATCTATAAGGTGTGTTGAATGTATTATATATGTTTTTTCAACATAAATATTTGAAATCTATCTAGTAAAAGTTTTATAACCAGGTGCTAAGACAACACATGATTCTGAGGCCCGATGAGCTTGGAATTGATATTTGAAAAATATTTAATATATTCATATAAGTTATACGTAATATTCTTGAAAAGGTAAAATAATTATAGAATGGAGTATTAGATAGAAAATATGAGGCCACCATTGAATAAAGAAGTTGAGTTTTATTATATGTAAAACATAACCTTTGAGCACATTAGAAGCCCGAGTTGGGTGTGGTTGTGGATGAAATTTTTAATAAATAAATTAATGTTATTAATTTTCTATGATTTGAGTTGCCTAAAAATATATAATTATGATGGGATCTCAGTGAAATCCACATAACCTAGAAGATCTAGAGGATCCCTTGGAGGAGATCTTAGAAAATATCATAAATCCTGATTAATAACTGAGGATCATATTCTCCAAAAAAAACTTATAAATCTCACCAAAAATAGTGATATATGACAATTATTAAGCAGAGATTGATCCAAATAGAGGTATGATGTTTGTTTTTGTGGATTCATCCCATTTATTTAGTCCATCTAAAATGTGAATCAATTCAATGAAAAATTATTGATTTTCACATCGATAGTTTATTTTTTTACGATTGACTTATTTATTAATTATTTATTTATCCTCTTCATTCATCTATTTAATGATAAGCGATCAATTACAAAATGAAAAAGTATGAGGTTTGTTCCTTATATATATGGTTTATGGATTTATCCTCTCTTTATATTTGTATTCATCATGGGAAATGTCTTTGTCCTGTGGTTTGATGAATACTGGTTATTGATCATTGCACAACCATTGTTTGGTTTAACAGATCAATACAACGGGTGTAGTATGAAATCAATGATGCGATTTATGTGTGGAAATGGAGGATTATAATATGTGAAACGAGATTGTACTAGAATATTACATTTTCCCAGTGGATACGAGAAAATGCTTTAATGTGGTGATGGTTAGGCTATATGAACTAATTTATGAGTGATTGAGTCCAAGTTTCTTACAAGAGATTATAAATAGGGTAGGGAGACATAAAATCTATGTTTCCTAGTGAGATAGGTAGTAGTGGAGATATATATGGAGGATAAATTATGGATCAATAGGATCTATAATATCCCATGGTACACCATGTGTAATACAGCGTTACACAACATGTGGGTCCTTGGATGTGGCACTAGGGATTCCCCAGAATAGAAAATGATCACATGTTGTGTGGTTCTTACCACAAACTATGTGACTTCTAGATGGTGGAATGCCATGTATCATATTTGATACATGAGAACTGGTCAAATACTCGAGCTAAGATATGTACTAGGACACGACCAGGGATGGGATGAGTCGTCTACTTGGACACTACTAGGTGTACATGGGCACAACCATAGGTTCATGAGAATAGGAAGATAGTCATGGTAACTGACATAGGAAGGTCCAACATTGGTCGTACATGTTTTATACACTATATAAATGTTTCCTACTTCCTTAAAAATGGATTGGAGACCTTCTTCGCTTTATTATAGACCAGGTTTAATTGATTTTGGTACCTTGGTTGTCTCCCATGGGGGTACAATGTGACATTACATCCTTGAAATAGGATTTTGATCCTCTATATGGATGAATTATTGGATAGTGTTTGGTGTATCTCCATTTGGGACTAGGGTAGGATCCTATATCATTATAAGGTGGGGTTCATGGTATCGACCTGACCACTATGAAAAAAGTGTTTATCCTCCATCTAGAAGGTAGATTCATTAGGGTTTTTTGTGTTCCCTAGTGTCCATGGGTGTGATCCCCTACCCATGTCATACGATCTTATGAGATCTAGTTATTACATATTGGGGGTGGTGATCATGAACTAATGGATGAGTGTCACTAGTGATTAAATTGAGCATGGAGTGAGTACTATATGAATGAGTGTTACACATAAGCCTTGGATGGTATGTGGATGGTCTCATGGTGTCGATGTCACAGGAACAACGCTACTCCCGATTAGTGCTATTCCCCTCACTCCCACTTTCAGTGAGTTCACTTGACTAACCATTCTTTGAGGGTTCTTTCATTTTCCAGATCTACCTAGTTTCATCCTAAATCATCACTTCTACTCTAGATAGACTCAAACCCCCTCACCAATGACACTCCATTGGTGTGGTGTCTGGGTATTCCATCTCTAGGTGGAATTGGCCCAACACCTCACATCTTAGAGTTCCTAGCCCCTCAAGTTTCTTATTGTTGCGGTGTCAAAAGGATGTTCATGGGATCATTGTGGAGGGGCCTTTTCTGGATATGGTTTTGGCATTCAAAATTATTTCTACAGTGGTTATGTTTTTCTAAATGTGATTATTGGATGTGCTATGATACTGTGTAATTTTATTTCTAATGATATTTAGATGTTGTTTTGTCTTTGTGGTATGCATTTCATGGAGATTTTATTCTTATATTGGCCTCCTTGGTTTGTTGTTCATGGGATCCATCAACCATTTTATTAGGGGATTCTCTATATGAGGTTCAAAACAAGGATCTTTCACAATACCATTACATATGAAATTGGATTTTTGAGAGGATATGTATATTTCTATTAGTACTAGACCTCTGCACTTTTTCATAGGACATATAGTCGACCTGTAATGAGATGGTGGAAGTTGGATTTAATGTTTTTGATGTTAGGAGGGGAATTTCCCTTAACGTGGTTGTTTTTTATCTTTGGTTGTTGAACCATTGGGGAATGGTTTAGGTTTTATGTCGTTGATTTAATCCCGGGATCCCACTAATCCCTTCAAAGGGGTTTTTTTCTAATAAAAAATTAATTTTTATTTAGATGATACCACTTTAGATAGTTTGTTTTTATTAGTATATCTAAGTTTATGTTTATTACTATATTACCATTAAAATATTTCTACACTTGATTCATTATGATTAGTAATTTTTATGTTTCTTATGGGGTATTGTTATACTCACCCATATATGGAATTTTCCCATATGTGTTGTGCCTTATATAGATGAATATATTTTTCATGGTGTCCTAGAAGGACATGGAGTAGGAGAATCATAGCTGGGCTAGATATAACGAGTTTAAGGGTCATTACTTTTGTATTGTAACTTAGATAATTAATGGAGAATAATTTTTCAAATTCATGAAGAATTAATAATGAATATGAGAAAGTGTTTTATGATATCTTGTATTTTTTTAAATAGATTCTTGAAAATAAAGACATTTATTTTTCTATGTGTGAAATATTTCAATATGATAAAGTTTGGGTTTAGAGAAGTCTAGGAAAATATGATTTAATGTGATATTTTCTTTATATTCATCATTTTATGGTATAAACTTTTTGTCATCTATTTTAGTTAGTTGAATAGATGAGATTTTCTTCTTATTATAATTGTTTTATTTTTTCAGTCATTTAATTCTAAAAAATAATCATACATAGAGTTAAACATTATTATATGCAGATCATTTCTTCCATTTTTTCATTAATTTTTATATTAATAAATTTTAGTTACAAATTTTTTGGGTGAAGAATCTTGAAATCATTATTTTTCTATGACTATTACTTTATATTCATTATTTTTTGGTATCCAATTACCATTAGTTGTATTAGTCAACAGAATAGATATAATATTTTCCTACTATAAGAAGCTGATTTTTTTTTAATTCTAAAAATCATTTAATTAAAATCATATATAGGTATAAAGAATTTTATTAAATTAAAACAAATCTATTTAAAAAATGGACATAGAGGGAAATGAAATTTTACTAAGGTATGTGTATGTTTCTTCTTTTAAATATATATGAAATGGTTAAATTATTTAAAGAAATTAAGATTATGTTTATTGAAATTACTTACTACTAATATTCTTCTCCAAAGTAGGTGGTAAACAATGTTGGTAGATATGGGAATACATGTTTAAAAAAATATTCAATTTCTCTTAGGGAGGATAGGTATATAATTAAATTTTATTATAATAATAACCTATTAGGGAAAAATATGAAGGTATTTAAATGTTTCATGGAAATAACTTTTTTTAAATATTTTCATAGTATATCTGGATTATTTGAGAAATGAACATATAAGGAAAGATCATTTTTGGTATCGGGTAATGGTAAAATATCGAAAAAAATCATTTTTTAATGGATCCAATACTATATATTTCTTATGAATACCATTCAATATATTAAATTATAGATGATAATTTACATTAAAGACATGGATGAAGTTAAGAAGAGGATTATATGTTTTCAGTCAATTAGATGGAGGGATTTGAAATCAAAGATGGGTTATGTTTATATTTTTGGGAATATATAGAATGAAAGTCCATGCTTTAAGTTTGGGTTCTTAAATGCATAGAAATTAGAAAATTCTGTCATCATTTGGTATGTAAAATCATTTTTGGTATGGTAGTTATTGTTTTTTTTAAAATCAATTTTTAGAATTATTTGATAATTACTTGATGAATTATTCTTTTTAAAAAATATAACAGGCTTTTAGGACATCTCAACAATATATCCAATCCCATAATATATACTCCTATACTTTGTCACATGGAATTTACCCATTTCTGATTTAGGATATGATTTCCAAAAGGTTTGATGCATTAATAGACAAATCTATGTAGTGAATATAAAGTTGTTTAGTTTATCCCCCTATCTTCTCCCACTCGGTTTGAAAAATAGAAAAGTGTAGGAATTATAATAAAGTGAAATTTTCTTATTGATCCATAAAAATAAGTAGATAATACTATTACAAGAATTTAATTATTATTTTTATTGAATATTAGTATTTTGTAAATTTAGTTAACTAATATAACATATTATATATATCATATTAGGATTCTATTTTGGAGAAAGTTATGTAATGGACCTTTATCAGTTGGGGTGGGATGGAGATTATTGTAACCTATTTATTAAGGTAAGAACACCCAATCCACATTAGAGGATTTGAGATAGGTGTCAGAAATACAAAATAATTTCTGATCATATTACGATACCAGTGGTGTCATAACCTAATGGATAAATAGAATCCATAAAGGATGATTTTTGAGAGATGAATCAGCCGATAGGCAGGTGAATAAAATCATATATACTATATAAATTTGGAGAAATTTCATGGAAATATCAGGCTACAAAACTATCCTATATGGATCCTCTACCGCCTCATTCAGACATAACTATATATTGTGATCTTCATGTTGGGGATCCCCATTTAAATATTGTATCCAATAGAACCATACATAACTAGGGTTTATGTGCATCATCATCTAATGTTGTTAGATCAATAATAGAAGGGATACATGAGATTATTGATCAAAATACTCTAGTGTCATTTCCTACCAAGGAGGTGGTTATAGTTTGATATATTATGGGTTATTCTTTAAATTTTCAAGTTATCCATTATCATTGGTTGTCATACGAGGTGTGTATTGTTCTTTTGTTTTTTATTTACTTTAATTTTAAAATAAATTTTACTTTTCTTAAAATTTACCTTATATAAAAGAATATGATATCTAAGGAATAATTGCAAAACAAAAAAAAAGTTTTGGGAACTGGAAACTTTGGATACTTCTTATATTTCTCAAGGTAAAACAAAATTAGTCAGGGATTATTTTATGTTGGATTATTTTAATGAGTTTCTGATGAGTTCTGAAATATATGGGATAGACTATTTATTAATAATTTTTTGAAAATTATTCTTGCGCGCTTTTATTTATGGTGATCTCTCGGTACTTGTGTTTCATTTGTCCTCCATGTAAGTAATTTTCATTTTCAATTTTCATTTCATTATGTAAATATAAAATATTGTTATTTAATTAATTACTTTTCAAATTAAATATATGCATAGTTTTTTTGTAAAAATGGAGAGAACATTATTTTATTATTTTTTAGATCCAAAATATATTTCAATGACTATAAAGTACTTCAATAATCGTACTAGAGTAAAATATATATATCCAAGATATTATAAAATAGATATATCAAGTGTTGGTTTATTATATTACTTGAAAAGTAAGAATACTTATATAATTATGCACTATTTTTCATTATAATTTCAATCATTCTATATTTTTTATATTTTAGTATACATTGGTTTTTTATTCATATTCTACCTACATGAATACACAACATATTGGTTATGCTCTTTACTGGGATAAGTTCAGGAATGTTTTGGAGATTTGTTGATGTCTATCATTTTAATTTTATTTGATTAGTTATTTAATTTTAAATGTGTCATGTTACATATATTTTGTTAATTAATATATGAAAATATAAATTGTAATGGGATGTTTTTAACAAGGATTACTTGTTGATAAAAATTTGAAATAAAATTAATCATGCGTGAGTACAAGAAGAAGGATTTTATATTATTTGACATTTTTTTCATTCTTATATAGTGTTTCTTATTTTTAATGTTTTGTTTTATAATCATTGTTTAACAATCAAAGAGTACATGTTGAATGTGGTTTTTAAGTTATAAGATTCATTTATGAGACTATTATGATTGAAAATGATGTATTTTGATAAGGTTAATTCTTGTATAACTCTTATGTTTTGCAATAATATGTTGTATTTTTCTTTTTATAAAATTTATTATTTTTTAGGTTTTTTTTAATTTAGTCATATTATATAGATGACTAAAACCATCTTCAGGTATTTATATCATTATAAGTAATATATTGGATTAATTTGTATATGTATATCTAAATTTTTTGGTATGTGTATTATCTTAGTATATAATGTTATAATATTGTTGGAATTGAGTTTTTATCTACTCATTGTTATTGATTTATTGCGTTAGATTTCTATTTATGGGGAATTATATATAGTTTTTTAATATATATTTTAAAAAAATTAGTTATGTCTAAATGTTAGTTATTATGAACAAAGATTTTGAACTCATGTTCGACATCAGTTTTTATAATAACTTATGTTGATGGTGACTTTCATCCTTATTTTTTTATAATAATCGACATTGAAAGTCTCTCTATACCTATATTTAGTAAAAATTTATATTTTTTTATAATATCAAAAATTTAATTTGAAATTATGCATTGAATACAATAAAAATTAATATTTAATATGAATTTCATTGTCGTTTATTATGCTAACCGATATAGAAAGTCACCATATATATATTTAGTCAATATTTAAACATCACTTATAAAAAACAGATGATGAAAGTTACTTTTACATAATTTATTATTAAAATATATGTTTAAATATACTTTTATCATTTTTTCATGAAAACCGACATTGGATGTCTATTTATACATTTTTATTATAAAAAACTAATGTTGAATGTCTCCCTATATCTATATTTAATTGATATTTAAGCATTCGTTTTATGAATAATTGATGCTGAAAATTAATTTTTATGTTAGTTTCTATAGTTTATGTTGAAACATTACTTTTAATGTAGGTTATATTAACATATTTTTAACATACATTAAAAACTAAAAATAACCAACATCAAATGGTATATTTTTCACTAATGTTTAGGTAAGTGGTTATGTAAATCCTTGAAAATTTTAACTCCAACTCCCATCACATTAAGAATATTGTAAATAAAGTCATTAAATTTCTTATCATTTTGGTTTTTGTCTTCGTTACTCATTGTAAACAATTTTTTTAAAATAAAAATTGTTAGGATAAAACATAATTCATTTTGTAATGGATAAATAACTTATTGATGCAAGTAAATCATTTCTAAATTATTAGCTAAGGTAATCTATAAGTTTCACCTCAGTTGTTATTTTACTATAATTTTTCCCAAATTAAGTAAATATTTCTATAATAAAAAAAGTGACACATATCTTATATACATTATTATAACATCATTTTTATAGAAACATACATAATAATACACCTCCCAAATTTGATAAGTTTCATGTCTTGTAAAAATTAGGTTCATACAACTTGAATACATAAAAAAACATTAATCTTTATTTAAATTCTAAAGGTTGGTTATCATATTATGTTTCATAATCCACATAATACAAGTAATAACATGGGAAAAACATGATAAAGTAGATGAACTAAAACCCCAATAAGGGAGGGATAATAGGAATGAACATGAGACATCAATAAATATAAGAGCATGGGTGGGAGAAATCATCATAATTATTTCATAACAATAGGATCATAATTATAAACATATAGAAATAATTTTAAGGATACAAGGAATGTTTCATTTTCATAAAAATGAAACATCATAAATAAAGGTCAAAGCGTACTACAGATAGATCATATCATTATGGAAAACCCTTACTCTATCCTGCCCATGCATAACCTTATAGAAGAATCTAATTGAATCATTTCTATAAAAAATTATTTCCTAATATACAATACATTATTTAATTCATTTGATGTAAGTATAATTCTATCCCTACCCATCACATCATAATATTCTCATAATAATGTATGACACATATAAAAATATATATCAATAATAAACATGAAATTAATCGATGAGAAAATAAGGGGTTCAATAATGAGTTCAAAATGTTTATATCAATGAATGAGCTTTTATATACAACAAAGAATAAGTAAAAAATAATTTTATACATTAAATTGTATCAATTATAGAGAAAATATTATAGTTCAGGAAGAGGAAAATATTGAACACATGAGTAATCAATGATATGTTTGGTAAATAATGTCTTTATCCATAATGAATGGAGGTAGATAAGAAATCATCTAAATGAAGTAAAAAATAAGCATATATCTAGAAGGAGAAAAAATAAGGAAAATTAAAATACATTTATATGGTTTTTTATAAGAATCATGAAGAAAAGATAGAGGAAGAGAGGATAAACCCAATAGAAACATTAGAGTTTAAGAGTCTACTTACATTAGTTCTCATTTTTTCATTATATTTAAAACTCACGTATAATAAAATTTTGTTTATTAAAACATTTATCCAGAGTTTTATTTTATTCATATATGTAATTATTTATAAATTATAACCATTAAATTTTATTTTTTTATTATTTATTAAAGGTAAAATGATTTTATGACAGGTTATTTTGAATTATTCTATTTTTATTTTTATGTCATGTTCTTTTTTTTAATTAATTAACCATCCATCAAATTAACACTAGAAGAATAAAATACATTAAAATACATTTTAAGAATTATACATAGGTTACACTAACTATACATAAATATGGTGATGTGTAGATAATTGAAAACATCCTCATTTGTGGAAAACATACAATTAATATACCATTATCAAAGAGGGAAATATGCATAATACATATACCTTATAAATATTTTATGATAACTATGTATTTCCATAAAAAAATTATTTAACGTTATATAATCTACCATAAATATCCATGGAGGCTATAACACATAATGAATTGAAAAAATCCTCATTGGTGAATGAAACTTTCCATTAATATGTCATTTGCAAAGGGGTGTATATATATTATAAATTGATTAAAATAGTTTTACCATATCATAAGAACGTATATATTTTTTATACTTGCGAATAAATTAGTTTACTAAGTTATAAAATAAAAATATATTAGGAGAGTATAAAGAAAAATGAAAACATGTGGATGTAATATTTACCTCTTCTTTGACTATTACTCCTTATTTATGAAACTAAGTCCTTGAGAGATTCAAGTTGGATGAAACCAGAATATCTCTAAATATCATAGAGTTCAAAAGAAAATAGAATTTTGTATAGTGTGGTTAGTTATATGTTTTTGGGAAGTGAGTTTTCATGGATGTTAGAATGCATGTTTATACATGGGGGGGTTGTTTGAGTTAAAATAATTATTTTTTGTAATGAATAAAATATTTTTTGAAGAACAAGGCATGTATTATTGGTCTTATTTAGGACTATAAATAGTATTTGACTAAAAATATAATTTTTATGAGCTTGAAACCATAAAAATAAAACATTTGATTATTTATACAAAATATATAAAGAAAAAATGAATTTTTTTAATAGAATAATTTAACTTTTCAAGGTTTATAAATAATTTTTTCGATTTTCAAATTGAGATTATTGATTCTGAATTTATTTATTATATTATTAAAATTATTTTGGATTAATATAAAAATCAATTAATTTATTATGTCATTATTACATCAATCTTACATCTTAAAATATATAATATTTGAAAAACATTAATCTTTTCTAATCAGAAAATATTCATTTTATTTATAAGGATACCAGACAAAAACTCTTTATTAAAAATATTTACTTATACATTCATTAGTTTAAATAATTTAAATATTTTTTTATAGTACTCTAATATTTATGTTAACTTTTTTTATTCATAGTAAATATTATCTGCATGTCATATATCTATTTTATTTTTCATTTTTTAATACAAATTGTCAAGATACTATTCCAATAAGGAGATTACTATTCCAATAGTTAAATGACTATAATAATGGTTACATTTACTTTATACTTTCTATAAATACCAATTATTTTCTTTATTAACTATTTACTCAGTTTCCTCTCTATTTTCTCTAATTGTTTTTATAAAAATCTAATCACATTACTAATTTTTTTATTTTGGTTAACATAGTTTTTAATGGGAGTGATATTTCAGGGAAACCATGAACCGTTGAATTTTCCGATTCTACTAAGGTTGATTATTTTTTTATCATTTTAAACTTATACGATTTAAAATTTTATAGGTTTTATTTATCCTTCATATGTAATATTGTATATTGATAAAAGAAAGTAATATTCTTTCATTACATGGTGCATGTATTTTATATTATACATTATACACACATATATTAAGACAGAGAATTTCATATAGAAAAATATGGGTCATCACAACATTCATCTTAAAAAAGTAATGTTTTATGATTTTGACATATACCATTCCTTATGATGTGGTGATATTATAAAACAACTACTTATAAGATTTTCATACAATACATTATGGATATATCATATGGATTTGATTAACAGTACTGTAAAAATCACATGGTAGTCCTATATTTCATTCAGGTAGTTGAATAATGGGTGTTAATGTCTGAATAACATCCATATAAAAGATATAATTTATTATAAATGTTTCATATGATGAGAAATATACGATAATTAAATGAAATTATATGATAAATGTATACACATAATCATTCTAATTTTGAAACATGATTATAACTATTGGAATTACTATAACCATTCATAACATTTGGGTATATTCAATAATGTATTTCGAGCGTTATCTCAGACCTATAAATTGGGATCAAAGGACAATCAAATGGAAAACCTATCTTCTTCTATATATTCTCCCTATAAAATCTCTATTTTCATTATTCATTTTCTTATAAACAAACTATCTTATCAATATGGGAAGGAGAATCCCACCCAAATTTTGGGTGATTCATTTGGCCTATTAATACACCATAGTGGAAAAATTCCTTTGAAGTATTCTCATGGATCTTCATGAAACATGTTGTTTAATAAAAGAGGATAGACTATCTATGGTGTAACATACCCACTTATTCTTAATTTTTTTTATTATACAAGATTTTTGATTCATATCATATAGATCTTTGTTATTGGGTTTCTTAAGGACCTAAACTATTTGAATAAATGTTATTTAGTCCTTAGACACCCATCATCCACATATTATAGTCTATCAAGATATTTTTTTTACCATTTTAATGGTAAACATATCCATGTCATGGTACTCTATGGTAGAATTGTTTTCATCAAACTTATCTATTAGAATTATCAAAAATTTATTGATTATTGTATAATTTCCAAGAACTAATCTATAAATTTTAATTGAGCTAATGATTTTTGTAAACTTTAATGAAGATCCCATACATTGATTTTATTTCTACCATATTGATATCCTCTAATTTAGTGTGACATATTTATAATCATGACTACCATACTTGGATATCTATTTCATAAATAATATAAATATTTCTCTAAAATTACATTAACTATTTTCAATCCAATTAATCAAGTCTACTCTTTCCTAGAGAGGGATTAATGTGATGCATTTTTTAATCTCCTATCTGCTTAATCATTTTATTATTTAGAAAATAAATGGATAAATCAAATTCAATAACATGGAAAAAATTATTAGTGATGACTAGAATGGCCAAGCCAAGAGATAGATGATATAGAGACATTCTCTCTTTACATAGATGATTTTTATTTCTATTGAACATGAGAAATCTCTTATTGATTATGGAATTTATACTCTATAATGTAAAAGTTATTCAAAATATTCCATCAATATAAAACAACTTGTATCATGTAGAATAACCTTTCTATGATTCCAAATAATGTTCCCCGTGAAACCACTATAAGATTCACTAATAGGGGGTGAATCATTGTGACCAACAACACTTTCCTTCAAATCCCAATAGTGTTCTTGTTTTAAGAATGAGATCAATTAACGAAGAAAAGTGTTAATAAAAATAAATATATTTAAAAATAAAACACATATCATGATATATTTTTATAGGGTTACTGACTATTTTAATATAGTGGATCATCCTTGGGGTACCTTTATTCTCCTCTCTAATAGAAAATATATTCTCTCTAGAATTATCCTTGAAATATTTAAACTATTATCACTAATCTATGTCCAAACCTTCCATGAAAATACATAATATATATATATATTAAACTTAACCAAGATGTAGTGAGTGATGACCATGGATTTGTACAGTTGATCAAACAAGAATACAAAAAACCATGGACAGGTATCCCATATATTCTATGAATATCAAAAACTATTTCCTCACCCAATTATATTGAACTTATATCAAAACTTGGTAAATGTGACCATGATGTGTTATCATTATTCAAAACATCTATAATGAAATTATTAAAACTGTGATGACCAAGAAAACTACTTTATTAAAATTATTATGTGGTGATAAAACCATGATCATTTTATAATCTAATGGATGCACTAAAGATCCAAATTATAATTCTAAAAAACCACAACCAGGTTAACCATGATAATTTCTAATATGGATATTGAAAAAGTTATGGACACCCCAATCTCTTTTTATCTTCCCCATGGAAACTTTCTAAATCTACCAAATACTACAAGCACTTACAAAATTTTTTTCCCCTCAACTATTTGTTGGATATTTTGATACACTAACCATGATGTGGTTTTGTGATTACCATAGTGTAGTTTAGGTTTTCGTAGTAATTAAACATTAAATATTAGATCCTTCATATCTTATTGATCCAACATAAATCCATGAAAATGTTGAAAAATAAATTAAACATGAAATTTACAAAAAAAAACTCCCAAATGATCAACTTAAGAAGATAATGATAGAATGATATTAAATTGTGAATTATGTAAACACAATAACATTTGAGAAAATAATTTTTTTGATATTTATCTAACCATATATATAAAGACCAAAATTATAATGAATAATAAAAAATTTGGTTATTTATTTTTTACATTCTCATTGGGGAATTTTATACTTTTGTTGCTAGACATATGTCTCTTGTTATAAGGATAATATTCTATAGGGGACTGTCAACTATAATGGTTGATATTCACTAATTATTTGATGTCTTGTTGATACCTTACAATTGAGAATTTGAAAATCCACAATGGAATAAATAACTGAACATGGGTATTATTTTCCCCACAAAGAAAAACAAAAAGAAGGTGGAAAGATTTCACGGATCTTGTAAGCCTCAAAATGATAGGAAATCATGATGACTTCAAAAGGTCACAATAAGGAGTCAAGCATAGCATATAAATTATAGAAGATCCCATAGATACCCTTTTACAAGTTTTATACACTTTCTAAGGTATCCCAAACAATTACTAGTCACGCGGGGTTTTCCAAATGAGCACCTCAAAATCACGTGACTTGTCAATTGGATAGTGACTAACAACCATCCAAAAATACTTGTAAAATAGTGAGTAAAATATAAAAAGGTTAGAGGATTTTGAACATAAAAACATTATTCGATGTGACCGATGTGGTTCTCAATACACCACAAGGATATAGCGACATGTCCACCTCACTATGCGAGAGACCACTAGCATGTCACCCTCACCACATGAAGGTCTTCAGTTATGTCCAAGTAGTCCGACAATTCCCATTTGACTACAAAAGAAAAAAAGTGGGTTTTTTCTATGATAATGATCACACATAACCATAATACCCATTTATGGTCAAGAAACACTTCATTGATTTAGAGAATGATTGTATTAGAAAACACTCATGCAAACTTGTTAGACCCCATTCCCTTGTAATATACACGAGGAAATAAAAAGTGGGAAAGTAGGGAGCCTCTTGAAGTCATGAATGTCATTTGATGTGACCCCTTCAGTTCACAAGAGACTACAAAAGAACCCAATGATCTGTTAGCCTCCTCGCACGATATCCCACATACATGTCACCCTCACTATGAAAAGGGTTTCATACATTTCCAAGTAGTCTTTCACTCCCCATTCAGTTTCATAAGTAAAATAAAAGGGTTTGTCCATGAAATGATTTTGCATTACCGCATGAACCTTTTTTGGTTGCGGGACTCATTATATATGGGGATAATGATTTTATTATACAAAACTCATGAAATATCACAATATCCTCAATCCTTTGACAAATAAAAGATGGAAATGAAAGGAAAAAAGTTTGGATCATCTTGTTGTTGTAAATATCTCGTGACACAGCCATGTTGTCTGTGAAACACAAAAAAAATACCTAGATACATGTACTCCTTATTGCACAAGAGCCCATAGAAATTTCAACCACATCACATGAAGGCCCCCTAACAATCCACATTTGTCTCATAGAATGTACCAGATAAGGTATATGAGGTCATGAGAAAGCCTTTCATTAGGCATTCAGATATCTTGAAGGATGTTGGATATATCATCTAGATAATATGAAATACCCTTGGAAAGTACACATGATTAGAAAATACCACCGAAATTTTCTATAATTCAATAAATGAGCCATTAATGTGATGTTATTGTGGTCATTGAAATCATGTGATACCCCTAGGATCATGAAAAATGAATGAAATCAAAATCCCTCCACAAAATCCATCCAAAATTTGAAAAATTCATGTTGTAAAAAGAGAAAAATAAATATGGTGGTGAGGATTATAAACCCCCATAACATTAAAAATGAAAATAGAATATCTTTAGATCCTAAAACCAGCATACCCGAGTACCATATTAGATTACATAGATGTCATTATCTTGCGATCAGAATGGTTTCTATCAGGTTAAGTCTGTGGAACAACCTAGGAAATCATGCGATACACATATGCACTTCTAGTGATCAATCATATATCATGTGAAGGACTTCTAACCAGTTATGAGAAGGATATACCACATATCATCTAAATCACATGATAAATAATCAAGCTGACATTGAAAAAATATAATTCATATTTAATAAAAGGCTTTAATAAAGACTAAAAAGAAAGAAGAATTATTCAAAGAACATATATGCTAATCCTCATGTGCTTCTCATGAACCACATAGGTCATGTGATAGAAATAGTACATGTTTCTTTGATCACATGACACTCATCTGGTATACTATTTCGATCATGTAAAGTATGCTGGATATGTTAGAGCAAGTCTCATGGATCCCCCCTAGTAATAACACTTGATTCTTACCAAAACCTCTAGGATCTACATCCAGACATTGAAATGACCTTTATATGTTTCTTCCAATTCATATATTGGTACTATTACACATAACATGGTTCAAATGATGAAACCAAGGAACTTCAACTAGTTCTCACAATGACCTCTATACAATCCAACCAGATCTAATGAGGCCCTCCCAGGCATGTCAAAGAGATCATACAATGGAATCCGAAAATGTCATCCAATAAAAGAATCACCCTTTAGAAATGTAGAAATAACTCTCATGACACCCTTTAGGTGTTTTATCTAAATTTCATGATGAAATTGGGTAAAGTCATCCGGACCATGCGACACCCTCTTAGATTGTCAACAACGATTTTGCGTTGGAAGCCAGGATCTTCCAGACAGGTCTTATGATGTATTATGTACAAGTTAGCCATATCATTTTATTATCTTGGGAAATGTATAAAATATAATCCAACATGCCAAAACATACCACAAAATGTCATTTAGGAAATCAAGACATGTTAGCAAGACAATCAAACAGGCAAAGGTAGACAAGAAACCTAGGAAAAGCATACATCATAGGACATGTTAACCTTATCCAACCCACATATTAGGTTAACCTCACTATGTGATCCCCGATATACTTTAAATATGATGAATTTTATTCCTAGTATAATAAGGAAAAGTAGGAAACTTCATTAGGATGAAGATCCATATTATACAACCAAATGGTTGTCCTAGTACATAAGTATCGCATACATAGGTAGTAAGACCGGGCATTATCCAAACCTTTTTTTCCAAAATAAGCATAGATCATGTGTTCTTATGGAGTCTCAATGATCATACTCTTTTTAAAGGGTATCCTCATGGTGTAATCCTCGATCAACGACATAATATGATTTGTTCCCACTATTAGGTCAACCTCAGTGTGTATGCTCCAATACACTAAACTATAAGAAAACTGAATCCTTCCATAATTAGGATATCACTAGTATAAATGGAGGTTTTCACAACACTTTTATTCCAATGGTTTTATAAAACTATTGGGATAGGATGACTACAACAATGGTATGAATAAACCATTGCTCTACTTCCTTTATAATCATCCTTTCCCAACGGTTTGAGTAAACCATTGAGAAGGATTTAATTTTTCTTATGTATACCAATGGTTTTTTAAAACTCTTCGGAAATTTTACTCCCAAATAGACAAAAAATATAGTTCCCCCAATCCATGAAATCTCATCCCTAAACTGAAGCTCTCATGAAGCTACCTCTTTACCCAAGTCTACGAAACTCGTTCCACCCAATAGATCCATCTTCAATCAAGAAATTTTATTTTTCTACACTTCAAATATGTCAGTTAGTCCTTAGTTTTAATGTTCTGCATCTATTTTTTTGTTTTTTGTTTTTATTTTTCCTAAAATAGAGGTCTGTGTGGTATATTGAATGGTATAACCAATAAGTGAACTTTGATTTGTTTTCTATTTTTGTTCTACACTTCAAGTGTCATTATTGTGAGAATCACATTTATTTGAAGTCTTCATATGCACTCTTTATGTGTAGAGTTAGTGAACCATATGAAGTAATGGAGGTGCTGGTGAGATGTATCCACACTCAGAGATGGTAAAGGGTCTGTTTAGTCATATTGTATTGAGGTGGCTAACGAATATAATGATGATCCATGTGAAGAAATTGGGAATGGTTTGGGTAGTGGTGTAAGTGGTTTTCCATTTTTTAGTGGGGTGATATGGTAGTTTCTATGGACTTTATTTTAGTTGAAAATTGGATTTGGATTTTGAATTTATAGTTTTTGTTCAATGAATCATTGGAAGGGTTGTGATATTGAGGATGAATTGGTTATAGTTTTGGTGATGTATTGGAATCATGATGTTGGTTAGATTGGGTATAGGTAATTTTCAAGGTATTATATGAGTATTCCCTCCTTGAAAACCCCCACCCTCTACCCCTAGACACCCCCAACCCCATGGACACCCCACCCCCGGGGCAGCCCCCCTCCCCACCACCCTAGACACCCTTCTGGACAACCCCCCCCCCTCCCCTCCACCCATTGGATAGCCCCCACCTGACCTTCTCACCCCCACTTCACCTCCTGGACACCCCCAATCCACTGGACACCCCACCCCCCCCCCAGAAACCCCACCCCCTAGACACCACTCAACCCCCATGGAATTCCCCTCCCCCACCCCTGGACATGCCCACCCCTAGACACCCCCCCCTAGACACCCACACCCCCTGGACACCACCCCCCAACCCCACCCCCTTCGGAAGCCACCCCACCCCTTGGACACCCCCACCCCTTGGACACCCCCACCCCCCAGAAACCACACCCCCTAGACACCCCACCCCCTTGGATACCCCCCCCCCAGACACCACCCCACCACCTGGGCACCCCCACCCCTTAGACACCCCCACCCCATTGGATAGCCCCCACCCCTGGACATCCCCAACCCCCTGGACACCCCCACCCCCTGGACACCCCCACCCCCTGGACACCCCACCCCCTGGATAGGCCCCCACCCCTTGGACACCCCCACCCACATGGACACCCCGCACCCCCCTTGGAAAGCCCCCCCCCCTCCAAACCCCCTGGACACCCCTAGAAACCCCTCACCTCTTGGAATCCCCCACCCTAGGGAAAAACCCACCCCCTGAATAGCCCCCACCCACTAGACATCCCCACCCCCTCGGATAGCCCCCCCAACCACTGGACACCCCCACCCCCTGGACACCCCCACCCATGGTCACCCCCCACTCCCTTGGACATCCACCACCTCCCTGGATAGCCCCCCACCCCCATAGACCCCCACCCCCTTGGACAACCCCCCATGAAAACCGCCCCACCCTCTGGACACCCCCACCCCCTGGACACCCCAACCCCTTAGATATCCCCCAACCCTGGATATCCCCCACCATGGAAATCCCCCACCCCCTTGGACAAACCCCACCCCTTGGAAATCACCCACCCCTTGGACTCCCCCACCCCCTGGACACCCCCACCACCTGGACACCCCCAAACCCTAGACATGCCCACCCTCATAGACCCCCCACCCCTAAACACCCCCACACAATGAATACTTTGACTTTTAGAATTGGGTGTTATGAAATCTCCTAATTTTTCAAAATATTTTCCTTTTTTATAATCAATAACTAATTTTTAAAACTTTCTTTACATATTCTATATCTTTGATGAAAGGAATTAACTTTGTAATATATTTAACAATGTTATATTAGTTCCATGGTGTCCTCAAGTATGTGATAAATGAACAAATTCAAAAACACATTTCACTTCAAATTTAGGCACACATAACCAAATTAATATATCTTCACATTGTTCTAATGATATGGGATCAACCCTAGAATAGTTCACTATATGAACTAGAAACCCCTTCCTTTATGGATTCTAAAATGGAGATAGATTATCCAATTTGGACGAAAAATTTCAATCTCATCATTCTAAATCTCAATATACTTGGAATCATGCTTCTTTTCCCTGTGGAACCTTCATCTTATGACACGGAACTCTTCTTAGTTCCATTTAATCGTTTTTGAATCATGATACACATATATTCCCTTGATGTTTCAATCCTTGAGGAATTTTTTACCATCATTTTCAGATTATATTTCCTATTTATTCAGAATAGATATTATGAATGTCACTCAAATAAACTACTAAAATATAAAATTTCATTGATCTAAAATTCACTCAACTTCTGAATAATTCTACTCCACAAGTGTACATGATCTTGTACACACATGTAATGTTTTTCAAAGATATTCAAAACCTTACTTGAACTTTTTTTTGTCACAAAACACTCTCTAGATGTCACGTGATCAAGTTATTACATAGTTTATTGAATACTTGAGAACAATTGGATTATTCTCCTTCAAAGGCTCGTGGATTTGAAATCTCTCCATCTCTTAGAGATGATATGTATAGGACACTCAAAATTCTCCCATATATTATATTTGTTATCTCAATATGTACGAGTTTCATGGTATTATATTTATCATTGAATCCAATATCATAGATTTATATTAATTTATAGTATTTTGTCATAAATATAGTATTTTGTTATCTTTTATATTTTGATTCTCATATTGAGTACTGTGTCGATTATAGTTTCATATAAAGTGAAAAATTATCATTTAAATAAATATATTTTTGATTAAAATTAAATATTATTTAATTTATTTTGATTAAGTATCTTACAACAATTTTTTTATAGAATTTATAGAAGTTGGATGTATGAAACTGATGGAATCTCAAGCGATTTTCAAAAAAAATTGGAGAGATTTTTAGAATTTTCATTTCACAAATCGTTAGATAGTGTTCACATAAACTTCCCATGTAAAAATTGTGTTGGAATACCTTATTTGAGCTATGATGAAATCAACTACCACATAACCAAAAATGTTTCTCAAGAAAACTACTATGTGTGGTATCAAAATGGGGATAAAATCAAATATCAAATTACTGATGATCCAAATGAGAGGATTAGATTGATGAATTTTTTATATGAACAGTTTACATTTCTTCGTCATCATGAAAAAGAAAAGATTCCAACCCAAAATGACTTCGATATGAGTACACATGATGCATCTAATTAAAATGATGATGTTTTCAGGGTGAAAAATTTGAATGATGCTGCCATGACTCTAGTATATCAACAATACAGTAAAATGGAAAATGTGGAATTTCTAATTTGATTGTTTCATGGGAAAACTATGTATGGGATTTCTAATACAATCATCGTTTACATTCTTACCTTCTTACCTTCTTGAAGGACTTACATCTAGATGATGCAGATATTCCCTCATACCACTATATGGAATTGAAGTTATTTGAGGAACTTGTATTTTCAAGAAAAAAATTCATGATTTCCTAAAACATTTCAGTTTATTAAGGGATTAAACTGCTAAAATAAATGATTGTATAAATTGTGGCACATGCCACTGGAAGCCAAAAGTTGATGGAAAACTATCTCGTGTGCCATAGAATGTAAGGTGTACCTTTCCATTGATCGCCAGACTCTAGAATATTTTTATGTATGACGAAATAACAATAAAAATGGGATGGCATGATGCTAAGAGAAATAATACTAATGATGAGTTGGTTAACCCTGCAGATGGATTTTCTTGGTAGAGATTTGATGCTTAATATCCTAATTTTGCAGCTGATGTGCATAATGTGAGGCTGAGTCTTTCATGTTATGGTTTTAATCCGTTTGGGAAGATTCTTATTTTGCGCATCACATGAATAGTTTTTATACAAATTTATAACCATCACCCATGGTTGTGTATGAAAAAACCTTTCACTTTCATGAGTATACTCATATCTTGTCATTATAAACCTAACAATGATATATATGTATACATGCAACCATTAATTAAAAATATGAAACTTCATTGGGATGTGGGTGTGCACACATACGAAGCATGTTAAAAAGGAATATTTTAGATGCATGTTGTGCTTATGTGGATGATAAATGATTTTCCTTCATATATAATGATGTCTAGATGGAGCATGAAGGGAAAACTATCATGTCTTATTTGTATGATGAATACATGATCTAGAATAATGAAACATTGCTTTAGTTTCAGTTTTATAAGGCATCAAAGATTATTGAAAATGGACCATTCATATATAAATAATCATCCAATATTTGACAATACCATGGTAATTGATGATCCACCTCAGTGTATGTCTGGAACTGATGTGCTTAATGAATTGAAAGATTTCATTTTTTCATTCAGGAGGGTTAAAATTTATTCTAGAAAGAGAATGAATATTTCTACAGAAACCTATTACAATTGTAAAAAAGAGAGGTATATTCTTTGATTGTCCTTATTGGTTAACCAATTTGTTGCATCATTTCATAGACATAATTCACATTGAAAAGAATATATGTGAAATATTGCTTTTTATTATTCTAAATGTTAAGGGAAAAAAGATGATTTACGATCTCGACATGACTTGGTGGATTGGGGAATCAGACTAGAATTTCATCATATTCATATCAGTGAAAATAAATGGAAAGTTCCATGTGATTTTAATGTGATTAAACCTATATAAAAAACAAATTTTTGAAGAACTATATACTATTAAAGTTCCTGATGGAAATTCAAGCAACATATCTAAATGGGCCAACAGAAGAGAGTTGAAGTTAAAATATTTTAATACTCATGATTATCACATCCTTCTAAATGAGTTGATTCCAATAGAAACCCGTCATATTTTCTCTAGTAATTTAAGTGTGGTTGTTATTCGGTTGTTCCATTTTTTTAGAGATCTTTGTGCTAAGTAGTTGTCAAAGTATTTCTTCCGAAAAATGTTGGCAGATGTCCCATTAATTTTGTGTGAGTAAGAGAAAATATTTCCTCCATCATTTTTCACATACAGGCTGCATCTGACTATCCATATTCCAATTGAAATACTTCTCAAAGGAACTATTTATTTTCTTTGGATGTATCCAAATGAATGAAATATTTACACCTTTAAGTCTTATGTTTGAAACAGGAATCACCCCGAAGGCTCTAACATGAACGACTACTTAGATCAAGAATGTATGGATTTATTCTCTATGTATTTATTTAATATTACTAAAAGAATGAACAGAACAATGAGAAATGGATAATAATTGTGTAAGAATATTGAATCCAGTTTTCCATCACTTCCTCAAACAAGTGAAATTCTTGGGCCATATAAATTGACGACATTAAGCATTGAAGAGCGGGAGATGGCACATCACACAATTTTATTCAACTGTCGTTTGTTCGATGAATATATTAGGTATGTAAATTGAATATATATATCTTATATACATATATATATATATATATATGTGTTAAACTATTCCTTTTTTATCTAAATAGAACATAAAACAATGATAAATAGAAAGAATCAATCTTTATCTTTGAGAAGGAGGGAGACTTTTTATAACAAAGATTTTTCTACTTGGTTAAAATTTAAGGTAAAAATAGTACTATTTAAAATAATTAAATAAATATTTAATTGATTTTTAAAATCATTAATATTTTTGGTAATGAGTTTTCCTACTGACTCTGTCTCTGAGGAAATAATACCTTTGGATTTTGGTCATAATATTGTGGTTTGTGTCTATAAATAAATTGTTATCAATGGGTAAAAATAAATTATCACTAAATGAGAAAAGAAAATTAGAACACAACATGATGGTGTTTTTTTCACTGCCATAATAGACTATTAGGCTAGTGCATCAAATAGTATATTCTGATTTAAAAATATAAGTTATTAAAGAGTCATTGAATAAATAATATTATTGGATTATTACTCTCATGGACAAGTCATGATGATGAAATGCAAATGTTTTGATTTAATGAAGAGCCAAGGAAAATTTATTGATGATTTTTGATGAATCAAACAGCTCAATTTTCAGAGTTTACTGTGAATATGAAGTTTTGGTGGGAAATATATAGAATCATATATCCATATTCCCAATTATTTTGGTTTAACTCGACTTGGGTTGTTAAGGTTGGTACTATTCAAATTGGTTTAACATTATTTTCAAACATGTTGTATCCAACTTGACCATTATGTGAATTTTCAATGTTTATTGGTTGCAATTTTATTTTAATTTAATTTTCTAATTTGGAATTAAACTGTATTCAAACCTAAAAAACCAACATTTATAACTTATTGAACATTTCAATGCTTTATTAAACATGTATAAAATTAATATAACTCTAAAAACTCCCTTTAACATTTCTCCAGATAATGAACATGATGGGTTTTCTTCTTCTTCCAAACTTGTATAGAAACTTGTATCATCTACCTAGGCTAATGAAATTAAATTTTTCCTTAATTTCAACATGTTCTTTACCACTTATGAATCTGGAAGATATATTATCCTTATTCATATGTTTATATCACCATTTCCAACTGTCTTAAAGGTTTAATCATTAATAATATATACTTTGCAGAATTTTCTAGAGGCATAATTCAGTATGCTCTCTTTATTGGTTTTCAGTGATATAAATCCTCATAATCAATATTCCATGTTTTTAATGGACTGGAGACACTTAGTAAATAACCATTATACTCAAAATTAAATTTCTTTATTATATCTTCTATGATTTATTAAAATCATTATATATTTATTCAATCTCACCCATAATAATGGATAGTTTAATTATACATGAATCCCCCTATTCCACCTCATATATTTTGTATTTTGGGATACACATTACTTATCCTTTTATAATTACCTTCATATTTGTTTTCAAATTCAAGAAATGAAAATAATTGAATAGAGGTGATGAAAAAAGATGATTGAAAACAGTCGTCGCATGGCTGATATGGGTGTTGCACCACTCGTGCCTGTATTGAGTATTTTATTTAATATATATATATATTTAAATAATATATAATGTCAAGTGATTAAATTTGTTTTAAACCATTTTTTAGGATCCACCTCTTAGGGGATAATTATTTGATGTGCATCCTAGTAGTGGTCCCAGTACTAATGTCAGCGGTACGAGGGGGGGAGGGTACGAGAGCTAGGTGATATGGTCGGTGTACTCGATTAGACCATGCCCCTCCCACTGTCATACCATCTATCCCACATTCTAATCCTAGTGTACCATTAGGGACACACACAATATTTAGGCCTCACATGTTTTTACCACACTTTATATATGATTCTCCTCACCTTTCTTTACCAAATTCGATGATTATTCCCACTCCCTGTCCATCATTCAGCTAGCCATCCATTCCATCTTATTTTATTTATACTTACTTCTCTCCGAGTTCCTAGATTACATCTTCTTCAACTCCTTCTAATCCACATTCTATCCCTATAGAGAATTCACTGGGACCCACTCCACCTGTATAGGGTGTTCCTTCAGTTCCTGTGGATCCAGCGGCACCCATCGATCAGACTGCCGTAGGTATATTTATAAAACACTAACAAATTTTTATACCATTATTTATTTTCATTATAAAATTTATTGATAAAATATGTTTTCCCATTCTTAATAGATACATCTACTGATATAAGGTGGGGCAGGGGAGAACATGCATGTGTGCAGTGTGGAACCACTGTATGTAGTAAATGTTGGAATATAATGAAGATAATCAAATGATTGAAAAAATAGGGCATCAATGTTGGAGTTTTTTGGGGATGCTTTCCAAATATGCTAACATCATTATTGTTATCCTGCTATCATGGAGACAACTTCCAAATGAAGTCAAGGATAATTCTTGGGTAGAGATATCTGCAAAAAAATCTCTTGAATTTAATGCAATATTCTTTTATTTATATGTATTAATATTTGTGTGTCAGCTTCGGTTTAATTTCCCTGATAGTGAGGGTGGATGAACATCACGCCTAAAGGTTTTAGGTGATATTTTGAGAACCTATAAGCATGAGTTGTATATTAGATGGCGTGATAGAGTTGGAACATAGTTATAGGTAGTACCTGTGGTGGATTATTATCCTATATATTAGTATCGGTAGATGACTACTCATTGGATGACAATCCAGTTTAAGGTATTAATCACATTTAAGGTATTTAAATGAAAATTTTCATTTTATTAATTAATATTATCATTTTTATTATTTAATTTTATTTAGGATTCATCCCTGAGAAATAAAAAACCTTGATTCTAAAAAATACCTACACACATTGGGACATACTATGATGTCAAATCATGAGAGGATGCAAGTATGATAGGTGTTTATAATTTTTCTTCACGAATTTCACTTTCAATTGTTTCCTCCATAATTTATGTGTTCTTAAAGATTCCATATAATTTTAGTTATGAAATTAATTATAAATAAAAAAATTTTAATTATGGTTTCCTACATTCAATTTCATTGTAGAGGAAAACATTGAATATTGAAGGATGTGTGCCTCGAGAAAAATTGTTTTGCACGAGCAGAAGGAAACAATATGTAAGTGTGGTTAATGAACTAACTTATCAGCAGATTTTAAGATTTAATTTTTTTGATTTAATATTTTAATATCTATTTTTTAACATAATAATAAATTTATATTTGTAATAAGTTGCTTTAGAGGCCCTTCATGCCCAGGAACCTGACAATTTTGGGCCAATTGTTCATTTACATCACGTATTGGGTGATGATCACCCTAGAAGAGTTCGCTGCCGACCTTGGAAGAATATAATCTTAGTGAGGTATTGGCCCTCCAAAGGTACAATTTTTAGTGCCATTGAGTTCTATTAGGTTAAGGCACATGCCGAACAGACTGAAAAAAAGGCCATAGAGATGACAAAATGGTCTGCTAGGGAAAAAACTGCATTTATTAAATTGATGGAATTTTAACATCCAAAAATTCTACCAGAGGACACCATATATTTTGATGAATATATTTCATCGATGAATTATATATATGGTGAAACGGGTGGAAATTATAGTGGTGTTCACGATGACGTCATTCATAGAGATGATGATCGCGATGAGGAGGAAGAGGTGGAGGAGGAGGGAGAGGGGGAGTCCGAGGCAGAGGAGGAGGGTGAGGAGGAGGTCGAGGTAGAGTATGAGGGTGAGGAGGGTGTTGAGGAGGGAAAGGATGATGATGGGGACAACGATGAGGATGAGGATGAGGCTAAGGATTATGGTGATGAAAGTGATGGTGATGAGGGGCAGATAGATCTGTTACATTTTTTACTGATATTACTGACTTTTGATGTTTGATGATTTTTTGTGCCTAAATATATGTGTGATTAGGTAGGTAAAATTATCTTTGTTTCATCATATATAAATTAAAAACTTTACTTGATGATTTGGTGTGACTGAATATATGTGATATTGATTCACCCCACCCCTAGACACCCCCACCCCCTTGGATACCCCCCACACCCCTAGATAGCCCCCACCACCTAGACACCGCCACCCCTGTGGAAACACCCACTAGACAACCCCCACACCCACCCCCACATGATGGATACCCTACCCCCCTGGACAGCCCCCAACCCCTAGACCCCCCACCACCATTCACACACTCCCTAGATAGACCGCCACCCCCAGGACCCCCACCGCTTGACAGCCCCCCACCCCCGAGATACCCCTACCACCTTGGACATCCCCCAGCCCACCCCCTGGACACCCCTGCCCCCTAGACATCCCCCAACACCTTGGACACCCCCAACAACTAGAAAACACCCCCACCACTTGGAAACCCCGCCCCTAGACACCCCCATGGGCACCCCCACCTCCCCCGGACAATGCCACCACACCTGGACACCCCCAACCCCGGTACACCACCCCACCCCATGGACACCCCCACCCCCTCCTTGTACATCCCCCACCCCCTAGATAGCCCCCACCCCCTGGAGAACCCCACCCACATGGAAAACCCCCAAGACATCCCCACCCCCTAGACACCCCACACCTTTGGAAAATCCCCATGGACACCACCAACCCCATGGATAGTCCCCACCCCCTTGACACCCCCACCCCCTTGGACACCCCACACCCTTGGACAACCACACACCCCCATGGATAGACCCCCCACCCTAAACACCCCCACCCCCTAGACACTACCACCCCCTAGCCACCCCCACCGTATAGGATAACCCCCTGGACACCCCCACCCCCGGGACACCACAAACCCCTGGACACCCCACACCACTTGGGGAGAACCCCACCACCTTGACACTCCTACTTCCTTGGACAACACCCAACCCCTTGGCTATCCCCCACCCCCTAGAAATCCCCACCCAGCCCCTAGATATTTCCCTTAGACAGCCCCCACCCCTGGACACCCCCTCCTCGTGGATAACCCCCACCCTCCTAGACAACCCAACCCCCTGAACACCTTCACCCTCGTGGACCCCCCCCCCCACCTAACACCGCTAGACACCACCCACCTCATAGAAACCCCCACCCCCTGGATACCCCCACCCCCTGCACACCCCACCCCCTTGGAAAACCCCCTGGAAACCACCCCGCCCCCTGGAAACCCCCACCCCCTTGGACAGCACCCCCACCCTTGGACACCACCCCACCCCTAGACAACCCCCATCCCTGTATCCCCCCCACCCTAGACACTCCCAACCCCTGGAAACCGCCACCCCCCTGGACCACCCCCCTTGACACCCCACCCCCTTGGACATCCCCTCCCCACCCCCCTGAACACCCCACCCACTAGACAACCCCAACCCCTTGGACAACCCCCACCACCCAGAACAGCCTCCACCCCCTGGACAACCCCCCGTACACCTCCACCCCCTTGGAAAGCCCCCCACCCCCTTGGAAAATTATATTTTTGGAAGTAATTTATCCATTTTCATATCTAATTACATGTGAAAAGTATTAGTCAATCTCCAATCACACTAACTTCATCTAAAATTACCCATGCCTATGAATTCAATTCTGAATTCATATTCTATATACCATATTTTTTAGGCCATATTAGTCATATTTTGTATTCCATATTAGTTATATTCTATTCTTTATGCTATATTAGTCATTTATCCATATTTTTTATACCATATTTTTTAATACAATTTTGTATTCCATATTCTATATATGTTATAAATAATTAAATACTGTAGGTAATGAATTCTAAATTTTATACATTGTACATAATTCATAATTATGTATGTAATTAATAATTAATTTTGTATGTGTTATTCATTCATAATTCATAATTCAGTGCATAATTAATTCTTTATGTATTTAATTGAGAAATAAATTCTTAATTTTTTATTACATAGGGTAATTAGGTTATAAATTAAATTCTGAATTCAATTAAATTCTAAATTCTGTATTCAGTTCTGTATTTAATGAATTATGTAATGTATAGGGTAATTGGGTTATACATTCTGAATTTGTTCTATATGTATTCTATATTTAGTTCTTAATTTTAGGTGTATAAGGGATTGTAGAGGGGGATGTAGGCTATCTTGTTGATGCAATTGCAGTAAGGCTATATCAACAGTTTTTAACCATCGATATATGTGTGAAAAGTGACTTTATACCAATAGTTTACATAAAATCATTGGTAAAAATGTATACCAATGGTTAGTAAACTGTTGGTATAGAACCTGTAATCAATCTTTACCAATAGTTTTATCTAAACAATTGGTAAAGAATTATTCAAACAGTTTCAAAACTATTGGAATAAATCTATAATTCCTTAATTTTCAACTGGAATCAACCATTGGTATAATGTTATACTAATGGTTAGCTGAAACAATTGGTATAATGTCCACTCTAGATCCATATACCAACGGTATTACTATAACTATTGGTATATGTCTATCTCCACGGATAACTATCCAAAAGTTTGAACAACCGTTGGTATAGTTTATACCAACAGTTTTTAGGAATTTACAAATGGTTTGAAAGCACTGGTATAAGTCAGGTTTCTAGCAGTGTATTTAGTATGCCTTTCCTAGGACACATATCAAATAGATATTTACCTAGGTGTAATTCCGTCCATGTATCTAACATATCAACGATAAGGACTCCATCATTACCATGGGATGATCCTTCTCCCTTTTATACCAGTGGACAGAGTAGAAAACTGAACTATGATGACTCCATTTCCAACATAACTAGGATACATAGGATTCCTTCCTATGTCCCAATCTCTATATTAGACATCAAGAAGGATGTACCAGCACATAATTCCAATATCCATATATAGTGAGACTGAATATTTGATATCCCTTGTTTCTGACACCGAGAATTTCTTGTAGGGAGCCAAATCTTGATGTACATAGACATTACATTAATTTTGTGAAATACTTAATACATAACAAAAACAAACTCACAAAGACCATATTATTTTAGTGTCTTTGGAAACTTGGAACACAAACTTCCAATCATGTTGAAAGATATTTAACATCTCCCACAATGATCTTCCCCTTTTTTCCTACCTAAAACCTTCTTTTATATCATGGGGATATGAAAACATAAAAAGGGTGAGGTCGAATGATCAGTAAGGGTAAACATGGAGAACATAAAACAATCATTAAACATTTGATCATCAAAACGTGAACATGACATAAATCTTAGAAATACATAAGGCATAGATCATAAAGAAACATTATTCATGATTAAATATCATGGGAATAAACCATGTAATTGTGGAAAACCATTAAGAACATGATATGATTTTCATAGTATCCAAGGCATTGCTACCAAGATCATTATAGTGGACAAAGTCCCTTACTAACAGGGTTTACTTGTTGTTCCAGCCCTGTATTACTGAATCAGATTTACTTGCCATTCCATCCATGTTTATATCATGAGTTATAAATATTTACCCAATGCATTAGAGGGAGATATAGGTCCCACGCATCTCATAATGAAATCATTCTTACATGTACCACAAAATAAACATAAATCATTCGTCATAACCCAAAGAATAAAATGGGTTTTAGAAAAATCATCCCATTATAAAATAATCCATATAAAACAAATGGATATAATTTCATCATAAGAAAAATAAAACCAAGTAAATAATAGAGACATTATACTTTAAGCATAAACATGCTCAATAATTTCATCTTAGATGGAAAATAGTTTTGATAAATCATTTGAAATGAATTCTTGAGGAAAATAACCTTTCTTCTTCAAAATAATTTTTTTCACAAAATTCAATGAAATGTTAAAAGAAAGGGATTTTATTGAAAATAATAAATAAATATTATAGAGGAATCTTCATAAAAATAATGCATTGTGAAATTGTAAAAATACGTTCAGGCCATATAAGTTAAAAAAAATTCTCGTACATTTTCTAGAAAGGATAAAAAGTACCTCATATGGTAAACAAAAAAAATATTCATTCGATACCACATAGTAAAAGTAAAAATGAGGTGAACATGACTTTAAACATATATGGAAGAATATTAAAAACTTTATAAAAACAGTTTTAATAAAACATGGACATGGATGATAAATATAACCCCAGTAAATACTGACAAATAAACAATCTCAGATAAGAACGAGTTTGTAATAATTATCCCTTACCTAATGTCCAATTTCTTCCATATGTGTCCGAGAATCTGGTATAGTGGGTTCAAAAATATTATTAACTTATAATATAACCATAATAATATTTACGATATCATATATGATTCACTTACGACATTATATTACCCTTTCATTTATCAATTCCTTGTTAAAGCAACATTTTGGGTAAAATCGTTACATTTATCGTACGTGTTTTGACCTGTAATTATTCATATGATTATTTATATCATGATTAAATATTTATAAAATGTAAAAAATGATTTATATTTAATATATATTCTGAATATGTATATAATATATTGATAAATGGAATGAAATACACCATTCATGGAGACGGTAGGCCGTACGTATGCGTAAACGCTGTTTTCGTTTCCTTATTAAATTGAATGGAAGTAAGTAAATATCATATAAATAAATCTAGTATCATTATTCTGTCATATATTTCATGATTATTTATTATATATACTTTATAATCATTCTTGAATGGTTAACATGGAGAATGAATCTCATCGTGTGGTGGAGACTGTAATCCATACGTACACATGAGCGATGATATCATTTCCATAATTATTGAATGGAATTGGAGGGGATGATATAATATCTCATAATTAATATGATGTTATAATGATCATATATAGTTATTATCTCCACCATTATACCCATCCAAGTATGGTGGTGGTGGAAAAACAGATTACACCACGGTGTGGAAACGGTAAGCCGTACGTATGCACGCGCGATGATTTTGTTTTTCGTAAGATTAATATAAGGGTAAATAGGGTTGTTTAATATTTATAATAAAATATCAGAATATTAGTGATACTGATGTTATTAATTTATAATTAAATAACTAAATATGATTAATTATAAGAAGAAATAAATTTGAAATAATCGGTAGAAGATATTACATCTTCCTCGAAGTGCCTCCTTTAAACTTCCTATTAGGGCACTAGATTTGGTCTTTTGAGAAAACCAGCACCTATATAATGTAACTAGAGAATATTAGAAGAGTAATTGGTAGGGTTTGTTCGAGTTTAAATGCTCAAAATGGAGTTGAGATAAGAGGGAGGAGGTTCCTTTTTATAAGAGAGGAGAGGAGCACTTTTGGAGACCTTAAAAATATTAATTTATAATAAATTCAGAACCCAAATAAAAACCACTAAAAATGACTCTATTCAAAAATGATATGAGATAAGGTTGTAATATCATCAACCAATAAAATTTTTTTTATTTATTATATTTTACACCATATCATTTTGATTTATCCTTATTCATTCTATTTAATTTTATTTGTGGTAATAAGATTCTAAATTCTAAATTGATATAAATACTTACTTCTGTGTTGTGAATTGTCAAGAATTGGATACTTTATGACTTTTTAGACCATATAAATTTCAATTTATAATTTTTAAATATTTTTGTGTTTTTAAAAAATTTAATAATATGTTATTTTTATAAAATATCAATAGTGTCAATTTGGACACAATTCAATTATTTGAATTTAAATAAAATCCACACAAAAGATATATTCGAAAAAAAATATTTAATAGATTCCTAACATGTAATATTCATCTTAAAAATTCGTTTATAACATTAAATAGTTCATATAATATTTATTTCATTATTTTTTAAAACATTTATTTGATATATCAATCAATAAAATAATTTCTTCATCACTATTGTGTCACCATTAATGATAATTATTTAATCTCTAAAAATTATAAATAGATTCGCATGATGTAGATAATTTTATTATATTTCTAGTGACTATTTATTTTCAATGTTTTATAAAGTTTATCACTAAATTAAAATTATTACACTTATAAGATATAAGAGAGTGACATGTTGTCACTTTCTTTGCTTTTAATAATAATTATATCATTTTCATAGTCAATAGTCCATGAAATGAATCTATTCCGACCCTTAGGTTATATGGATATACTTTTCTTCATCCAATATAATTTTTGCAGGTATTATAGTAATTTTATAATCTTATTTTTACCCTTAATTACCCGATTTACCATTAACTATAGTAAATAAAAATTATCGTAGTTACTATTCATATTAAAAAAAAATAAAAATAACCTATTAACATAATTTGGACCCACTGAATTCAAATATGAAATCCATTTCTCAAAATTCATAACACAGATGTTGTAGTAATTAATTTAAAATTAATCCCTTAGTTATGAAAGCATGTTTTAAAAGTTAAAACATTGCCAAAGATTGAAATGTTTTTACCTATGAATTCAATGTAAAATTAAAGTTAATGACTTAAATTATTTTAAATGGTTAAAATATATTCTATTTATACTTTAAAACCAAAAAATTTTATAATTTAGCCATAAAAATTATCTCGATGAGAAAATTTGTTTTTAAGAATAATTTAGCATATTTTTACTATTCATCAAAATAAGAAAGTTAACAGAAAAATATAAAAAATTTATCCAAAGGAAATTTGTATATCCTTATTTCCATTAATAAGAATATTTTGTCTAATTGAACTTATAAATGGGTCAAAAAATATATTTAAAGTGGGTGCGCCGTCAAAAGGTGGCAAAACTGCATTTCTTGAAAAATACTTATTTTACACGAAAAATTTATTTTGTTCTCATAACATGATCTAGAATATGTGTAAGATGAATTATTATGTAATAAAATTTAAAATTTATTTAATACTATTCATAACAGCTAGTTCATAACAATATATCATTATTTAGTGAAACGTGGTATTGCGTACAACACACGCTATCGAGGAAGGTCGTTCTTGCGTGCAGCGGAAACCAAGAATAGTGTTTTCATATACTACAAGCTAATATGGTGTTGCATATAGCGCAAGATAATATTGGTTTAGCGTACAACACAAGGCATCAATGAAATTAAAAAGAATATTTCTCATAAAATCTCAGGGTGTTACATTCTACCCCCTTTAAAATGAATTTCACCCTCGAAATTCGTCGAGGTTATAAATGGTTTACTACTTGAAAGTTTCTTTCATATAAACCCACATTGTAAAAAGGAATACTGATATTTAATTTTAAAAACTAAATTATGAAACGTAACAGTTACCCAAATTCACACATCACTGGGTTTCCAAAAAGAAGAACATAGTTGAAAATATGGATATGGATGAGAAATATAACTATCATTTTCTGATGAAGAGTGCTAGAGAACATGGATATAAAAAATCAAATAATCACAAAGCCATAAATTTGTGATGATCTAAGGTGCCATCTGATTCATTGGATATGAGGATACTAGGACATCATTTTTGGTTTTCAAGATCATTTCCCTAAAGTTGATGAATTTTTTCATAAGGATAAATACTTACTTGAGTTTAGTGTAATATCATTGTTGGTCATTCCATGAACAATTTCCACTTAATCTCTTATTTAAATAAATGAATTTGAATATTTCATTCGTGAAGTGTGATCATATCATGAGATAGAATTATAGGTCATCCCATGTGTCTCAAACATAAGGTTAACAAAAATTATTAAATATACATAAGTACATATATGGTGATATTAATCGTAAATGGTTCCAAAAATGAAATTATACTTTATCTATCATACCACTTAATAAAATAAAACTAGTTTATACTAACTAGGTACTTCCTGTAGACCATTGGTAGGTGATAAAGTCCCGTCGCACTTCGGTTGTGGGTTTGATTCCCACAACCTTGTCCGACGCGATGGGGTGTCACTCGTCCTATTGGTTTCTTTTTTTCTAAAACTATACTATTATAAAATTTCAAAAATAATATCAAAAATTTATAGCCTTAAACAATACTATCTAATGTCTTACTTAATTCATTCCAATCTTTAGGCTTATCCAAAATACGTTTGTCCAATATCATAGTATAAAGAAAAAGATTAGTAGAGAGGTCATCTACCAAGCATGTGATCACCATAATTCATCCCCCATATATCATAAGATATATCTTTTTGGTCATATTCCAAACATGTGAATACCATAATCACATATTCTCTTGAAACATGAATTACTATAGAAGCTTAGTGAAAATATGAATGCTGTCAAAAGTTAACTCTTTCCATATAAAAAAATTCCAAAATTTCTATATAATCAAACCATTATATCACTTTGTCCTTATACAAGTCATGATCTCATTAATATTATCAAACATATTATTATCTCATTATCCCTTCATTATGCACATATCATCTAATTTCCAAAAAATATCTCAATAACCTTTCATGGTTATTAGTACCATTCAACATATACTTTCAAATAATTTTGGAAAAACAATAACGTAACAATCCTTAGATGTTTTTTTATTCCATAGTACTAGTAAATTACCTATACAACATTACTCTTGATAAACATAGAATCATTCCACTACCATCTTAAACCATTGATCGAGCTTCATCATTTTATTCCACAACACTTCTTTCATCTCATATATCATTTGTAGTCTTTTCATCATCATCAACATAAATACTACCCATACAACCATGTTGATTCTCTTCCTGAGATTTTCGCTTAGGGAATTGTTTTTCATAATGTGTGTAAATTTCAAATTTAAAACATTTAACCATTATTGA
Source organism: Viscum album (assembly GCA_963277665.1). NCBI lineage: Eukaryota > Viridiplantae > Streptophyta > Magnoliopsida > Santalales > Viscaceae > Viscum > Viscum album. The sequence goes on from OY728145.1 coordinate 2,053,906,811, forward strand.
TGTCTTATCAATACCATTATCCATGCACATGGTGTTTACTAAACCTTTTCCATTGCAATTACTGGATTTGTGTCCTTATTTTCCACACTGAAAGCATCTTCCAGTTCTTTTGAAACAATCTCCCTGATTCATATTCCCACATGATTTACATGAGGGAAATTGAACTTTATTTCCTCTATGATCATCATAAAACTCCATATTTATCTTAATAGATGAGTGAGGAAACTTAACAAAGTTGATATTATTGATCATATTATGAGATTTTTAATTAGGCATAATAATGATGTTTCGCCTTCCAAAGCATGTTTCATTTGTTTTCTCATGAAGAATATCATTCAATTGTCCATCATATTCTCCATTAACATGAATCTTAATATTTCCATCCATTTTATAAAACCCAAAAAGAATAGTGGGAGAGGAAAAAATCATGCTTGGAAAACAACATAATAAAGGTGGAGTACCTTCAATATATAACATCTTCGGTTTAATTATAAGATTATTACCATAATTCTAGGACTATAACCTATACTTATACTTATCCTTAGGGACATACCTAGACATACATTAAAAATATCTCTAGGGATCTTGCTAAAGTTTTCACATCATAGTTTCCAAATGATGACTAAACCATCACTCAGATATCAACTATAGAGACACAAATCATGATGTACATAGACCTTACATTACTTTTGCAGAATACTAAATACATTACTAAAAACAGATGCCCAAATATAGTATTAGTTTAGTGTCTTTAGAAACTTGTATAATAAACTTCTAATCATGTTGAAAGATCTTCAACATCTCCCATAACGATCTTCCTCTTTCTTTCCTACCTAAAACCCTCCTTTATATCTCGGGGATATGAAAACATAAAAATGGTGAGCTCAAATGCTCATTAAGGGTAAACATAGAGAATATAAAATAATCCATAAACATTTGATCATAAAAACATGAACATGACATAAATCTTATTAGTATATAAGTCATAGATCATAAAGAAACATTAATAATGATAAAATAGAATGGGAATAAAACATGTAATTGTGGAAAACCATTAAGAACATGATATTATTTCCATAGTATCCAAGACATTTCTTCCAAGACCATTATAGTGGAACAAGTCCCTTACTGAACGGGGTTCACTGGTCGTTCTAGCCCGGTATTACTGAATCAGATTTACTTGTCGTTCCATCCATGTTTATCTCATGAGATATAAATATTTTACCAATGAATTGGAGGGAGATATAGGTCCCACCCATATTATAATGAAATCATTCTTACGTGTTCCACAAAATAAACAAAAGCATTCATCATAACCCAATGAATAAAATGGTTTTCATAAAAATCATCCCATCATAACATAATCCATATAAAACAAATGGATATCATTTCTTCATAATAAAAATCTAACCGTGTAAATAATAGAGACATTATACATGAAACATAAACATAATAAATAATTTCATCTTATATGGAAAATAGTTTTGATAAAACAATTGAAATGAATTCTTGAAGAAAATATACTTTCTTCTTCAAAATCATTTTCTTTTCACAAAATTCCACCAAATCATAAAATAAAGTGATTTTAATGAAAATATTTAGGAAATATTGTGGAGTAATCTTCATGAAAATAAGGCATTATGAAACTATAAAAATTTGTTCATGCCATATAAGTTAAAAAAACATTCTCCTTGTACATTTGCCGGAAATGAGAAAAAGTACCTCGTATGGTAAACAAAAAAAAGATTCATTCCATACCACATAATTAAAGTCAAAATGAGGTGAATACAACTTTAAACATACATGTAAGAGTAGTAAAAACTTTATAAAAACATTTTTTATAAAACATGGAAATGGATGATAAATATAACCCCAGTAAATACTTAAGAATAAAAAATCTCGGATAAGAATGAAATTGGAATAATTATCCCTTTCCTTATGTCCAATTTCTTCCATATGTTTCCGAGACTCCTGTATAATGGGTTTAAACATATTATTAACTTATAACAGAACCATAATAATATTTACGATATCATATATGATTCACTTATGACTTTATACTACCCTTTCATTTGTCAATTCCATGTTAAAGCAACATTTTTGGTAAAATTGTTACATTTATCGTACGTGTTTTGACTTGTAATTATTTATATGAGTACTTAGATCATGATTACTTAATTCTAGAATTTAAAACATGATTTATATATAATATATATTTAGAATATATATATAATATATTGAAAAATGGAATGAAATACGCCATTCATGGAGAGGGTAGGTCGTACATACACATGAACGTTGATTTCCTTTCCTTATTAAATTGAATGGAAGTAAGTAAAAAACATATACATAAATCTAGTATCATTATTATGACATATATTTCATGATTATTTATTATATATACTTTATAATAATTCTATAATGGTTAACATGGAGAATAAATCTCATCACATTGTGGAGACGGTAATCCGTACGTACGCACGAGCGATGATATCATTTACATAATTATTGAATGGAATTGGAGTGGATGATATAATATATCATAATTAATATGATGTTATAATGATCATATATATTTATTATTTCCACCACTATACCCATTCATGTATGGTGGTGGTGGAAACACAGATTACACCATGGCATGGAGACGGTAAGTCGTACGTACGCACGTGCAGTGATTTCGTTTTTCGTAAGATGGATATAAGGGTAAATAGGGTTATTTCATATTTATAATAAAATATCCTAATATTATTGATTCTTATGTTATTACTTTATAATGAAACAACTAAATAAGATGTGAAGTAGAAGAAAAAATAAATTTGAAATAATCGGTAGAAGATATTACATCTTCCTCGAAGTGCCTCCTGTAAACATCCTCTTAGGGCACAAGAGTTGGTCTTTTGAGAAGACCAGCACCTCTATAATGTAACTAGAGAGGTTTAGAAGAGTAATTGGTAGGTTTTTTATGAGCATGAAGGATGAAAATGGAGTGAAGAGAAGAGGGAGGAGATGCCCTTTTATAAGAGAGGATAGGGACACTTTTTGAAACCTCAAAAATATTAATTTATAATAAATTAAGAACCCACTTAAAAACCCCCAAAAGATGACTCAATTTGAAGTTGAGATGAGATAAGGTTATAATATAATCAACCAATAAAATTTAAATTTTTTTATTTTACTTAAAACCCTATCATTTTAATTTATCCTTATTTAATCTATTTAGTTTTATTTGTGGTAATAAGATTATAAATTCTACATTTTTATAAATACTTAATTATGTATCATTATTTGCTCATAATTTGATACTTTATGACATTTTAAACCATATAAATTTCAATTTATAATTTTTAAATATTTTTGTGATATTTAAAATATTTAATAATATGTTATTTTTATAAAATATCAATAGTGTCAATTTTGATACTATTCAATTATTTGAATTTAAATAAAATCCACACAGAAGATATATTAGAACCAAAATATTTACTAGATCCCTAACATGTAATATTCATCTTATAAATTCATGGATAACATTAAAGAGTTACTATAATATTTCTTTTAATATCTTTAAAACAATTTATTTGATATTTCAATCAATAAAATAATTTCTACATCACTATTGTGTCACCATTAATGAAAATTATTTAATCCATAAATATTATAAATAAATTTACATGATTTATATTATTTTATTTTATTTTTTGTGGCTATTTATGTGGAAGTTTTTGTAATTTTATCACTAATTTGAAATTATTACACTTATAAGATATTAGAGAGTGATATGTTGTCACTTTCTTTGGTTTTAATAATAATTATATCATTTTCATTGTTAAAAGTCCATGAAATGAATCTATTCCGACACTTAGGTGATTTGGGTCAACTTTTATTTATCCAATAGAATTTTAGCAGGTGTAATGGTAATTTTATAATCATATTTTTATCCTTAATTACCCGATTTACCTTTAACTGTAGTAAATAAAAATTACCGTAGTTACAATTTATAATATCAAAAAAATTAAAATCAACCTATTAAAATAATTAGGACCCAAAGAATTTAAATATGAAATCCATTTTTCAAAATTCAAAACATATATGTTGCAGTTCATTAATTTAAAATTAATTCCATTGTTAAGAAAAAAGGTTTTAAAATTTAAAACATTGCCAAAGATTGAAATGTTTTTTACTATGAATTCAATGTTAAATTAAGGATAATGACTTAAATTATATTAAAATGTAAAAATATATTCTATTTATACTTTAAAACCATTAAATTTTATAATATAACCATATAAATTATCTTGATGAAAAAAGTTTTTTTTAAGAAAAATTTAGCGTATTTTTACTATTCATCAAAATATGAATGTTAATAGAAAAATATAAAAAATTTATCCAAAGTAAATTTTATAATCCTCATTACAATGAATAAATTTATTTTGTCTAATTTAACTTATAAATGTGTCAAAAACTAGATTTAAAGTGGGTGCGCCATCAAAAGGCGGCAAAACTGCATTTTTTGAAAAATACAAATATTTTACCTGTTTTTTTTTGTTCTTATACCATGTTCTAGAATATTTTTAAGATGAATTTTTATGTAATAAAATTAAAATTTTCGTTAATACTATTGATATGGCTAGTTCTTAACAATATATCATTGTTTAGGGCAACTTGGTATTGCGTACAACACACACTATTGAGGAAGGTCTCTCTTACGTGCAACACAAGCCAAGAATAGTGTTTGCATATACTACACGATAATACAGTGTTGCATATAGTGCAAGCTAATCTTGGTGTACAGTACAACACATGTCATCAAAGAAATTTAAAAGTATTTTCTCATAAAATCTCGGGGTGTTACATTTCTCATTTGGTATTTAGGAGTTGGAATGGTCATATCATTCACATCATGAATCTCCATCATATAGGGAAACGTCAGTGTGTAAGACCAAATGAGAGGAATGATATGAATACTATCATGTAAGTATTTCCACCTTGGGTCCAGTCCCAATCATGTTATATAACTAAGATAATAATGATTCCTTCCATAACCAAGATATATAGGACGTATCCTCAATACATGATCTCAAATACCCAGTGCCTCAATGTCCACACATATATCCTTTTCACATGATGATAAACTGCATGAGTTTATTGAACTACATGGGTTTTTATTCCTATTATAAATAAGATAAGTAGTATTCCACATAATGGTTCAATCAAATCCTAGATATATTAATATTCATCTCTACATGGTTGAAAATTTTGAAGCACCAGTCTATAAGACTTCAATACATAAGAATCCACCCTTCTAGGGAGATAAATGGAGAACATTGAATACATACAGATGGTGAAACTAAGAAATTCTCCTTTGAGAAAAAAACGTGATTTAAACTAATGTAATTTTTTGAGGGAAACTCATTCCATATCAAGATTGGAAAGAGATTTAACCTATTCTCAATTTGTTAGCATCACCCATTTCGTATCCGGATTAGGAAGAGATTCATGAACATATATTAAATATGTAAGAGGGTCTTGGAGTAGGAAAAAATTCCTATAAAAAATGGCATGATGAGCCCGACCTCCCATCCTCTTGACCAATGTGAGTTCTTAAGTACCATTGGGTCTGAAACCCCAATTTACCACCTTCCTTTGGTAAGTAGGTATGTACCCAATTATGGATGTAAGAACCACTGGTAATTTTAATGTAGAACAATAATGGTAAACCTGATGTAAATGATTGTGAAGCACATTCAACCCCCCTCACTCATAATCAACCAGCTGACCAAACTGAATGTGCCTAGTTGTTGTCATCTTTTAAGGTCGAAACAAAAATGGTAAACCCAATATGAATCTATAAAATAATAGAATGATTGATAGAACATGTGCCATGTTATTATATTCTCATAATCTACATAAAAAATGGTGAACTCGACATGAATCTATGAATTAACAGAATGATCAGTGTTCCATGAATTGATCCATTTTTTTTCATTATCTATGCAAAAAGTGGCAAACCCAACATCAATATTTTAAATAAATGAATGATTAGTGGATCACAAATTAGGAATTGTTTTTGCATCATACATGAATGAAATGGTGAAACCAATTTGAATATCTCAAATAAAACAATGATTAGTTGTCCATGAATCTAGACACATTGTTTTCAAATCATACATAGAAAATGGAAAACATGACATGAATTTTATATCTGATCCTCTATAGTTGGGATTCTTATGAAATAAGTCCATCCTCACTTTGAAAATTCCATGTGAGAAGATTGGTTGGATCAAGAATTAAAGGATAATTTTTTTACCCATACATATATAATTGAGAACATATCATTACTATGATTATGAATTGATTGATGAACATATTCCTTGTCATCCTTGTGAAAATAGATAATGCTCTAAAAAACAGACATCATGTTATGAAATTTCATCAACCATTGAACATTATAGAAAGTCAGCTACAACTGCAACCCCTAAGGGGATCATAATGACCTCCCCCACCTTAAACCATCATCATAGGGTGGGAAAAGAAATGGAATGGGTGTACCATCGACATGGTACGATCTCGACCATTGAGTTTTATTGTGAGGGTCTATAAGAAATAAAACTGATGAGTTTTCCTCATCTAATAAAATTTTTAGTAAATCCAGTGTCACTCATTAGCACAAAAAAACACTTTAGGATCTTATCCAAAAAGTATGAAAATAACCACATTCAGTATATGATGAAGGTGGACTATGGAGTCAAATATGGATTTCTTCATGTTTAGGGTATGCCGAGGAGGGATCCTGTCAACCTTTATGACCAGCACTATCCCATTGGTACTCATTAGTCACCTTCTGAGGGTATCACCCAACACACTACCACCTTGGACACCCATTAAAGGGAAATAAGGAAGAAACATTCAGCATGAGGGGCTTTGGATAACAAGGAGTGGGACCATATCTCCACATCCACTAACAAAGCCTTCCAACATATTCTGGTGGTATCTAGTGAGAATGCTAATATTCTGACTCACTTGGAACAGGTCTGCAGGCATATTATTCTATCATGCATAGGGTGGGGGGGTTTCATTCACTACCCCCTATAGAAATCCTGTTATCATATCTTGTTGTCCTAAATATGAAATAATTGGGCTCGTATCCCCCCTTCAATTGATGATATCTTCCTGTGTTTAGTGGAGAGAAAAAAATTTGAAGGCTTATCTCTTTGCACACACTTTGTTAAAATGCCATTAAATATTAGAAACAACTGAAGAACTCCATCAAAATATTATGTCACTGGTACAGATATAAGGACAAGCATATATTACTATCCCTACATCCTTGGAAGGTTAACACTCCAATCATCATGAAAAAATTGGTTTCTCTAGAGCAAGTGCACATTCTTTCTTCAGTCAAGTAGGATTATCGATATATTTTGATAAAGGAAGAGGTGTTATACTGGGTTAAAATTCCCATTCCAATTGTGGATCACCTGGTGAGAGTGGAACATGCCTCATGATAAGGTAAAATTATTATGGATAGGGACACATGCCTATCGAGAAAGGAGAATAACGTATTCCAAAGGCCCATGATCGGTCTCATATACACATTCTATCTAGGGATCACTAAGTAAGAGGAGAAAATACCTCAGGACAGACACATATTCCTATTTAATAAGAGAAGAAACATAATCCAATGACCCATGATTAGGATCCAATTCCCATTATAGATGGGGTTCACTAAAGGAGAGTGTCATATGCCTTGGCACATGCTCATATTCCTATCAGTGAATCTTCCAAGAATATTCTAGATGATTAGGAAAGTTAGGATTATATTCATTCATTCACTGAGGAAAGACTTCACTAGTATCATTTTGAGTCTATATATATGGGGATTATATCTCTTATCCCTTTTTGAATGTCCATTAAAACATTCCTACAAGGAATACATATTCGGACCGGGCTCATATCCCTCTTCCAACTAGGTCTCACCATGTTAGAGCGGCACATTCTTCATAATAGTTTCATATTCCGATTTCAAAATCCCAACATCATATTCTAAAGGCTCAGGATTAGGATGATACCCCCACAAAGATTGAGGATTTCCAAGTGATAATGACACATGACTTATGACATGATCATATTCCTATCAATGATGAAGATTCTATTTGGGTTTTTCCAACAGCTTCTCTGATGTGTGATCATACAACCATGAAACTAGAAGGTTATCAATAAGATCTTAAAACTGTCATATAGTAGGCACATATCCATGCACAATTTCAAAAGATATGTTAGAATATTTTGGCCATAATGTAGAATGAGGATCATATCCCATATCTACTCAATGCCAGTGTCCCTATGGTTGTTCGAGACACATTCTCAACACCCATATGGTTTTTTGACTCTTTAACCAAAGAAGAAGTTGATTGTTACCATGATAGGCCTATTCATGGTAGTGTGAAGATTGATCTCAAGGACTATACTCCTAATATACGATGTGTTCAAACTACCCATGGTGATATCTTCCATAGACAAGGAAATCCTACCATTTCCTAGAAAACATTATATAGAGAGTTGTTCAAAACTCTGGAACAATCATGTATAGAGGTGCTCATAACATCAGGGTGAACCATATATAGTTTCCCATCAAATCCCATGAACACTCCACTCAGGGTTTGTAAGAGACTCTAAGAAGAATATTTTATTTTCTGATCAGATATAGGCATGTATGTTAGATGTATAGGAGGCCAAAATTTTTATATGGGGAGAGTTATCTGAAAAAAACCTCCCCACCATGTTTTCCCCCTCACCACTTCTGACTATGAGTCCCAGCTGAGATAGAAAAGGAATTCATGCCTTACCTATTCCAAAATATCTAGACTAATCATCATTGATAGAAGGATAGGAACCACCCTAATCTAGGATATGAGGTCCACATTCACACCTTCCAGATAATCTATTTTAATTTTGACCTTTATTCTATCTCTGTGTCCTAGGATCCAATAAAAGAAAATAATTGTTCAAATCTAAAGTATGATTTTCTCTATTTCATCACAACCCTTAGGCATATGATCTCAAAATCCATGTCATGTATCCATATTAAAGGATGGGGAAATTATGGAGCACTACACATCACTACACTTCTAGAATAGTTTAACCCCTCAGACACGGAATACTGAAATGTTATATTCTTTATAGAAATTAGAGGGCCATGTATTTCTCAGGACAATTGGTCACTACAACATAATTCACCCACTTTAAAAATTCCAATACATCATGAACTGGGGAAGATGATATACTATATATATTTTAACATGAACTGTCAAATTAAAGAGAATTCATTTCAGACACGAAATCATAAGTTGCAATCAACTTGAAAAATTCCTGTAGAAATCAACTCTTGTCATGGACTGCCATTTCAACCAGCTCTTAAATGAGAAACAATTCACCACATCAGGAAGGTTAGAGTGTCGTATGTTGTTAAATCTATCCAAGAGAGAACCTAGACCACTAGATTGGGGGGAATATATGTCTTTATCTCCACCCCTCATATCATTAATTTCACATAGAATTTAGGATATTTCACAAATAACAACAAAAAAACCCTAGACCACTTGAATGAGATCATTTATATCTCAATCACCATAACTAAATTCATCATCCCATGAGGGGGTCCTAGGTAAATCCATGGTTATTCTAGAACAACCCCATACTACTAGGCTGGTGGAATTTATATCTTAATTTCCATCCTAGTAGTCATAAAATCCTTGAATGGAATCATTTAATCCTCAACAACATGATCAATCAATGCCAATTGTGGCCCATAATTGTCCCCAAGCTATAGGGATGGGGAAATTTTCATCATAATATTTAACATAGAGAGAATCATTCATCTCCATGTTGGGAGTCAAATACCGATGTCTAGAATCCCATCTTTTCCTCCAACCATAGAACAAACCTTTTATATTTGGGGCATGTTCGGTGGTAACGATCGATATATCCCTCAATGTTATTACTCAAAGGCCAATATGAGAGGCATTTAAAAATAATGAAATCAAATACAACTAGGGTTTCAAGATAAAATTGTCCAATATGGCATAGGGTTTGAGGAATAACCAAACTCTAGGTAGTGCATAATCATCATGTTGTGTTGAATGTAATGGGACAACAACCATTTCTTGATAAATATATGTATATGTCGTCACCATCGACATGAAAGATAATGTTGGTCAAGAAGAAGATTCAAAGGGTAACAACACAGAAAATATACCCCAATATAAGGGTGATAAATATGCACCAATCAAGGATGCACACACTCGGAATCAATGGATGATTTAAAATCTGACACCTTTGAATGTCGAGCTTCCACAAATATTACTGAACAATTCAGACAAAAAAGGTAAAGGTCTGGCTATATACCCATCACTACCCAAAAGAACCAAAAATCCTTCAATGGAGGAATAGTTTTAACATTATGAGAGTGAGATAAAATCTATTTAATAACTAAAAATGAATATACTAAGGGGAAATATTTCCGTTGGTTATCATCTTGAAACAGAGATGAATATTCTTCCCCCTAGGGATGATCAACCAATAATTGAGGAATCTAAGAATCAGAATAGCTTTCGATTATGGAATACATTCAATATAAATGAGTAAGTTGGAAATGATCATGACTTCCCTCTATTGTAGTGAAAACATCCCCCTCATCATACTAATCACTCAATCTACCCAAGGGTTGAGAATCAACACGAGAAAAAAAGGACACCTCACCAAGACTCACATGTTCCCTATAGATGAGATATAGCTCAAATAGTAATACCATTATAATTTCTCAACTCCATAGAGTACCTATGTATTCAAATGGAAGACATGAAAGGGTGATGTGATCCCATGTATCCTAAGAAGAAGAAATATCCTAAATAGGTGGATGAAACTATTCCTCCACCCAATTTTAGAAATCCTACCTTCTCCACCTATTATGGCCTAGGATACCCTAAAACAAATATCACATAGTTTGTATGTTGAATTGGTATGATGATGGTCCATCAAGATCAATAGTAGGTTACAAGTGGATGTGTTTTGAACAAACTCGGGTAGGTTCATCCGTCGTTTGGTAAAGTATCCTTCTATTAAGATCCATTACATGATGGAAAAAATGTGATCATCGATTCCTATACCAATTCAATTCTACAATGAATAACATGAAAATAATTGACCTAATTAACAATAAGAATCATGAAAATGATAGGGTGTTTAACTTTATAGCCAAATGGAAATTATTAACCTTTTCACCCAACATCTAACTCTCATCGGATAAAATTTTGGAACTCTATGATGAGAATCGTTAGGATAAATTAAAGAACCATATAATACCAATGAAGTATCTAAGTGGATTCCATGATTTCATAGAAATGGTAAAACATTTAAAATATTACATTTGGTGAAACAGAGAAAAATCATAACACATTCCCTCAACATAGGGAAAAAGGCTTGGAAAAGAAGAAGCTTGCATTGTTACCCTTAAACTAGTAGCAGTACACATTAAGTCATTCAAAAAGGTCCCAAACCACCCAGAGCCTCCTGTACAGTAATAAAAACCACAAAATCACCCCCATCTGATAGCACATAGAAATCAGGGATTATCGGGATTTGAGGAACAAATTAATTAATCATACTCTTTATGAAATAAATAATTCCCTAGTTATTTCTTTTCATCTATAGACAATAACATACTCAATATAATTTAGTCTAGGTATACTAATGATTTCAACCTCACAGACCATCCTAACTTCTGCTCTATTCATTGGTGATTGGGTTATAACATCTAGGATTTATGCATCTTTAAGGACATCCTCCACGGAATGGCCGATTCGACAATGTGATGTTGGATAAATCCCCAAAGTAGGTGGCCTAAATAAACATTTCCCAGATAGAAGAAGAAAGTTATTGATAGAATGATCCAACCAGACATGGGAATAATTTCAACATTTGGATGACTTGAAAGATGGTTGACTAAGCTCATACCACCCTGAGAGAACTGCTTCGCAAAACCAATAAAGTTTGACCACCCAGGGTAATGAAATCGAATATGTTTACTAATATCAGAAGTGAATATTATACATAGGATGAAACAAAAGACAAAGATCCATATTTTTCTTCTAAGAAATATCTTACTCTTAAAATTTTCATCTTCGCAACAACCGATGCACGAACAACACCCCCACTAAAAGAAATCCTTATCAGAATAAGAGATATTTTATTTATTTTATCAATGTAATAAACATAGCGTACACCTTCTATGATGATGAATATGTATTAGAATATGAGTTCCCAACACTGAACTAGGGAACAAGAGACTACATGCGTAGGAGCTGAGGATACAAGGGACAACATGGGCTTGTTCAAACCCAATATTTCGGTCACTTCCCCATAGAAAAAATATATATATAGATTAGACTCAGGGATAAGTGATCCAATATTGAATAGAGATGTGGAGATGTCTCAAACCCCTCCTATAGTCATATGAACCTAGTCGTCCTATATGAACTCCTTATGGGGGGTGTGATTATCTAATCAGCCTAGATAATGAGGAAGGATGGAATGACCTTCTCTATTGGAAGAAAATTATCCCCTGGCCTATGAAAAAGCACTGAGACAATATACAATATGTTTCTCAGATCTTAACTAACATAACAAGTAGAATCCAAATATGGGGAAGCACCAACATCTTCCACAAAAGTATGAAATTATGAAATAGTTGGCGATTGTCCCAACCAAGTACTCGATCATGGATGTGATCCATCATTAAAAATAAATCATTAAGGAAATCATTGAATCCCTTCAGATCCCATAGGAGTTCAAGATAAAAGTTTCTACAGCTGATGTCTATAGAGGGAAGCCCATTCCAGTAGTGTTCGATGTCGACATGTTATTCATAGACCAGGATCAAGAAGTTTTCATCTAGGGACACATAAGGACCCTATATGTTTTAGGTAGACTTAATAATGTTGATATATGAAGGTCCATGATTAAAAATTGTTATAGGATCAACATAATCCCAATTAAAACCTTGAGATGTTTGGAGTATAGATAAGGGTATTTGTATCCAACCAAGATAATAATTCAAGGTTATGATAACCATGAGAAAAAAACTCTCAAGAAGATAAAACTAAAAATCCGTTGGGGGGTCTAAAATATGACACTGAGATTAAGGTTATCTAGTAAGACACCGAATATTCTTTCCAAATCAGAAGGCCTTGTATCCACATCCAAAGAGTGATACCCTCAACATTCCATCAATATTTGAAATACCTCATCGATGGAAATGTTGGAATCCTACATGGTGACAATTCCCCCTTCAATACTAATGGAGTTACATATGATGAATCCTTATTATACAAAAGGGAAGCAAAATAACCAATTAATGATGATGATATATAGGTTGCAGCCCCCAATGTCTTGGGTAATTCCCCTAAAACCCCTTGTAGTGTGCTATAATGTGACTATTTATCCCCCATAAATATAGTTGAGGTAATAGACCTAATTCAAAATGTCTAATCCATTTCTATCTATAGTGAAAGTGTAAAAGACCACCGAATACGGAATCTCTCTACAATGAATTTGAAGAAATGCGATGATAATGTCTTTTCTCATGGACTTTATCACCTTGACACTGATATAGAAAATCACAATTTTCTAGATTCATATGAAAATGGCTATATAGACTTAGAGGTGGAAGAAAAAGAGGATGAACTAAGGAACACCCCTCCAACATTTGTGGAAGGTGTCTCTACCACCATTGATGAGCTCAAGAAAATAAATGTAAGAGAAGAAGGAGGCCCATTAACTATAATGATTATTTCCTTTATCCCTCTCGAGGATAAATATTTGTACAACACATTTATAAAGAAACAACTATATCTGATGTCTTGGAATTATTCTAAAATACACAGAATGAATCCAAATATGGATCCACACTATATTGTGTTATTTTTTGACTATCGAGGCTTCAAGAAGGTTGAAAGGAGGATGCACCCCTACCATGATTCCAATTTATAGGTGCATGTTGACAAATTTATCAAATAAAACTTTTTCTGATAAGTGAAATACCCAAAATGATTTTATAATATCATCCCTTTCAAAAATAAGAATGGGTATATTATGGTCGACGTCAATTTTTGAGACCTTAATCGATATTTCCATAAGGATGACTTCCCATTACCTGTCAAGAAACTATTGATCAATGAAACTACTATCTTATAACCCCTCTTTTTCATAGATTGGTATTTCGGGTACACATAGATAAAGATGGTCCCTGAATATGAATAATCCACTACATTAAGAGAACCTCACGTGATCATTTTTTATTAGGTCATCCCCTTTAGATTAAATAATGATGGATCAATATATCAGTTCACCATAAATCATATATTTAATCCTTTCCTAGTAATAATAGTCAAATATTATTCTGATGATTTAGTGGTCAAATCCAAACAATGATGTGATCACTTCATGAATCTTCAAACAATCTTCAACAAGCTGTTGTAGAACAATGTAAAGATGAATCCACTGAAATGCACTTCTGTAGTAATATTATGTAAGTTAATTGGCATTGTGGTAATCCAAGATAGTATTGAGGTTTTAATTGAAAACACTAGTGATATTATAGCTATGTCACCCCCCAAAAAATTCAAATAAATGAGGGGGTCCAAGGGCGCCGTGTATACATTCGGCGCATCATAGCCAAATTTTCCGTCAAAGCCCTCCCCTTAAACTAGCTAATGAAGATGGGAATCACTTCTTAATGGGACATGGAGTGCCATTAATCCTTTAATATTATCAAATAGTACCTACTGCAACCATCTGTCCTAATTCCACCAGTGGATGGGACGCCACTCATCTTATAGGTAGCCACCATGGAACACTCCCTAGGCACCCTCCTCACGCAAAAAAAAATGACATGGGGAGTGAGAAGAGTCACTATTACATTATCCATATAAATATAGGTACTAAGACTCAATACTCTAATGTTTATAATATCCTCCCTACACTAATATATGTAGTTCAAAATATTAGGCATTTCTTGCAACACCATGAAGTCAATTTTGACTCTTATATTGACCATATTAAGTAAATATTTGGATGAGATATGATGACTGGGTGTTTTTATTGATGGAATTTCATTAAAAAATAATACGAAATTTATTTATTTTCATAGATTTTAGTGAATGGATAGACCCTATATAATTTACTTACATCACACCCCGCTCTAGAGAGCACACTAGCAGACACTGGGTTTCTAGATGATGAGGTTTTACATGTCCATGACACGCCCTTGACATAAGAGATGTGTTTTTATGGTGCCTCTATGAGTGATATAGTCAAGAGATTGGAAAACATGAGACTCAATCAGGTAGTCTTAGGGATTGTGTTTATTACTCTAGACCAAGAAAATTTTACCTACTCTTTATCACTATCCAAAGGTTTCATAGATAATTAGGAAGAATACCAAGCCCTCATCCCTAAGTTGGAATTATTGCTATAGATAAAAATAGCATACATGAAAATCAAAGAAGATTCAGAGCTAGTGATGAAGTATAGAAATGGTTAATATGTTTTAAAAAAAGGAATAATTGGCCCCGATCACTGGCTACAACAGGGGACTAATGGAGGAGATCCCTTTTAAACCTAAATTGCATCATATTCCTTGATAAAAAATTACTCCTTCCAATGCATTGGAAAATATAGCCACATTCTTGTCCAACCCGAATAAGGAATAACCAATCTTCCATATCATGTACCATAGAATAGTCTCATCAATAATTATCTACAACATGGGATAGGTAAACTATGTAAACACTTCCAAAGAGCATGATGAACCAATATCCACCCCTTGATGGATGGAGACCGTAATCGGTTATCTTTAAAATGGGACTCCCCCTATAGACCGGGTTATAAGGGAATAGATTTGATGGAGAGTAGTGAAATTTTCCTTGTGGGAGGGTTCAAATAGTAGAAAGCCCTATAAATGTGAAGCTTTGATGGAATCTTCTCAAATGAATAGCAGAAAGAGAGATTCACCCCATAATGGAATAAGTCTATGTGGCATCCTATGGTAATCATCAATCTAGGACTATGCTCTCCCACTAGATCAGGGGGATGGGTTACTACTTGAAAACCATGATAAAGGACTGTGTGTAATTCACCAAGAAATATCATGCATTCATGATCTATATGAGCTCCACATATCAACCCCTATAAATTTTAAATTCATCTATATAATATTCTTTATTCTCCATATGGGGAATGCATATTATGGGGTCATATCCCTTAGCCACACCTAAGTAGTTCAAGTACATCCTTACCGCTACTGACTTTTTATCCAAAAAGGATGAGGCAATACCCTTCAAAGAAGTAATGATTTAGAACGTCATAAACTTTGTAAAGTCCCATATCATCACCATATTTGGATTCCATTACACAATATTGACAGAAAATGACACCATATTATGTTCTATGGTGCTGATGAAATTGTACCTAGAGTACAAAATCAATTCCTATCACTCATATTTCTATTATGAAAAATTGAAAGATATAGGCCTTATATGAGTCTCTTCCAATTATACTCTAGAAGATGTTGAATATGGACAAGAAGACCTGAATGTAAAAACTTCTCCATTATTTATGGGCCTACGATACCCCCACATGTACTACATAACAAGAAATTCCATACTCATTTGTGTATGAGACCAAGGTGGTGTTACCCATATAATTTTGTCTTCCTTCACTAATAATAACCATTTGTGGAAAACTCATTTATGATGAGAAATCAAAAAAGTGATAGGATGAATTAGAATGTATGGATGAGAACAATTTCCATACATTGACAAAACCTTGAGGTCCATGAGAATTAGATAACATGGGCCTACAAAAAAAAGGTTCACATTCATCCATTCCTCTAGAGAAAATTGGTTTTGGCTCTCAGAACCCCAATGATAACATGAAAGAATCTATGAAGCATGAACAAAAATGGGAAGGAACTTATATCATACATAAGGTCTATCACAATAGGGAATACTCACTAGTCACAATGGCGGGGGAGCATGTCACCCCCACTAATGTATGATTTCTCAAGAAATACGTTTCATAGATATCATAAATCATTTTATATACTAATTGAAATACATTAATATTCACAATGTCCCTTATCCCAACTACATGATGTTAAACTATACAGAGCTCATCCTGAACACATGACATTAAAATGTACAATGCTCATCCGGACCACATGATGTTAAACTGTATAGTTCTCATCATTACCACATGAAGTTAAAATCTATGGATGTAATCCTAGTTGCATGATGTTAAAATTTCAGACTAAATCCTAAATACACAACGTTAAACTATACAGAGCTCATCCTTACCACATGACAATAAATTGTACAGAACACATCCTAGTAGTAAGATGGTAATCTTAATAGTTCCCTTTGTCCTTACTACACGAAATTCAACTACACAAATCCCCAATGATCATCTTAATTCATACTGGGTGACCCTCATACTTAATGCACAATTTCAAACTGCATGGGATTCATTGCCTCTGCAATGATTTACCATTCACAAGCCAGATATATGTGGAAGAAAGATTAAATACCCATGTCCCTGTATAAGAGTTAGATCCACATAGGGAATCCCTTCATCCAAGAACCATATGTGTCTTGATTTATGTAATCCCAATATATGTAGTGATTCCCAGACCTCTATTATTGGTCCAATCCATGATATTTCTTTTCTTTCACATTGAGTGACCCTCTTCATTACCACATGACGTTAAACTGGATGATAGTTGTCCATACCAAATGATGTAAAAATGCATGTTAGATGTCCATAATTAATGGAGTGAAACTACATGGATTTATAATATTCACCCTCTTTTACATTGAGTCATGAATGTCTTTACCGTATGATGTTAAAATTCATGAATAATGTCATTTCCCCAACACATTATACTATTTGGATTTTTTTAATATGATATTTTCCTTGATTCTCATTTCAATGAGATATATAGGGATTCTTTGATCCTATATCTTGCCACATCCACAACATGATAAAAAAATTCCCCTTTCATCTCATTAGTTTTCCCTACATGGTTAGAGGAACCCTTTCTACTCTTTTTTTCTCACACTGAACATAGATCACATGAGATTAAAGATTATGTCAAGGTATTTTCAATACAAACAAGGAATACCATTCTTGACGGGGCTATCATGGATCTAGATGCAATACCCTAAAAGGGAAACCATGAGTCTTTACCACATGAAGTTAAATTACACTATTAATGTCCTTATTATACAACACAAAACTGCATGGGTTTCTAGAAATATGTGTGTCTTGATTCCTATCAATATAGGATACATAGTGACACCTAGATCTCCAATCTCAGGCCCAGTTACAACAATCAACAAAAAATGCCCCCTCTTTGTAAAGGAGTTTTACCTGTGATGGTATTTTTATACAAAACTACATGTGTCTTGGTTTCTTTCATCCTATGATACATAGTGACAGTATTATCTCTAATCCTAGGACCATATAAAAAATGGGAAAAATTACCCCCTATACAGAAGTTTCATACATGCGTAGAGTGTTTCTTGTTCATGAAATATGCGTGCTTTATTTTTGTCCTCACTGGATACGTTGTGATTCCCAGATCTCTTATTCAGGGGTCCAACCATTATAATATAAAATAGTATCCCCATCCCTATGCATGGATTAGATATTCATAAGGAACTTCTCCTAACTATATTGGGGCTAAGTAATACAGTCTCAGTTTTATTATGTTTGAGTCAGATATACATATAACCTATTTGTGCATGTAATATACCATTCACAATTTTCCACATCAGATCCCATTCCCTTACCACATGAAGTTAAACTAAAGGAGAACAAACACTTCCTTACCACATGATGTTAAAATATAATGAAAATGTATTAATCACATGACATTAAAACTTAATGACAAATAAATCCCTACTAAATGACATTAAACTATATAGAATATCACCCATTTTCATCCCTTATAAAAATACCATGAGATCCTGACCCTATTCAACCAGAGTATGAGTTGATTCAATAATCTTTTAAGTGACTCAATACATGAATCAAACATCAAATCTTGGGTTCCTTGGGTTTTCACGTACCATTCATGTCCATTGGAAATGAAAATTGGTCTCTCTTCTTGACCATGCAATCGATGAATAAGGTCTTAGAACAAACAACTAGAGACATATTTCCGCTATAAGAAGGTACTTTTAATCATTTTGATCCTCATGTCACCATGGAGGAACTAAACACCTTAATATGTTATGGTTCATCCTCAGAATGATTTTCCTATATTAGTACTCATTTAATGAGAATCTTGAGAAGTATTTTATGAAATTATATATCTTACTCAGAAGGATGTTGGAGTTCTCTTGACCATGGGTATCCTAAGTGGGTTATTGTGTAACATTCCCCTAATATTAGTTCCATGTGATTCATGAACTTAAATTTCCTACACTTCTTTCAAAGCTGTATTACTTTAAACTCTAGCCTCTGATGATCTGAATAGAAAAACTTTAAAATGTTAGTGAAAGAGACAAAAAAAAATTAAGGTGAAAAACCTGTAAAGGGGGGCATGGCAAAAAATTAAATTCTTCACGCTCTAAACTATTCTTAAAAATATTATAGAAAAAAATTAAAACATAAATAAATAAGGCATAAAGATCATAGGTTCTAATTTTTGGCCCTAGTAAAACATGAGTTATGCTCGCTACATTCCTTAGTCCAAGAAAAAGTTATAGTAATGATTTTGCACATCTCCTCACCATGATAATATGTTATCTAAGTGGAGACACAACTTTTTAGGGTTCTCTAACCCGTATTTAATATTAAAATATTTATAAATCACACTTAATTATTTGAGTTCCTCAGATCATCACAAACTTCCATGGCCATTGGAAAATTATTCCTGGCTTCAATGGACCCTTTTTTTAACTATCAATGTATGCATATGGATCCATAATATGAACGCGTGGTCATAAACTGAATGATACACTATATAAAAATGGATTTGTGACCCTTGATAACCCTGACATCACTATAGAAGAACTCAACTCTTTAGTGTTTCCTAGGCCATTTTTGTCATGATTTTCACAAACTATCATCTTGGAGTTTCTGCATGTTGGAATGTGACATTCTATTACCAAACATTTTCATGGCCCACACGTTGTGATTAAAAAACAAATGGCATATGGCTCAATCTTCACATAAGAGATGAACTATCATAGGGTTCCATAAACCTTTCTAGATAACCTTTCTCTCCATAATGAACCTCATCATACATACATTTGATTCATAAAAAATATCTCATATCCCGTGGAAAATAGTTGAGATCATATTTTCTTGACCATTCAATTGATGCATAAGGGATTTGACCTACCGACAGATGGAATATCATTTTTACAGGAAAGGGTCACTAATCATTGTGAGCCCGGGAAACACTGTGGCAGTGCCCAGCACCTCAGGGTATTATGGTTCATCACCAACATTTCTACGCTATCCCATATTCATTAACTCAAACTTTTGAGTTATGACTTACATCACCCATTTTTCAACTATCTATATAGACATAATGTCCCTAGTATTTCACCCTCAACTAATATCACACCTATAAAGAATCCCTAAAACTTGGAAAAGAGTGGATACACCTCTGTGTGACAATTTTACTAATGCATAAGGGCCTTAAAATACCAACCAGAGTGATATCCTCCTTGTAAGAAAAGAGTTCTAATCATCTCGATCCTGAGAAACACCACAATGGAACTCATCATCCTAGGATTGTTTTGGTCATTCTTGCAATTTCTAGTGTACATTCCATGATCACAAACCAATTCTTGGAATAAATTATTTAAACTAAATGGAATGTTAATGTTTGAGATAAAATATCCTAAACTATAGTGGTAAGAGGTCTGAGTTAAGAGACCCAAAAATAGAACAATATATGATCTAAGATAAAAACCCTAAACTACATTAATAGATGGTATGAAAAAAATACCCTAAACTACATCAATAAAATTCCGATATAAATGATCATAAAATATAGAAATATAATGTCCAATCTAAAAGATCCTTAAATAAAATGATAGAATATATGAGCTAAATGACCCTAAACTAAAACAATAGAATGGTCAATATTAATGAACATAAACTAAAAATAAACTATGATTTATATTCTCTTAGAGCCCACAAAATTTTTCAAAAGATAGAGTAATATCCATTAAAGACATATATTCCACTGAGATTTTCATTCTATGAGTCAAGTAATCTATAGATAGATAGAGCAGATATATCAGTATGGAATCTCATGTTGGTAGGAATTCATAAGAATTTCTTGAGAAGAATATGTTATGATTTAAATATTTGGATCTAGGAATTCAGTTTTACTTTATATTATGCAATTTATGGGAATCTTTAATGATTCATGTGACATCAGAGAAGTGAAATGACAAACAGGTCATGAATAATAAATGACTAGGCATAAAAATTGAATGTTCAGGTGATCTAATCATTGAAATAATATAATAGGAAAAATATATATATATCAGAGTCTCTATAATGAATATACGAGACAAATAAATGTCTCACAATTACAATCTTGTCACAACATTGCTTAGAGGGGTCCTTAATCCCTGAACACTTTTGATCCAAGGAGGTAGTGGATTGGAATAATAGTTCAATAGATTTAGTCTCTACCTTTATAGTTTTTTTAAACTCTTCTACTTGAGAAAAGACATCAAGCCTATCTTTATCTACCATATTAGGAATTATATATTTCTTCTATATATTTTTCTTTGAAATCTGAAGTGCATGATAAAACTCTGATAACACTGCCTATATAAAACCAATTTTAGACTCAAGATGGTTGATTTAAATATTCCAAGCATTGATTGTGTTCCAATGATAAGATTACACTATCAAATTATGAGAAACATACTTTAAGAATTAATTCTAGTTTTTTTTTACTCAAGAAAAAGCCTCAGCCGCTACCACCCTCAATTCAAGGGACCTCTTATTCTCTCTTAGAGAAATCAACTCATTCACCTGGTCCTGAAGGGTAGTATAGTCAAAACCCTCATAAATAAGAGATATAAAAAATAAATCAAATATGACCTAGATGATCATTCGACAATTATACCTGGGTATCTTATACTTACTCCTAGTCAACATCCACATTTTCTGTTTCATCAACTAGTAAAATGATATAGAACCTAGACCTTTATCTAAGACCATATTGGGAATAGGGATATATTCTAGGACTAGGCCACTATGAGGGGGATATGTGATCTAATTATACTATGAATAAGGAAGGGAGTTATCCTCCACATTGGTCAACCCAATTAAATGAATCCCCAACAGTTTAGGGCCTAAAACCTCTAATCATCGGGGAGAAGACAATAAAACAAAGGGGAAGATGGGTTTATCAGCCAAAGGATAAATCATATGGTATCATTAGGTATCTGAAATATGTGACCAATGTTAGAAACATACTTTTATTATTTCCACTAATATAGATATACAAGGCCCCAACTCTATCCTCTTGAGAAGAGGAGACAACCTCTTACACCGTGTGACTTCTTGGAATCTCTACTACTTTTCAACAAGTAATTTTCTCACCACCCTTGAGTGATGAATAAATAAAATGTAATTTCAATTGATATGAAAAAAATAAGAAAATTTTCTAGTTTTTAATAAGTATTAACCTTCTCCAAAACTATCTTCTATTAGGAATTATATAGTAAAAGAATAACTACCAATGTTAGTATCCTCCAAAATCATGTGCACATGTACCAGATTAAGTGGTACAACCACTGGGATGTCTGTAGTAGGCAATGGGTATGATTGAGTCTGTACTGCAGCCACTTAAAACTCTTGGTGGGTCGGGCCTAGTAATTATGGGTCTACTAAAGCAACAAAAATGCTCACCTACATCCATAGGAGTAGATAAATTACCCTCTAAGTGAGGTCAATGGGGGGTTTTATAATTTTTGACAACTTAGGATATGGTACTAAAATAATCTAAAACAATAACAGGGTGAAAATAACACACTTAGTTGGTGTTTCTACAGAATATAACTCTGAAAATTCACAGCACTTACCTTTTCCCTTCCCTTCTGAGGAAGGATATATAGGGGTTAATATGAGAAGAATTTTCCATATAAATTACAATAATAACCCTCATCAAGGATATTTGATCCGTGGATCCATCATCATCAGTCTCCCAATCACTACCAAATTCCTATTAAGGAGACATACCATGGGTAGTATATATGAGGGATAGAATGATCATTCAGTCCTCTATAGCTTTCAACTATGTAAAAAAACAAAAATAAATCCATTATAATTTTAATGGAAAAATGAACCATTAATCATAGTAGTGAGTTTATCCAAACCAATTTCTTAGGGATATGATAACCCGGTTTATCCATGACATTTTCCATCATACCCTGAACAACCATTTGGTGGGAAAACATGGAATAAAATATCCAACCACTGAGTCTTTCCAATGTTACTTCAATGTATCAAAGAAAATCTTTGACCTCTTCATGTCAGTCTTTGAATGTGATTCCTAGAGGGGAGGTGACATGAGGTAATCCTTCCAAACGTAAATACAATTGGAACAATATACCCCATAGTTGAGCCTTTATGTTTTATGTCCTCCAATAAGTGAACCATCTATATGTGATAGAAAATAATAACAGAAACATGAATTAACCCTCTAGTACTACAATTCCTATAACAATATCATATAGTGCTCCTACTAGAAATGGAAAATTCATTATTTCCCTCTGGGGTGCTTCTGACGTTTTTGGCCCTCTTGAAGTTAGCTTCAATCGAGGCCTCATATTTTCCTCATAAACCAATGGTAATTGGGGATAATTTCTTACTAATTGGGATAATTTCCAACTAGGATGTGATAAGATCCAAACCATATAATAAATTCTAGATAAACCAATTGTCGTATAAGAATGTGGAAGGTTTATCTATTTCGGAGTTTACTCTCTCAAAAACATCAACCAAAAATGACATGCCACTATCAAATGCTCTTTTTATTGAACATAAATAGGTAAAAAACATCTCCAATGGACACAAATGAACTTATTTCAAAAATAGAATGGTTTATAACATTCGCAAAAGAGGTCCTCGTCAATGAAAGTGTAAATAATTCCTTGATGGAGAGACATCATATTAGCCCGAGACTCATGAATGGAGCCACCATTACCAACCAAATATCTTGTGAGAAATGACCCATAAGGTTTAATGTTAAAGTGTCTATGATGAATCATTAATACCCTAACCACTCATTCCTTTAGTTGAGTGGGCTTTACAGCACTAATACATTGTAAAATTGGTTTGAAGAAAACATTGGGAACTAATATCCTCCTAGGTGAGCCTTTATCCATCATGATAACACATTAAAGGGTCTTGAAGTTCTATAGGGGCCTTTTTCCTTATAAATATGGTGCGTAAGGTTGTAATTTTTGGCCATCATAGGGAAGGATAACATCAAATGATTCCCTCAAGACATGAAAGTAACCATAAAAAAAGAGGAGACTCTAACTCTCCCTTCTCCTTTACTAGAATCATGTACCCACTCATGTCCATGGAAATGTAAGCAGCCAAATCAATGGTTGAGTTAACACTAGGGATAAGCTTCTATCCCTATTTTTGGAATTTTCCTTCAATAATAGTAGGCCAATAAGAACCTTACACACTACAAGAGTACTTCATACGAAATTCATTTTTATCCTTGTATTATGTCTCGAAGTGATCCATCTTGATGACGTATCCCACAAAAATCTTTAAAAAGGTATCTGTTTTAGGAAGTGGGACATTTGGGAGGGCCTTTTTATATAGCCTGATCATATCCCAGGTGAGGGGAGTAGTCCTCGTTACTTCATCATAGATGGAATGTGGGGGTAATAAATTATCATAAATCTCACCCAATATGGTTTCACCTCATATTTTCTCAACATCCAAGAGGATGATGCCTTCATCACCATCCATGAAGTGGAATGTGTTTTTGTCTAGACTCCAGCAGCTAAACATGTATGACATCTGACCCTTATTAAAGTAGGAAAAAAATTTCAATATATAGAGATCTCCATACATCCCAAATTTCTTCATCACCTTATAAAATTTAGAAGCAATTTAGTACATCCAAAAGGTCTATACCGAATCCATTCCATAGTTTCCCCCTAATTGGAAGTCCTAGTTGGGAACCCACCCAAACAATTGGTTATAGGCAGAATTTTTCATTATCAAACGATAGTTATGGTCATCCAAGTTAGGTTCTCGATTGTTACCATCAATGTATATGGAAATGTATATAAGAATATGTATGTTTTGATGTTCTCCCTCATGAATAAAATATCTAGAGTGAAAGACGTTATCTTGGAAGGTGTTATGGGTTTTCTGAACCTAGTAGGATTGTATGAATTATGATTGTAGAAAAGGAATTTGAGTGTCATTTTTGATACCAAACTCTTATATGGTAAGATAATCTATGAGGTGATAGTCCCTAAGTTTATCTTCCATTAACTCTCTCAAACTTAACTGAAGTGACCCAAAATCATGTTGAGATGTAGTATCCATGATCTTCACAATAATATCCATGTGAACCATAGTTTCTTTGGCCTCTATCATTGAAGTATTTCAGGAACTATGACAAGAGATGTAATACATATGAATAAAATTATTTAGAATATCATAGAGAGATGATAAAAAAATATTCTCAAAGTAAATTCATAAATCTAGTTTTCCTCATGCGCATCACATGAATCAGTAATGGGTTTCTTGATCACATAAAGAACTCAGAAAATTCTAGGATCATTAAGATCTTATGGACTAAATAATATTGTAGACCATCACATAACCACATGACCCTTCCGAAGAATTTCAATCATGTGACCTTGACATGATCACATGTTCTTCACAATGGTCAAAAGATCATGAGATCAAGCAAGAAGATCCCATGAAATCATCAATATTATCATGAATCCCCATGTACATGGTTCAAAAAATTATCAAAAAATTGTTAATTGATTATTATAACCAGTTACTGGACAAAAAAAGTCTTTTTAATTGGTTTTAATGCTATTGTCTTGTGACAATGTCTCATGATTAGTTCTTATAGAAGGGTCTTGAAAAAGGTCACATGATGAAGGAAGGGAACCAGAGATCTGGAAGTTAGGTAGATGGTAAATGAAACTCCATTATCTCCCCTATTTATAGGGACTTATTATGAATACCAAATTATTCTTGAGAGACTAAGCATCACCCACAATACCCTAATTGGAAACAATTCCAATGTGTTAGGTGGGTATTCAAATTCCTCAGAACATATCCATTGTCCCTAGAGATGTCGTAAATGAGGGGGGAGATTTTTTTGATTATAAAAAGAATAGAATTGGGAAGTCCACAAAGGATGGAAGACAATAATTTTGGTACTATTTTCCCTATAATTCAAAGGAAGAAAAAGGTGGCCAGAACTCGTGGATCGTGTAAGCCTCCAAGATACATGTGATCGTGATACATTTATAAGGTCACCCAAAGGATCCATTCACAATGCATATCCTATGGTGGATCTATCAGAGACCCTTTTAATAGTAAATATACTATTATTATGGTTTCATAAAAATATATGATCACACATGGGTTGGCATACGATCACCCTGGAGTCACATGACTTTTCAATTTGCAGATGTTTGACAACCAATAAAAATATCCTTGGAAAATAGAGAGAAAAATATACAATTGTTTGGAGCCTATTGTAGTCATAAACATCATGGGAAATTCCCCATGAGGTTATCAAGACACCATAATACCATGGTGATATGTCCACCTCACCAAAAGAGATCCTACTGGCATGTCTCCCTCACCACACGATGGGCTTTAGATATGTCCAAGCAGTCTTTCTCTCCCCCTTTGGATCCAAAGATAGGAAAGAGGTTTTGTCTATGATAATTCCCACGCATCAACTTATGTACTTTTTTGTCCAATTGACTCATCACCTATTGGAAATATTATTATCCTTGAAAACACTCAATAAAACTCGTGAGAACCTAAGACATTGTAAAATAAACAAAGAAATACCAAAGGGGAAAGGAGGTAGCATCTTTTATTCATAAATGTCACATGATGCGTTCCATGCTATTCTTGAGGAACTAATGATACTGTCGACAGTATATCATCCTCACCATGACAGATCCCATAGACATGTCACCATCGCCACATGATGACCTTTTGAAATGTCAAAGTGGTCATAAACTCTCCCATGGACTCCATATGGAAAATAGAAGGGTATGTCCATGAAAAGATCACACATCACTATAGGACCATTTATTTGTCACACAATGCATCAGGGATGTAGAGAGTGATTTTCATTGAGAATACTTGTGAAAGATCATAAGATCCCAAAACCATTTACTAATAGAATAAATAAATAAATAAAACGGAAAATTTGGGAGCCTCTTAAACACATAATTATATTATAAAGCGCCCATGTAGTCTGTAAAACACTGTAAAAACACTGGCTACATGTCCACCTTATGATGAAAGATCCAATGGACATGTCACCCACATCATGAAAAGGTTGTCAAACAAGCCAGCTTTTCTCACGGAATGTCTCATACAAGTAATCTAATGTCATGTGAAAAGCCTTTTAGTAGGCATCATTCTGTCATGAAGGCAACTCGATTATTTAGTCTGACAATATAAAAGACCCTTAGCATGCCCACATCATTAAGTAAGACCCCATTAATCAGCTATAATGGAATAAATGATGTGTTAAAAAAATGGACTCATTGTCATAGAAAATTATGTGACTCCCCCAGAATGACCTACAAAAACATCTCATAAAACACATGATATCAAAATCCCTCAACTTAATCGAGTATGAAATTTCACGATACACACCACATAAAGTGGAGAATAATCGGGGTGGGTAGGCCAATAAATTCCCCTCACCAGAATGCAAAATAAACATGAAAAACCCTTGGATCCTCACACCGGTGAACCTAAGAAGTAGAAGAGGTTACTTGGAGTGGCTGATATCATGATCAGAAGGGTTTTATATCAAGTAATGTCTAGGGAAGAACCTAAGTGATCATGTGAAAAACATATCCACTTTACATGATAACTCATAGATCATGTGAAAGACTTATGACAGTTTATGTGAAGGACATCCTATATATCAACCCTAACTTTTTACATATATCATTACTCAGTTTTAATCATAGTAAAGAATCATTTTATAATCCGAGGATTGTAAAGTCTAGTGTCTTGGAATACTAGGTATATAAAACATAAAACATGGAAAAAAATATAACATTTATTTATTTTGTATTAATAAATATACTTTTAATAACATTGTTCTCATACATATTTAAAGGATAACATGGGGATAATATGAACAAAGGGAATATCTAAAAAACCCAATAAGGGAATAAACATAGGAATAAAGCTTTAACACATGGTTTAGAAGGCATGAAATAATGATATAAAAAGGCATGGAATGTATATAATCATAAAATATCAACATTGGATCATATAAAAATGTATTCATAATAATGTGGAAGAAACATAAAACATTAATTTATCATTATCCAAAGCCCATTGCACAAATAGGTTCACAAGTCGAGGTTAACCACCAAAACTGTTTCACAAGGTATCATGAGTCAAGGATAATTGCCAAGACTGTTGCACATAACACCTCATGAGACACAATTTCACCCAATGAATTGGATCACTATCTAGGTTCAACCATCATAAAATGTTCCTGAATATTCCTTCCACATATATAATCATACATAATCAATCATAAATAAAGAAAAGGGTACCGATAGAAAGAAACAGGTTTCATAATCTTGCCATAAAGCATAATAGATGGGAATATCATACAGGCATCGATGAAAGAAATTAATTAACAAAGAAATAGATATTGATAAGTTAAAATATGAATATATCATGGTAAGTGATGTAAAACATAAGTGAAAACATATAATAAGAGTATTTTAGAAATTTACAATTAAAACATTTTAGTGCGGTTTTATAGAAAATAATAAATAGACTATAAGATAGAAAAGGGAATAATGTTTTATATAATACTAGAACAAAAACTAGGATGTTTTCATAATAATAATACTTATTTTATAAAAACAATGGTGTCTTAAAACATATGATAGAGTGCACTTGAATCTATGTAAAAATTCAGGAAGTTCCCTTGAAACAACCTTGCTTATCGAGAATAATTTATGAAGGAATCTTTTAAAAACATGTATTTACCCGAAAGAGATTGATGAATAGATATTGATACACGAGTTTATATCATATACACAACATTTATAATATTTTAATAACAATAATATATAACTTCATTTGGGTAAAAAGACTGATATAACAACCCGAAGGAAAAAATGACGGTTCAGGTAGATACTCTTACCTTAAGTCTGAATGTGTTCTTCCCTTGATCTTAATATCCGGGATAACAAAATAACATTAATAAATTAATATTTAAAGAACCTATTATTCATTTAATTTATTTATTATAACCTTATTATTTTCATTCATTAACATTTTTATGGGTTAAGAGGTTCAATTTCATTGCTTGGGAGCGTTTGTTTCCTCAATTTTCATGATTGGTTTACTTATATATATGTATGGATAAACATGTATAATGAGAATACTTTTAAAAAATTGATGTTTTAATTTATTTGCGAAAATACAAAATATTACATGGTTATAAAATTCATTTGGTTATTTTGAGGGAAGATGAATCCTTAATGATAACCATTTTCGTTAATTGGAAATTTTCGGATCATAATGAACACACTTTTCATTATAAATTAATTTTATGTGTAAAAAATATTAAAGAACCTTAAATAAGAAGTAATAAATATATTATAGTTTTTTCAATTCTCAAAATTGTTTCATGACTAGAATGGAATATAGTAATACAAAATTGAAAAATCATCATCCTTGAATGTGATAAATTAACACATCTCAGATGGTGTTTTTATTCCATGTATAAAAAAAGGGGAAATGAGAGATGATGATAAATTATTCAATTTTCTAAAAAAAATTATATTAAATATAAGGTACAAGATTTATCATAACATTTGGATGAAAGTAGGTGATGAATGAAAAATAAATAAAGGAACTTGAATGAAAAAAATGAGATGAAAATAGGAGTTTACCTCTTGAATATAACTTCCTTGAGAACATATTTAGGGGAGAGGATTTTGTATTTTGAAAAAAGTAATGGATGATGGACATAGGATAGGGTCTTAGGGAGATATTTTAGTAGAATTTAGACAAGTAACATGTCTTGAGAGGAGTTAAGAGAAGAGGTAAAGAGGGGTGGTATTTATAGTAGAGGAGAGTAGGGGTTTCCATTATTTTAATCATTAGTTTAATATTATTTCTCAAGAATATAAATTTTCTTGATTATTGGGAAAAAATAGTATGTTAGTTATAAATAATGTCCATTTACATCATCCATGACTCAATAATGATTTATAAATTCAAGTTTTAGTACTTATCATCAATTTTCGTATTTTACTATTCATAAAAATTCATGTATTTCAGAAAAATACTAAAAAATCATCATTTTTTTTATGCGTAGAATACAAAAATTAACTCTATTTTATGAAAATAATTTTCTAAATATTGGAAAATCAATTTCTAAATAAAATCATCATTTACATGAAAAATACATATTTTTATTTTATAATTGATTTTATAATACTTTGAAAAAATAACTAATGTCTCATAAAATTATCCAATAATCATAAGAGATAAAAAAATAATTTATGAATATATCATATGAAAATAAATTTTCTTTTTTTAATTATTAAATTATTCATAATTCTTTAATTAAATATTTTGTACTTATAAAAATACCAACACTATCATATTGTCCTTTATTGTAGAGACCCAAAGCTTGACAAACATAGACATTACATTACTTTTTCAGAATACTTAATACATAAAAAAAAGAGACACCCAAAGACTGTATTAGTTTAGTGTTTTTGGAAACTTGGAACATAAAATTTTAATCAGGTTGAAAGATCTTCAACATCTCCCATAACGAGCTTCCCCTTTTTTTTACTACATAAAACCTTCCTTTATATGATGGGGATATGAAAACCTAAAAAGGGTGAGCTCAAGTGCTCAGTAAGGGTAAACATGGAGAACATAAAACAATCCATGAACATTTGATCGTCAAAACATGAACATGACATAAATCATAGCAGTACATAAGGCATAGATCATAAAGAAACATTAATCATGATTAAATTGCATGAGAATAAAACATGTAATTGTGGAAAACCATTAAGAACATGATATGATTTCTATAGTAGCCAAGGCATTGTTTCCAAGACCATCATAGTGGACAAAGTCCCTTACTGAACCGAGTTTACTTGTCGTTCCAGCCCTATATTACGGAACCAGATTTACTTTCCATTCTAGCCATGTTTATCTCATGAGATATAAATCTTTACCCAATGAAGTGGATGGAGATATAGGTCCCACACATCTCATAATGAAATCATTCTTACATGTTCTAAGGAATAAACATAAATCATTTGTCATAACCCAAATAATAAAATGGGTTTCATAAACATCATCCCATCATAACACAATAAATATAAAACAAATGGATATCATTTCATCATAAGAAAAATCAAACCATATAAATAATAGAGACATTATACTTGAAACATAAATATACTAAATAATTTCATCTTAGATGGGAAATAGTTTTGATAAAACACTTGAAATGAATTCTTTTGGAAAATATCCTTTCTTCTTCAAAATAATTTTCTTTTCTCAAAATTCCACACAATTTTAAAAGAAAATTATTTTATTGAAATTAATCCTGAAATCTTGTAGAGTAATATTCATGAAAATAAGGTGTTATGAAACCGTAAAAATCTGTTCATTCCGTATAAGTTAAAAAAACATTCTCCTCATACATTTGCTGGAAAGGTTAAAAAATAACTCGTATGGTAAACAAAAGAAAGATTCATTCCATACCACAGAGTAAAAGTGAAAATGAGGTGAATATGACTTTAAACATAAATGGAATAATATTAAAAACTTTATGAAAACATTTTTTATAAAACATGGACATGGATGATAAATATTACCCCAGTAAATACTTATGAATAAAAATCTCGGATAATAATGAGATTGGAATGATTATCCCTTACCTTATGTCCAATTTCATCCATTTGTGTCTAAGACTCCTATATAGTTGGTTTAAAAATATAATTTACATATAAAAAAAATCAAAATAATATTTATGATATCATACATGAAGCACTTACCACTTTATATTACCCTTTCATTTGTCAATTCCATGTTAAAGAAGCATTTTGGGTAAAATCATTCCATTTATCGTACGTGTTTTGACTTGTAATTTTTCATATGATTAATTAGATCATGATTAATTACATCCATAATGTAAAAAATGATTTATATAATATATATATTCAGAATATATATATATATATATAATAGATCGATAAATGGAATGAAATACATCATTCCTGGAGACAGTAGACCGTACATACACATGAACATTGTTTTCGTTTCCTAATTAAATTGAATGGAAGTAAGTAAATAAAATATATATAAATACAATATCATTATTATGTAATATATTTCATGATTATTTATTATATATACTTTATAATCATTCTGAAAGGTTAACAAGGAGAATGAATCTCATCGTGTCGTGGAGACGGTAATTCGTACATACGTACAAGTGATGATATCATTTCCATAATTATTGAATAGAATTGGAGTGGATGATATAATATATAATAATCAGTATGATGTTATAATAATCATATATAGTTATTATTTACACCATTATACCCATCCAAGTATGGTGGTGATGGAAAAACAGATTACACCCCGGCATGGAGACGGTAAGTCGTACGTACGTACGCGCGGTGATTATGTTTTTCATAGGATGGATATAAGTGGAAATAGAGTTGTTTCATATTTATAATAACATATCAGTATATTAGTGATATTTATGTTATTACTTTATAATGAAACAACTAAATAAGAAGAAGTAGAAGAAGAAATAAATTTTAAAGAATTGGTAGAAGATATTACCACTTCCTCAAAGTGCCTCCTTTAAACTTCCTCTTAGGGCACTAGATTTGGTCTTTTGAGAAGAACATAACCTCTATAATGTAACTAGGGAAGTTCAAAAGAGGAATTTTTTGGGTTTCTTAGAGCTTAAAGGCTCAAAATGGAGTGAAGAGAAGAGGGAGGAGGTGCCCTTTTATAAGAGAGGAGAGGGGCACTTTTGGAAACCTCAATAAATATTAATTTATAATAAATTAAGACCCCTCTTAAAAACCTCCAAAAATGAATAAATTCGATTATGAGATGATATAGGGTTGTAATATCTTAAAATAATAAAATTTAGACTTGTTTTTATTTTATTTTAAACCCTATCATTTTGATTTATCTTTATTTAATCTATTTAATTTTATTTGTCGTAATAAGATTCTAAATTGTTATAAATACTTACTTATGTTTTGTGAATTGTCCATAGTTGGATACATTATGACATTTTAGACTATATAATGTTAAATTTATAATTTTTAAATATTTTTGTGATTTTTAAACAATTTAATAATATGTTATGTTTATAAAATATCAATAGTGTCAATTTTAAAACTATTCAATTATTTGAATTTAAATAAAATACGAAAAGAAGAAATATTCAAACTAAAATATTTAATATATTCCTAACATTTAATATTAATCATAAAAATTCGTGGATCACATTAAATAGTTCATATAATATTTATTTTAATATTTTTAAAACCATTTATTTGATATTTCAATCAATAAAATAATTTCTACATCACTATTGTGTCACCATTAATGATAATTTTTTAATCCATAAAAATTCTAAATAAATTCAAATGCTATATATAATTTTATTAGATTTATGGTGAATATTTATTTTCTAAGTTTTATGAAGTTTATAACTAAATTAAAATTATAACACTTATAAGATATAAGAGAGTGACATGTTGTCACTTTCTTTGGTTTTAATAATAATTATATCATTTTCATGGTCAAAAGTCCATGAAATGAATCTATTCTGAACCTCAGGTGATATGGGTCAACCTTTATTCATCCAATAGAATTTTTTAAAGTGTTATGGTAATTTTATAATCTTATTTTTACCCTTAATTACCATATTTACCATTAACTATAGTAAATAAAAATTACCATAATTACTATTCATAATTTAAAATAAAAAATATAAGTAACCTATTAACATAATTTGGACCCAATGAATCCAAATATGAAATCCATTTTTCAAAATTCAAAACACAGATGTTGTAGTAATTAATTTAAAATTTATCCCGTAACGAAAATCAGTATTAAAAGATAAAACATTGCCAAAGATTGAAATGTTTTTACCTATGAATTCAATGTAAAATTAATGATAATGAATTAAATTATATTAAAGGTTAAAAATATATTATACTTATACTTTAAAACCATTAAATTTTATAATTTAACCATATAAATTATCTTGATGAAAAATGTTGTTTTTAAGAAAAATTTAGTGTATTTTTACTATTCATCAAAATATGAAAGTTAAGAGAAAAATATAAAAAAATTTATCCAAAGTAAATTTTTATATCCTTATTGCAATGAATAAGTTTATTTTGTATAATTGAACATATAAATGTTTCAAAACTAGATTTAAATAGGGTGCTCCATCAAAAAGTGGAAAAACTGCATTTTTTTAAAAAAATACTTATTTTACCTGAATTTTTTTTTTGTTCTCATACCATGTTCAAGAATATGTGTAAGATGGATTATTTTTTAACAAAATTATAAATGTAGTTAATAATAGTTATAACAGCTATTTCATAACAATATGTCATTGATTAGAGAAACTTGTATTGCGTACAACACACGCTATCAAGGAAGGTCACTCTTGCATGAAACACAAGCCAAGAATAGTGTTTGCATATACTACAAGCTAATAAGGTGTTGCGTATAGCACAAGCTAATCTTGGTGTAGCGCACAACAAAAGATATCAAAGAAATTAAAAAGGATATTTCTCATAAAATCTTGGGGTGTTACACTTATAAGATAGATAAATTTAATTTATACTTTCATTGGTATGGATACTATTTACATTCTCGATGTACAATTCATAAGGTTCATATTAATATTCATAAGTTTGACATTACTATTCATATGGTCCAGTTACTATTCACCAAAAAATAACTTTGTCTTATCGGACTCCAAACATCTTACTGATCGCAATTGTGTATGTCGGATTTTTTAAATTCAAATCACAGAAATAAAAAATACTATGTTTAAAGGTCACATAGTACTTATTAGTTAGTTTTGATGAGATTTTATGTGATTATATGACATAATTATAAGAAGGGAATTTCTATTGATAAAACATTGTGTCGTTACTGTCTTCCCCCCTTAAGAAATTTCACCTTGAGAATTTCATTTTACATTCTAAGCCGTAAACGGGTGTGGGTACTTTTCTTTCATTGCATCCTCCATTTCCCACGTTGACTCTTCGTACTTATGGTTCCACCACATTACTTTAACCATGTGAGTAATCTTGTTACGTATAAGTTTATCTCTATGATCCAAGATCTTCACTGGCTGCTCCTCATAAGAAAGACCATTCTCCAAATATACCGCCTATGAGGATAGTTATATGAAGGATCTGGTATGTACTTTCATAAGAGGGATACATGGAATAAATCATTTACTTTAAACATGGTAGGTTGAAGTGCTAGTCAATAGTCCACAACTCCAACATGACCAAGAATCTCTAAGGAGACGATGTACCTAGGACATCGTTTTCCTTTCTTCCAAAACCTCATAACCTTATTCCATGGATATATGAAGAGGAATATGATGTCCCTATCATTGAACTCAAGGTTATATAGATTATTGTATTCATAAAACTTCTATCGAATTTGGGCTTCCTTGATGTGATGTGGAATGGTTTTTACATTCTTTTCCATTTCTTTGATGTGCTGTTGTAAGAGAATTCAGCTAGTGGAAGATGTTGGTCCCACCCTCCTTTGAAGTACATATATCATGATCTCAACATGTCTTCTAGTTTTTGAATAGTTCTCTCATATATTACATTAGTTTAAAGATGATTGTCTTTAATGAAGTTCAGTTCAGTGCAAAGAGCATGTTGGAGACATTTCCAGAACTTCTAGGTGAATCTTACATCTCTATCGGATACAATATATAGTGGTATCCATACTGCCTTACCATTTATTTGATATATATCAGTGAAATTTGATCCATGGAGAATTAATCTAGAATTTCAATAAAGTGAGCTATCTTTGTAAGATGATTCACAATGATCCATATAGCCTTGCTTCCTCTAGATGTACTTGGATGTCCAGTGGCAAAGTCCATGGTGATGTTATCCTCCATCCATGTTGGTATGGATAGTGGTTACATCATCGACTTAGACTTATTTATTTCATCTTTCACTTGCTGACATACCAGGAATTTTGATGTATACTCAAAAATCTCCCCCTTCATATTGTCTTACTAAAAGTTCACTCGGAGATCTTGATACATCTTTATACTCCCTAGGTGAATTGAGAAGGCTGAGCTATGTACATAATTCAAAAGATCCTTCTTTATCTCCGGATCAGATGGTATAGATAATCATGACCCAAATATTACAAGTCATTCCTCATTAATCTTGAACTCAGAGAATTTTCCATTTCTGATACCTTCCCCCATTTTCTGAATTTCTAAATATTTTTTTTGATAATCCATTATTTTCTTCACAAGATATGGTTGAGAAATCATTTGAGAAAGGATTTATGATGTTCCTCTCTTAATTATTCCCACGTATATCCTCTATAAATCTATTAAGATTGTATCTTTTTTAATTATCATCATTGATAAAGATGTAGGATCCTTTTTTACTTAAATCATCCACCACCTTATTGGCCTTACGAGGATGGTAGTGGATTGACTAATCATAATACTTGACGATCTCTAACATTCTTTGATGGTGAATATTAATCTCTTTCTATTTTAATATATATTTGAGATAGTGGTGATTTGTATATATCTCACACTTCTACCCATAGAGATAATTACACCATATTTTCAATGCAAATATCACAACTGCAAACTCTAGATCATGCATAGGATAGTTTTGCTCGTGGATTTTTAACTTCCTTGAGGAATGTACTATCACTTTATCATTTTTCATTAGCACAGATCCAAATAACTTATTTTAAGCATCATTGTACACCCAAAATAGTTCTCCACTTGTTGGGAGTGTGAGTATTGGCGCAGTGATATTCCTCTTTTTGAGCTACTTAAAACTTTAATCACATTCTTGAGTCTATAAAAACATCACCCCCTTCCATGTCATATTGGTCATTGGGTTTTAAAGTCATGATAACATATCTGCAATACCTATATAGACCCAAAAAGTTGCGGATCTACATTACATATGTTTTCTTGGGACACTCTTCAAATTCCTCTGTCATGGAAGGGTCCACAGATATCCATTTTCCTATGATAACATATCCCAAGAATGATACTTCCTCTATACAGGAATCAAATTTACTTTACATTGCATATATTTTCTCCCTTCCTAAAGTCTTTAGCATAGTATTCAAATACTCCCCATGTTCCTCCTTTACCTTGGAGTATATTAAAATATCATCGATAAAGACTACCACCAATTTGTTGACGTAATCTATAAGGACATTATTCATTAGATCCATGAGAATTGTTCAATAATTAGTGAGTTCTAAGGGAATCACTATGAATTCATAGTGTCCATACCCTATTTGAAAGGCAGTTATGGGAATATCTTCCTTCCTCACCTTTAATTGGGGATATCCTGACCAAAGGTCCACCTTAGATAAAATATCTTCCCCCACAAATCTGATCGAATAAGTCATATATCCTAGGAAGTGGATACTTGTTCATTATCAAGATTTTATTGAGCTCACAAAAAATAATGAAGAGGCACATTGAACCATCCTTCTTCATGAATAAAAAGACTCACGCACCCCATGGTGAAGCACTTGGGAATATAAACCCCTTCTCCATATTCTCCGGTAACAGCTTCCTTAACTCTTCCAGCTCTATGGTTGACATTCTGTAAGGTGTCTTAGATATTGGTAGATCTAGTTATAATTTCAATTGAGATCTCAACCTCTTGGTCAGGATATGATGAAGACTAAGAAATTCTTCAGGAAATATATCAGTGTAATCCCTCATGATGGGAATATCTTCGAGAAGTATCATCTCCTTTGTCTCCATAATTTGAGCTAGACTTCCATTCTCATAAGGTAGTACTATCTACACTTGGGATAATGATTCTAAAGGTGATTCATCTTCCTCTTTAAAATTTTAAAGAATTTTAGGATGCTTTGGGATTTAAAGAGTGATATCCCTTTCTCGACAGTTGATGTTTTCTTTGTATAAAGATATACAATTCATGCGTAAGATAACATCAAACTCCACTAAATGATGTATTAAAAGTTTTTATGCGAGGTTTTGTCCCCGAAATATTACTGGGGAAGAGTTATAAACCATGGATGCCATAATTGCCCATTCATTGTTCTCATAAATAACAAACCCTCAAAATTTTGAGGTGATGTTTGATTAGTTCCACTAATCTTGAAAGATATTAAGGAATGTGTAGAAACAGAATACAATAGTGCATTATCTATTCTTGAATGAATTACTAGTGTGCCTGTCACTAAATAGTTTTATGGCTCCACCTTAGAAGTAGTGATTGCATAAGACCTTCCTTGTTTATTTGGAGGATGTTGTTGATTCCCTCTAATAACCCTTATCTTAGAGAAATTGATCGAAAAATGTTCATGATCTTTGCATTTGTAACACTGCACTATATGTAGAGATTTGGTATAAACCTTCATTTCTTCTTCCACCTAAGTGAAATTCATCATATCTATTCTCTAGTTCCTTGGTAAATGTCACATCTTTCCACATTTGAAGAAATTCCTAGTTCCCTTTAGATAGTTCCCAGGATTCTTCTTCCCACAATTTTGACACAGGGATGTTCAGTCTTCTTTCCATCATGAGATTTTTTTCTGAACAATCCATATTAGTTTTGAGTCAATAAGGTTATCTTATGAATTCTCTATTCCTTATGGTTTTATGTTTTTAAAATCACAAAAACTTTTTCTTAAGTTATGTATTTTTCTTATGTTCTATTTTTTTCTTAAGATTCGGAATTGTCATTCTATTATACTTACAGATGTATCATTACGATTTTTCATTCTGTTATACTTATAGATGTATCATTAAGTTTTTTCATTCTGTTATACATATAGATGTATCATTACGATTTGTCATTATGTTATATTTACAAGATGTATTATTACAATTTTACATTATGTTTAATTTACACATTATTCATACCATCTTTGTGATACTGAATCTGGTGTATAAGTGATACCATCTTTGTGATATCGAATCCGGTGTATAATTGATACCACCTTTATGATATAGAATCTGGTGTATAAGTGATAATGCCTTTATGATACCGATTCTGTTGTATAAGTGATGTTGTTTTTATGATACTGAATCTGGTGTATAAGTGATTCTGATATTATGATTCCGATCCGGGATCAAATGAGATACCAGTTTCACAATCCAATTTACATTTCCTCGTGAATCCGTTTTCTTGATAATGTTTTTCTTAAGATTACGGTTCCTTGATAATGTTAGACTTGTTTAATGTATCATTCCAATGATATCAGATTCTAATTTTTCTTATACTTAACATTTATCTTTAACTTAACATCATTTCTTATACATGGAACGATGTCGTAAAATATATTATAAACTAATAGTTGTATATTTGACACATGTATAGGTCCCTCTAAAATTTAAGGAAAATATGACCATTAGAGAGGAGCCGGCCGTTGGGATGGTTTTCCTATAAATATAAATCCATTTGAAAAAGCATACAACAATGTAGAGAGTGGATGAACTTGATGCATGTGAAAAATCTATGAGGTTATTTCTAGAGAGAGTGGCTCTTTCAGCTCACAGTGCTATGTGAAGATGTCATAAACAACTAGCTCGGGTGTGAAGAACGTGTTCAGACTTGGTTTATGCAGACTCCGGCCATGCTGATCGTGGGCTTCTGGGTTTGGAAGACAGATGTTCTGATTTCCTTCTAAATCGAGGGCTTTCGGTGATTGAAAGACTTTTTTTTGTGGACTTCGATCGTGCTGATCTTGGGATTCCTGGTTTGGAAGACAGAGGTTCCAATTTCCTTCTGAATTGAGGGCTTATAGGGATATCAAGATAGGTACTGATCTTTAGATTGAGGGCTTACCTGGGTTTGGGTAAGACAGACTTTCTTGAAAGTAGAAATCATGGAACCTTTATCCAAGGTTGTTGGATAATCATATCATTGGGTTAAAAGAATATTTTTGCTACCTATTTTATATTTCAAGTTGTTTTATTTCTAC
This sequence comes from Viscum album, assembly GCA_963277665.1. Lineage (NCBI taxonomy): Eukaryota > Viridiplantae > Streptophyta > Magnoliopsida > Santalales > Viscaceae > Viscum > Viscum album. The sequence goes on from OY728145.1 coordinate 2,053,947,431, forward strand.
TGTAATATTAACTTTGTTAAAGATAGAAAGTATTACTTTCATATACTTTATAATTCTGTTACTCTGATTATATTACATATTCTATATGCTTTAAGGTAGAATATTTCTTTTAAGAAAATAGAAGATGTTTCATTAAGAGGTTTTGTGAATGTTTGTTTAACCTCATTAAACATAACTTTAAAAGTTCCAAAGGAAATTTTAAAGTATACAATTCACCCCCCCCCCCCCCCCCTCTTGTATATTTAGCATCTACATTCATCATTTCGATCCTACAATTGGTATTAGAGGTGGGCCCTAAAATTATTGTATACACATATATATTTTCTTGCTCAAGTTTTATTTTTCTTATTTGATTATAAAATTTTACTTCTAACAAGTCTTGTGGAAAGAAATTCTTTTTAGTATTGAAGGCATTCCTGTCAGATCTCTAGATAATATCAATCCTACTAGACCACCAATCTTCGATGGAAATGACTATGAGTACTGGGGAGACATAATGAAGGCCTTTATGATAAACAGAGGTGTAGACAATTACATTATGTTAACTAGAGATTATAAGATTCCTGATAAGGAACTTAGAACCTATACTAATCCAAAAAAGGTGGAATACCAGCTGAACATTAAGGTATGTAATACTTTTCTATGTTCCATGACTATAAATATATATAGCCAAATTTTTTCTTGTGAAGCTACTAATATTATTTGGAAGAAGTTTGAAGTTTCTCACTTTGGAACTTCCAAAGATATCAAAACTAGAAGAGCTGTGATCAGAGTTGAGTATCATGGTTTTTGCTTTCCTTATGGATAACCCGTATGTTGGGTACAAAAAAGATTCATTACTATTGTCAACAACTTACAATCAGTGGGTGAGAAACGTTTAGATGATAAATCTATTGTAGACAAGATTATAGACATCATTCCTAACGAATGGGAATTCAGATAACTACTATAGATGAAAATAGAAATGTTACACAGATTAATCTCAATGAATTGTTTGGAACCCTTCTTCCACATGAAACCAGAATGAAGAGAGATACTGATAATTTTAAAAAGAAAAATGGAAATAGAGGAGTTGATTTTACAACAACTTCAAATCATATGAAATCCAAGACTCCTGAGAGTGTTAAAAGATCTAAATATAAGAAGGTTGTTGTTCAATTTGAATCCAGTTAAAGTAAAACATCAGAATATGAGTTATACAATTTTGCTCGGATGATGAACAAGATTCTCATGCAGAAGAATTTGTAATATAGATACAAGAATAAAGATGGAAAAGATAAGAATGATGGAGAGGTGACATGCTATGAATGTAGAAGAATTAGTCATATCATACCTGATTGTCCCTTAAGAAAATAGACAATAAGGACATGAATTATGAGATAAACAAGAAGAAGTTCTAAAGATCAGAGCATAAGAAAGTTCTAAAATCCAATGACACTTGGAGTGCCAGTGGTAGATATTCTTCTCACGATTATTCATATTATGAATGTTCTGAGAAAAATAATATTGGTTTAATAACCCGAGCTCCATTCAAAATCAATGTCTTATGGCTAAGTTATGAACTGCTGAATCCTTAACCAATATGACTTTGAGTAAAAAATTTCCTGATAAAGAATTTCTTCAGATGAAGAATCTTCTTCATTAGATAATGATAATGATTTACCTTCCTATGAGGAATTTTCTAGGTTTTCTTTGTTTCTAGTGATAAGAAATTATAATGTTTCAAATAAACATGAAAATGAAAATTCTAGAGAATTTATTTTAACAAAAGAAATTTCAAATCTTACCAAAGAACTTGATAAGAAAAATGATTTTAGAAAATCGTTCTAAGACACTTGAGGAGGCTAATTTTGATAAGGATAAAATTTCTAAAGATCTTAAAATTTTGTTTTTTCGGAAGACATGTTTTAGAGGATAAACTTAACTCTACGTTTATTATTCCCGATGATAAGAATTTAGTCATAAGACTAAAGTATAAAATTTTTTCTTTGAATAAACTTCTTGGAAATTTGACTTCTAGTAAGGAAAATTTTGATAGGATGTATTCTCAAATCTTACCTCATGGTAATAATCAAGGATTAGTTTATTCTCATGAAAAACCTATTTTTAGAAACAATTATTTTGTTCCTCCAAGAGCCCCTTTTTGCACTAAATTTAAAATTGGTGGGCATTGGAAGAAGAATTGTTCCTTAAATAATGTTCAATCTCTTGGGTTTCATAAAACCTACATTTCTAAATAGATGTGGATACCCAAAATTTTATTTTCTAAGAATTCTGGATCCAGGAAAGTTTGGATTCTGAAAAACTAACTCTTATTTTTTAGGTCAATGAAGGAAATACCAACAACATATGGTACATGGATAGTGGATGTTCCTGACACATTACTCAAAACAAATACTATTTTAAAAATATTTTAATGACAAAAGGTGGAAAAGTAACTTTTGGGGATAACTATCAAAGAGAAATTATCAGTATAGGTAACATTGTTCTTCTTGGAATATATTTAATTTAAAATTTTTTATTCGTTAAAGGTCTTAAGAACAACCTCATCATGATGAGTCAACTACGTGATGAAGGATACATTGTGAATTTTAGGAATGAAAAGTGCTTAGTACACAATTAAAAGGATGCATTTATTCTATTAGCCCATATGCAAGAGAATGTATACACACTAAACCTAGAATATGTTAGAAGTCAAGATCTTCATTACCTAAGTGAAATTGAAGATCAATCCTAGATTTGACATAGAAGACTAGGAGACTGTAACTTAAGGAATATTAGTAAACTTTCTAAGAAAGAACTTTTTAGGATCTACTGGATCTTATGTTTGATTCTTCAAAAGTCTATGTTCCTTGTCAATATGGAAAGAAACATAAATCCAGATTTAAATCTATAAGTAATGTTATAACTTATAATGAATTACAGTTAGTGCACATGGACTTAATTGGTCCAACAAAAAATGGAAGTATTAGAGGAAAATAATATGTGTTTGTCTTAGTTGATTACTACACTAGATTTACTTGGGTCTATTTTCTCACAATGAAATCTATAGTTTTTTCTTATTTCAATGTTTTCAGAGCTCAAGTTAAAAATGAGAAAAAACTTCCATTGATAACTATTCATAGTGATCATACAGTAGAATTTCAAAATTCTGATTTTGAAACTTTTTGTAGTAAAAATGGTATTTCTCTCAATTTTTCAGCTCCAGGAACTCCTTAATAGAATGGTGTTGTTGAAAGAAGAAATAATATTCTTCAAGAGATGAATAGAACCATGTCGAGTGATTATTCTATTGCCAAACATTTTTAGGCTGAAGTTGTAAGTACAGCCTGTTATACTATAAATCGAGTTTTAATTGGTCCTTTTTTTAAATAAAATACCTTATGAGTTATGGACTGGCCGAAAACCGAACATATCTTACATTAATGTTTTTGGTTTCAAAGTATTTATCTTGAATAAAAAGGATAACTTACATAACTTTTCACCCAAATCCATTGAAGGAATCTTATTAGGCTACTCCACAAACTCTAAGGCATATAGAGTTTTCAATAAAAACACTTGCACTTTGGAAGAAATAGTACATGTCAATTTTGATGAAAATGATCCTTTTGTTTTCAAACAACCTGAACTTTTTTCTGATATATTTTCTAAAATCCATCACCAACCATTGATAGAAGACCTTTCAGATAAAGATAATTTCCAAGAAAATGTTTCTGAAACATTTACTCATGAAATTCTCTATCCTATGTTGATGATAAAGTATTTAAAAACCCAATTCAGTTGTTACTTAGGAATCACCCCTGCGATAATATCATTGGAAATGTTAATCAACTAGTAATAACTAGAAGTTCATTAAGGAATGAAGTTGAACGTGACTCTTTTCTTTCTCCATTTTAACCAAAGACTCCTGAAAAAGCCTTAGGTATTGAATATTGGATAAAGTCTATGCAAGATAAACTCAACAAATTCGTAAGGAATTAGGTTTGTACCTTGGTTGAAAACCCTGAGGAAAATTCTATTAATGGAGTAAAATGGGTTTTTAGAAACAAATGTGATGAAAATGGAGTTATTGTTAGAAATAAATCAATATTAGTTGCCAAAGGCTATAACCAATAAGAAGGCATAGAATTTGAAGAAACCTATTCTCCTGTAGCAATACTTGAATCTATTTTTATAATTCTATCCTTTGTAGCATTATTTAATTTCAAACTATATCAAATGGATGTAAAGTTTTCTTTTCTTATTTGTTATGTACAGGAGGAAGTCTAGGTAGATCAATCCCCTAGCTTTGAAGATACAAAACATCCTAATAATGCTTATAAACATACGAAAGCTCCGTATGGACTTAAACAAGCCCCTAAAGCTTGGTATGATAAACTTTTAGGATTTTTGATTCAAAATAACTATGTTAATGGAACTATTGATCCAACCCTTTTTATTAATAAAAATAATAAATATGTTTTGATTGTACATATTTAGGTTGATGACATCATCTTCGGATCAACTCAGAAATCCTTAACTGATTCCTTTGCGAATCTTATGAATTCCAAGTTTGAGATGAGTATGATGGGCGAGTTATCCTTTTTTCTTGGTTTTCAAAGTTCTCAAAAACTAGAGGGAACATACATATCTCAACATAAGTATATCAAAGATCTTCTTAAGAAGTTTGGGTATGATAATTCTAAGAGTATGAGTACTTCAATCAGAACCTCTAATACTCTAGATATTGATGAAACAGGGAAACCTGTGAATCAGACGTATTATAGAAGGATGATAGGAACTTTACTTTACAGAATAGACAGTTGACCTGATTTAATGTTGTCATTATGATTATGTGCAAGATTCCAAGAAAATACTAAAGAATCTTATTTAAAGGAAGTGAAAATAATTTTTCACTACTTAAATGGAAATTTATATTTCGGACTTTTTTATTCCTCTAGAAATAACTTTGAACTTAAAATTTTTTGAGATCCTAACTTTGGTGGTTGTAAAATGGATAGAAAAATTACATCAAGAACTTTTCATTTCTTAAGATATTCCTTAGTTTCTTGGTCATGCAAGAAACAACATTCTATAGAACCTTTCACTACTGAAGCTGAATATGTAGTAGCTGGAAGTTGTTGTGCTCAAGTGTTGTGAATGCAACACACACTCACAGACTATGGTATGAGTTTTACTAAGACTCAAATAATGTGTGATAACACAAGTGTCATTTCCCTAAGTAAAAACCCATCACATCACTCTCATGAAAAGCACATAGACATTACACATCACTTTCTTAGGGATCACACAATAAAAAGAGATGTTATTCTTCAATTCATCAAAACGCAAGAACAACTTGCTGATATTTTTACAAAACCATTATCTTCCAATAGATTTGAATATATTATATAGAATCTAGGAATGATCTCTTTAAAGTAATAATTCATATCTACTTCTTATTTAAATAATCTCCAAACATTAAACTACATATTATTTTAGTGGGAGTATATATGCTTTCTTGTTTTTATTCTTTCCTTAAGTTTTTTTTAATTTTATATTTCCTTAAGTTTTTATTGGAAAATTCGGTATTGGAAAATTCGATATTAAAAAATTCTTTATTGGAAATTTTGGTATTGAAAATTTCGGCATTTAAATCCCATTTTTTAAAACTTTCAAGAGAATTCATATAATAATGATAAATTCCTTAGAGTTTTCCAAAAGTTACACTTCCTTACTCTTCATTTTCTTATCTCATGTTTTAGATGTTGGTTTTTCAAAATTTTAAACTCCTAGTTTATGTTACTTCAAAAGATCGGAATTCATATTTTTCTATAATCATCCTCAACCATCAGATCAGATCAGGTTATTATAAGCCGTTTAATTATTCTATAGACATGGTGGTCAATCTAGAATCATACTTTAGTAATATTTTGATTGATTACAAAGCTCTCAAAGTGACTTGTATGAAAGTCTTTAACCTCACCAAAACCATCAATGAAGAGCTAAGATGGTTCAGTGACTTCATGGTTTCAAAAAATGGAGCCTTCAATACTTGTAGAACCGAGTTCAACAAGGTCAAGGCATCAATCTCTAAGAAGTATAGTCAACTCAATTCCATTGCCTGATATTCAAGTAGTGAGAAAGAAGTCAGAGCTGAATTAGAGAGAAAGTGGGTTTCTCATGAAGAAAGAATATTGTCATTAAAAAAGAAGAATCAAGATCAGGAGTTCTTGTTGAAGATGTTTGAAGAAGATCATAAGGAAGTGAATAAACTTAAATCCTTGATAATGAAAATTTTGTCTAAGAAGAAGAAGGATGGATGATATTTTTACATTACGATGTTTTGTTGTAATCTAAAATTTATTTCCAAAATTCCCTTAAAAATCTTCTTGCATATCTTTATTTTATTTTACAATATATGCTTGCTAACCCTTATAGGTACATATAATGATTCTCCATGATTTTTTACACTTTTTTAAAATCACAAAGGGGGATAATTTATTTAAAGGAAGAATTTAATGAAGATCTTAAAGGAGGAAAATCTATTGAGGGAGAGTATGGTAAGAAAGGATAATGACCAAGTAAAGGGGAGTTTTCTTTTAAGATGATATGTTTATCTAAGGGGTAGATATTTTCTTAATAAAGAACAAGAGATACTAAAGATCAAGAATATAATCCTTGGGAAACATAAAATATATGGGAGTTAGTCGTATTCATTAGAAATTTCATTCAAAAGGGAGAGATAATATTTTTATACTTGTTTATCTAAGTCAATATATTCTTCCTTAGAAAAAGTTGTTTCTGCTTTCCAAAAAGAGGGAGATTTTTGGGTCAATAAGTTTATCTTATGACTTCTCCACTCTTTATGGTTTTATGTTTTGAAAATCACAAAAAAAAATCTTAAGTTCTGTCTTTTTATTAAGTACTTTTTTTTTATGATCTGGAATTATCCTTCTGTTATACTTAGAGATGTATCATTACGATTTGTTATTCTGTTATACTTACAAATGTATCATTACGATTTGTCATTGTGTTATACTTACATATGCATCATTACAATTTTTCATTTTGTTATACTTACGAGATGTATTATTACGATTTTCTATTCAGTTAGATTTAAATATTATTCATACTGTCTTTGTGATACCAAATCCGGTGTATAAGTGATACCATCTTTGTGATACCGAATCCGGTGTATTAGTGATACCGCCTTTATGATACCAATTTTAGTGTATAAGTGATACTGTTTCTGTGATACCGAATCCGATGTATAAGTGATTCTGATTTTGTGATTCTGATTCTAGAACAAATGGGATACGGGTTTCACAATCCGACTTACTTTTCCTTATGAATATGTTTTCTTGATAATTTTCTTCTTAAGATTACATTTCCTTGATAATGTTTGTGTTGTTTAATGTATCATTCCAATTATTTCAGATTCTAAGTTTTCTTATAGTTAACATTTATTTTTAACCTAAAATCATTTCTTATACTTGAAATGATGTTGTACAATCTATTATAAAGTAACTGTTGGATGTTTGACACGTGTCCAGGTCTCTCCGAAATTTAATGAAAATATGACTGTTGGAGAGGAGCCGACCATTGGGAAGCTTTTAATATAAATAAAAATCCATTTGAACGAGCATAATATAATGTCGAGATTGGATGAACATGACGCATGTGAAAAAACTATGAAGTGATTTCTAGAGAGAGGGGCTCTTTCAACTCTCAGTGCTTCATGCGGATGTCGTCAATAACTTGTTCGGGTGTGAACAACTTGTTTAGAATTACTTTGTGAAGACTCTGATCGTGATGATCATGGGATTCCTAGTTTGGAAGACTAAGGTTCTGATTTCCTTCTAAATTGAGGTCATGCGGGGATAGAAACACTTTCTTTGTGCAGACTTCGATTGTGAGGATCGTGGGCTTCCGGGTTTGAAATACCGAGGTTCCGATTTCCTTCTAAATCGAGGGCTTGTGGGGATAGCAAGACATATACCATTCTTCGGAATGAGGGCTTACCTGGGTTTGGGTAATACAGACTTTCTTGAAAGTATAAATCAAGGAACTTTTATCCATGTTTGTTGGATACCCTTCTCTTTGTGTTAAAAGAATATTGATTTACTTGTTTTCTATTTCAAGTTTTTTTATTTCCGCTATAATCATAACTTTGTTAAAGATAGAAGGTATATCTTTATTATACTTTCTAATTCCATTACTCTGATTATATTATAGATTCTATATTCTTTAAGGTAGAATATTTATTTTAAGAAAATTATAAAGGTTTCCTTAAGAGGTTTTGTGAATGTTTGTTTAACCTTATTAAACATAACATTAAAGGTTCCAAAGGAATTTTTAGATTGTACAATTCACCCCCCTCTTGTATATTGAGCATCTACATTCATTATTTTGATCCTAAAATTAAACTATATATTATGCTTTTTATAACTGGGCCCATAATACCATTGGGACTCTTCGATCTTCATTTAATCATTGAGGTAACAACATCAAATCTCCTCATAACTATCAAAGTCTCGAATCACCAACACTTTTCATATACTCATATTTAGTATACTAAAGAAGCGATCCACATTGCTTTCGGTTTTCATGACAAGGATAGATGCATATCTTATAAAACTTGTGAATTTTTCTTCATAATCCTTGATGGAATCATCTTCCTTATGATTGAGTTCGAGGAACATTATTTCTATCATGAATTAAAGGGTTTAGGGAAAATATATATTGAAAAACATTTTCTAGAATTCCTCCTAATCTATGAAATCAATTTCCTCTTGGGCCTTCATATTTTTGTTCAACGTCCGCCATGGATTATCTTCCCCATAAAAACATTAGACCACCAGTACAAATTTCTCTTCTTATGAACACAAGTGGGTAGATAATATCTTTTCAATGGAGTTAATCCAATGCGCTATGATGAGGGGATCAAAAGATCCACTAAACATTGGAGACCTTTTCTACATTAAGGATTCAATAGAAACTTGATCTTTCCTTTGAGGCAGAGGGCATTCCACATGATTCAAGGTATTATTCATAACTTGATCCAGCTTAGAATGTATTATAATGATGTTTCGATAACCCATTACAATCATTTTTTGGAATATCATGAGGGAAATATTTACATTCCCTGTCACATTGGTTGTTGGGACGTGTTCTTATATTTCCCTCCATTAACTATGAAAAAGGATGTACAATAACGGGGATTTAATACTTATATAAAAAGCATAAGAAATGAAACATTATACATAAACAGACAATATATTAAAGGAAAATGGTATCCTAACATGTGATTCCCTAAGTTTCAATCTAGGTTATCCATGATTTGTTTCTAAACTTATATTCATATGAGCTATTTTTATTCCCTTAATAATGTTTTGTAATGAGATTATGAATTTACCAAATCATATCACATGGGAGTGTAAAAAAGGAGTGCATCAAGGCCTAGTTTTGTGCACTAGTTTCAGTTCAATACTATCTCACTGCAATATTTTTAGGTTTTCTACATAGATATATCTATGTTACATCCACATCCACTTGTTTGTATCCAGGAAGAGATTTATTTTCTTGAAAAATAACTTACTCTATACTTACCAAAGTTTAGGGATGTTTTCTTTTAATTAACCTAATCCTTAAGGTTCTTACTAAATTATCTATTCATAGTATCCAAAAATAACTAAACCATTCTCTGATAACAACTATAGAAAACGTAAACTTTTACACATATCATTACATGATTTTATGTATATTAAAGCATTGTATTACATGCCAAGGATCATAAAGTCTAGTGTCTTTGAAGACCAGGTACATAAAACTTAAAACGTTGGAAAAAATATAAAATTTATTTATTTAATATTCACGGAGATCCCCTAACTTCCATTATGATCATACATCCTCATTGGATAACTTGGTTATAGCATGAAAAAATGGATAAGATAAAAATCTCTATAAGGGAATAAACATATGAATAAAACTTTATCACATGGGTTAGAAGGCATGACATAATGATATAAAAACGAATGGAACATATGGTATAATAACATATAAACATGGGATCATATAATCATGGATTCATAGTAATGTGGAAGAAACATAAAACATGAATTTAGCATGATTCAAGGCTAATTTCACCTAGAGGAGAACAAGTCAAGGTTAACCACCAAGACCATTGCACATGGTAGCACAAGTCAAGAAAAACCACCAAGACTGTTTCACATAACATCTCATGAGACTAAAAATTACCCAATGCACTAAAGATCTATATATTCACACACATCATAACAAGTTCAATTATATGATTTCCACATATAGAATCATAAATAATCAATAATACGTAAACAAAAGGGTTCCCAATGGAAAGAAATTGGTATCATAACCATGTTATAAAGCATATTAGATGGGTGTATCATAAAAGTTTCTATGAAAGAATGGAATTAAAACATACATGGTAATTTATAAGTTATAATATGCATATATAATGTTAATTTATTTTAAACTAATGTGACAACATTTAAGAAGAGTATTTAAGAAATTTTAGCATTAAAACATTTTAGTGTGGTTTTATGGAAAATACCATAGAACCTTTAAAATATAAAATGGAATAATATTTTATAAAAAAACTAAGTGAACGAAGCAGGTTTTAATAATAAAAATAATAATTTTATAAAAACAATGGTGTCTCAAATCAAATGATAGGGTGAACTTGAAACTGGGTTAGAATTCAGAAAGTTCCCTAAAACGGGCTCGCTTATTGGGAATTATTTAGGAGGAGATTATTTTAAAACATGTATATCCTAGCGGGATAGTGATTAATGAATCTTTATAAATGTGCCTTTATAATATACAAAACATTTATAATATGTTCATAACAAGAATAGAAAACTTTATTCTGGTAAAAAGAAAGACAGAACAACCTAAAGGAAAAATAATGGTTTGGGTGGAGTCCCTTACCTTAAGTACGAATGCGTTCTTCCCTTGATATTAAGGTACTGGATAACAAAATTAAATTCATTAATTAAAATTTACATGACCTATTATTCATTTAATTTTTTTATTATAACTTTATTATGTTCATTCATGACCTCCTTGATGGGTTAAGATGTTCAATTTTATTGTTTGGGAGCATTTGTTTCCTTGGTTTTCAGGATTTTTTTACTTATATACATGTAAGGATAAACATGTAAGACATAAACATTTGTAAAAAAATGAAGTTTTATTTTATTATTGAACATCAATAATATTGCAATATTTCAAATCCATTTTGTTATTTGGTGTTAAGATGTATCATTAATGATAATTGTTTTGGTTAATTGGCTGTTTTTGGAACACAATGAACACAATTTTCATTATAAATTAATATCATGTGTCAAAAAGACTAAATAAAATTAAATAATAAATAATATAAATATTCTATTCAATTTCAAAAATAAAATGGTTTCATGATCATAATTGAATATGATAATAGAAATTGAAAACATGTTGTCCTTGAATGTGAGAAATCTACACATCTCGGATGATATTTTCATTCTTAGTATAAAAGGATGGGAAAGGAGATATAATGATGAATTATTATATTATCATAAAAAATGTATAGTAAATTTAATGTACTTTAGTCATCATAACATTAAAATTAAAGGAGGTGAGGAATGAAAAACAAATAAAGGAACTTGAAAGAAAATAAATGATATGAAAAGAGGAGTTTACCTATTGAATATAACTTCCTTGAGAACCTCTTTAGGGGAGAGGATTTAGTCTTTTTAAGAGAACATGGGATGATAGACGTGTAATGAGTTATTAGGGAGATATTTTATTATAATATAGGCACGACACAAGGGTTTATTGGAGTGAAGAGAATATGTAAAGAGGGGTTGTATTTATAATGGAAGAGGGGAAGAGTTTCCAATTATTTTAATCATTAGTTTAATATTTTTGCTAAAGACTATGAATTGTCTTGATCTCTATTACAAAAAATAGTAATAAGTGCACGTGAGTTTAAACTAATGGCCATTTACATCATCCATGACTCATTCATGATGTAAAGATTCAGGTTTTAGCACTTATTGTAAATTATCGTATTTTATTACTCATAACAATTTCAAGTATTTTAGAAAAATTTCAAAAAAATCAACCTAACTATTTTTCGATGTGTAAAATCCAAAAATTAACTCCATTATATTAAAATAATTTTCTAAATATGGGAAATTTATTTTTTAAATAAAATATTCATTTACTTGAAAAATACATATTTTAATATTATAACTGATTTTATGATACTTTGAAAAATTAACCAAGGTCTCACAAAATTATTCTATAATAGTAAGACATCAAATAAATAATTTATGAATACATTTTAAAAAAATAAATTTTATTTTTTAATTATTAAATTATTCATAATTTTTAAATTAAATATTTATGTCTTATAAAAATACCAAGAGTATCATACTGTCACTTATAAGATGGATATATTTTATTTATACCTTCATTGGTAAGGTTAATATTTAGGTGGTTGATTTAATATTCATAAGGTTCTTATTAATATTCATAAGGGTAGTAGTACTATTCATAAGGTGTAGTTAATATTCAATAAAAATTTGTTTTTATTATTGGACTCCAAACATCATATTGATCACAAATGTATATGTCAGATTTTCAAAATTCAAATCATAGAAGTGAAAACATTATGTTTAAAGGTCACATAGTACTTATTAGTTCACTGTCCTATTATTTCATGTGATTATATGACATAATTATAGGAAGGAAATTTCCCTTTATAAAACATTGGTTCGTTACACCCTACATATCTGTTGAATCCTGATAGACTTAAAAAAGCTAACACTGAACAAATATATGGAATTTACAATAAAATGTGGGAAAAAGACTGAAAAAATAGAAGGGTTATGAGAAGAACATATACTATAATCCACATGTTCTTTTCATGAACCACTAAAGTAATGATAATACACTAGGAAATGTCACTTAGATCACATAAAACACCTTTGGTATACTTTTTTGATCATACGCAGTCCCCTAGAAATGTCATAGAAAGTCACCTGACACCCCCTGGACATACCACTAAAGTCTCATAAAACCCTCCCAACTTTCCATAAAGAACATTAAATGAAATTAAAATGTTTCATCCATGTCAAATGGTATTACTAGTAATTTTGATCTGAGAATCACCATGGAACCAGGGAACATCAACTGGTTCTCATGACATCCTCTAGAAAATCCAACCAGATAACATGATTGCCCCCCAAGTATGGCAATGGGATCTCAAGATGGAATCCAAAAAAATCAGCCAATATATGAATAACCCTAAAGGAATGTCACATTTAATCTCACAAAACCTTATATGTGTGTCAGAAAAATTTCACAATGACACCTTAGAAATTTAGCTGGATCATGCGACAGCCTCCAAGCTTGTCCACCGAGATCATGTGATGGCATCCATGTTTAGTGAGATAGGTAATGGTATGGACATAAAAAAATTCATCCTTGATCATGTGATGGTATTTGGACTTGTCTGAAATAAAATTATGAATTTCCAAAAATCCCTAAACATGTCATTTAGACAATCAAGACATGTCATGATAACAATTAAGCAGACCAGGGTAGATAAGTAAGCCAAGATAAGCGGACATCACATGACATGATAAAATTATCCATCCCACATATGAGTGAAAACTCATTGTGTAAGAAACAATATAATCGACATAATATGTCTCTGATTCACGATATAACCAGGATATATTGAACAAATTCTTAATGGCTGAGCTCCATATTTTACATCCAAAGCATCATCGCAGTACATAAGTCCCACATTCACATGTAATGAGACTAGCCATTTTTCATCCCATATTTCACACATAGATCATATATAATGTGGGAATAAGGAGTTGAAATGATAATATTCTTCATAAATGGGAGAATTATAACATAATCCACGATCAAAAACATAATATCATATTTCCAAAATATTAGGGAAGCCACAACATGTAAGCCCCGATACACTAAAGTATGAGAACTATGATTCATTCCACAATTAGGATACATAATAATCCTTTTCATGTTCTGATATAAATTATATAATTAACTTATTGTAAATCCATCCATGTCCCTCACATATAAACTATCAATACAAAATCATTCCCATGGGATATCCTTCCCCCTTATCCACCAGTAGACTGAGTAGAAAACTGAACTACGGTGACTCTGATTCCAACTACAACTAGGATACATTGGATTCCATCTTAATGATCAAGATATATATTAAACATCCCATGAGTTGTCCCAGAATGTATTTCCTACATTCATATATAGCGAGACTGATTATTTTCTATCTCTTATTTCTTACACAATTCATGGTAACATGGGATTATGTATTTAGAATTTCTATATCATTCACATCATGAATCTCCATCATCTAGGGAAACCTCAGTCTATAAACCATGACTAGTGGCATGGTATGACTACCTCCATGTAAGTATTTTCACCTTGGAACCATTCCCAAGGTCATGATCAAAATACGATAACTCTAATTCCTTCCATAACCATGATACATAGGATGTCACCTCCAGAATTGATCTCAAATACCCAGTGAATTAGTTCACATACATATTTTCTTTCTATATTACGTTGAACTACATGAGTTAAACAAACTACGTGGACTTTTTTTCCAATTATAAATAGGATACATTGGATGCCTCATAATGGATCAATACCATTCTTGAAATATTAAAATTATCCCCTATATGGAAGAACATTTTGAATATCCTGTCTATAAAACTTCAATATATAATCATCAACCATTCATGGGAGATGGATGGAGAACCTCTGATACATGAAGATATATTAACTAAATGATTCCCCCTTAGAGCATAAAAGAGATTTAACCTATGGTTACATTGTGAGGGAAACCGATTCCATGTGAGGATTAGGAAGATGTTCCAATTATGGTAATTTTTTTAAAGTAATTGGTTCTATATTAGGATTACTAAGATATTCATGAACATATATTAAATATATAAGATTGTCCCAGAGTAGACAACAATTCCTCTAAAAAGGGTGTGATGATCCTGACCACCCATCCTCTCGACCAGTGTGAGTTCCAAAGTTCCATTAGGTTTATAGAGACCCATAATTTACATACATTAAAATTAATTTAAAATTGTAGTATATTCATTACAACATATGTTAAATCCACAACAGAACTATATAGGTATATTATTATTAGAAACTTGGAAGCATAAATAACTGGCTCATAAAACATCTATATTGTCTCCTGCTTATTTCTTCATAACTAAACTCCATTTTGCTATAACATACTTAATAACCTTATTCATAACCTAAGGAAAAGAATCATATGAAAGGGTGAGCTCAAATTCTTAGTAAGGGTATAAAAGGTAACTATCAATCATATAATAATCATAAGACATAAGAACATAACATTTTAAAAGCTTATACTGCATATGAAATATCATGATATCATGTCATGAGATAAAAGTTCATAAGAATTAATGGAAAAAATTTAAAAAATCATAAAATAATACATTAAGTTTTGTGTCATAAACATAATCATAGAAATTAATTTCAATGTTTTCTGAGGATCTTTCCCAAGACCATCATAGTGGACAAATTCCCTTACTGAACTGGGTTTACTCACTGTTCCAGCCTTTCATTTCTGAACCAAATTTATTTTCCATTCCAGTCATGTAAATCTCATGAGATATAAATATTTACCCAATTAATTGTAGGGAGATATAGGTCCCACACATATAATAATGAAATAATTCTTACATGTTACACAAAAACATAAATCATTCATCAAATCATAACACATGAAATAAATTTGGTTTCATAAAAATCATTCCTTCATAATCTATATAAAATAAATATATTTCATAAAAATAATTCCATCACAATCATAATAAGATAAATTTAATAATAGGGATATAAACATAACCCTATGTCATATTATATGGAAAATAATTTTGATAAAAGACTTGAACTTAATTCCTGAGTAAAATAACCTTTCTTTTTCAAAAATGTTTTCTTTTCTCCAAATTCCATGAAATTTTAAAAGAAAATAATTTAATTGAAAATAATATTAAAATCGTATAGATTAATATTAATGGAAATAAGGTTTCATGAAACCATAAAAATCCATTCATTCCATATAAGTTAAAAACAATTCTCCTTGAAGTTTTTCTGAAAAAGTCAAAAGTACCTCAAATCGAATAACGACAAAAGATTCCTTTCATACCATTTAATAAAAATTAAACAAAGGGTGAAATTAACTTTAAATAATTGTATAATTATATAAATAATATTACATACATAGTAATCATGTATGTGGATGATAAATATACCCTAATAAATACTTACGTATAAACAATCATGGATAAAAATGAGATTGAAAAATTATCCCTTACCTTTGGTCTAATATCCATACTATGTATTTGAACCTCCTATATAATGATTGAAATAATGTTATTGAATTATTACAGAATCATAATAATTTTTATTATATCATATATTATTATATTATTATCCATTTTTTAATAACATTTCATTATCACCCGTTATTCAGATATTATTTTCTTTATGTTCTTATGCAAGTTTTTTCAGGTAAGATCTTGTTCCACTTCATAAGGTATAGTTATATCATTTAAAAATGATATTAGAAAAATATATATCATATTTATTCATTTTATTAATTTATATAATCATGTTTTAAAGAAGTTTATGTATAATTAATCTCATTTCATCATTGAGATGGTGGGTCGTACGTACACACGAGTGACGATATCATTCAATTAATGGTTAAATGTTATGGAAATGGATGATATACTAATTATGAATAATAATTATGATTTTATATTCATAATTTAAATTCATTATACTCATCAATATACCCATCCAAATAAATTATTGTTGAATAAAAAATTACACCATGGTGTGGAGACGGTAAGTCGTATGTACACACACGGTGATATTGTTATTCATAGGATGGATAAAAGGTGGTATAAGGTTTTACCATAATTATATGAACAAATAAGAATGTATAAGATACTTTATTTATTACATTAGTATGAAAAAAAATTAATAAGAGGATGTATAAGTAGAAAATAATTTTGAAAGAGGTGACAAAACAATTACATTTTTTCGAGTATGTCCTTTTAATTTGCACAAAA
The DNA here is from genome assembly GCA_963277665.1 of Viscum album. Taxonomy (NCBI): domain Eukaryota; kingdom Viridiplantae; phylum Streptophyta; class Magnoliopsida; order Santalales; family Viscaceae; genus Viscum; species Viscum album. The sequence continues at coordinate 2,053,964,620 of OY728145.1, forward strand.
GATCTCCCTCGGATGAATTTAAACCCAATGTGTCTCCTATAGAAAGTAATGATGTATTTTGGAGCTTATTTTAGTAGAATGTTGATGAGTCAAGGGGCTTGAATGGTGTTAGTAAGTGGGTAGAGGTGTTGTCCTTTTATAAGATGAAGGAAGGGCACTTTAGGAAAGTCTTGAAATATTATTTTATTATAAAATCACTTTCGAATTATAATAGGTCCAAAGTGATAAATTTAAAGGATTATTTTAGGAAGGTTTTAAAACCTTTCAACCAATAGGTTTTAGAAATATTTAGGTCACAAAATTAACCTTATCATTTAGCTTTAACCATTAGTAAAAAACATTATCTTTTCCCATGTCATCTTGTAATTTTATAATATATGGTTACTATAGTTACTATAAAATTACAATAGAAACACAAGTGGATAATTAATTAAATTGGTAACATTATATTAGTTATTTCTACAAATATTATATTTTTAGGACTATTATATCATTTAATAAAATAATATTTGTTTTAAAACTCATTTATGCCAATTTTTAAACTATTTAGTAATTTATTTTTCACACAGCCATAAAAACATTATTCATTCAAAAAAAATAAATTAACTCATATATAACATGTAATATTCATCCAAAAAATTATTTTATGGCATACTAATATTCAAATTATATTTATTTAAATATTTATAATATTATTTATTTTAATCTTTTATTAATAAGGTAATCACTGAATCATCATTGTGTCATAAATAAATAAATTTATTTAATGTATAAAAATTGTTAATAAAATACCATGATGTAGGAAATAAGTTTTACTTTATGATTACTATTTATAGTCAAAGAAATTAGTTATATGACCCTATAATAAAAAAATTATGAAAAGATACATATTTATGTTATATTTCTCTTTACATTAAATAAAAAATACTAAAAGGTCATTATCACATCCAAGTGGCTCCAAGGGGACTTAAAATCGACCAAAGGATTCTAATGATCATAAATATCTCATAAAATATGATTAGTACACGTTTTATGGTAGTTTTGTATTATTATAATATTAATTTTTACCCTTATTTCCCAGATTTACCTTTTAAAAATGGTAAATAAAAATAATTACTAAAGTTATTATTCATAATGTCAAAAAATAAAAGGTATATATTTAAAAGAAAATATCCTTCTGATTCCAAATATGGGATCAATTTTTCTAAATTAAAAACATATAATTGGCCAAAATTAATTTTAAATCAATCTCGTTGTCAGAAATAGAGACATGTTTTTAAAAGTTAAAACATTGAAAAATATTGAAATGTTTTTACATATGAATTCAATGTAAAATTAATGATAATGATATAAATTACATTTAATTATAAAACTGTATTCTATTTATACATTAAAATCATTCAATATTATAATTTAACAATATAAATTATTTCTAAGACAATAGTTTTTTTCGCTTAAAATTTAGTGTATTGTTACTATTCATCAAAACATAAATTTTATCAGAAAAATATCAGAAATTAATATAAATTAAATTTTATACTATGATTTAAAATAACATTATTATGTTTTCATATAAATTTTTTTAATGTTTCAAAATCATAATTTAAATTTTTTTTCTCCATTCAAAGGTGTGAGATTTCCCTAAAAATGTAGGTTTTTAAACAACAAATAGGGTTTATTCAGACCCTATGATTAAAATATCATTTAGGCGAATATCAAAAATATTTTATTAAGTATATAACACACACCTATATATATCTCATTAATTTAATTACCAAATTTAATTCACTCAATAATAAAAATATCTTATTGATTTATATATTTAAAAAATAATTGATATCCAAATAATTCACAATTCATTTTCATAAGTTAGTTGTAGTTATTCCTGCTAGCCTAATGGCTAGACTATAATAATAATGTTGTACAAAGTGAATCTTGTGGTTCATTTAAACTAATTATTGTGTGCAACTCAAGACACTAAAGAATAAAAATTATTTATAGAAAATATTTCATAAAAACATTCATGTGTTACATTTTACCCCCCCAAAAACTGAATTTATCCCTAAAAATTCATCACATAGAAACAAACATATGAGGATACCTCTCCATCATCATATCCTCATGTTACCATGTAGCTTATTCAAATGGGTTGTTCCACCATAAAACATTAACCAAGAAAGTGGTCTTGTTTCAAAGAACTTTTTCACTGCAATCTAGAATATCTATCGGTTGTTCTTCATAAGAAAGTTCTTAATCTTGTGGTATAACTTCTAATTTTAGTTCATGTGAAGGATCAAGATTGTACTTTCTCAGGATAGATACATGGAACACATAATGAACTTGAGAGATATTCGATGGATGCACCAATCGGTAAACTACCTTCCCAACATGATCAAGAATTTCAAAAGGGATGATATACCTAGGGATCACTTTGATCTTCTTTCCAAATATCATTACTCTTTTACAAGGAGATATTCGTAGACACCCCTTATCATGCAATTCAAACTCTTGGTCTTTTCTTTAGTTATCAACATAACTTTTTTGTCAAATCTGAGCTACTCTTATGTGTTGTTGAATAGATCTGACCTTTTTTCTATTTCGTTAATAAGAACATATCCTAAAATATTTATTTCCCAAATTTCATTCCAGTAAGTTGGGGTTATGCTCTTTTTTCTACAGAGGGATTCATAAGGAGACATCTGAATACTGGAGTAAAAGCTATTATTGTAAGATAATTCCACCAAAGGTAGGTTTTGATCCCAACTACCTTTGAAATCTATAGAGCAAGCCCTCAAAATTTCTTCCAGAGATTGAATTGTCCTCTCAGACTGACCGTGTGTCTAAGGATGCTAAGTAGTGCAAAATCAAAACTCTGTATCCAAAGTATGATGAATAATTCTCTATAACATCAAGGAAAATATTTGATCCTGATAAGATATAATAGAATGTGGTACTCTATAAAATCTTACCACTCCCTTTACATATATCTTGAAGAAAATCAAGAGATAAATCCTCTCTAATAGTAATAAAGTGTTCCAACTTCATAAAGAAATCAAATATATCTCAGAAAGAATTATTGACTTTAGATGTATAGGGAAGTCTAATAATAAAGTCCATAGTGATTTTTTTCCCATTTTCATTATGATATGGGTAATGGTTGTAACATCCCTTTAGAATTCTATCTCTTAGCCTTAACTTTTTGACAAACCAAGAATCCAGAGACATATTCCACGACATCTCGTTTCCTGCCATCCCACCATAAATACTCTTTCAGGTCCCTATACATCTTTGTGATTCCAGGGTGAATAGAGAATGAAGAATTATGAGCCTCATCCAATATCTCTTTCTTTAATTCTTGTATGGGAGGAATACAAACCTGGTTCCAGAACCTTATTATTTCATCATAATCAAGGTTAAAGTCAGGAACATTTCTCACCTTATTTTGTAGCTCTACATATTTCTTTTTCACCTCATCAGCCTTTACATTTATAGATGGTTGGATAATCATTTTAGAAAGAAAATATTTCCTCTTCCTTTAAAATCTAAAGATCCATCCTTTTCAAATCCATAAATATTATATCTTTTGTGATCCTCATCATAGATAGGCCAGCATAGTCTTGTCAACTCAAACCATCTGCCACATTGTTCTCTTTCCGAAGGTGGTAATGTATTGAGAATTCATAATCTTTAATCAAATACAACCATATGTTTTGGTGCATATTATCTCATTTTGTGTGAAAATATACTTTAAACTTTTAGCATTAGTGTAAATATCATATCTTTCACCATAAAGATAATCCCTCCATATATTTAATTCAAAGATTACCATAGCTAAATACAAATCATGAGTTGGGTAATTTTTTACATGTATTTTCAACTACCGCAAGGAATAAGATATCACTATATCATTTTTCATGAGATCAAATCCCAACCCCTTCTTGGATGTATCATTGTAGATCACAAATCTTTCTCCACTAGAAGGTAGTGTGAGAATAGGTACACTGGAAAACCTTATTTTTAGCTCTTTGAAATTATCTTCACATTCTTCCATCCAAAAAAACATAACCCATTTATAAGTAAAAATGGCGAGTGGATTAGATAATTGTGAAAAATATTCCGAAAAATGTAGATAATATCAATCCAAATGAAGAAAAATTCAGATATCAGTAATCGTTCTTGGTGTTATCCAACATTCAACAACTTCTATTTTTAATGGATCTATGGATATCTCATATCTTGAGATTATGTGACCCATAAATGAAACCCTATGAAGCCAAAAGTAAAACATGGAAAATGTTTCATTAATATTCACTTTTATAAGGGTCTTTAGTAAAATTCTCATGTGGTCTTCCTGTTCTTACTTACTCTTCAAATAAATAAGAATATCTTCTATAAAGACTACCAAAAACTGATCAAGATAGTATCTAAAGATTCCATTCATTAGATCCATGAAGATAGTGGGGGCATTAGTAAGACCAAAAATGCATCACTATAGATTCATAGTGTCCATACCTTATACAGATGGCCTTATTTATTATATCCTCCTTCTTAACCCATAATTGATGATATCCTAAATGAAGATCAATATTTGAAAAGTATTGAGCTCCATTTAGTTTATCGAATAAGTAATCAATGTGGGGAAGATGATATTTTTTCTTGATAGTGACCTTGTTATGTTCTCAATAATCAATGGAGAGTATCATTGATCCATATTTCTTCATAAAAAATGGTACATGTGCTCTCTAAGGTGACACACTAGGTCATATGAATCCCTTAACAAGATTCTCTTGGAGTTTCTTCTTCAATTCCTATAACTCAATTGGGGCCATTCTATAAGGTGTTTTTGAAATAGGCATAGAACCTGATATGACTTCTATTGAAAACTCAAATTCACAATTTGGTGGAAGACCTCAAAATTTTTACATAAATACATCATAAAACTCTCGTACAATGGGCATATTCTTAATCATGAATTTCTCCGCAAACAATTGAGATAAATAACCTTTGTTTATAGGAATCAAAACCCATAAGATGGATGTGATTTTTATTGAAATGTTATTTTCATTCCTGAATTTTTATATGATCATAGATTGATCTGGAATACGATATGCAACTTACCTTCCTTGGAAATTTATATGACCTCCGTATAAAGAAATACAATCCATGCCAATAATCCCATCAAATTCGACTATAGGAAGGATCACAATATTTGTTTCAAGAAAGTTCCAATATATTTTAACGATAGAAGAATTATAAACTTTTTATGTGATTGTTGTTCCATTAAGAGTTGTCACAGCTAACTCAACATTTAATTGTTGAGATAATATGATGATACCCTTAGAAAAATATCCAAAAATAAAAGAGTGGGTGGATCTAGAATCAAATAAAACATTTTATACTTTAGAGTGGATGGTAAGTGTATCTTTCAACACTTAATTATCAAACCCCAAGTCGATAATATTTATTTCATGTGACTTTCCATTGTCTTTGGCCTTAATAATTAGTTGACTTCTATCATCATCAATAAACCTTGGATTAGAACATTAATTTTCATAATTCCCCATTTACTTGCACTTGTAGCATTGAAGTGTAGGAGGTTCATTCTGTGCAGACTTTTCTCTATTCATATCATTAGACATCTTTTCCCATCACTTCAACATTCAACTTCTTGATAAACTTCATTTAAACACTTAAAACATTTACTTATACCATTATTCTATTCTTATCAGATCCATGTGACTGATAGGTTACTCCAATATCCATCTCAACCTTCAGAGCACATAGAATGATTTCCTCAAAGATATTAAAGTACCTTATTGCTAATTCCCTTCAGAGACCTAGTTATAAGCCACGAAGTAATCAATAAATTTTACTCTCAGGTTGGATAATAATTCCATAATAATACCTTGAATGTCTTGTAAAATTTTCATCATAAGTACCAATATATTCATAATCCTATTGATTAAGTTCATAGAACTCCTTATCCATCTTTTTTCGATGAATACTAGGAATGTACTTATTGAAAAATAATTTCTTTAACTTTTCCCATTCCATAGACTCAATTTCACATATTTTCCTTGTATTCTTGATAAGATTAGTCAATTTATTAGTTTCACCTTCCAAATGATATATTTATAAGGTGACATTATCATGTTCAGAACATTGTATATCTGAAAATTTCTTTTTAGTGGTACTGATCCATTGTTCAACCACTAATGGATCATAAGACCCATTGAATGAAGGTGGATGATGCCTTATGAAGGACTCAACAAAATTTTTATCCCTCTTTTTCTAGTTTTGAAGTCCTAAATGATTGATAGATTGCAAAAGTTTTGTGAACTTGGATTCAAGATTTTTCACTCCAACTCCCATAATATTTGGTTACTCAGGGGGAAAATCATTGCATTTCCCGTCACATTCAGTATTAAGGTGGTTATTGAAGGTTCTAGCCATTGACTAAAACAAAGAAGAATAGTGTGAAAAACACTAATCATAACATGAGAACCACATAATCATAAAAAAAGTTTCAATTTAGAACACTTTAGGTTTTATCCTAGGTTATTCATTATCATTTTTAAAACATTAGGATTTTATCCTATACTTAGACATATCCTTAGGGTTATTACTTAGTATTTATTATATTAGTTTACAAAGGTTAAGTATACCTTTCCTCTGATACCAACTATATAGAAAAATAGATTGCAAACATTAATATTAATTCAAAATTGAAGTAGAATAATTTCAACATATATTTAAACCACGACAGTACTATATAGGTATAGTGTCTTTAAAAACTAAGAAACCTAAACAACTCATCTATAAAAAAATCCATATTTTCTCCTACTTATTTCTTCATAACTAGAATCCCTTTTAACATAACATACTTAATACCATTATTCTTGACCTGGGGAAAAGAAACATTTTAAAGGGTGAGATCAAATTCTCAGAAAGGGTATACAAGGGAAATATCAATCATATCATAATCATAATACATAAGAACACAACATTTTAAAATCTTATCTTGCATAAAAAATATCATGATATCATGTCATGGGATAAAAGATAATAATAATTAATGTAAATAATCCAAACAAAGTCATAAAATAATACATGAAGTGTTGTGGAATGCACATATTCAAACAAAATAATTTCTATATTATCCCAGGCATGTATCCAAGACCATTATAAAGGACAAAGTCCCTTACTGAACTGGGATTACTTGTAGTTCAAACCCTGTAATACTAAACCAGATTTACTTTCCATTATATTAATATATATCTCATGAGATAGAATTCATTTCAAAATGAATTGGTGGGAGATATAGGTCCCACCCATCTCATGATGAAATCATTCTTATAAGTTCCACAAAAACATAAATCATTCATCGTATCATAACCCATGAAACAAAATGGGTTTCTTAAAAATCATTCCATCATAATCCATATAAAATAAATGGATTTAATAAAAATAAATCCGTCATACACATAATCAAATAAAATTAACAATATGTATAGAAACATAACCATATGTCATAATAGATGGAAATAATTTTGATAAAACACTTGAACTTAATTCCTGAGGAAAATAACCTTTCTTTTTCAAAAACATTTTATTTTCTCAAAAAGACACTAAATTTTAAAATAAAACAATTTAGTTGAAAATAATAGTAAAATATTTTATAATATTCTTCATGTAAATATGGTCTCATGAAACTGTAAAAATACATTCATGTCGTATATGTTATAAAAACATTCTCCTCGTACTTTTTTTTGGAAAAGTAAAATGTTCCTCAAATTAAATAACGAAAAAAAATTCTTTTCATAAAATTTAATAAAAATTAACCAAAGGGTAAAATTAACTTTAAATAATTGTATATTTATTGAAATAATATTACATACTTAGGAAACATGGATGTTGATGATAAATATAACCTAGTGAATACTTATGTATAAACAATCTCGAATAAAAATGTGATTGCAAAATTATCCCTTACCTTAGGTCTGATATCATTTATATGTATCTGAACCTCTTATATAATGATTTAAAAAATGCTATTTAATAATTAAATAATCATAATAATTTCTATGATTTTATATATGATTATATTATCATATATTTCTTAATAACATATCATTATCTTTCGTTATTCAGATATTAACTGTTTTATGTTCTTATGCATGTTTTGTCAGGTAAGTTCATGTTCCATTTCTTAGGGTATAGTTATATCATTTATAGAATAATATTATAATAATATATATCATATTTATTCATTATATTCATGTATATCATAATTTCTTAATGAAGATCAGGCAGAATGAATCACATTGCATTATAGAGACGGTAGGTCGTACGTACGCATGAGCAATGATACAATTCACTTAATGGTTAAATGATATGGAAATGGATGGTATATTAATTATAAATAATAATTATCATATTATATTAATTATTTACACCCATTATAATAAAAATTATACCCATCCAAATAAAGTATTATTGAATATCAAATTACACCATGATGTGGAGACGGTAATCCATACGTACACACACATGGTGATATTGTTATTAGTAGGATGGATAAAAGGAGGTATAAGGTTGTACCATAATTGTAATAAAATATCGACATGTAGAATATACTAGATTTAATACTTCATTATTGAAAAACAAAATAAGAGGAAGTAAAAGAAGAAAATAATTTTGAAAGAGGTGATAAAACAATTACATCTTTTCGAGTATCTCTTTTTTATTTTCACAAAAGATCTCCCTAGGATGGATTTATTCCAAAATTTTGGCCTTTACGAGGAATAAATGGATGTTGGGATATTATTTGAGCAGAATTTTGATGATATAAGGGGCTTCAAATGTGTGAGTAAGTGGGTAGAGGTGGTGGCCTTTTATAAGAGGAAGGAAGGGAACTTTAAGAATGTCTTGAAATATTATTTAATTATAAAATGATGTTAGAATTATAATAGTTAAAAAGTGATAAATTTAGAGGGTGATAAGAGGATGGGTATAAATCCTCTCAACCAATAGGTTGTAAACATGTTTAGGTTACAAATATAACATTATCTTTTCGCTTTAACCCTTAGTTAAAAACTTTTGCTCTTACCATGTCTTCTTGTATTTTTATAATATATGGTTACTATAGTTACTATAAAGTTAAAAGAGAATAAAGAGTGGATCATTAATGACATTTTTAACATTATCTAAGTTATTTGTAAGAATATTATATTTTTATGACTATAATATCATTTAATAAAATAGTATTTGTTTAAAAAACTTATTTATGTCAATTTTGAAACTATTTAGTAATTAATTTTTCATAAAGTCATAAAAACTTTATTAATTCGAATAAATAGTATTAACTCAAATATAACATGTCATATCCTTCCATAAACTCTTTTTTACATAATAATGTTAAAATTATATTTATTTTAAAATTTATAATATTATTTATTTGAATCTTTCATAAATTAGGTAATAACTGCATCATCATTGTGTCATATATAAATTTATTTATTTAATTTATAAAAATTATATATAAAATACCTTGGTGTAGTAAATATTTTTATCTTTTAAATTGATATTTATAGTCAAATAAATAAGATATATAACCTAATATTAAAAATGTGTTAGTAAAAGATGCTTGTTTATGTTATATTTCTATTTACTTTAAATTAAAAATTCTAAAAGGTCATTATCATAACCATGTGGCTCCATGGGGTCTTAAAATAGACCCAAGAATTATCATGGTCACACATATGTCATCCAATAGGATTATAACACATGTTAGTGTAGTTTTATTTTATTATAATAATATTTTGTACCCTGATTTACCCGATTTACCCTTTAACCGTGGTAAAAATAATAATTACTGATGTTACTATTCATAATATCCAAAAAAAGGTACCTATTTACACAATATGAACCTTTTGATTCCAAATATGGAATCTATTTTTCCAAATTCAAAACACTAAATTTTTAGAAATTAATTTTAAATCAATCCCATTGTTGGAAATAAAGAATATGTTTTTAAAAGTTAAAACATTGTAAAATATTGAAATGTATTTATATTTGAATTAAATGTAAAATAAATTATAATGACATAAATTATAATTAATTATTAAAATATATTTTATTTATAATTTAAAATCAATTAATATTATAATTTATCCATATAAATTATTTTTAAAGAATAATGTTTTTTCACTTAAATTTAGTGTATGATTACTATTAATCAAAACCTGAATGTTATCAGAAAAATTTCAGAAACTATCCAAAGTACATTTTTATATCAAAAATTAAAATAACATGTTTAAGTTTTCATGTAGAAATTATCAATGTGTGAAATATTAATTTAAAAGCAGTTATCCATTCAAAGACGTAAGATTACCCTAAAAAATATAGATTTTTATACAACAAATATTCTTTATTCAAACCTTATGATTAAAATATCCATTGGATGAATATAAAAAAATATTTTATCATGTATATAGCATATATATAACTCATTAATTTCATTTCCAAAATTAATTCACTCTATAATAAAAATATCTAATTGATTTATATTTTTCATAAATAATTGATAACTAAAGAACACACAATGAATTTTTTTAAGTTAGTTATACTTATTCTAGATAACCTAAAAGCTACTATATAATGGTAATTTTTTACTAAGGTAATATCTCAATTAATTTAAACTCATTATTGTGGGAAACACAAGCTACTAAGAATATAAATTATTAAAGGAAAATATTTTAGAAAAAACATTTAGGTATTACTGGTTTTGAAACCCCAACTGATTTCCTACCTTTGGAAAGTGGGTATATACCCTGTTATGGATGTGTGAACCCTTGAGATTTTTCATTAAGAACCACATTGGTAAACGTGATTTCAATAACTCTACAACACATTCAACCCCCTCACTCACAATCAACCATTTTCCCAAACCCAATGCGCATATCAGTTGTCTTCTTTTTTCTTTTTTAAATATGGATTAATTATGATTTAAAATGTAGAATATTCATTTAAAATTTATAACATGAATACACATATGGGATATAAAAAACCTATATGAGTCAAGAATTTCTTTCCTCACTATAGAATATGTCATAGGAAATAAGTCTTTTTTTCCATCATAAGGTGGTGATTAGAAGAGTTCCATTGTTATTTCTATATTGTAATGTGTTTTAAACCAATGTAAATTTATTATAGTTGATAAATGGTATGATGCATGGTATAAATTATAAGAATATTTGATGAAATTAAACATTTTTTGGAGAAACATGACTACTAACAAAATTATATACTATATTAAGTTCATAAAAAATATGAATATCCTGAACAAATAAATTGATCTAATGTGATAAGTCATGAAATTATCAACCCTAGTCACCATTAAAATTATAATTACATTTATTATTCTATTTAAATTCCCTCTTATATATATATTTTATCCATATTCAGTCTAAATCTATTCTTACATTAACTCAACACAAAAAACATGATTAACAATAACTTTTTTGGGAATATATGGTCATGAAGAGAGATCCATGACACCTTAGTGGGGTAGTTGAATTAGAGTGATGAAAAAAATAATCCTTTATCTCTTAACCATAACACGTCATCAATATTGTTCCCATATTAGTGGGAATGATGTTTTAAGCTGTCAAAATATAGAATTCTTCTACAACAAAATATAATGATATTGAATAATTAAAATAAAATATAATAAAGTATTTCTATTTGGTTACCCTATACTAGGATGTATATAATGATAATTAATATCGAAATGTCTTGATGTACCAAAAAAATAAATTATGACATAATTTTTTGATGAATCAAAATTCTAGACATTTTTTTTATTTTTGAGTCATAATATCTTAATAAGTTGTTTTAGGAATGGATAAATACCTCCAAAAGATCACTCCACTTTACTCATTTTTTCAATGCAAAACTTTGAGGAGGGTCTTGATCAATTTATATATATGAAGATATCTTTAATATAAATTATAAAAAACTATATGAATGAATTATCTAGATCCATAGATGATTTGTTGATGTTTTCCACATTATTCTTCATTTTTCTTAAGACATTATCAACACTTTGTCAAGATAGTTTAAACAAGGATATTTAAATAAAATTTACCACAATATAATTATTTATCCCCTGGGAATCCAAATGAGATCAATTCCTTGTTAAAGTAATTTTATTTTACATGCAAAAAATTATTTTGTAATCAAATAGATATTTCAATATACTTACATGAATGATCAAACACATTTAATATAGATTATAGTTTTTATGTATTATATCATTCTTAGATCACATCACAATAGTATAGATCTATCAATGAAGCTCCATCTATCTATCTCTTTCAATGAATCATAATATATTATTTCCACTTTATCTATTTTTATAATTTTTTCATTTATAGAAAATAAATATAGTTTTAATATTTGTTCCAAAAAATTCATATTTATGATTCATTTAAGTTTTCAAAATCACCTTTGGTCATGAAAAGTGTCACACATTTATGTACAGTCAAAACCATATAATCATGATGTCTAAACTAAAAATTTGTAATAGATTACTTTCCATATTTGAAAATATATCTAAATCTATAAAATATGTGGACTTCCTATAAACTATGGCATATCTATATAATATAATATATGTTTTCTTGGTCACTTGTTGGAACATAAAATATATCACCTATAAATATTTACTCCTCAAATAATCTGTCCATTCCCATATCCATAATTCCATACCTCCCTAGTGTTAGGATCACTTTGGTACATGACTACACTAAGTGGGGGTAGAATCAAAGTGGGATTAGTTTTACAAATTTAGTAATTTTATCCATTTTAATACTTTTTTCACTAATTTAATAACTAATTAACTTATCTTCTTGACAAGTAATTAGAAATCATGCACAAGAAATGTTATAGAGAAAGGAACATCGATATTTTTAATAAGGTTTTTCTATAATCTGGATGAATAAATCCTTAGTTAATAATAGTTATTATCTCCCCCCACACAATACTTAATTATTATTATTAAAGAAGACATTATCAAGGAATTTCCTTTGACAAATTTTCTTGGCACTATCTGTGTAAAATAAAAGATTTACCTTTACAAGATATAAGACTAACCCTTATAAAGTGATCAATAGTGTATAAAATTTATTTTTCAATTGAAGAAAACTATTCTAATCTGATTCATAAAATAATAGAAATTACAAGGGATTCATAGAATACAATAATCAAATGGATTTATAAGATATTCAGTAATATTGTATATTACCTCTTCTTTGCATTCAGTTATAATAATATAAATATGTCAAGTACTGGATATCTTAGATTTATTCTTCAACATAAATGATGACCATATAAATAATATGTTGGATTAAAAATCATTCATTTCTTCTTTTGATCTTTGACACAACAATGATGAAATTTAATTACAGTATCAACTTCTCAATCATCAATAGTGTAGACTTACAACTCTATACTTATACATATACAGTATCAAATATTTTCTGCCCATGAATGGAAACCTTGTGACCTTATAATAATTTAATGCATATAAATCAATGTAAATAGTTTCAGGCATCTCATTCACATTATTATTATTTTGAAATTATTCCGAAAAATTGCACACACATATCTTCTTCTAACTTCATCATATAGGGTGATGTAAATAGATATTTCTTATCCTTCATTATGTAACCATATAAGGCTCATGAAATACATATATTTCACATGAAAAAACATTATAGGATCTCATAACATATACTTTGTGAAATCATTAATCTTTATTATATCTCCTTCCTCTTCATGTATCAGTATACTTGGGATATCACTTCTTCTTCGGATGCACAACAGTATGTGGTGCCTCCTTTTGAAAACTCAAGTGCAAGATCTCATTTACATGATTTTAAGCATGTAATTATTTTCGAGTATTTATGTATATTAATGTATGATATCTCCTACACATGACTATTTCAAGAAAAAATATCCTCTTCATAAAACAAATAGTTTCACAGATTCTCTGTTTCACGGGACGAGAGATCTCTAAATAATAATCGAATTATAGTAGCTCAAAATCTTAACTCAGACTCAATATTTTTAGGTGAGGTAATAAATTCCTCTCATATAAATTTTATGTTGAGTAATGTATTCTTAAATTCCCAAAGATAATAGTATATCTTAATGATTTCAAATGAAAAATCTCTCACCTTAACCAAACTCTTGTGGCATCGACGCTTCGCTTGACCAAGTTCTTCATGAACCATCTCGGTTAACACACGATCTTGTGATGGAGTTGTACATAATGGGAAATACTATCTTTATCTATTCTTAAAATTATTCCAAAGATATTAATGATTGTATGATATCAAATTCTTAATTCTAATACATGTATGAAATATGAAGATTTCAAGAATTACCTTGAGTCGAGTATGAATATTACATTCCTTTAACACATATATTGGAGACGAAATTTACATTAGTCACCATATACATTGAGGATGAGTGAAAAAACCATTATCTTCACAAGGTTGAGGATGATGATTAGGTTCGATCAAATGTTTTACATTTTCCAGATAGAATGACTCAGCATGTTTTTGTGTCTTCTAAAGTGAAGTAACAATACTACTCTCAAAACACATCCTGGATATCATTTCCATTATTCTTCACCCCTCTTAATATTACTAACTAATTCTAAAACCACTCATGCTAGAACTAAGGTCTACAACTAGACCCACTTAACACACCACATGGTGTGGGAACACATGCTTTCACCCTATGCGCCATCCATGCACATCATGTAGGCAATATGCATTCTCACTATGCTTGTCTAAGAATAGTGCATTCACCCATGCCTCTTTCGGATTGTACATTACTATGAATACCATTTATAAATTCTATTCCAAGATAACATGCTTCACATGTGGTTTACCTAGTCCCCACATGTGTTTTAAGGTGGGTGCTTGGTTGACCAAGGAATGGCCAATTTTATTTGGTATAGGACCAAATCAAAAAGTCCTTAGAAAAAATCAAAGTATAAAATATAATACCAAGACATTATTAAATACAAAATCATTATTCAATATTATCAAACATATTTAAAATTCTTCCATAATGTTTTGTTTTTTCCGGAAAATAAATACTTCCATGGTCTTCGACTAATTAAGGGATGGTCCTCCATTTTTAATTATTTACTTTTTTATGAAAATTTGCTTGATCCATACACCATTAGCACTTATCGTTGAGAAATACGATCAGTACACAGTAATCACACATAAATTTTATTCATCCAAAATATAATATGTAACCTTTGAAAAACTCATGGATATATCTTTATGAAAACATCAATTAACTTTTCAAAACATTATTTGTAAGTAACATATAAATCCTCTAATATTCTTGGTAACCCTTATAAAAACATTCACAAATAAATACAAAATAATTTTGTGGCAACATAAATGTTCACACATTACCAATACTGTAAATAATAAAACACAATTTCAGGTATAATTATTCTTCAATACATATTGACATCATGTTCTAAATCACTTAATGACTCATTGAAAAAAAATATAACACAAAAACAAAATTTTATTATCAACGTATTTATTTGTAATTTTAGTCAATTTCAATGTATAAAATGATATTTCAATATGTTATCTTCATATGTTCTCGCCCTTTTCAATTTTCTTATCCCCCCTTATGAAAAACAAACAGAAAACAAATTTGATAGGATGACATCATTTCATTATTAATTAATGTTCCATTAATCATTCCACGATAAGTCTACACGACCTATGATCAATGTTGAAAATAATAGGGTCTAATTTAGACATAAATTCTATCCATTATCAATTCATAATATGATATTATCTGATAATTCACCACATGAATCCTTCATAAGATATTTTTCAACTGTTTCTAAGGATAAAAATAATTAACTAATTCCAATTGATATAACATAAATTAAAATTTCTGACATCACTTGTAAATAAATTTTTCATGATACATTCAATCTGAAATTCCTGCACTAATCTCAACACATGGATTGAAAAAAATTAATTATAATAGATAGGTGATGTTCATGAAATTAGTCTTAAAATTTATCCAAGTTTAATTTTTAAATTAATTTAATTCATTTACGTTCTCCTCATTTGGTTCATACTTAATATTATTTTTGTGAATAAGGATATGAGAGTGTTCCTATATCCCTTATAATTGATTTCTTAAACAAGTAATGTAAGGACCATGACTCCAATATCCCAGAGCTGGTGGTTTCTTTATTATATTAGCACTAGATACAAGTGATTTCATCCCAAAGTAATGAATAGTTTTACAGACTTGGGAAAGCAGATACATATTTGAATTTCACATTAAATTTTAAGACATAAAATATGGAACATTATTTTATTTGATAACATCATTATTACCTTCATTATATCTCTATATATCAATCATAATACCTTTCTTATAATACTAGGGAAAGAAAACATAAGAAAGGGGTGACCTCAGATGCTCAGTAAGTGTATGCATACACATAATCCAAATAATTCATGAATAATATTGCCGAAATAAATGATAATAAAATAATTTCATATAAATAATCATATAAGATTTAAAATTATCCTTGTATATCATAACTAATCAATTAATCATATGGAATCAATAATTTATTTTATGATGATGGAAATCATAATGTTAGAAATATTAAACTTATTAGAGAGTCCTTATCAAATACTTACACTTAAATGGTTATGTCCTCTTCTAAATACCTAACAACATTTGTCTTATGAGACCCATTGATGCATCAAGGTTCTATGTAATTACAGGTCTCATCCATAACTTAATAAGGCCAATTCATTCATCATATGAAAAAATAATACAAGTTAATCAACACACCATAAAATATATAACTTTATGTATTGAATGAAATATCATAAATAATGTCAATACTTTTCCTAGTAAAAATAAAATATCATTTTCATAAAATATCATTATTTTAATTTTTTACACTATTCATTTATCAGAACTTTAATGGAATAAATACAAATATTGAATTTGAATTTATTCCTTCAACACATCCTTGTTATTCTATATTTAGATATATAATTATTGGAAGAGAATAATTCATCCAAATTTTATTACTTATAATATTTTCAAAATCATTAATTTTATATTTTAATTAATTGAATAAATATTGTGTTGGCATTGTATAAATGTTTAAAGTAATAATATAATCACTTAAAATTATAAATAAAATACCATCATAAAAATAATTTAATTATTCACACAACAACCCTTATGATTCAATCATAACATTTTTTTTTATCCCTATTTGAACTGAAAAGAGAATTTTAATGTTAAGAGAGTGATAATTTGTATTTTTTACATAAATTAATATAAAAATGAATATTAAAGAAAAAAATATAAAAATTACACATTTTCAAGAAATGGATGGGAATAGTATAACTATAATCATAAAGTTAGATTAATTAAAGTGTTAGATAAATTTTAAAGCCTTATCCCAAAGTTTTAACCCTCTTTTACCTGTTTTACCCTTATCGTGGTGATAAATAATTATCAAGGTTACTATTTATAATTATAAAACATAGAAGGGATATCACTACAGAATATGATCTTGAAGATTCAAAATATGGAATTCATTTTTCAATATTCAATTTTTATATTTTATGGAAATTAATCATTAAATATGTTGACGAAACATGATGAAAACAACTTTTTAGGAAAATACAATTTTTAAGAATAAAACTAGATTTATTAATGTACCATGACTATAAAAAATAGATGAATTTTAAGTTTTTAATTGAATATATAATATATAAATTTCATTAAAGTCATTTAATAATAGTGATCAAATTAATTTTTTAAGATAAAAACACTTTGCGCATATAAAAAAAAATTTCAAAAACTTCCATTATACTTGAAAATGATTTTATTTTTATTTATAATCAATTTACATCAAATTAATTTATTCCATACACGTTTAAACAATTTTATTTTATTTTATTTAGTATTATTAATACCCTCTAATATAATGGATAGGTAATAATTGTATATAATGTTATAGTTCATTTCTACTCGGGGTTGTGTGTATCACAAGTTATCGAAGAAATTAAATTTATTTAAAACGAAATATATCATAAAAGATCTGGGCGTTACATTTTAACCTCTTATAATTATTTATCACTCAAAATTACATTACTCAGATACAAAAATATTAGGATACTTCTAGCTCCTCCGATCCTTAGGTTCCCATGCGGCTTCCTTAATTTTATGATTTCTCTTCAAAACATTGACTATATAGGAAATATTAGTTTCTAGAACCTTCTCTTTATGATCCATAATATTAACACTGATATGATGTTATTTTATTTTGAATTTATATGACCTTATATTTATTTTAATAATCTATATAAGGTTCTAATTGATTTATTTATACTACTTCATCCCAACCCATTGGAGTTATGATTTTCATTCCATTGAGGGATTTATGAGGATCTATATGAATGCTCGAGTGAAAGATATTATTGTAAGAAAATTACACCAAAGGAAGGTGTTTACTAGAACTAAATTTTAAATCCATATAGAAAGTTCTCAACATGACTTCTAGAGTTTGAATGGTCCTATTAGACTGTCCGTCTATCTAAGGATGATAAGAAGTTCCAAAACTAAAATTTATAACAAGAGCCTACTAAAGGATTATAAAAAACATTTAGATAACCCTTTAAACCCAATCTGATATGACTGAGAGTAGTAATCAATGAAATATCAAAACATTATTAATTCATAGTAGGTTAAAATGATAAATAAACAAATATTATCTAATAGAAGTAAAATTCAATTAATTCATAAGGTGATCAACTATAATCCATATAAAAATGATCCATTTAGAAGATTTTGAGATTCTGATGATGAAATCCCTGGTGATATCTTCCCTTTTTTTTTATTGGTAATGGTTATGAAATCCCCATAGTCTTATTTCTCACATCCTTAACATTCTGACATAATAGGAATCATGATACTTACTCTGGAATGTCCCTTTTTATATCATCCCACCAAAAATACTCTTTTAATTATCAGTACATCTTTCTACTTCTAGAAAGAATAGAAAATGATGAACTATTAGATTCATCTAAAACATCGTACTTTAGGTAAGGTATATATGGTTCACATACTCAGTTCCTAAACTTTAAAATTATAGAATTATAATTTTTTAACTCAAGAACATTCTTCACCTTCTTCTATAATTCCACATCTATCTTGTGTTCCTTCTTAAGCCTATCAAGGATGGTTGGTTGAAAAATCATCTTATAATGATAATATATTTCCCCATTACATAGGATTTTAAGATCCATATTTTTAAAATCTATAAATATTGGATATATTTATGTTCTTATCATGGAAAAACTAGCTTGGCCTTTCCAACATACAACATGTACAATATTTTTATCCTTTATAAGATAGAAATGCATTAAGAAATAATAATATCTGATCAACTATAACCTTATTTTATAAAAAATATTGATCTCTTTTTTTGTAAATATTTAATTCAATATTTTAGGATAATTATATATATCACACCTTAACTATACAGATAATTAATCTATTTTAATGAAAAAATTACTGTTAGAAACTCCAAATTTTGTGTTGGGTAATTTTCCTCAAGAATATTTAATTGGAAAGAGTAATATTCTATCACAATTTCATTCTACATGAGTAAAAATCCCATTCCCTTATTTTATGCATCACTATAGATCACAAACCCTCCTCCACTATAGCATAGTGTAAGAACATGCACACTCAATGACCTTCTCTTCATATATTTGAAATTATCTTCACATTTATCTATAAAAATGAATATAAACTCCTTATAAGTCAAAATTTTATGGGATTATACAGTCATGAGAAATATCTCATGATGTTTTCGTAATATCCATCCAACTCAAGAAAATTATAGATCTCAATTATCTTGGTTTGTCTAAGATATTAGTCAATAACATCAATCTTTCATGGTTCCAATGATATAACCTCACTTGAGATTATATGAACCATTAATGAATATTTTTGAAGCCAAAATGCTCACATAGTAAATTTATCCTAAAAATTATCCTTCCTTAGGTATTTCCTAAAAATTATAAAATGTTCAACATGATCTTCCTTACTTTATAATATTTAATAATATCTTATACAATGACTACTACAGACTGAACAAGGTAATCTATAAATAAAATATTCATTAAATCCATAATGATAGTAGAAGCATTGGTGAGTCTAAATAGAATTAAAATAAATTCATAATGACCATACCTCATAAATATGATTTTATTGGGTATATCCTACTTCTGAATCCTATGTTGATGATATCTACATCAAAGATAAATATTGTCAAAATATAAAACACTTTGTAATTGATCAATACAATCATTGATATTGGGTGGAGGATACTTGTTCTTAATAGAAATCTTTTTAAATTCACAATAATCTGTAGAGACTCAGCTTTTTCCTTCATTATTAATGCATATTTTTAAAGTTGAACATCATAAAATCATTACAAAATGAGGATTCAATGGTTTAGTATATAGGGAAAATTATGAACATATATAACATTCACAAAATAAAACATAAACATTTATTTAATTACTTCTTCTATAGCTTCTTATTGGCCCTTGAATTCTCCTTATTACATGTTACCACTTGATGATATACATCAAAAAAGGGATAATCTAAAAGCCTAGTAAAGGATAGAAAAGAGAATGAAAAAATATAACATGGTTGAGAATAATCACTATCATCATAACATAGGAATATGATCATAATTATGAGAAGAATCATTATATAAATTCATGTAATGTGGAAATGCATAAAAATGAAACATCATGTCTTGGTGGTCAACTACAACACATTGTTCTGAAAAAATATAGAATCATGTCACATATATTTCAGTTTATATTATGAGGTTCTTAAAATTACTCAATTAATTGGAACTATATATAATTATGGATTCACCCATCACATCATATCATGTACACTGTTTTATATAATTTTGGTTTCACCCATCATAACAACAGTTACATTATCATGCATTCAACATAGATTATATATCAATCTTAGACATAAAATAACCCATGTAAATGAAGGAGTTTCATTTAATAATGTATAAATTTATAAAATTTTGGTTTCCAAATAACATAGGGAATAACGTACTTGATTTAATAATCATCAACCTTGAGTTAAGAAGAAACAATCTCTGGAAGTAAAATGTGTGTTTTTCTAAAAGAAGATATCTATTGGAAAAACATAGTTCTTTCATAAAATAATATAAAAAAAATTTAAATCTAATAAAAGGTAAGATAAATATTAAGAATTTATATTTAAGGAATATCCATACAAAAAATTTGGTGAAAGAGGGGAAACCCAAAGAGAGAGAGTTGGGTTTGGGAATTCCCCTTACCTTGTGTTCAGATGATTTCATCACATTAATGTCCTGTATAATCACATTAGATTAATTAATTAAAATTTACAAAAAAAATTATAAATTAATATGATTCATTTATTTTTATTAAGTTTTTTTGTGGGATTTCGTATGAGTTATAGGTTTTAAATTCATCATTCTAGAGTGTTTATTTTCATAGTTTTCCCGATGTGTTCATTTGTATACATGGATAGATGTTTATATAAAATATGGATAAATATCCATAATTTTTATTATATGATATTGATGATATTATAGAAGTTTTAATGTGTTGACCAAGTATTGTTTTCAATAATACATTATTTTATTATTAATTTAATAATGTTGAGAACAATATTCAATCACTTTATGATGATTTTGATGCTAAAAAATACCCTTATTTGTGATTTTAATGATCTTACATTAAGAATATTTTAGGAAATTTATATTATTTTTATTTTTATTTCTGGAAAAATTTTAAAGTTTTTAATCCATGAGGAATATTCCAAAAAGTGTTTTGAAATCATTTTAGCCTGTTTTGAAAAAACTGTTCATCCTCTACATATTCGGAAATCATTTTAGCGTGTTATGGAAACACTGTTCAGACCCAACATTGAGGATCATAGAGTAAGGATGAAAACTATTTATTACAGGTTGTTAAAAAAGTATGATTAGAAAATTATGGAAGAAAAACCCTACATTTTTAAGGAACCTTATGTTTGAGATATCAAAATTATATCGAAGAAGAACCCTACATTTAGAAGGAACCTTACGTTTGGGATATCCGAATTATATGAAATAAGAACCCTACATGTGGAAGGAACCCTAAATTTGGAATATCAGGAAAGTATGAAATAATAATCCTATATTATTATGGAATTTCATGTTTTTTTCTCAAAAGTATGGTTCACCAACCTTACTTTTGTAAACTACAATAAGTTTTATTGAAAAGTATGGATCATGAACGTTACATTCTGAAGCTGAAAAAAGTATGGATTATATAACATACGTTTAAGAGTTGAAGAGAAAGGTATGGATGATCAACCTTATATTTAAGATCAACATTAATTTTTTAACCTTACATTCATAGAATGTATGCTATGATGTTCAACCCTACGTTTGGTGTCAGAGATTTAAATTATGACTTTATTAAAGCAATGATATTTGTGCAGATTATTAGGCTGATTTCAAGCTAGATTAAAAGCCCGATCTTAAAATAAATCATTGACTAATTCAAAGATTTTTATTTTTGATTCAAAGGATCAATTTAAGATGAACTTTTCATGTCGAGTTTTCAGGGGAGTTACGACTGCTCTGTTATTCAAACTTTTGAATATTGAGATTATAAAGCCACCTCTTGTGGATCTATATTTAAAAGAATAATGATCATCTTTATATATAACTGTAATATTTTGTATTAATGAAGTAGAGGTGTATCATAGAAAATAAGAAATATTTATATCATGATCTTGAGTTTTTCAATGCTATAATTTTACAGAGACAATCAAGACTTACAAATATGTTGATACGAAGAGAAAAAAAAGGCTTTATTTTCATAAGAAGAATAAACTCAATTGAAGATTCACCGATTCAATATCGAATATCTTTTGTGAATCAACTATTGTTAAAGTTGTGAATTATATTTCAAGATCTAATACAACTGGATCAACTCATAACTATTTCTACTTGAAGAACATATTTTCTATAGATGATGATCCATATACTATAGTTGTGTGCTATTGTAAATGTGAAGAACAACTGGAAAGTATTTTCAAACAAATACACTTTTACTTTGAGTGACCAGATTCTCATACTAAGCTTTGTATTTGGTTCTGTGTATGATCTAGAAGGCTCTTTTTAGCCTGAAAGTTGTAAAGGCGTCAACTGCTTGCATTTAGTTGTGGAATGGTATGTTGTTAAGAGGACCATAGAGTGAAAATATCCAAGATCTTGGAGTAGAGCATTGGTAGAGTGGACTATGGGACTTCTGTTCCCCGAACCACTATAAGTTGTGCATCCGTTGATATTTATTTTCCATTGCTTAATCATTCTGATAAAGTTAAAAGGATAGATCATGATCTCGTAAAAAATTGTAAAATACACAATTCACCCCCCCCCCCCCCTCTTTTGTATATTTGGTATAACCTGATCCAAAATTTGGTATCATAGGTGGTTATTTTGATAAATCTATAACAAGATGAATGTTTCTGGACTATACATTAGCACAATGTATAATACACAAGAGGTTATGTCAATGGTTCAAGATCCCTACTTCAACGGTGATAATTATGGATGATGAAAGTCAAGGATGATCATTTATTTAAAGAACCTTGGATACATATTCAACTCAAAAATTCTAAATCCCAATGTAATTCCAGAGAAACATGAAACATGGAGTGATGATATAGAAGCATAGTACAACACAAGCTCAAAATCTATGAATTCCATCATTTGTGGTCTTGGAATAGATTAATTCAAAAGAGTATCACAGTGCCAAATGGCTTTAGAAATGTTGCAAACAATTGCAGTTGCTTATGATGGAACTGACAATGTCAGAAAGATGAGTTATGCTACTACTAAACTAAAATTCTATAAATTAAGTATGTTTGAAAGAGAAATCATCACCCAAATGAATAGAAGGTTGATAGAGATTGTCAAAAATATCACTACCTTGGGAGATCCGATCAAACAAGATGATCAAGCACTAAAAGTACAAAGAGTACATCCACCTAGTTGGAATGGAATTTTTTCTACCATCATACAATCATATCCTATAAAATATTTAATAATGATAGAGTTAATTTTAACTCTTATGATGTATGAGGCTGAGATTCAGGATGAAGAAAATGGGCATAAGATTATGATAAATAAATAAGACATTTATTTAAATGTAACATCTCAAAATAAAACCAAAAATCTGAAGAAGAAGGAAAAAAAGTAAAATCAGAATGTTCTGATTCATCCAATTCAGATATGGAACTGGCTTAGCTAGACAGATAAGTTAGCAAGTTTTATCGAAAAAGGAAAGGTTTTAGAAAATCTTTTAAAAAGGATGAAAAAGAAGTAAGATAATATGAATGCAAGAATATGGGTTATATCAGACCTGACTGTCCTAAATTAAATGAGGAAAAGAAAAAGAAATTCTTTAAGAGAAATGACTATGAGTAGAAATAGAAGAAGGCAATGAAATCTATATGGAGTTTATCTGAAGACTCCAGAAGCTCATCAATGTCTGACTTAGAAAAAAGAGGAATCAAATTTGAAAGCCAATATGTTCTTTATGGAAAAAACAGATAAGGAAATAGGTCATAGAATCCAAACTGAAATTTGGTATATGGACAGTGGCTACTCCAGGAATATGAGTGGAATCTCATCAAATTTCAGAACTCTAACTCAAAATGATGGTGCTCTAGTCACATTTGGTGATACTGCCAAAGGTATAATTATTGGTATTGGAACTGTTGGAGATCCAGAAGCAATCTCAATCAATAAAGTACTCTATGTACAAGGATTGAAACACAACCTAATAAGTATATCTCAAAAATGTGATTATGGTTATGCTTTTGATTTTTCTAACAATTTATGTTATACATTCAAAGATAAATTACTTAAATTTAGAACACCCAGAACTGATAATGTTTATACTCTGGAATTAAATTCCTTCTGTAAAGAAATTAAAATGCTTAACTAGTAAGATAAATTAATCATGTAGCATAAGAGACATTTACATTGCAATATATATGCTTTACATAAGTTATATAAGAAATAATTAGTTTATGATTTTCCTAGTCTCACATTTTAAAGTGATAGATTCTGTAATGCATGTCAATATAGTAAGCAGCATAAATCATCCTTAAAATCTATTAACAAAATTTCTACATATAAACCCCTAGAACGTATCCATATGGATCTGTTGGGACCTTATATGGTAGAAATCTTGTTTGGTAAATTATATGTGAATGTTTTAGTGGATGACTATTCTATATTTACTTGGATTTATTTTCTAAAATATAAAAATGATACTTTTACTATATTTTAATGTTTTTGCAAGGCTGTTAAAAATAAAAAAGGTTAAAATAATTTCATTAAGAAGTGATCATAGTGGAGAATTTGAGAATTTGGAATTTTATTCTTTTTGCTAAAATATGGGTATTAAACACAACTTATCTGCACCAAGAACACCTCAACAAAATGGAATTATTGAAATAAGAAATAGGACTATTCAATATGTGGTTAGGACTATACTAGATGAATGCAGTCTTCTTACCTATTTCTGGGTAGAAGATGTAAGCACAACCTGTTATATAATGAATAGAGTTTTAATCAGTCCAATTTTTAAAAAGAAACCCTATGAACTCTGGAATAATAGAAAACCTGAAGTAAATTTCTTTAATGTTTTTGGATGCATTGTTTACACCATAAACATCAAGGACAATCTTGTTAAATTTTTTCTGAAATCTGACGAAGGGATTTTCTTAGGATATTATTATACTTATAAGTATTATATAGTTTTTAATAAAAATTCAAGGATTGTTGAAGAATCAATTCATGTTAAATTTGATGAATCTTATTCCTTTGAGAAAAGGAAAGGCCAAACTAATAAATCTTACTATAATGATAACATGAGACTTGAAAAAATGAAAGATGATTTTGAAAAATATATAAATAAAATTCAGTCCGGTTTAGAAGGTAATGACATTTAATAACCTAATAGTGTACTACCTAGACAGTTTAAGACCCTAAATAAACATCCATTAGAAACTGTCATAGGAGACCTAGACACTGGAATAAAAACTAGAATAAATTTATGAAATCTTATTGAATTACCTACCTTTATATCCGAATTAAAACCTAACACATTAGAAGAAGCATTAATTGATGAAAATTGGATGATAAAAAAGAAAAAGCAGAACTAATACAATTCAAGAGAAATAAATTTTGGAATTTAGTTGAAAGACCTTAGAACTATCCAGTTATAGGAACTAAATGTGTCCTCAGAAATAAATAAGATGATCAAGGAATAATGACGAGAAATAAAGAAATACTAGTATCTAAAGGTTATAATCAGGAAGAAGCTATAGATTATGATGAGACCTTTGCACCTGTAGCTATGTTAGAATCCATTAAGATACTTTTAGCCTAAGAATCTCATTTGAATTTTAAATTATTTCAGATGGATGTTAAGTCAACCTTTTTAAATATTTACTTATTGGAGTAATTTTATGTTGAGTAACCTCCTGGTTTTGAAAATTCACAAAAACTAGATTTTGTTTTAAAACATACTAAAGCACTTTATGGCCTTCAATAAGCACCTAAGGCTTGGCATGAAATATTAAATTCTTTTCTTTTAATTTATTTTTACTATTCGGATGCAATACCTAACATTGTTTATGAAAATTGTCGACTCTATTATTTTATTATATCAAATTTATGTTTATGATGTAATTTTTTGTTTAACAAACAAAAAATGTTGTCATGAGTTTTCATATTTAATGCAAAAAGAATTTGAAATAAGTATGATAGGATAATTAAAGTTATTTTTAGGACATCAAATTTATCAAAATGATTTTGGAAATCTTTTAAATCAATGAAAATACATTACTGATTTACTAAAGAAATTTAGACATGAAAACAGGATGACATATTCAACTCCTATGTGTACTAATATAAAAATAATTTTAGATGAAACTGGAAAATCTATTGAAAACAATTTATATAGCGGTATGATTGGTAGTTTATTCTATCTTACTGGTTGCAGGCCAGATATAATGTATTCAATATTTCTTTATCCTAGATTTCAATCTAATCAAAAATAATCTCACTTAAGTGCTATCCAAAGAATCTTTAGATATTTAAATAGAACTATTTTTCAATATCTTATCTATCAAAAAACCTATAATTTTAATTTAATTTTATATTTAGATGCTAAATTTTGAGGATGCGGATTAGATTGAAAAATCACCTCAGGTACATGTCACTTTTTAAGAAAATATTTAGTGGCATGGTCTAGTAAGAAACAACACTCAGTATCCCTGTCAACAGCCGAGGCCGAATATGTATCTACAGGGAGTTGTTGTGCACATGTTTTGTGGATGAAAAACACTCTTATAGATTTTGGACTAAATTTTAATAATACACCTATTTTATGTGATAATACTTGTTCAATACATTTTTCAAAAAACCCTTTTAATCATTCTAGGATTAATCATATTGATATCAGACATCACATTCTAAGAGGCCATATTCTTAAAAAGGATATATTCTTAGAATTTGAAAATATTGAAATTCAATTAGATGATATTTTTAATAAACCAATTCCCACACCAATATTTGATTTTATTAAGGGGGAGATAGGTTTATTTATTTTTAAATAATTTTTTATATTTTCTAATTCTAATTTTTTTATTTTTAATTATTACTTGTTTTTAGAATAATTTAAAATTTTTGTTAGTACTGTTTTATAATTTTTTCAGGTAAGTTTTATTGTAATAATTATTATAGGCATATTGACATGGGAATCAAGGATGTCAGAAACCATTTCCCATTCCAATCCTTATCATTTTCTCAAAACCCTTCAAAATCTCGAATCCTTCTACCGATCTTCTCAACCAGCACCTAAACCTTCGAAACACTAACTTTCAAACATTCAGAACCTTGAAACAAAAATGTTAAATACATAGTGAATTGAGGAAGAAGTAGATAGTAGTTCCAAGATACACCACTCAACTGGACAAAAGATTTTACATGGAAAAGTATTCGATCTGGAATGGTTGTACCAGATGAATCTGATGCTGCAGAAAGCCCTAGAATTTCATAAACTCAAGAAAACATTAAATAGAGACTATACAGAGTTTCTATATGAGGTAGAACATCATCACTTTTTTAGAACTATTCATTTCAGTCTAGGAGAACATGAAGATTAAATAATATCTAAGATTAAGGACATTGATTTTTCAATATCATCTCTAGAGATAGATAAAATTATTAACTTCCCTCATGAGGTAGTTTTCCTTTTTTTAATTAAATAATATTGGTGATAATAAACTTAATTATGAGGACATTATGTCCTTTTGTTTTGGCTCTACAAATATAAGGAAAATGTTAGTGAAAGATCTATAAACTTACTAGAATATTATAGTTAAATTCATGCAAACTGGTATTGCACCCAGAATGTCAGATATTGGGAAATTTTTTACCCTGAAATGTACATAATTTTTCTATTTATGAGTGATATTAAGTTGAATTTTCCAAGATTTATGGTCAGATATCTCGATTATTACTTCCAACCAGAAGAGAGGATGGACTTATATCGCATTGGAAGATTCATTTTAAGGATTTTATTTGTGAAAGATATGGTAAGTTTGGTGGATTCCTGAGTGAGATTCCACCATAACAACATATTTAATGCTAGAACAGTGAGGAAAATTGGATTCTTTTGGAGCACAATAAAAGGACAACTCTAGCCTGCTGGAGAAGAAGAAGAACAAGAGAGTGCTCAGGAGATACCTGCAAAATCAAAATAAGGAGTAGATGAATCTAGAACCAATGTATTATCAAGGAGGATATGATTTGAAGTGGTTTATTCCATTGCAGATGAATAAATTCAAAAAATACTTCATAGGAAAATACATGGAGTGGATCAAGTTGGAGAGGATCCTACTCACACAAATGTAGATAAGACTAAACTAATTCTGAGCTATAGATTTCTTGGAGAATCTGTAGTACAGGACATATCACAACCAATAGTTCCTTTGTTTTAGGTGACTCCTCAAGTGGAACAAGAATTTGTGCCTCAGGCAGCACTAGAGGAAGAACTAGAATTAGAGGCAGAGGCTTCACTTGGAACTGACCTTCAAAAAAAAGTCGATCAAGAAGATAAAATATTTGAGTAACTTATATTGGAATAAATAAATGAAGAATATTCTCTGGATGGGAAATAACCTAACCTAGCAGAGAAACCTTCTGAAATTCACACTGAAATTATTGGTGAGGATTTTTTTATGGATGAGTGAGGAATGGACTCGAAAGAAAAATTAGTGGAGAAGCCTGTACAGAGGAATGATGAAGAGAAATCATATTTTGAATCTCTACCTCTAACAATGATAAATCTAGTGGAAAATCAGACTGCGGATCAAGAAAAAGGTGCCTCTGATTCTGATAATGATCATGTCGAGGAATTGATATGAAAGTTTAATAAACTTCAAGCTAAAAATTCCTCTTTGAGAAGTGCATTAGAAAAAAAGAGGCAGAAGTTTCTGAACCTGAAAGTTAGTTCTGTTTCTAAGTAAGAGGTCAGAAATTTCAAGAAATAAATTTTGGCTGAAGATGAAAATCTAAAATCTAAAATGGTGATGAAGTCAGATTTACTACAGTTTAAATTTTTCATGGAGGAACAATTTGCAGCTATCATAAATAGTGAAGCAAGTACATATGGTACTTCACCGGATATGGTTAGAAGATTTTAGGCAATTACAGAGTTATGAACAATATTAATGACTGAACACAAGACCTTCAATGTAATAGTGCTCCTTTATATGTGTTGTTGAACAATCAGAAGTTTCTTTTCGACCATTTGACTTCGAATGAACCTGGAATTAGAGATTTGATCAATCAGTTCACTAATAAGTTAACTCTTTTGATAGAGAAGGAAGAAAGGATACATGAGTTCTTCAGAGTCAATTTAATTGAAGGAATTCATCGAACTCTGGAAGGAATAAATCTCATAGTCCAGTTAGGCAATGGAATAATGAAAAGGTTGAGACTACAGTTGTCAAAGATCAATGATTTCATTTAA
Organism: Viscum album; assembly: GCA_963277665.1. Taxonomy (NCBI): domain Eukaryota; kingdom Viridiplantae; phylum Streptophyta; class Magnoliopsida; order Santalales; family Viscaceae; genus Viscum; species Viscum album. The sequence goes on from OY728145.1 coordinate 2,053,994,916, forward strand.
AGGTGCTAAAATCTGTTTTCCAAAACCTTTTTATCTCAACATAGCTTTCCATTGTCTTTACAGTACTTTTGATTATATTCTCAATAAAATATATCTGCATCACATGTGTTTGTGTTATTACTTTATTTTACTATCCTATCTTTGATAGAATTCCAGTAATCTCGATTTAGATATTGATACATAGTTTATCCTAGAATTTACATAAGTTCAAGTGCAATATTAAAATGTGTTATATTCTTTATTCTACCATTCTTTATGATATCACAAAAAGGGGAGAAATATATGGATAAACATAACAATATCCATATTTTTTTGGGAGAAATTTGGAGTAAATGTTTTATTGGGGGAAAATTTGGATAAACAATTTGTAAGTGTTATCTCTTTTAATCTTTTACTCAGGGGGAGAAAATACATTCTATTTTATTTTACAATGGGAGAAATTTTAAATATATATGAAACTATGGAAAACATAATGTTTATTTTTCGATGAAATAATTCTATTAAAATTAAATATTGTTTTTTCAAATTTCTAAACTATATTAAATTAATTTTTCAAGTTAATTTCATTGGTTATTTTAAAGGTTTTGTGATCATCAAAAAGGAGTATATTTTTGATCAAGTATTGTTTTCAACAATACTTTATTTTATTATTAAGGGTATATTATTGAGAATAATACACAATCTCTTTATAATGATTTTGATGCTCAAAAATACACTTATTTGTGATTTTAATGATCTTAATTTATGTATATTTTAGAAAATTTATGTTGTTTATATTTTTATTTTGGGATAAATATTAAAGAGTTTAATCCATGAGGCATATTCAACAAAGTGTTCGGAAATCGTTTTAGCATGTTCTGGAAACACTGTTCATGCTCTACGTGTTCAGAAATCATTTTAGCATGTTCTGGAAGCACTTTTTATACCCTGCATTAAGGTGCGTAGCGTAAGGATGAAAATTGTTGCGTATGGGTTATCAGAAAAGTGTGATTAGAAAAGTATATAAGAAGAACCCTACGTTTGGAAGGAACCTTAAATATGGGATATCATAATTATATAGAAGAAGAACCCTATGTTTAGAAGGAACCTTACATTTGGGATATCAGAATTTTATGACTGAAGAACCCTACTTTTGGAAGGAACCTTACGTTTGGAATATCAGGTAAGTATGAAAGAAGAATCATACGTTATTATGGAATGTCATATTTGTTTCTCCAAAGTATGGTTCACCAATCTTAATTTTCTAAACTATCACATATTTTAATGAAAATTATGAATCATGAACACTAAATTCTGAAGCTGAGAAAAGCATATACTATATACTGTATGTTTGAGAGTTGAAGAGAAAATTATGGATGATCAACCTTACATTTAAGATCAACCATATGTTGTGAACCTTATGTTCAAAGAATGTATCCTATGAAGTTAAACCCTACGTTTGTCATCAGATATTTAAATTATGATTTTATTAAAGTAATGATATTTTTACAGATTATTAGGCTGATTTCAAGACAGATTATATGCCCAAGATTAAAACACATCTTTGAATGATTCAAAGCTGATTATTTGTGATCAAAAGGATCAATTTAAGAGGGTATTTTCATGCTGAGTTTTCAGGGGAGTTACGACGGCTCTATTATTCAAACTTTTGAATATTGCAATTCTAAAAGCACCTTTTGTGGATATAAATTTAAACAAATAATGATCATCTTTATATATACCTGTATTATTTTGTATTAAATAAGTAGAGGCGAATCATTGAGAAGAAGAAACATTTATCTCATGTTCTTGAGTTTTTCACGGCAATAATTTTATAGAGGCGGTATAGAATTACAGATCTGTTATTTCGAACAGAGACAAATATCTATTTTTTAAAGAAGAAGAAACTCAAATGAAGATTCATTGATTCTACAATGAATATCTTTTGTGAATCAAATATTGTTAAAGTTGTGAATTATATTTCAAGATCTACTGCAACTGGATCGACTCAGAAATAATTCTACTTGAAGAACATCTTTTCGGAAGATGAGGATCCATCTACCACTAGTTGAGTACTATTGAAATAGTGAAGAACAACTGTAAAGTATTTTAAAACAAATACTGTTTTACTTTGAGTGACTGGATTCTCATATAAATATGTGTATTCAGTTCTGTGTGTTAACCAGAAAGCTCTGTTTTAGCCTTAGAGTTGTAAAGGTTTCAACTGCCTACACTCAGCGATGGAAGGCTATGTTGATAAGAGAACCAGCTAGTGAAAATCACCATGCTCATGGAGTAGAGCGTTGGTGGAGTGGACTAGGGGCCTTATGGTCCCTGAACCACTATACATCGTGCATCCTTTGCTATTAATTTTCCGCTACTTAGTCATTCTGATAATATTAAAAGGACAGATCATGATCTCATGAATAAATTGTAAAAGACACAATTCACCCCCCTCTTGTGAATATTTGGTATATCCTAGTCCAACATAATGGTCTTATAAATAATTTTTTATACACCATGTGGATGAATCATTCGATAAAAGTTAATGACAATCATTTTAGGATAATTTTAGTTTCTTTCAATCACAACGAGTTCATTTTTTCTAATGATTTTTTATTATGTATAAATGATAGTTACAATAGATAAATAGGGTTGTATCATACACATTATAATATGTATTAAACTATTTAATGGTTTTATTTATATCCTTTAATGTGTTTAAGGAAAATAAAAGTGCATAGCCCATGATGTTGGTAAATTGACATATCACGAGTGATGATTTTGTTTTTATAATACAATAGTGAGTGGGAAAGTTTTAATGATTAATCCTCCATTAGCATGACATATTTACTTTATATCAAACATAATGGATTTATCATTCCATTTGGATAATATAAGGGGAGGTGAATAGAATAAAAGAAATGAAATTAAAATGAAATTAAATGAAAAAAAGAGAGAATTTACCTCTTGAATTCTCCACTTAAGATCCTCTTTAAGGCACCTAGGATAGGTATTTTTTTAAGAGACCAATATATCATGAACGTCGATAAGGATCCAGGGAAGTGTATTTTAGGGAATTTCGGCAAGGCTCAAATCTTGACAGGTGTGAGGAGAAGAGGGGGTGAGGGTGGTTTTTTATAGTGGAAGAGATGGGTGTTTTCTCATTATTCGATTCATTAGTTTATTAATTTCCCACTAGGAAAGAAATTGTGATGATTCCATGAAAAAATAAAATAAAGGGGGAAGGATAATTCTATATTATAGTTCTTACATCAGATATGAATCAATGAATAGTGTATTGAAATTATAATGTATATGTACCGTAAATTACTATATTTTACAATTCACAAAAAAAATCAAGTATTTTAGAAAAACCCCATAAATTGAACTTAACAATTTTATGATGTTTAGAATTAAAAAATTAAATCCATTTTATGATTATTTTCTAAATATAAGTACTTTAATTTTTAATTAATATCATTATTTACATGGAAAATACAGATTTTAAAATTATAACTCATTTTATAACAGTTTGAAAAATTACTTAAGGTCACATAAAATGATCTTAAAATCATAATACATTAAAATATAAATTTATGGTTACATTTTATGAAAATAAATTTTCTTTTAAATTGTTAAATTAATCATAAAATTTTAATTAAATAATTATGACTTTCAAAAATACCAACACTTAATTAATAATTTTTAAAATATATACATACTTATACTATGATATAATTATATCATATTTTTACTTAAAAGATCCCTTAATTTTATTTATACTTTAATGGGGGAGGATACTATTCATAATGTACATATTTCTATTATTAAGGTCAAGTTACTATTTCATCGGTATTGGATCCTTAATTTATAGAAATATTTCTTATTTCCTTAATTATTTATTTATAAAGCTGTTATTATGGTCTCAAACATGTATTATGAGATTTATACTATATTACATTAATATAATATGGGAAAATTCCATTGATATATAAGTTCGGGTTGTTACATTCCCCCCCCCCCTTTTGAAACAGTTCCCTCAAAATTGTGTTTTACATAAAAAGGTGTGGGTACTTTTCGTTCATCACCTTCTCTAGTTCCCAAGTTGCTTCATCGTATTTATAGTTTCTCCCTAAAACATTAACATGGTGGGTTATCTTGTGTCATAGAACCTTATCTCTCATGTATAGATGTTTTACTGGCTACTTCTCATAAAAGAGATCATCATCCAGCTGTACCACCTCTGAGTTCAGTACATGTGAGGGATCTGGTATGTACTTACTCAAGAGTGATACGTTAAACATATCAATAACTTGAGCCATATTTTTTGGAAGCAAACCCTAATAAGAAACGACTCCTATGTGATCAAATATCTCAAATGGGCTAATGTACCACAATATTAGCTTCCATTTATTTCCTAACTGCATGAATCTCTTCTATGGTGATATTCTATAGAAGAATTTATCTAAAAATTCAAACCCTAAGTCCCTTAAATAGTTGTCAGCATAGCTCTTTTTACGACTCTGGGAAGATTTGATATGTTTCAATATGGGTTGAACCTTCTTTGTTGTCTCTTGTACAATATCAAGTCCATACCACTTTCTTTCACCAACATTATCCAAACATGTTAGAGTTCTACATCCCTTTCTATACACAGATTCATATGGAGCCATCTAAATTCTCGAGTGGAAGCTATTTTTGTATAAGAACTCAATAAATGGGAGATTTTGATCCCATCCACATTTTAATTTTAAAGAGTAGGCTATTAGAATATCCTCAAGCATAATAATTGTTCTTTCAAATTTTCTATTAGTTTTTGGGTGATAGGACATGCCAGAATTTAATTCAATACTCAAAGAATGTTGGAGGCTCCTACAAAATTTAGACGTGAATCTGGGATCACAACTAGATAAAATCGAGAGTAGAACTCCATGCAGTCTCACCACTTTTTTTCACATATGTCATTGCAAGTAGTTCAAGAGAGATATCTTCCTGAATAGTGATAAATGGGAAGTCATGGTGATTCGGTCCACCACAACCACTATAACATTTTTCTTTTGGATGTCATTAGGAGACCAGTGATGAAGTCCATAGTGGAATTATCTCAATTCCACATGTGTATAGTCAATGGTTGCATTATACCATTAGACTTATGTCTCTTGACATTAACTTTCTAACATAATAAAAACAATGATATTTACTCTGCAACCACCTTCTGCCTGTTTTCCCACCAGAATGTGTTCTTAGAAGTCATGGTACATTATTGTTATCCTAGGATGGATAGATAAATTTTAGTTATTTTCATTATCCAATATTGACTGAAAGTCATTTTTTATTGAATAAACAAGTTTAAACGCCCCCTAACCTTCAAGGAGGGTGAATGTGGTGTAGACCTAGGGAATCCCCTTGTACTACACCTTGGAACTCAGCAAGAATAGATTCTGAACTAGAAAATATCATAAGACTCTCACACTGCCTACCCAAACGAGATAGGGAGTCTGCCGCAAAGTTAGTCTCCCTCAAACTATGGTGAAACTTCTTCCCATTTTTGGTCTCTCTCTTGCACCTGTGAATAAAATATTTCAACTACCAAGGAACCTCCTATCTTCCCTGTAAATCCCTCACTAGGAATTCAGAGTAAGATTTGATCTCAGTCACCCGTAATCCCTACCTTCTGCAAACCATAAGTCTGGAAAGAAGGGCCCACACTTTGACACCCAAAGAGTTTCCCAGACCTTAGAAGGAACTGAAGCCAAGGTGAAACAAACCCCTTGAGTCCTGAAGAAACCTTCCACCACTCAGCACCCCCTCCATGCAAGAACCATCCATGTTCAGCTTTAACCCACTACATGGGGGTTTCCATCAATCCCAATGACCTCTCATCTAGTTCAGGGTGCTGGGTGGATTGATGAGATTGAATATAGTAACTGATGCATGCCCCCCCCCCTCACTAACAAAAGAAACTCAATAGTGAGGGATCTAACCTTAATTTTCATGAATAAAAGAGAGAACATGGATCCCAACCGAACAAAATTGTGAGCTTCCCATATGGTCCACATATGGACAAAAAAATGATGCTTCGTGCGACATGTTCCATGACTCTTCTCTTGGAGCCGCGAATCCATGCAGCCAGAAACACTACAAAGACAGGGAGTCACTTCCCATGCTTGGTTGAGACTAAAGAGGGACCAATGTTGAGAGGCCCACTGGTTTAAATAAACATGTGAACGGTCGACTACATCTTAAAATTCTCATAGCAGTAGCAGCGGGAATCCATGGAGATACCCTTCTTCTGGATGTTCTCTTCCATTGGGATCACCTTATTTTAGATCCACCAAACCAAGAAATTAATTCTCATGGGAACCTCCTTGCACAAAACCATCGAAACCCAAATGACCAACACAGCCGGCCCAAGGAAGATCCTCCTGTACTCCCTGGTATTGAACATGCATGTACTCGAGTTTAAAAAACTAGCATTGGTTGGGTTCATCACTCAAGACAATGTTATCAAAGATGATCCTCTGGTTTGGGTTAAGTTCCATTTTAATGTAATCATACTGTGTATAAGCTTCATTGAAATAGATGTACAGAGAAGGGCATTATGTACAATCCAATCTTTCCCCAGACCAATTGACTTCTCAAAATATACTCTCATTTTTCAATAATCCATAGGATGCAACTGTGCAGCACCTCGAGGTGGGAAGACATGCAACGTTCCAAACTAGTGGCACCCTGATAACCAGTCGCATCCCCATGGATGTCGTAAAGTGCATTGAAGAATCTATCCCACATAGAATCCCCAACAATAATCTCCCAAGCTAACTGGCCTTTCAAGCCTGAGATAGTCTCATTAATATCCTAGAGGCCCACACCACCTTCAGTGACTGGTTTTTCCAAGCATGGCCAAGAGGCCTAGTGGCTCCGCAATACCTCCATCACATCCCATAGGAATCCATTGAAAATTCCCTCCATTTTCAAGACCACACCTTTCAGGGGTTTAATGATGAATAAGACATGCATCAGTATAGAGGTTAGAACATTGTTGATCAGCATAACCCGACCACCAAATGAAATAAACTTTTTTTCCAGGTGAATATCATTCCCATAAACCTATCTAGGATAATATCATTGTGTTGCTTCCTAATACGGCCACATGAAACCAGAATTCCAAGATAAAGCATGGGTAACTGCTTCTGCAGACAACCAAAAATTTCTTGGAAACCCCTATACCTTCTACCGGATCATTTGTTCAAAATGAAAACATGGATTTTCACAGTTTTGGTACACTGGCCGCTAAGTCAACCAAACTTAGAGATAATACCCATCAGATGTAGTAGAGATATGCGCCTTCTATTAGTGAATATCAACACATCGTCAGTGAACATAAGGTGTTAAATGATCTCTAAACCCCACATACAATGGGAAGGATTCATCATACCCTCTTCTAAACTACGATTCAAGTTCTATGATAGAGCATATTGGTCCAAGATAAAAATGATTAGGGAAAACAAATCCCCTTGACGGACTCACCGCACTGATTTGAAGTATCTGAAGCACTTCCCAATCAACAAAACAATCATCCAAGGTGAGGAATATCACCTGAAGAAAATGTAACAGATCCTATCTAGATAACCAAACCTCCTCAAAACATGAAGGATAAATCTCCACTTGACATTTTCGTAAGCTTTATTCATATCAACTTGAATGATGTCATTGGACCCCACTGAACACCGTTGAAGGTCCTTCACCAGCTCACTCGCGATACCAACCACCCCTTGGATACATAGACCCTAGATGAACCTGTGTTGTTCCATGCGAACCAACTTGGGAATGAAAATAACTAAGCCTTCTTGAAATAACCATGACCATGATTTTATAAGAAACGTTGCAAAGGAAGATAGACTGGTACTGATTAATAAGAGTTGGATTCTTAATCTTTGGGATAAGAATAACACTGGAGGTGAAAATACACCTATTGAGGGCCCCACCTTTGAAGAAGTCCTGAACTGCTTCCACAACCTATAAACCGACCACTTCCCAATATTTCACATAAAAGGAGTCTGAAAAACCTTCTAGTTTGGGTGCATTATCCTACCGCATTCCCCACACTGACTCTTTGACCTCGCTCTCCATAGGTAAGGCTGACAGAAAGGTATTGTAAGCCTCCCTTACAAGATAGAGAATGATACTCAATAAATCTTCACCATCTGTGGAATCCTGCAAAAATATAAAGGAGGCCTCACCCAATAGAAGGCCTTAGAAGTGATCTAGAGAAATATTTCCGGCAACATTCACATCGGTGGTAAAGGCCCCATTGCCAAGGCTCAAATTGATCTTCAAACTCCTCTTCTTTTTCTTGAATGCATGAATGAATGCTATGTTTTGAGCTCCATCTCTTAACTACTTGACCCGAGATTTTTGCTTATAGATTCTCTCAATTTCAAGAAGCTTACTGGCCATCACAGACCACTTGTAACAAAGCATAAGAAAGGTGTTGTCATCCCAAACATTCTAGAGAGAATCCTCTAGCCTATCAACCTCCACCTAAATACTGTCCACTCTTGCTAGATTATCTATCATGTCCGTAAGACAACATATAATTTCCTTCTTGATCCATTAGAGATGACTCACCAGGTCTCCCCATGACCTTCTACCATCCTCCTGCTTCCAGGAATCTCTCAGGAACTGCATGAAGGAGGCATCCCGATGGCACGATCTGGAATATCATAAGACTGTCCTGACCACGGGTTCATGCCTGATCTTTACATTAATCTTTTCATGATCGGATAGGGAGAATGTGAGGTGACTCACCATCGTTTTAGAGAATACATCCAACCCCTAGATGTTCACGAGTCATCTGTCAAGTCAGCTCTATATGCAGTTCATCCCCTTATGATTGTTACACCAAGTGAACCTGGATCCCATGAATCCCAAGTCTAGAAGCCTAGTCGACTCCATAAAGCTCCAGAACAATTTCATGCTTCCATTACAAGGCCCAGAGCCTTATTTGTTTAAAAACATCCAAGATCGCATTGAGTTCTCCCCCAACAAACCAGTGAAGGGATCTACTTGGGGGGTCTCTAGGTGATGCCATAGGTCCCACCTCCTATGGGGGTCCGTGCATGCATAGAAGAAGGTAAAAAGGACCTCAAACCATCTTAAATAGACCTTAGTATTGATTCATTGAGACGTTATAATCACAACCTCAACTGAGACGTTATTCTTCCAACATACCCAAATTTGAAAATTAACAGTGCCTCCATGAAAGATATTTGACAAACCCATTTTCATTTCCAATGAAGAGGCCTTGTTCAGATCCTTCTTTGGTTCAAGAATAGAAAAAATATAGGATTTGTCTCTCATGGATTCTGAGATGACAAAAGCACACTTGTCTTGGGTCTCCAATCCTCGTGCATTCCCGATGATAATAGAAATCATAAAAATAAGCCCTTCCAAAATTTGGAGTTTGAGGAGAGTAAAAGAGGATGTGGCGAGAACAAACCTATAACGAACCATACTTTACATAAATTATTATTACATCAAAATTCAAGAAAAATTATTACAACATATAACAAAACCATGAAAAGACTATATAGGTATAGTGTCTTTAGAAACTGGGAAACATAAACAACTAGTTCATAAAACAGCTACATTGTCTCTCATTTATTTCATCATATTTAGAGTCCCTTTTATCATATCTTACTTAATAACCTTCTTCCTGACCTGGGGAAAATAAAACATAAAATAGGGTGACATCAAATTCTCAGTAAGGGTAAACAAAATAAATATTAATCATATCATATTCATAATAACATAACATTTTGAAAATATTAACCTGCAAAAGAGATCATAATATAATAACATGGGATAAATCATGGTAGTGAAATGTAATCCCAATAATCATAACATGAAACTTTGTGTCATACACACATAATAATAGAGAATAATTTCTTAGTAGTCAAGACTCGTTGCCAAGACTATCTTTGCGGAAAAAGTCCATTTTTGAACCGAGTTCACTCCTCGTTTCAGTCCTATTTCACTGAACTGGATTAACCTTTCATTCCAGCCATGTCTATCTCATAAGATATAAATATTTACCCAACTCATTGGAGGGAGAAGAGAAATTTCCAGGGTTTGGCTGAGCTTGAAGGCTCAGAGTGGTGTGAGGAGGAGAGGGAGGAGGTGCCCTTTTATAAGGGAGGGGAGGGGCACTTTAGAAAAAACTTAAAATATTATTTTATAATAAAGTCATATTCGGTTTTGAATAGCTCAAAATGGATTTATTTCGAAGATAAGGGGGGTATGGGTAGAAATCCTCTCAACAAATAGATTTTAGACAAGTTTAGGTTGCTATTTTAACCTTATAATTTAGATTTAACTCTAAGTTAAATAATTTAACTTTTTCCGAGTCTTCTTGTTTTCATACACTATATGGTTAATAAACATACTATAACAAGCCAAAAGAACCCCAAGTGGTTCATTATTAATATATATAACATTATTTATGTCATTTTTAAGAACCGTATATTTTTAGGAATAAAATAACAATTAATAATATAATATTTGTCTTAAAAACATTTTTTTTCAATTTTGACACTATTTGGTAATTGATTTTTTTGAAAATTATAAAAGCATAATTAGTTTGAAAAAAGTTAATTAAATAAATAATAATATGTAATATTAACCTATAAAATTATTTTACTTCATGAAAAGTCTCAAACTACATTTATTTGAGTATTTATAATATCAATTATGTTAATATTTCCTTAATAAGGTAATTACTGCATCATCATTATGTCATAAATAAATTAAATTATTTAATGTCTAAAAATTATAAATAAAATACTATTATATAGGAAATATTTTTTATCTTTTTAATGAATATTTATAGTTGAATTTATCTTATGTATAACCCTATATTAAAATGTTTTAGTTATTAAACTTTGTTTTTAACACTTTTAACTCTTCTTTAAATAAAATAATAATAAGTGTCCTAATCTAATCCAAGTGGACCAAAATGGTAATATTTTATTCCTAAGGTTGTGTTTGGTCGAATTGAACTTATCCAATAGAATTAGGACATGTGTTAGTATAATAATAATACCATTTTTACCCTTAATTACCATATTTACTTTTAACCGTGGTAAATAAAAGTTAAAAGTTACTATTCACAAAAAATTATTTTTATCTTATTGAACCGCATTTTACTCCTTGATGTTAACCGTGTCTCTCGGATTTTAGAAATTCCACTCACAGAAGCGGTAAAATTATGTTTTATGTAAATTTTCAAACTCTCCTGGGAGGTGGGTAAAAGACGGCGAAAAGTTCAATAAAATTTTTATATATCTAAAATTATTATAAAATGACTACAATGAATTATTTTGAACATATATAGGTATTATGTATCAATTTTGACCTAAAATAAATTCAAATAAAATAAATAATTATTTAAATAAAAATTCAGTTTTTAAATAGTAACCTAGTGTTTTCACTATTCATCAAAAATAGAAAGTTTTCAGAAAAATACCAAAAATTCACCCTAGGATAATTTCGATATTCCGAATTCTAAAATGAGGTCCATTTCGAATGATAAAATTTATAAAATTTTAAAAAGAGGGTATTACTATTCATAACTGCTAGTTTTAATAATATTTTAATAGCATATCATTGTTTAGTGAAACTCGGTATTGTGTACAACGCAAGCTATCGAGGAAGGTCATGATTGAGTGTAAAGCAAGAAAATCTAGTGTTGTGGGTAGTGAAATATTCTTTTGATAAAAAAAATATTTCTTATAAAAATCTAGGGTGTTACAAAACCTATCTCCTTGGATTTGGAGTGGGTGACTGGCCATGCCACCCCAGAAACCTAGGCGCCCAAATTGGAATTTACCCAATGTTCTTGAATGTTCCATCTATGTCTTCCAAGAGCAGTCCCACTCTATTTGAGTGGAATCACTGAGAGCCTGTCGACAGTTCACCTTGCACTAGGGAGACCAACAACAGCTGCGGGGGGGGGGGACATACACGAAGCATGCAAATATTTCTCGAAACCTTTATAGGGAAGACCTGGCTTCAACAACCCTTCCACGGGCTAAACCAAATTACTCACTAGGGATTGTTGGAGAAACTCTGGGGAAAGTAGCGACGAGACAAAAAAGGATGAGGGGGAGGAGAAAATTCTCTATTGGTGCTCAACAGAGAATGAGGCATGAAGACTAAAGGATCCATATTGGGTGAGAAGCCACCCATAGGTTGGGGTCGTACTGAACGATCACGACCCGAGGATCCTGGTCTAGACGACCAGATGATCAGGTCTGGAGGGCCCGGTTGGAGACCTTTCACCCCACTGGAAGAGGCAAATATGGGCCCCTGATTCTATGACATTGACATGTGACAATACTCAGACACTTTTTAATTTTAAAAACCAATGGTAATACCACTTGTCGTCTTCTCCACTGTTATTAGGCCCTGACCCGAATCGACTTATAGATCAGAACCAGAAGAACCCACCTCTCCCTGTCTTCTTTTGCAGGATGCCTCTAAATGACCGTTCCAGCCACAAAGAACAAAAAACTGAGGGTTATAGTGATAGAAGATCCTCTATGACTAACAAAAACCATCACTGGACTTAAAATGGACACGAGAGGGCCAATTCACCGAGAGATCCATATACACACAAATGAGGGGATTGGTTGTCGCCTGGAGACACCTGGTGGCCTCGTCCACCCAATGAAAAGAACCAAGAGATTCCCCCACAAAATTCATGATCGATGGGTTGTAGAACAGAAGGGGAAGTCCAAGCAAGGAGAGCCAAACTGCATCAGACGTAAACATGTGACCTAAATGGCAGACCCATGACTACCTCAAAAGAGAGAAGTGCCAAGAACCGTACCTCTTATCCACACTTATACAAGTGGCCAAAAAATCCTCCCTGGAAGATAAATGAAGACATAAGGTCACCCACGAGAGCTCAGAGACCACAGTGGGATGGAGAAGACCCCAAGATTCCACAAAACTTCATAAGCAACCTAGAGAGGGTTGGTTGCAACTGAAGCGGGCCACTAGAGAGAGTTCATGGAAGGAGGCTGCCTCCTAAACCTCATGAGCCGAAATATCCACCACCAGAATCCCCTCCTTCTACCTAGGAGTCATGGGAGCCACCTCAATGGGAGGGATGAAGTGGAGGCCCACCAAGGAGGCGCAAACCGTTCACCGATCACGAGCTGGAAAAGGAACCAAACCACAGAGAGCCTCCTTGAAGGATTACCTTGGTTGTTCCCCAACCGAATCCCAAAACCTAACTGGCCCCATGGGGGGAGGTCTCATTAGTGAAGAATACAGAAGTTCACCTAATGCTGGTGGATCCCCAAGTAGAGGAGGAGAAAATGATGAGGAATCCTTAGGCAGAGGAGGAGGAGCAAGAGACGAGGAATCCATGAAACCAACTACGATTACCAGTTCTCAATGACCTTTAGAGTCTAAATCCATTTTCCAATAGATAATTCTTTATCCCGGGTGATTATGGTACACAAATCCTCATTCCAAATCAAATCACACAATCTTGATTGATATAGAACTGTTTCAGTTTACCTTACTTTAACATTAACCTTATTTTTTAACCCTATATCTTCCCTTTCTGCCTCATTAATCTTCTATTGGATAGATATTTGGGAAATTATTTGGGAAAAGTAGGATGTATTCCCTTCCATTATGATTCCCAAATCCATACTTTGTATGTCCATGAAGATAGGGTCTTTATCAATCTAAACCATGGATAAAGTAGTAGGTTATTTTCCTACATAGAGCATCAGCAACCTTGTTTTCATTTTTATGATGATATTTAATAGAGAAATCACAGTATTTGATTAGATCTAACTATCTCTTTTGATTAACTTTTATCTACTTGTGTTTGAATATAAAATTTGGACACTTTTGATCGGTATATATGTCACACTTCTCACGATATATGTAGTTCTTCCATATTTTCCTGGAAAAAATCATTGTTGTTATCTCTATATCATGTGTATGGTAGTTCTTCTCATGGATCATCAACTACTGTGAGATATATGTTATCACATTGTTATTTTTTAGGAGTACACAACCCAAGAATTTATTTTAAGAATCATTGTAGCTCATAAAACATTATCCACTTCATAGTAATGTGAGTATAGGTGTAGTGAGCATCCCTCTCTTTATCACCTTAGAGATTTCAACACATTTATCCATCCAGACATACTTTACCCCTTTCCTTATTAACTTAGTTAGCAGGCGTGATAATCATGAGAAATTTCACACAAAACATCAGTAGTACCCTGTTAATCCATGAAAACTATGGATTTTTGTGACATTATATAGTCTGGGTCATTCTTCAATTACCATTTTTTTAAGGTTCCACATAAATTCCCGCACTTGTGATCACATGTTCCAAGATTTTGACTTACTTCTTCCAAAATTCACACTTTTTGAACTTAGTGTACAACTTCTTCTTCCTTAATGTCACCAACACAAGCCTTCAATGTTATTCATGTTCCTTATTTCTCTTGGAGTAGATGATAATATCACTGATAAACACTACCAAAAATTTGTAAAGGTAATGAATAAATAATCTATTCATCAAATCCATGAAGATTTTAGGGGAATTAATAAGTCTGAATAGACTCAGCAGAAACTCATAGTGGTTATACCTTGTACGAAAGAAAGTTTTTTTTAATATCTTTCTTATTCACCTTTATTTGATGACACCTATAATGAATATGCACCTATTAGAGTTACTGAGCTCCTCAAAAATGATTGAATAAGTCATCAATCCTTGGAAGATGATACCTTTTCTTTACGGTGATCATTTTTAGTTCCAAATAATCGATACAAAATCGCAATTATTCATCCTTCTTCTCAAAAAATATCATTGGCACATCCCAAGGTGATGCACTAGGGAATATGAACCCTTTATCTAAATTCTCTTACAGATGATTCTTTAAATCCTCCAGTTCGATAGGATCAATCCTATAGGGATACTTTGAGATATGATTAACTCTGGTTATGAGTTATGTTGATAAATCTACCTCATAATCCGGGGGAGTCTAGGTAACTCTTAAGGAAGTATATCACTGTATTCCCTTATAATGGGCATTTCCTCTAGGTTGACACTTTCCCTTTACTCAACCATATATGAAATGTATGCTTCTTCATAGGGAATTATCACACAAATGGTTTAAGTTCTCTAAAAATGATATTCATAGTATTCCTAGAATTTGTAGAGAGAATGGGATGGTTTAGAATATGAAAATATATTTCCCTTTCCCAAATGTTGATATGTGTTCTATATAATGAGATCCAATCCACCCTTAGTATAACATCAAATTATTCCAAGGGGGGTGCTATAAAATTCAGTGTAAGAATCTTCCCACATACACCAATATGAGAAGATTCCAACACTTGGGTTGAAATGATTTCACCCATAGTTTTTTTTATTGATATCTCTACTTAATGGTTTTATGGATTCAATTCAATAGTTCTAGAAAACATGAAAGATATAAAGGAATGCGTAGAACCAAAAATAAAATAATAATTTTTCCATTATTGAGTGAATATGAAATTTACATTGTATGAATTTGTTTTCCTGCTCCACTTAAGATTTATTGATGGAATATTACTTGCCTTTCTCTTTTGTCTTTGGGGGATGCTAACACTGATTACCCATGGGGACACAAGGTTTATTGCACTAGCTTCCATAGTTCTTTTTGACCCCTTCAGTTGTATCATTGGACCATGGGTGGTTCTCTCCTTCCCTCCACCACATTTTCCTTTTTTCCTCTTGTATTTTTGACATTCATGAGTTTTGTTTCACTCTCTCCCACACTTTCATAATTTCCCTACACCTTTCAGGTAGATTCCATGATACTTCTTTCAGCATTTTTGACATATGGTTGGTTGATTTTTCCTTCAACATTTCTCATTAGATCCTCTAGATTGAAACACTATCTTTGATTCTTATCAACATATCCATGGAACCATTCTCCAAACTCTATCTCCACTTTGAGATCACATCAAAAAAAATATTCATAACTACCAAAGTCTCAATTTACTAAATCCTTTAGATGTTTTGGTTTTAAACCCCTAAATTTTATATCAATTCTTCTATCGTTATTGATAACCAAACCTGAATCATACACTGAAAGCCTTGTGAAATTTTATTTGTATGAAAAGATAGATTCTACTTCCTTTTTTTAGCTCTATGAATTATCTATTGTTATTTCTATGAAAATTCTGATGGAAATAATTGTTACAAAACATTATCTTAAAGTCTTCCCACTCCATCTCTTTTATTAAATCCTTTGGGTTAGTGTTATTAATCAAAGCCCACCATTAATTGGCCTATTGATCTAGAATATAAAATAATGAGATTCACCTTCTCTATCTAAGAATAGTTAAGTAAGGAAATAATCATATCCATTTATTTGAGCCATGGTTCTATAATGAGTGAATCATAAGATACATTAAACATCAGTGGTCATTGCTACATGAAACACTCGATAGTTAATTTCTCCCTATTAGGTGATGGCATACGTTCCACATTATTCAGGTTATGGTTCATAACCTGAGATAGATAGGTAATAAAATTCATGAGATTTTTAACACCACCTCCCAATGTATTGGGGATGTAATTCTGGAAATCACTATATTTTCCCTCATATGGACTATTTGTCTAGTTTCTCCTGGATACCACCATTTTCTAAAATAAAAATGGTTAGAAGAAAACATAAGTCAACAAGTCATGAATAAATAATTTATTCCTTTGTTCATTTAAGTCTAAATTCAAATCATGTGGAATTCGAAATATTATAATAGTCTCTTGGGTTCTTACTTATACTTAGTCTCGTATTAAAGGTTTTCACTAAGGTTCTCTAATCCTAATCCCCAAATTAACTAAACTATCATCTAATACCAACTACAGGAAACATGATTTCTCTTTTATTATTGTTACATATTTTTAAATTTGGACAGCATAAAATCATTACACAACTAGTATCAAATGGTTTAGTGACTTGGGAAAATTAGGACCATACATAACATTCATAGAATAAAATGTAAATATTTATTTAATTCCTTATTCTCTAGCTAATTATTGGAAATTAAGTTCTCTTTAGTACATGTACCCACTAGATGATATACATCAAAAAGGGGTGATCTAAAATACAAGTAAGAGGATAGATAATATCATGATATAGTATAACATCGGTCAGCATAATCATTATTATCATAACATAGGCATGTGATCATAATCATGAGAAGAAGAATTAGATAAAGACATGGAATTTGGAAATGCCTAAAAATAAAACATCATGTCTAAGTTGTCTACCAACACACATATTTGTGAAGCAAATAGCATCATTTTCATTCATATTTCTCTTTATCTCATGTGGTTCTTCACATTAACCAATTCATTTGAGTGCTTTGTAATTCGAGTGCACTCGTCACATCCTAAAATTTACATTATCATACATTCCGCATAGAACATATATCAATCTTGGTCATAAACTAAACCATATAAAGTAATAGGTTTCATTTCATAAATAATAAATTCATAAACTATGGGTTCCTAAATAAAAAAGGGAATGATGTACTTCATTTAAGAATCATTAACTTTGAGTGAAGTAGAAACAATCCTGAGATGTAAAATTTATGTTTTTTTGAAATAAGAGTTCTTTTAGAAAACATATTTTTTTCATAAACTCAAGTAGAAAACATAAATATCCTATAAAAGGTAATATAATTTGGAATAAATGATATTTACGGAATATCTGTACTGAAAATTAGGTGAATGATGGAAAACCCAAAGAAATAGAGTTAGGTTTGAGAATTCCCCTTACCTTGCGTCTGAATGATTTCTTCACTTTAATGTTCTATATAATCACATTTTATTCATTAATTAACAATTAAATAACCATTTATTCATAAATATGATTTATTACGATTTTATTACATTCTTTTATGGGCCTTTGGATGAGTTATAGAGATTAATTTCATTGTTTTGGAGTCCTCATTTTCATAGTTTTCATTGTTGGTTCATTTGTATTCATGAATGGATGTTCATGTAAAATGTAGATAAACAACCAGAATTGTTATTATATAATATTAAATATATTAAATATGTTTAAATGGTATTATAAATAATTTATTATATACCATGGGGCTGAATCATTAGATAAAAGTTAATGATGATTGTTTTAGGTTAATTTTGGCGGTTTTTCAGCCACAATGAACTCGTTTTATTATATCATTTATTATTATGAATAAATATTAATTATAGATGATAAATAGTGTGGTATGATAAAAATTAGAATCTATTTTAAAATATTTAATGGTTTATTTAACATACTTGAATGCGTTTAAGGAAAATAAAAGTGCATCTCCCATGATGTCAGTAAATCGACGCATCATGTGCAATGATTTTAATTTTATAATACAAGAGTGATAGGGAGGATTTTAATGATTAATCATATATTAACATGATATAATTATATTATATCAAGCATACTGTAGTTATCATGCCATTTGGATAAGATAATGTGAGGATAATAGAATAATCTAAATGAAATTCAGAGGAAATTAAATGAAAAAGAGAGAGGATTTACCTCATAAATTCTCCTCTTGGGATCCCCCATAATAGACATGGGTAAGTGGATAGGGAATATTATTGGGAAGAATTTATTAAAGGATTAAATCTTGAGAGGTGTGGGGAGAAGTGAGGGTGAGGGGTGGTTTTTATAGTGAATGAGAGAGGTGTTTTCTCATTATTTTATTCATGAGTTTATTAATTTCCCCCAAGACAACAAATATGGATGATTCAATGAATAAATACTGTAAAGGGAGAAGGATAATTCTATATTATAGTTCTTACAACAGAAATGACACAAGGAATAGTTTATTTAACTTATAATGTATATATATTGTAAATTTCTATATTTTACTATTCACAAAAATTCAAGTATTTTATAAAAATACAAAACATTCACCCTAACCATTTTTCAATGTGTAGAATAAAAAATTGATATAATTATAAGAACTCAATTTTATACATATTAGTAATTTAATTTTTAATTAAAATCTTCATTTACTTGGAAAAAATAGATTTTAAAATTATAATTCATTTTAAAAAACTTTAAAGAATTTATTAAGGTATCATAAAATTATCATAAAAAACAATACATTAAAATATTTATTTATGGATACATTTTATGAAAATAAATTTTATTTTAAATTATTAAATTAATAAAAAATTTGTAATTAAATAATTTTTACTTATAAAAATACGAACACTTAATTAATAATATTTATAATATATACTTACTTATAGTATGATAAAATTATATAATATTTTCACTTATAAGATCCCTAAATTTTATTTACACTTTCATGGGTGGGGATACTATTCATTTGGCCAGTTTACTATTTATAAGGTTTATATTACTCTTTTTAATGTCAAGTGACTATTTCATTGGTATTGGATCCTTAACTTATTGAAATACTTCTTATTTAATTAATTATTCATTTAAAAGGATTTTTTGTGGTCTATACATGATATTAAGCGATATATACTATATAAAATTAATATTATAAGAGAAAAAAATCCATTGATCAAATTTTTTTGTTACATAATCAATGAAAAAAAATAATTAACCCATCTTTATTATTAAAAAATAATATTTTTACCCCATAGTGAAGCACTACGATGAATTAATACCTAATATAGATTCTCTTGGAGTTTCTTCTTCAATTTTTGTAACTCAAGCTAGTCCATTCTGTATGGAGTTATTGAAATAGGCCTAGCATCGGTTATGACTTCTATTGAAAAAAAAACATCTTCATGATTAGGGGGAATACAAGTCAATTCATCCAGAAATACAACATCTTATTTCTGAACAATAGGAACATTTTCAATGTTTAGTTTCTCCATAACATTTTTAGATAAAAACCCCTCATGAATAGGTTAAAAAACAAATATTATGATGTAATTTTCATTGGTTGTTCAGGTTCAAACATGTATTTATAGATGATTATAGGTTGACCTAGAATATAAAATATAACTTCTCTTCACCATAAATTGATATGGGTTCTATATTGAGATAGGAAATACATGTCTAAAATTACATCAAATTAAACTAGAAGAATAATAATAAATTTTTTATGAAGAACATTCCCACAATATTCTATTGGAGAAGAGAAATGGACTTGATATGTAGTCATCCTACCATGAAATTTTTTCACCACTAACTCAAAATATAATCTTTAAGGATAAGAATTAGCATTCCTAGAAACATTTCATGATATAAAGGAATTCATCTAACTAATCTGGAATAAGATATTTCAGTATTAGAGCATACAAGTGACCACCTCAACTACATAGTTATATCGTCAATCCCTTGCTAAACCCAAATTGGTTAGCATGAACGTCAAGCATAATTAAATAGATTAATCATATAATCATTAAACTCATTCATATAATGTATAAACCACAACACCTTTTTTCAATCTAGGACACCATAGGTCTAGCCTATGTCATCCATGATCAAAATCTACTTAATTCCATCATAATGGTTCAATAAAATGTGTATTAACCCAAGTATATCAACTAGTTGTGTGAAACTAGGTGCATAGTAAGGGAACACCCACCATGAACCAGAATGATAGATAATAAATAATAGACCAGTTCTTTTGGGGGTTATTACTAATAAATGAATCTGTTCAAAAACCAAATCCACTTGTAGTATCTCGAATGATATTTAATACTAGTAAAACCACATAATATATACCTTAGAAAAACATTAGGATGTTATCCTATACATATAAATATCCGTAAAAGTTATTTTTTTGTAATATTATCTAATCTATGATTTTTTAATTCTTTATATATGGTTTTTACAAAAATTCATCTGATTCCAAATATAATGACCTTGAATTGAGTATCCCATAGTTGGTAGTAAATTTATTACATTGGTAATAGATACGAGTGATCGAATCTGAAAGGACCAAATATTTTTGTAGTCTTGTTATACTAGATACATACATGAATATAATATTACAGTTGAAAACATAAAATCTGACATAGTTTTATATTTGAGAGAATCACTATTCCCTTTAGCATATCCATACAGGTAAACCATAATACACTTCTTGGAATCTTAGGGAAAAGAAACATAATAAATGGGTTATCTTATATTCGTAATAAATCTATGCATACAATTTATGCTAAATAATGTATGAATAATAGGATAGGAATAAATGACAATCAAATAATGTCATATAAATAATCACATGAAATTAAAATTATCCATGGATATCAATAGTATTAAAATTATGACATGGAAATCAATTACTAATCTCATAATGATGAAATATATAATGTTAAAAATATTAAACTTATCATAAAGGCCTTGGTCATTACATCATCTTAAATGGGTAATACATCATCCAAAGAACAAAACATATTTCTTATTATGAGACCTATTGATACAATGAGAGGTCAATGTAATTCCAGCCCCCAGACATCACAGAATAAGTCCAATACATTTATCCACAAAAAATATAATATTTTTTAAAAGGTGTGTGAGGAATAAGATAGAGGTAACTGAGGGTTCATGGGGGCCTATTATAGTGAAATCAAAGAGAATGCCTTATAATGAAGTCAACTGATCTAGGGGAAGGGATCCAATGTTAGAAGAAAAGGTGATGGGAGACTCTTATTTATAATTTGAATCAATAAAGTCATCAACTTCATTCCCTCCATTCTAAGTGTGGAGAAGATCAATATCATTGGTGATGAGTGGATTAAATCTAAAAATATTGTAACCTATGGTCCAAGGAGTGGTGATAAAGTCATTAAGGGAGTTTCATATGACAGTCAAATTGGTCTCCACCACAACCAGGGAATTTTTTTGTGTGTGGGATAATTCAAAACCACTGAGGATAGAGTTGGTTCCTATCAAAGAGAATCTCTTTTCTCGTATAACATATTAAAATTGAAAATCAAAGTGCCATTGGTATCTCGAACAACACCTCCCCCTTTCATGAAACTAAAACTTTATGAGGGTCAACATTAAGCATAATGCCATTTCTAAGAGGGATCCATCAGATCTAGTGTCCCTAAGAAGAAGGATTTTGGGCCAAATGGGTAGGGTTCAAACATAACAAAATTTTACTCATGGAGGGTTCATCATCCAAGTACATCAAAAGAAAGGCTAGGTCTATAAGTAGACATATAGACCTCACAACCAAAGATCTCATAAAATAGGGGTAGCTTTAGTAACAATCCTTGTTTCTAGCCTCCCATATACACTAAAAAATAGTATCTAATATGTTGATCTAATCATTCCTCAGTAGGTTAATGTTACCCACCCAGATGAACCAGTTCTATATAAAGTCAGAAATGGTAGGAAAAATCACAAAAAACCTAGTGAATTCACCTAGCGCACTCCACACAGTGAAGTCCCACTGACATTGGAAGAATACATGGGAGGTATATTCTTCATCATGGTTCTAGAAATATTGGATCAATTAAGCTAACCATACCCCCTTATATTTAGCAGTTGAAATAGTAGAGATTTAATAGTTATGAATATGATAAACCATGAAGTTTTACTTTAGTGGAATATTATTGTACCATATGAGGACACCAGAAACATCATGTTCACGTGAGGCATGTGGCATGCATCGATATGATTTGGAGATGAAATCACCTAATGTGAATCCTATGAAAATGCATTAATCTGGTTAATATAACATTTTAATACCATAAAATATCACTCATTGGTCATGATCCAAGACTAAATATATTAAATATGAATTGAGGATGGATTTTTTAAAGGTGATATCTATATTTTGGCATATCGGGTAGCCAAGCACTTCTCCATCCCAATAGTGTTCCCAAAAAAATGATATCACCCAGCCCAAAAATCCAGAAGGTATGATTATGAAGAATAGGTATGTTTACTTGATGGGTTAACCATAGAAATGAGACATTTACTCTTGAAGAGTTCAGTTCCTAACCATATATCCCATTTTTGAACCTCCTCCAAAGAGAAAAACCTTTGATGGACTCCCATTATAGGTTTCTCAATAAGAAATGCATAATGTATTCCATGTTCCTCACATTGATTCCCCATTGTCTTTCTACTTAGGTAAAATTTTCTAAAAGGCCCAATGGAATATCCCATATGAATACACTTCCAATATAATGGAACACATGAGGTTCTCTATATATTTTATAGTATCCTTGTGAACCCTGATAATATAGAGAAAATGCGTGGGGATGGAGGAGATAATGTAGTTAACAAGGGTTATCCTACATTCAATAAATGAAAATGAATTTTCAATTAGTAATATGGTTTGAGATCTTCCCGAACACCCCCTATAAGTAGAAAAATCATAATATACCAGGATCTACTAGTTCCCCCATGTAATCCATGGGGAAGTTTATCCTATGTATAAATAAGGAGGATTCAATTTTCAATGAATGAATTTCCATGAAATAGCTCGCAATTAAGACCATACTCTAATCATGACTAAAAATTTGACTACTCTACTTACATTAATCTTACATTATTTTTTAAAGCCTCTAGTATATTTGTTGCTGCTATTGATAAAAATACCATGTTATTGGAAAATTGGAGATGTGAAACACCATTGATGTGGGGATTTCATTGGAAAGGGTAGATGTTGTTGTGATACATACATGTATTAAGGTGCCTCATGGGAACATATTGAACCATAATAAATATTTTCAGAGAAAATGGGTATCCTTAACAAGAAATGCTAACTAACTTGAAGAATCTATATCTCCTCAAAATGAATAAAATAGAGAATAGGGTCCAGCTGTAAAAATGGAAGAAAAAATCAACCACCTAAGCTAATAATCCCATGTACACCATCACAATAGGAATAAAGTTACACTATAGACATTCATATTCTTTTTACATATCCACATTAATAAAAATCATGGAACCAAATATCTTATTTTTAATATCTCATATCATTTCTTGATAATTTATTATAGCTTATTTAATGGATCAAACATTAATGAAATTGTACTACTCTCCTAGATCAAGTTGTGTTGGTGTAACAAAAGAAACATATTAACAACAAAAGATAAGACATTATATGGAAAATTTCATATGTTTATGGGTCTTAACATCCTTATATGTGAGGCGTCCTTCACTTTCATAATGATAACAATAGTTATGGTAAATGAAACTTGACACAAACTACCACCACATAAGAAGATAGAAATTGATTTTACAATATTTTCCTTGATGTGATCCCAAGATTCCAATTATAATGAACATAGTAATCCACTGGGTCAAAGAGAGATTTCATGATTGAGGGATATTATGGCTTAATTTATTTCCCTCTCATTAGGATAAAATTTTATGAAATATTTTTCTTTTTTTTGTAACTGCATGTTGAATTAAATTGAAGATATCATCATTAAAACTTGGATACCCATTTTTACTTCATAGGATAGAGTCACTAAGTAATTTAAATGGGATTACTACATAACTCCCACCACCTCAGGGTTATTGTAGAAAGATCCATAATCTAAGAGAATGTTCATATTTCATCCCTGCCATTTCTCCTTTGAAAATGATTGAAAATAGGCACTAATTTATCATCTGTTTTGAGCCGCGTGGACATAGAATTTTGGTAGCCATACTATGATGTTCTATAATAATATCATTATGATGGTTCATTTTGTGTAAGGGAGATTAAAATATTCTTTTATCTCATTCAGACTCTAAACAAGTTTTTTCTCAATCAATATCCCTTTTGATATCATCAAGATCTTGGGTGTTGGAAAGAAAACCATTATTCCATGAATATATGTCTTCTTTAAAGAAATAGAACATAGTATGGAAACTAATCCATATCCTCTCCTAAAAGGTTTTGGTCCAAGACTAGTGGACCACTTAGTGGTAGTTGGGGTATTAAGGCCAATGGTTAGAAAAGAATAAGCGACCACCACCATCACTTATGAGGGCCAGACTGATGAGAAGAACGTATTGGTTATAAAGGGAATGAACCAAGAGAAAAATTATTAAATTTTGGAAGGAATTAATGTCCTAGATATTGGAGAATCAATATACAAGATTCCACCAGGTGTGTTAACTTTTTTTGCAGTCATTTTACCATGTGAATTTTTCTCAAGATAAACCTAGCTCTAGAAGACTTATCATATATGTTAAAGAATAGAATTCATGCCCATATTTACATGGTAAAATCCCTCAACCCTTATTCTACAACGTATCTATTGTTTTTTTAAAGTCTCCTCCAATGAGCCATGACATGTCTCTAAGGTTGAAGGCTTCAACGTTTCACCAAAATTATTATCTCTCTCACATGTCAAATTTGGAATAAATGAATGAAAATTTGCATAAATATCAACCTTAATAAACATAATAAAGATTTGTTGATCCACAATTTATAATTGATCTTATGAGATTGTGTTTTTTCAGAAGATCCATATGTGATGGTTGACGGGTTTGATGTGCATACATCCACCCATAACCACATTGAAAGAAAATTTTGTGATCTTATAAGTGTTTTGTTTAGGTTCCATAACTACTAATAGAGGGTCCTTTTCCTTGAGAACATCAATGGGGAGGAAGTTCACATTCAATATTGCACTGAGGCCATGAGCATTCCATACAATTAAGGAAATAATCGGAATATATGGATCCTTGTTTTGGCCCCTACAGATACAAGGCACTTTACATGAGAAGGAGTATAAGACAAAGTCCATTTGGATCATGATTTAGTGAATACACCATTGGCGATGGAAGAAAAAATGAAGGTAGATGAGGCTATGTCTTCTTGAATATGTGATAATACACTGTAGAAATTAGAAATGTAGATAGGTGAACTATAAGAAGGCATAGGGTCATGGGGAAGGAGGGAATGCTGATGATATGGTGGGAGAGAAATGTCATTTCCACAA
The DNA here is from genome assembly GCA_963277665.1 of Viscum album. Classification (NCBI taxonomy): domain Eukaryota; kingdom Viridiplantae; phylum Streptophyta; class Magnoliopsida; order Santalales; family Viscaceae; genus Viscum; species Viscum album. The sequence continues at coordinate 2,054,020,888 of OY728145.1, forward strand.
CACTAGGATCTCTAATGTCTCTCCAACCTAGAGAAAACTCAACCATACTATGGAGTGAAAGTAACCCTTGGACTATAGGTCACAAAATGAAGAAAGTGAATGTTATTTAAATTTAATGAACTTTCAGCATGCATATCCAACTATAAAGAGGGAGAGGGAGGTTTTGGAGGGGGAGAGAAAGAAAGAGGACAACGTTGACCACAATATCCACCAGTATGTCAATATTGTACAATATAAAAGATACATTTTAAGCAAAAAATGAAAAAAAATCAATAACCTTGGTATTTAAATGACACTATCCTATGAGATCTAAATTCGATTTTCCACAAATTGACATAGAGTGATTTTTGAGGTTACAAGTCAAACATAATCGGGCTAGCGTAGGATATAAGAGATGTTACCACCACTATAGTGACCATTTTACCCCAAATAAGAAGTCAATGTAGGATTGGTTGATATAATTCCATTTTTATTCATATCCAAGCCACTAATTCCTCTTGAAGATGTAGGGAGGGTCTATATATAAATAGGAAATCACTGTGGGAATCACATATCACTCACAAAAAAGAGATGTTTTGGAAGGGGAGAGGGATCCTTGGAATGTAAACCCATGCCATAAAATGATGGGAGTCCCTACCTTAGTGAACCTACCTCGACCTTTAAAAGTGGTTGAAATTCCACCATCTTAATAATATTGGGATACAAGACCATGATTGAACCAAATATTATACAAAATCAAGGGAAATGAAAAAATAATTCTGATTCAGCACAAAAAATCTAGAGGGATCTTCTAAACCCCAGGAGCTGAAAAAGTGATAAAAGAGAGGAAGAGGATGTTTTTAAATGAGGAAACTAGCCATTAATTTCCACATATTATGGGAAAACAACTACTCAAAGTAAGGAGATATATAATTAAGAACCAGATACCCCTCCTCGATGATAGAATAGAGAAAATCCGGGGAAACTTATAGGAATTAGGGAATTTATAATGACTTGGAAGAGCGGGTAGAGGAGGATATCTTTAATAGATTGAACAAGTGATGAATTATAACTGATAACGCATTAATAAATTCTCAAATGGGATCTTAGGGAACTGACTATTAGTAAATAAATAGGAGGGTGAGATAAACCCACCATCAATAGGGTAGGCGGTGCAACCACTGCTAGATCAACCAAATCCCCAACAATGGCTGGGAAAATTTACAAAATAAGAGGTTCATGAAATGTCCTCATTATAATTCTAAAATTCATAAGTATATAAGGGTTCATGTCCAATTCATTCATCATATGAATATATAGTACAAATTAATCAGTATGCATTAAAAAAACAATCCATATTTGGAGAACTAGTATACCCAATTTCAATAAATTACCTAGTAAAATTGATATTAAACCATAAATAGAAATATAATATATTCTATAATTATATTATCCCTTTCATAAATCATAAAATTTAACAAAATATGTTGAAATTTATGGAAATAATTTAAAATGATCATTATATTTTTTAAATAAAATACTCTTTTCACTTTGAAATCACTTATTTAAAATATTTTTTTAAACATCTTAAGGAAAAAAATTTGAATTAAAATAAAATTTGAAAAATTTAGAGGAATGGTCAATGTGTTTAGTGTTCATGGATGTGGGAAATTTATTTCATGTTTTTCATGTCAAAACAATGATTCCTTTCACATTTTTAGAAAAATTAAAAAGTACCTTGTTCAGAAAATGAAAATAAGATTCCTTTAAAACCATTTTGTAATAATTGATTCATGGTTAGAAATAAATTTTAAATATCATATGATAAAAAACCTTAAAGTATTTTTATAATATATATATACGGAATAAAAATGTTCTCGACCAAGTAGAAAATAAAATTTGGTATTACTTAAAAACATTATTTTTATATCATGAGTACATAAAGTGTGGGAAATGAAATTAAAACATGTAATTTATAGAAATAACAATAAAAGATGAAAATAAAGTGGGTTTAATATAGAAATATTAAATAATTTACCCAATATATACTTAAACATAAACAATATCGAATAATGATGATATTATGAAATAAACCCTTATCTCAGGTTCAAATACTTTGTACGTTTTTGCAACTCCTATATAATAAATATAGAATTTTTTATATATCTATTATAAAAAATAAACTGAATATATAATAACATGTATGATTTAATTATAATATTTCCTCAACTATTTATTAACAATTCTCTGTTAAAATCTCTATTATGGGTAATAGTCGCTTCATTTTTCAGGTTTGTTTGGGTTCAGTAGTTTCAGTACATATACATTTATCATGATAACATAATCTATATAATATTAATAATAATATAAATATGATATATATTAATTATATATGTATTTATATCAAACCATAAAATGTAGAGATAGAAAAATAACTTACACCATTCATGGAGATGGTAGTTCGTACGTACACATGGACACTATTTTTACTTTTTGAGTGATGAAATGAAATGATGGTTAATGAAAATTAACCTTTATAGAACCATAGTAATATAATAAATAATTTTTATATATGTTAAATTAAACATTATAAACATCCAATTAAAGTGGTTATGAAAAATTAATTACACTACTATGTGGAGATGGTAAGCCATATGTACACACATGTGATGTTTTTATATTATGTAGGATGGACAGAATGTGGAAAATGGTTATATAATAATATTAATAGCATATGAGTATATTTATGGTAAAATATTAATTATTATTTTTATGGTTAAAATATATTGAAAGAACATAGATGAAGAAAGAAATTTGAAAGTGTTGGTAAAGATGATTACCACTTCTTGGGAAGATTCCCTTTAGATCTCCTCTTCAGGGACCTAGGGTAAGTATTTTGGAAGACCCAAACCTATTGAACATATATAATAATGTTTATCAAATAAATCTGTTTGTATTTTTTGATCTATAATTCTCAAATTTATTAAAATAAGATAGGGAAGGTTTGACCTTTTATACTTGAGGGGAGGAGCAATTTAAGAAATTCATGAAATACTATATTACAATATGTGTCTAAATCAAGTAAAATGGTTCCAACATGGAATGTATTTGAATATATGGAGTATATGGTATTAATATAATCATAAAATTATATTTTTATTTATTTATATATCATTTCAAACCTTATGTTTTTTATTTACCCTTTGGTTATCAAATTTTATCCTTAATCATGATAACAGATTTTTCCATTATAAAAGTTTATAATTTAACTTATAAGGTAAAAATTGGATCATAAATGGAAAATGGGTGCCATTTATGACTATATATTACTCCCATTATACCATATAAATATTTTTATAATTTTTAATTATTTAAATAACATATTGTTTTCATAAAATATCAGTATTGACAAATTTGATACAATTCATTTAATTTGACTTTGAAGACATAAAGATAAAAATGAATTAAAATATAATAATTTAACACATAACTAAATTGATATATTAAATTTTAAATTATTTATAACATAATAATTCTTTCAAATTTTATTACTTTTAATTTTTTTTTAAATCATTTATTTTTTTTTCTATTAATTGATTAAATACTTTGTTGGCATTGTGTAAGAATTTATGGTAATTATATAATTTCTACCAATAGAAATAAATTACCAACATAAAAATAATTTCATTTTATATAAAATAATATTTATGATTCATTTAAATCATATTTTTATCTCTATGTGAACATCAAAGATTAGTTTAAATTTAAGAGAGTTAGATTTTGTATTTTTATTTACTTGCATTAATATAAAGGTCAACATCAAAGATAAATGACACAAATTGGTCATATGTTTTAGTATTGGATAATAATTCTTAAACTTTACTCATATAATTGGATAAATTACAGTTTTTTAGAACTTTTAAATCCTTATCCGAAATTATTAACCCTATTTTAGCTATTTTACCCTTACCATGATGACAAATATTTACAAAGGTTACTATTCAGGATAAAAACAATTAGATGGATATATTTACCCAATTTGATACCCAAGATTCAGAATATGGAATAAACTATTCTAGATTCTATTTCTATAAGTTGGGGAAATTAATTTTATAATATGTTTAAAAACACAATAAAACAACTTTTTTGAAAAATATAGATTTTAATAATAAAACTGGATTTATTATTACCATATTCCTAGAAAAAACATTAGATGAAAGTTAATAAATTTTATTAAATTTATAATATATACATTTTATTGAATGTATAATATATACATTTCCTAAAAATACTTCTCTAATTGTGATAAATTTAATATATTTATATAAAAATTCATTCCAAATATAATTTTTTTAAAAATCTATTTTACATTTAATTGATTTTATTTAAAATTATAATTAATTGATATAAAATTTAATTATTAAAAACATCTTTAAACCATTAATTTTTAATATATTAATTAGTATTATTCATTCCCTCCAATTTAATAGTTATGTTATAATGGTATACTATATTACAGTTCATTTAGACTTGGGGTTTATTGTATCACAAGCTATTGAAGAAATTAAATTAATTTGAAATGAAATAAATCATAAAATCCCGGGGTATTAAAAGAACCTTCTAGAGGAATTAGTTTTTAATGAAATGTAATTCTTTGGGAATATCCTTATATAGTCCTCCTTATGAGATTCTCTCATTATTCACTTCATCAATATTGATCTATTCATTAGTTATTATTATAAATGAAAATTAATGTGAAAAAAAATTATTGCGATCTCATCCATGATGAAGACTTCAAATTTATTGATGAACTATGATAACCTGGCTCTCTTTTCCAAGGTTGATCTTTAATCTTTTGTGACAAATAATTTTCCAATCACCATTTGATAGATTGATCTAGGATGGTGTCTTTCATTAAGCATTGAATGAATATCCCATCTTGTAGATATAGCAATATAATATTTACTTCAATTCTTCCCTGAAATTTGAGAAACACCTTCAATTCCCTACATGTAATGAACAAACACAATGTATATGAGAATTAGGTGGATTTACATTTTTTTCATTAAGAGAAAAAATATTGAGAATTTAATCTCAACCGTGAAACTCCTTTATTTCTTATCAATGTGAGGGTGAAATCTCCATGATGAATATACTAGATTTCATTGTATTCTTAGGAATCATGACCTTTTTAATTTCATATATAGTAACTTTGTGTGAACCCTTCCTATAAACACTAGACATTAATTCAAAATTAATCACATAGTTTTTTATGGATATTTTTACACATCACATAATGAGATGGATTTATGAATAAACAATTATCTCAGATGTGTACACAATTTTTTCACATTATACATTGAACTTATGAGATATTCTTATCATCATTTTTTGACAACCCCTCATGAAAAATAATTTCATCATGTGGAATCTTATGTTAAAATTTTTCATCTTCCTTTTTTTTATTTTTTCTATAATCTTTGATCATTCAAAATTAGTTGGAAAAATTACAATTATATCATTCAGAATGTGCACAACATTATTGGTAGTTTCATTAGGATTATCAGGTCTTCTATTTTTAAATTTCAGTTTTTTTCTATTGGACGATTTTCTCCTTTTTCTTCTTAATCATTCCTCTATTAATTTTTCTTTTCATGGATGGACTACAATTATCCATTTTTGACCTATTCATCCAAAAAAGAAATATCTTATTCTCTCAGGTGTAGCACCATTTTGTTCTTATTGTGTTTTTGTTTAGTATTAGTCTTCTTCTGATTTTCTCCCAAGGATGACTTATCTTTATTATTCATATAATATGTTTTTTCTTCATAATTTTATTATATTCATACTAGAATGATTTATATTTTCATGCATCTTCATTATGACCACTATCATTGAAAATACAACATAATTTATTCAAAATTTAAAATATATTTATGAAAGGAATTTTATTTTCGTTATTGTGTGGGATTTTCTTCATCACTATTTTCTACACCTTGTTGTATACTTTATTTGAAAATTATATGTTGAATTATTAAAACAAAAATCATATTCTCTATGACCAAATCATTTACAACACCAGAAATAGAAAAATAATATTAATCACTTCATTTTTATTACTGTATTTCTAGATTTTCATGATATATTATTTTTTATTTTCATAATTCAATTAGGATTATTTAGGGGAAAAACTCTTTTACATTTATCTTAGTCCAAAAAAATTTAGTGGTGTAATCATTATCATTTTTCTCCATCCACTTTTACATGGGTTTTAATTCTGTACCAACAATATATATAAAACTAGAATTAGAAAAAAAAATGTGATTATGGATGGTAAATTTTTCTTATATAATTCTTTAGAATGATCATTGTGTGATTTAAAAATATTTTTCCGCAAAATATCTGTCTTGTAGAATAATAAATCTCTATAGATGAATGTGTGCTTATAAATATGGTAGTAAAAACTCATCTTTCATCTTGTTGTAAAGTCTTAGATAAAATATTATAAAATATTTTATATTTTGAGTCCAATTTCACTATATTTCATTTTTAGGATGAATTTAACATACTTCACTAATTTGAATCTATCTTTACTTTCTTTCTTGATCTTTTAAATTTCATTATCATGAATGTTTTTCTCCTCCTATAACAATGTTTCAACATAAATGGACTTATTTTCTTTGATATATGATTGAGTATTCTTCAAATCAATGATTGCCTTCGTATTTTATTCCAAATTCATTTTAATTATCTTAAAATTATTTTGTGAAATTATATTTGTAATGAATTTTATTAACCCTTTAATCTAAAAAACTGAAGCATATTTCATCATGTTCAATATTATTTTCTTATTTTTCACTAATTTGTTTAAATATAATGGTAATGGATTCAATTCTTTATCAAAAATCATTCTCTAAGTTATCTAACTCATCTTCAAGCTCCTGAACTCCTACACTCTTGGAAATATATTTTTTTGTGAGATCAACATATGTCATCACCCTTTTTACCAATGCACTATCTATTTTCTTATCTTCTTCTTAATGATGTGTGATATCTTATTTCAAGGTCTTCCTCTAATCAGTATAGCTTTTATTGTCATAGGAATTATATTCAATACTTTTTATTGTGTTTTTTGGATAATATTTTCATAACATATATGATCCCTTTTCATTATTATCTAAGGTATAATTGTTTTCCATAACCCTAGTAGTAGATTGGACTACCAGATCATCAACATCCATAAAAGACTCGTCTTTCTCAGGATTAATGAATGGGTAAATGGATACTTCATCCTCTTTAACCATGAGGGATATACTTTTCATCTTTCTCAATTATTTATTCTTTATATTATTTTATGTCTTGGTTGAGATAGATTATTGATCAGTAGGAGATATAAATACTCCATCATTGCATTCTATACTTTTCTATGACTTGGATGAAATATAATTTTCATATTAAATAGATACTTCTACACTAGTTATATACTTCATCACAAAAAACCCAAATCTTCAAGAATTTTACAGTCATAGAATCTAATAAGTGGTGTGACCCACATTGATACTAATTCTTAGGATTACTTTCATTTATGACCACTCTGAGAGGGATTACATCAGTGTGGGATGAATTTTTACCACTTCAATAATTTTATCCATTTTAGTAGCTCTTTCACATATTTAATGAATGATAATATTATGTTATTCACATGTAGTTTTCAATCAAGCATACAAAACAATAAAACACAAGGAAAAATTCCGTTTTTAATGATTTTCACCTCCAATGTGGCTGAAAACTTCCTTGGGTGTGGTGGAAATTATCACACACACACACTTCTTCATTTTTATTATTAATGAAAGCATGGGAAATGTTAATTCCATGGACATATTTTCATAAAATCAAATAGGTTTAAAAAAAGATTCAAATTTTTAGCATAAGATTATAGGATAGAATCATGCTCATTCCAATGTGATCATTAGTGCATAAAAAGTATTATTAAATAGAAAACAATGATTATGATAAGTTTCATAAAATTTTAGTAATCACTAGGGTTACCTCAAATATATCAATCAATGGGTTTCCTAAGATATGTTCTAATCAAGTATGATGCATCTTTATTACCTTAAGTTAGAATAATATGGATATGTTGTAGACTAGGTATCTTATAGTACTTATTCAACTTAAATGATGATATATTGAATAATAGTTTTAATTCAAAATCTTCAGATTATTCCTTTGATATTTGACACAAACTATATGAAATGTAATTCAAGTGTCAACTTCTCCATCTTCAATATTGTAGACTTGCAACACTATACTCATGAAACTACTTTATCAAATAGTTTTACACAATTCATTAAAAACCTTGTGAAATTATAATAATTTATTTCATTTAAATCAATGTATATAGTTTCATGAATCTCATGAGCATTATTCATATTTGGATATTTTTTAAATCTATGAGCACAATTATCCTATGAAAACTTCTATTAATATGGTTATATACAGGGATCCTTATTACCCATATCATGTATCCAAATAAGGCTTCTGTGATCTTTCTACTTCACATAAACAATGTATACTGGATCTCAAAACTTCCACTTAAAAAAATCAGTAGTATTCTGGATAAATCCTTCCTCTTCACGTATTGGTATAGGTGGGATATTACTTTTTCTTCATGTACACAATAGTACGTAATTCCTCTGCATGAAAATGAAAGCACATGATATACTCCTCATGTTTTTCATCATGTGGCCTTCTTCACTTCGTTTCATAGATGGATTCATATTATCTCCTTCATGAAACTATGCCAAGAATGAATATCCACTACATTAAATACAGAGTTTCACATATTCTTGGATTATACGATCTAGATATCTCTAAAGAATAATTGAATAAGAATATATTACACTCTCATCTCAACATAATTATTTATAGGAATGTTATTAAATACCACTCATCTATATTTTATACCAATTCAGGTCTATTGAAATTCCTTTAGATCTTAGTGTATCTAAAGGGTTTTGAATTTTGAAAATCATAGCATATTCAAACTCCTACATCACCGAGGATTCACATGATCTACTACTTCATACGATGACATGGTGGATAATCTATCCAGCGATGGAGGAGATCTATGAAGGGAGTTTCTCATGTGTGTTTTCTTTTCATGTGATTTCACATATATACACGATGCTAGACATAGAATGCTTCATAAAAATGTATATATACAAGGTAATGATTTCATTCATGGAGTTGATTCGATTATGGATACCTCATTTTTTCAAAAAACAAAATATTGTAGATGACTAGTTTGGTTATCATCAATGATGTCATGGTCGAGAAACACAATCATTCTCATCAGGAGGTTAAAGATAATTAGAAGGTTTGATCCAATATCTTGGATTATCCAGACATTACATATCTTATTATTTATGTATCTTCTCAACTGATGGGACAATAACATGCTTGGAACTCATCCCACATAACTTTTATGTTCATTGACACTCCGATTAATATTATTCTCCACTTATAAAACCACTAAAGAAAAAAATGAGGTTGACATCTAGAAACACTTCTCACACCACATGGGGTGAGAACACCTTCCATCTCCTGTACACCACCCATGTGTATCCTACAGTCACTATGCATGCCCACCATGCATGTCCAAGCATTGTGTGTTCACCCATACTTATATGGGCTTGGCCATTTCCATGCATCCCTTTAAAATAATGGATTTCCATGTTAAATTGCCTCCCACTTTATTGACCTAGGTCCCACATTTGTGGTTTATGTGGGTCCTTGGTTGGAAAGGGATAGCTAAATTTTTTTCTATATATCCAAATCAAAAAATACATAGAATAATTCTACATATATATTATAATATCTCGAAATTCTCAAATATAATATTACCAAATAATATTCTAAAAGTTATTAAAATTTATTAAACGCCATTTATTTATTCATGAAAATAAATATTATCATGGTGTTCACCTAATTAAGGGATGGTTATCAATTTTTAATTATTTACATTTTGATAAAAAATGTTCTTACTCCAAAAACCATTATCATCTGTCCTTGAGAAATAAGATCGATTTAATAATCATCAAACATAAATTTTCATCATTCAAAATATAAAATGTGAACTTTTAACACCTCAACGATGGATCTTCAAAAATAACTTCAACTATCTTTTAAAAATATTATTTGAAAGTGACATATAAATTCCTAAATATTCTTAATGATCCTCATAAAAATATTCACAATGAAACACTAAAAAGTCATTGAAATTTCAATCATTACACATTATCATTTTTGGGAATACCAGAAAAATCCATACTAGTCCTATTCTTCAATATACATTGAAATCAAGTGCTTCATCTATTACTAACTCATTACAAACAAATAAAACACACATAAAAAGTAGGATCACCAACTATAACCATGCTATGTTTACTAGATCATTACATGCTAGTTTTTATAATGATAAGATCCTACAACCTTTAATTTAATTATCCATGAAAATGGGAATCATTGCATTCTATACCATGATTAGTCTTCTAATTTTCCCCAAAATGACATATAAAAATATCCATAATTCCGCCATAACCCATTTATATTGGAATTCCATAAAAATGTATATCCATCCATTATTTTTATTATGAAGTGGTTTCATTTTTTATTTACTTTTTTGAACAATGCACATGAATTATGACCAATACCACATCATATTTGATCATAAAAATGACCATATAAAAAATTAGATAAAATAATTAACTATCCATCTAAGACTATATGATTTTTTTTTTGAAAAAACCATGATGAAGACTGTGAAGTGTTTTGGTAATCTTGAGGCTTCCAAGGATTTTATAAAAAACATCTCTAAAAAAAGTTACCATAATGATGTTGGTTTATCAATTAAAATGTGGCTGAATAAAAAACATGATTTCTCGACACAATGTTCTATAGATCCATCTTCCTTCAATATTCATTATTTCACAATAAAAACTTACAAAATGTCTTCTGATCATGACAGTTTTCACTCAAATTCACCAAATTATCTTCTAACAATCTCTAATCTTCACATCATCTTCTTAGACTTCATAAACTACTTCAATAGGCCAGAATAAACAAGTGAACCAATTTTTTTAAATAGATCTAGGCCCTATATATAGTCATTATTTTTTATTATAATTTATCGAACTATATTATGGATAGAAGTATGAGGTATTGATTACAAGAGGATTCAATCATCCCTGTCTGTATAAGTAAAATTCTCTATATCTATTTCCAAAGTGTTACCCACTATCTAGAACATTTTGAAAGATTTAAGATGGTTCTTGGATGATGTCATCCATGGTACACCCTTACTTTATGTGGTGATCATGTGTCTCATCTGTGTTTCATCTACCATGATGTTCATCACCAAAGATAATGATAAGTCCACCAACATCGGATTTGAATCCAAATCACCTAATTTCAAGCACTGAATTTATCCATCCACAATGGAACATCCAATAACTTTTATAACCAGATAAATTCTATAAAATTTTCTTAATTACCATTCCTATTAATATGGTACTTTTTATGGGAATATCTTAAAAATGTGATCTGATTGTGGATAAATCACCTAAATTCAGGAATAAATAACAGAAGGATGTACCACTCAAGTACTCCCTTTCCCACTCATAATAAAGCTCTTAAACTATTTGTCAATAAAATATTTTGAACATTTTTTATTTTGGTTATCATCAATATCTATATGCCTTCCGTGGACTTATTGTGTATGATTACTAATTTAAATTCACATTTCCTTCTATATATTCTCCAAAATCATTTCGATGACTTTAATATGTTCTTTTCTTGATCTTACATTATCTCTATATGATCATTCCATCATCTTGACCTATATATTTCTAGGACATTATATATTTGCCTTCTTTTTGGTAATATATTTATAATCTATCAATATTAACTCATTAACATTCATCACACTATATAAAATATTCACATTAGTAGGTTGAAACGTCTTTCTTGTCTAATCACTGACTATAAGTCTATTAATATTTGAAAATAAAACTAATATAAATCCTTTGATTGTAACAAATCATAAAATTAATCATTAAACATATCAATGACTAATAAAGGTATTAGTAATCCTATATAAAAATTGAATTCAAATAGTTTTATAATATTGTAATTCTTTTAATTTCCAAACCATTGGTGTTTTTAATAATTGTTTCTTGAAATCACGACTTTCATATGTCACTATACTATGGGAATTTTTTAAATGTATAATTCTATATGAGATATTTATAATTTCATATCACATAGTAATGTTTTATAAATGACTATAATAATTATTTTTTCTCAAATTTATTTTTGACATATAATTCATTATCAATCCCTCCTATATTAGTTCTTTAGAAAATACAAGGAAACATGTTATTTGGTGTAACCAAATCCCAATAAAACACAAGGATCGCTGATAAAATATCATATTAAGTTGGAACCGACCATTTATTTCTCCATTCGGGTTTATTAGAGGGAAACAACCAATATTATATATTAGAAACTTCCTCATCATCAAATTTTTTCTTGTATAAATCATTAAAGAAACTATATGTGAATCAACTAGAAAACCATATGCCATAAAAATCAACATCTAATAGCATCCAAAATACTATCTATGCTCCATGCATATACTCCTCACCCAATCCAACTTAAACAAATAGCTCTGATTTAATCATATACTCCTCATTTTATCTATGATAATTTGATATAATTTATAAGATTTTTGTGTCACCATATATTGTGGTGATGTCGATATATAATTCTATCACACATTTCCTTGCATGCTCTTGATACATATCATAAGAAAGAATAAAATCTTTATGATCAATAAGATAATGATTCTTGTAATATTCAATATCTTGAGTCTAAGGAAATTTATAAATTATGGATTATATAGGTTGATTATCAGAAATTTTTAATTGATCATGAATTTCACTATTAATTGAATTCATCCTATCACATTTATCAAGATTTGAAAATCTTCTAGTTCCAAAATTATATGTTATATCATAAAAATATTATATCACTTCACCATTATTATATACAAGTACACTAAAGTGTTTTCCCACTTTTAGTTAACTGAGAGGAAGAATAAATCAAAAGTTATTTATTTACAACAAAATTTAAAATAATAATTAAAAACATTTAATTTTCCTAAAAAATATTTAAAAAATGTCCCTTTTAGGTTAAATAAAAATTTATAAGTTTCTTAAGAAACATTTGATCACATAGTATTGTTTTAATCATTTTAACCATACAATTTAATTTTATTAAATTCATTATCAAAAATTTATTTTAATAATATTATATATTTTTAAAAAATAAATTTACAACCAAAACATGATATCTATATAAATCTATACATACGTTGAAATGCTATAAATATTAAAAATAAATTTAAAAAATATTATTATTTCACTAATTGAATTACAGTGACTACATTAGACCTTATATATATAAATTATTTAATTAATTTATGTAATTATATACATTGTAAATACTATAAATATTAAAAACCACATAAAAAGTAATTATTTTTTATGTACATTACATTGAATATAAAATATTTTCATTAAAATTATAATTTAAAGTAGATATATTTTTTAAAATAAATTTTCCTATAACAAAATGTTATCACTTCTTTTTATTTACATTATATTTCATGTTTACATTAAATATTCAAATTCATAAATAAAATTATATTTTATATTTCACTATAAATTTTTAACATTATTATATAATTTAACTACATTTAATTACCAAAAAATAATTCACACAAAATATTAAAAAACTATGTAAAAATTATATTTTTTTAAACTATGTTTCATTGATCATATAATCATTTACTAAAAAATAAATTAAACTTGATAATTAAAAAAAATTACCTATAATTTAAATAATTGAGTAATATTATTTAAATTATATTTCTTTAGCAATTTATTTTTTAAATTTTCAACAAAAATTCATGTCTTATTGTAACATCTCGACCCGAGTGCCATGCAATGGGGCCCTGAGCTGATCATTCGCATGCCCTCAAGCATACATCATCATACGCTAGAGGGTGTCGACTAGCAGTTAGGGTCTATTAAGTTATTATTGTGGAGACTATACCCTCTTTTATCAGATTAAATTACTATTAGAAGACAACAACAATAAAAAAGTGCGGAACCATATAAGTCACCAGAACAATTCCAATGTCATAAGATAGTCAAAATAGGAAATACCATACTCAACTAAATTGGAAAACATGCGGCAAAAATGAAAGTTATGAGTGTCTACAATGAAACTAAATGTAAAGAAACAAAAATAACATAGTGGGTCCTAAACCACATCTAGTTCCCTCATTCATGCTCCATTCCCAAACAAAATTTTATCCCAAGGCCTTTCCCTAATCTATTCATACAACCACAAAGTATAATCAAGTTCCAATTAGGAGGTCTGAGTAGGGTGTGAGTATGAATTAGTTGGCCACCACCAACAGTGTAAAAAACAAGTCCAGTAAAAAGAGTTTGTATTCAATTATATAAGACAACAAGTACAATGCATAATTAAACAGTTATCACATTGTCATTTATTCTTTGTTTAAACACATTAAATATTGGTTTGATTCATGGCTCTCATTAATTTCATAATTCATTACTATCATTTATTTGGTTTTAAACACCTTTCCAAACACCCCAAATATAATTTGGTGTAGGTCTCCATGCCTAACAACCAAAATCACATATGGTGTAGATCGTTATGTCTACCACCCAAAATCCCAACTGGTGTAGATTTCCACGTCCACCACCTCACAACACAAGCGCTTTGATAACTATTGGGGTAGAAAACCATGTCAAATCCCTAACTTCTCAATTGGACTAGAATTATATGTCTAGAACCCATATTCTAAATCATTTACATCATTTTTTAATTCATAAAGAATTATTCACATTAATACCTTACTAATCTAATGATTAGTTAAATACATCAAACCTATTAGTTAACCCATGTTTAACTAAGTGCACAACTCATTAGTTAATTCATCAATTAATTAATCAATCAACAATATTACCATTCCATAATTAATTATCCACAATTAATTATTCAAATAAAATATCAACATATCATAATTAATCTCAAAATTAATTATCTTAATGAAATAAGAAGGCACATAATTATCCACTATTAATTATCTCACATTGAAAATATTTATCTCATAATTAATTACCCTTTATTAATTATCTCAAATGAAACCACATTAAATATCTCAATTACAATATCACAACCTATAAAAAATTTACCCTAATCAAACATCAATTTAGAGAACCGCATTATCCTCATGGTTCAATCATTTTTTTAATCACCAAGGTGTCAAAAAATCTATTTCACATTCCTAATTACTCTAATTTTGGAAATCAATTTTCAACGGAAGCTAGAGATTTAATAATATTAGATACACATATCAAATCCATGACTATGGGATTTTGATTTAGACCCCCTACCTCAATTTTTTTATGGATGTTTTCCCAGAGGAAATCCAAAAAATCCAAGTAGTGCAACGATGTTGGTTAAAATCTTGATCTATATCCCAAAACCCATAATTATGATCAAATTCATCATGATCTAAAAAATATGGATCTAGATCCACAATACTATATATAGATTTCAACACATAGGTTTAGATCCATGTAAATAGTGGAGATATTCCATGAAAATAAAATAACAATAGAGGAAAGAATGGAAGATATATCAGAATGAAACCTAGTTACTTGGAATTGAGTGGAACTTCAATTTGGGATTTTGAACTTGAAAAATGGTGTTTAAATTACATTTGAATCCATATAGAAAGCTCTTGGATCTCCTAGAATTCATCAATCCAAATATTAGTATGAAATAGATGGGTTTTAGGGGTTTGAGTATTTTAAAAACTGATTTTTGTAGAAAACTGATTTGCATACACAGTTTCACCTGGCAGGGGCGCACGGTTAAGGAAACTATTTGCAAACCATATAGACCTCACTGTCATGGTTTGCACAGTTTGCAAGGTTTCCTGGATTTGGGTGAATGATTTTTCAAATTGTGTGTAATCCAGGAACAACCCTATGTCCATAGAATTTTCTTTAAAATTACCCCAATGCACTTGACACTACAATTCAAAGGAAAATGTACTTTAAAACAACAAAAATTACTAAAAAATGCACCCTATATGACTCTAGAATGGGTTGGGATATTATAATATCCCTATATGATAATACACTATCCTCAATCTTCACTCTTAAACATATCTATGATTATAATCCAAAAATATTAGGCCATAGAGCCCTCATGTCTACGTCTAGTTCCCTAGTTTCTTCTTTAACACATCCAAGTTTCCATAACACACGAACTATTGACACTATCTTTCCCTACAACACTTTCTCACTACGATCCAGTACACATATCTGATGCTCCTCAAAGGATGAATTTATATCAATGTCAACCTCATACACATCAATCACATGATAAGGGTCATGGTGATATCATCGTTTTTTTGACACATGAAAGAATTCAGGCATAACAATATATTTCTTTGGAGGAGCCAATCTGTACACCAACGGACCAATTCTCTCCAAAACTTCAAATAGTCCCACAATCCTGGGCACCAACTTACCATGCCTCCATAAACTATGGTGACCCAACCTAGGTGACACTAGAAGGAAAATATAGTCACCCTATATAAACTCCATGGGTCATCTTCACCTGTTAGTATATGACTCTCCCAATTCCGAGCTGTATTCGTATATTTCTGAATCAACTACACCTGCTCCGATATCTCCGACATGAGACTCTGTCCCAAAAAATCTAACTCACCTACCTCCCTCCAGCACGTCGGTGATCTACATGGCCTTCTATAAAGTGAATCATATGGTGCCATCTGTATACTTGGATAATAACTGTTTTTATTGGATAACTCCCCTAAATCCAAGTGATTTCCCCAATAACCACTGAAATCAAGCACACATGCACTCAAAAAATCCTCGAGCACATGTATGGTACACTCTGACTGCCAATCTATGTATGGGTGGGAATTCATACTCAAAAAAACATGTGTTCCCAGCGCTTTCTACAAGCCCTTCCAAAATCATGAAGTGAAGTGAAAATCGCGATCGGAAACTATAGTCTCTAGCACCACATCCAATCAAACTATCTCTCAAATGTACAGTTTCTCTAGTTTTTCAACTTTGAAGGTTTCCATGATAGGAAATAAATGTGATAGCCTTTTTAGTGTATCCATAATGACCCAAATGGAATCATTCTTCCAATGAATATTTGGAAAACCTACCACAAAATCCATGGTAACATCATCCAAATTCCATTCCGGAATAGGAAACTAATATAGTAAACCTCTGGGTTGTTGGTCCTCCGCCTTCACCTGCTGACAGGTGAAACATCTTTTCATAAAACCCGATATCTCCTTTTTCATGCATGGCTAACAAAACTATCGTCATAGGTCATAATACATTTTTTTCACCCCAAGATGTACCTCCCACTTCATGGTATGAAATTCTATCCTAAATTCCTCTTGCATACTCATTGCCACTATAACCTAGTTTTTCACATAGATGAACTCACTCTGAAGTTGTCTCCCCACCTTCAAAGATTTCTCTCGAAGCTATGCACTCTGAATCTTTGTACTTACTATTATTGACCTGTCTCAAGAATGTAGAGTCTATTAGTATTGAAACTAGAGTCATTTTCTCATTAATTCCCTAAACCACTACATTAATTTCATCCAAAAAGTCTTCATCTTACACTCCACACTCAACTCATGTACCAACTGATTCTGGGTTTTCTTGGTCAACACATCAGCCACACTATTCCGATTTATAGGTGTATATGCTAGTTCAAATTCAAAGGACTGCATATACTCTACCAATTTTTATTGTCGAATGTTTAAGTCACTCTGTGAAAAGATATATTCATGCACTTATGATCTATGAAAACTGTAAACTTTTCACCTAAGAGATAGTGTCACGAATATTTTAGAGAATAAACAACTGATTTCAACTCGAGGTCATGTGTAGGGTAATTTTGTTCATGTGGCCTCAACTATCAAGACCCATACGCAACGACTTGATCCCCCTACATCAACATAGCTCCAAGTCTTATACTAGAGGAATCACAATACATCATTTATTCCTCACCAAACTTAGGTAGGATCAAGATTGGTACCGATGTCAAGCGCTTCTTAATTTCTGGGAAAAAAATCTCACATGGTTCTGTCCATTAAAATTTTATCCCTTTCTTTGTAAAACCCAAAAGCAGTTCTTCCAATCAAGAAAAGTCCTTGATGAACCTCATGTTATATTCATCTAATCCCAAAAAGCTTCAGATATTGAAAACATTCTTGGGATGCTCCCATGAAACCACTTGTTGAACATTCTCTAGGTCTACTACCACAACTTCTTTCGAGTTGATATTCCCTAAAAAGTGTACCTGACCAATCTAAAACTGATAGTTAGATATCTTGGAATATAACCAATGCTATATCAATGTACTCAGGACAATATAAAGTTGTTGGGAATGATCGTCAGGAGTCTTGGAGTACACCAAGATGTCATCCCCAAAAACTACCACAAACCGATCTAGGTTCAGATGAAATATCCTGTTCATAAAGACCATAAACATTACTGGAGCGTTTTTCAACCCAAATGATATTACAACAATATCAAAAAGGGTGTAACTTCTTCTGAAAGAATTCCTTGGTATATCAGAAGTTCGAACTCTCACATGATGATATGCTAATCTCTAATCGATCTATGAGAACACACAATCTACCTTTAGTTGGTTAATAAAATCATCAATATGTGGAATAGGATACTGTTTCTTCACAGTCATCTTATTCAACTTCAAGTAAATCACACACAAGTGTAAAACCCCTTCGAACTTTTTTATAAACAAAACAGGTGATTCCCAAGGCGATGTACTTGGTTTGACAAACCCTTTATCCTCCAACTCCTTTAACTAATTCTTGAGATCTTGAAGCTCAGTTGATACCATTATGTAAGGTGGAATAGACACTGACTCAGCCCCCAACATGAGCTCAATATTGAATTCTACATATCTCTCATGTTAAAATCCAGAGAAGTATTCAAGAAATAAATCTTGTACCTTTTCTAGAATAGGTGGAAGTATGTTTTGCCCAACGCCCCCATCATCTAGAAAAAGATTAGAAATTTGGGCTATGAGTTCTCCCGGTTTCTGAGTAATTGGCCCTTATTAGATTTCTTGGATATCCCACTATCCACGCTGAACATACTAGTCACCCTTAAGAGACACAAATGTCACTCTCCTATGGTAACAATAAAGGTGGGAATGATATTAAACTAACTAGTCCATACCTATAATGATTTCGATGCTTTTCATATCAAGGACATAGAGATCCCAAATAAAACGATACCCTTTGATCTTTAGTGAACATACGTTTCATAAAAATATATCCCTAGATCATGTTCCCGACAATTTATCGATATTCATTATTTTTTCCATGGAATCCACCTCAAAGATCAATCCATTAACAATATTTTATAATATAATGGAATGAGAGGAACCAGTATCAAACATGGAACTAGATAAAATAGAAGCTACTATAATAGTACCTATCACTATCGATGGCCCAACCTGTCTCTCCACAAGTATAGGTTTCACTTCATGTAACTATCATTACCCTCTTCCATGTGATGCTTTCTGACTACCCTGAGTAGAACCACTATGCTGATACAGGTTAACTTTCATTGAAGCACCATGTCAACTACCTTTATAGATTCTTCTAGAAGAACATTAGATGTCAGACATATATGGTGTTGAAGAACCCCTTCCAACATTCTGACTCTGCGAAGATACTCCCTCAACACCAGTCTATCACTAAAACCTGCAGAACCTCTATACCATACACATATTACCATAACATCGGCACTCCACCAATGGTCAAGGAAAATGTTTGCGATAGTGTCCCGTCCTACTGAATTAGTGTATAAAACACATGAGTAATATCATGTGCAACCGTTCCTCCTGATTCTTCACCTTTCTTTACACTTTTTTATGAATAAGGTCCTTGTAACAATTCTTTCTACTCTCATAAGGCTCACTCCTTATTTTTCCATTGAAAGATACCTATCTAGTACTAAAATCCTCCTTTAGGTTCCCCTCTAAAATTAGATAATGATTCACCACTTCTAAGAACCTTTTTAGTCTAAAGATATTCACTTGGGTATTAATTTCACATATATGTTCATATGAAAATCGTTTCACTGAAAAATCCTCATCTTCTTCCAAAGTTTGATAAAAATGTTGTAAATATATAAAATGTTTGGAATAATCCATTATGGAAATTTTTCCCTAATCAAAATTTATAAACTCTGAAGACTTGTCTTTTCTTAGTGTCTCTGGATAGAAATTCTCTAAGAACATATCTAGAATTTCCTTCCATAACATATCATCAGTCTGTCGAGATCGTACTTGAATGTCCTACCAGGGCTTCTCTGACCCCCAAAGCATATAAGTAGCCAACATTATACTTCTCTCAACCAGAGTCTCCAAATGGTCAAGTATCGTATATATGGATTTAATATTGAATTTAGCTTCCTCAAGTGCACCCCTTCTAGTAATCGTCAGAGGGTGCATCAACTGAAACACACTTGTCAACTAATTCATGCTTTGAAGAACCTACCATAGGTATCTCTCCATGAAGTGAATGAAATGAGAAAAATTCCCTCAGAACTTCTCCCCTTCCTCCTTAGTTTGCACTAACAAATCCCCAAGTTCCTTTTCAGGATGTTTGTTATGAACCTCCCCCCTCGTTCCTCCCTTCAACATGATTCATGGAGGCATAATCTCTACAATGCCATGCATAAGACCTAGGTCTCATAACACAACCTTATACAATTACATAAAAGAAAAAATAAACACAACAATTCTCAATATTACCTTCCCTCATTTCTCACCACATGGTCAACACCGAGGCACTATCACAACTCTTAACCGTGTTACCCCTATGTTTTGGTTAGTAAGGGTAAACACATTCTCATTAACAAGTTTCTCACTTACACACCCAACTATTCTCAATTTTCAACATTTTTTTTTAAAATTTCTCAATTCATATTAGTCACCATTTTCATTTCAAACACATAACAAGGTTATCAGTTCATGTTCAACAACTTATCCATAACAAGCTTTCACGTGAGTTCCTAATAATGCATGTCACAACAACCCTAAGTGCCTAGAATGATGCATGCTGACTCAACTACAGTGCCTCTTTAGGCCATAAATCAATACTAAACAATTATCAAAGCAACAATCACATCACACCACAAGTGCATCAACTAATATTAAATAATATCCAATTGTAACAAAAAAACAACAACCACAACGTTCCCACCCCGAGTACCCAGATTTACCCCTATACATGGGTTTGAAACTCGCATGAATAAACTCATCACCATGCTTCAACTCATCCTAGTCTCATTTATAACTTTCCCAAATCAGTGAGGCAAAATAATAATAAATAAAACTCCTCTAATACAACTTTGTAACATCCCAAACCTGGGTTCCATGCAATGGGTCCCTAATATGATCGGTCACATTCCATCAAGAGCACCTCCCCGTATACTAGAGGGTGTCGACTAGGAGTGAGGGTTGAGTTATCCATTCATGGGTAGATTATACCCACTTTTATCTGAGTAAAGTAAAATAATAATCAAACAACAATAAACAAGTGTGGAAGCATATAAATCACCATAATAATATTAATTTCACAAGATAGTTAAAACAAGAAATACCATACTCAACTGAAATGGAAAACATGTTGTAACAATTAATGTGCTATGTGTATACAATTAAACTACCAGTAAAGACACAACGAATCTATAGAGAGTATGGAACAATGTCTGGTTCCCATATCCATAA
This sequence comes from Viscum album, assembly GCA_963277665.1. Lineage (NCBI taxonomy): Eukaryota > Viridiplantae > Streptophyta > Magnoliopsida > Santalales > Viscaceae > Viscum > Viscum album. The sequence continues at coordinate 2,054,042,860 of OY728145.1, forward strand.
TCCATTCCCAAACAGCATCCCATCCTAGGGACTTACCCTTATCATGTCCTAAAACTATAAAGTTTCTCGAGTTCCGATCAGGCGGACTGAGTAAGGTGTGAATATGACTTAGTAGGCCACCAACAAAGGTATATAAAACAAATCTAGTAAAAATATAGTGTATAAAATTATATAAGGAAACAAGTACAATGCATAATTAAATAGTTATCACATTGTCATTATTCTTTTTTTAACACATTAAACTCAGGTTTGATTCACATCTCTAATTCATTTCATAATTCCTTATTATCATTAATTTTGTATTGAATGCCATGTCATTTATTCTTTGTTTAAACACATTAAACTCGATTTTCATTCATATCTCTCATTCATTTCTAGAACCCACATTCTCAATAATTTGAATCTCTTATTAATTCATAAAGAATTATTCACATCAATACCTTACTAATCCTACAATTAGTTAAATACATCAAAACCCATTAGTTGACCCATGTTTAACTAAGTGCACAACCCATTAATTAATTAATCAATTAATTAATCAGTCTAAATTAATCTCATTACAAAATTAATTATCCACAATTAACCATTAAAATAAAATCTCAACTTATCATAATAAATATCACAATTAATTATCTTAATGAAACAACAAGGCACATAAATAATACACCATAAATTATCTCACATAGCCAATATTTATCTTATAAATAATTCCCCCTGATTAATTATCTCAAACCCAACCAAATATATTATCTCAATTACAATTTATCAACCCAAAAACAACTTACCCATATCAAAAAATTATTTGGATATCCCCCTTAGCCTCATAGTTCAATAATCTATTTAATCACCATGGCATCAACAAGTCAATTTCCCATTCCTAATTACTCTAATTTAGGAAGTCAATTATTAAGGGAACCTAGAAGATAAATAATCTCAGATACACATAACAAATCCATGACTATGGGAGTTCGATTTAGACCACCTACCTTAGTTTTTTGATGGATGTTTTCATAGTGGAAAGATCAAAATATGATTGGAACAATGATGTTGATCGAAATCCAGATATAAATCCCTAAACCCAAAATTAGCATCAAAGGCATCAAGATCATTCAAATCTAGATCTAGATCCACAATGCTAGATCTAGATCTCAATACATAGGTTTAGATATAAGGAAAAAGTGAATATATTGCATGAAAATATCAAATAAATATAGAGGTATGAATGGAAGAAGCATCAGAATGAAATCTACTTAGAGGGAAGATATAAGATCTTCAATTTGGTCTTTCGTTGTCGATGAACGATGTTTGAATCACCTGGGAATCCCTATAGAAAGCTCAAGGATCACCTAGAATTAGACATGCCCTAGACTAGGTTGAAATAGTGGGTTTTGGAGGGGGGGTGCTTATTTAAAAATTAATTTTCATAGAAAACTATTCTGCATTCATGGTTTCACCTAGAAGGGGTGCACGATTAGGGAAATTGTTTGCAAAGCATGCAGACCTCACTTTTCAGGTTCACCCGGTTACCTGGGCTTGGGTGCATAGTTTTTCAAACCATGTACAAACTATTCACAGCCCTCTATCCATATATTTTTCTTAAAACATCACCCAAACACATCTAAAACCACAATTCCAAAGCAAAGGTTCTTCAAAACATCAAAAAGTACCTAAAAAACTTGATTGAGATGGCTCTAGTAAATGTCGGGATCTTACAATTATATTTCATCATAATGTTTTACTAATAATATTTAATTTAATTACATAGCATTTAAATTATCTCAATTACCATAACTTTTTATTATTATTTGAATAATTATGTATCAAATATTATGGATACTGAATATTATAGAAATTAAACCCTATAAATATTTTTATATATCAGTTTTTATTTATTATTAATGAATATAGATCATTATATTAAAAAAATTTATAAAAATTATTTCACAAAATTAGAATTCAAATATATCGATAAAAATTAATCAAATAAACCAATGAAAAAATTCATGATATAATCTTCTTAAAACTTCTAAAACCATGTCAAATTTATACAAACCTGTTAATATAAATAGAAAAAATTTAAAAATTAATTCATGAAATACATAATTAATATACACTACTAAAAAATTGGAGTAATCCAGCACTAGTGTTTTGAGAGGGCTATCTAAAATAACAATTAGACACCCCCTTTGTAAGCACTAGAAAGAGATCTCTTCAAGGGTGTCTTCACCAGTACTTTTTTAGCGATGTTAAAAGGGGTCTTTAATAGTGATAAAAAAGCACTGTTAAAGCGGGCCCTTTTTCAGCTCATATAAAAAAGTGCTAAAGAATACCCCCTTATCAATGCTAATAAAAGCGCACTGATAAAGGGAGGGGGGTTTTTGTAGTTCTATTAAAGAAGGTGTGATAAAAAGTATATTTATAAAAAAAATCCATTACAAAAAAATATATATTAATATGTAAATATATTTATGTTTATATAAATAAAATTTATATTTTTTAAAATATGTTTTTGATAAGGATAAATAGGCATTTACCCATAATATATTAGATATTTAGATAAAATGGCTTATAAATTAATTTAAAAAATTTTATTAATAAATAATTTTTTAATTATTATCGAGTAATAGTCATCTAATAACAATTTGAAGAAAAAAATAATAAATAAATAAAATATGTATAAAAAGTAACTTGAACATAAAATAACCACAACTTCTGATTTGTGTGTTCATTTGGGCTCTACCACATATCAAATCAAATATTGCGGTTAGATCTTTTACCCTTTTTACTTAGAGGAACCCTGGTTAAATTTTTTGAGGCTAAAAAAGGCCTATATGGCCTCCACAACTAAGTTTTTAGTTGGGGTACCATAATTGTTTAACATTTAATGAACTTTCAGCCGCATTTAAGGGGGTCAATTTTTCTATTTTCAGTGGGAAATAAATTTATTTTCAGGGATTACATTTACATTGATATTATGGTTTTCATGTTTTAGCATCTTTCTTATTGTACTATTATGAATAATCAAACATATAAAAATATATACATATTTTTTATATATTCAATCATAAAAATTTAATTTTATAAATAAATATATAAACATATATATATAATATTTATCAATCTAGAGACATTATATAAATAAAAAATAATATCCATTTTATTTAAAATAAAATTATATGAATATTTATATACCTTTACAATTTATTTATATGCAATATATATATATATATATGTGTGTGTTTATTGAAAAGAAAACACACACACACACACACATATATATATATTTATCTATATATTCTAATATATGTATATAATATTAATATATAATATATTTAAATAAATTTAAATAGGTATAATAATATTTATAGATGCACACACACACATATATATATATATGTGTGTGTGTGTGTGTGTGTTTGCATGTGTATAATTATAAACACTTATAGAAAAAAAATATTTTATACATGCATTTAAAATAAATATATATACATATATGGATAAAAATGTAATTATATATATATATCATAAAATGAAAAAATAAACAATATATGGGAGTGGAAAAGGCACTGGCGTATGAGCTGAAGGTCTCAGGTTCAAAATTCGCTGGAGGTAGGGGCGTGTGCAGGAGGTTGGAATTTTTTAATGTGATAATAAGGGGGATATATCTTGGGTGAGTGGGTAACAAGCAATAAAAAAGTGGGGTGAAGATTACTAATAAAATGTGGGGTGGGTTTGAGAAAAATTACCCCTTTATCAGCAAGGCCTTTATCAATGCTTTATTTAGTGCTGATATAGGGGAATTTAATAATTCCAAAAAACAACTTATAAAGGTGTCCATTAACAACACTAAAATAGAACTAATAATTTCCACATTTATCAGTGCTTTTTATGAGCACTGTCAAGGACAACCCATTTAACATCGCTCGCCTTATCAGTTCTTCTACGACAATGATAAATGCCTTTTACTAGCACTCTTAAAGGAAAGATCTGTACTAGTGATAAACTAAAAATAAAAAACAAATAAACAAATAAATACCATTACATCATGTGTGGGCAGGAAAGGGTGGTAGCCAGTGTGTCATGGTGGTAGTCACTAGGGAAGATATGGATGTTGGTGGTACAATAGGGTTAAAGGGGAAAGTTTGAATGACAATAGTGGAGTAGTGCAGGTGGATTGGGGTTAGTAGTGGCAAGTGTGACATGGCTAAGTGGGTAAAAATTATGTTGTCGTAGTAAGTATGGTGGTTCATAGGAGGGTGAGTGATGTGTGTAGCTAAAATAGTATATATATGAGGGGTTTATATAATTTTTCCAAACTAAATTCTATTTATTAGTAAATTCCTATCCTAAAAAAATGAGGAATTTTTTATTTACATAAGTAAATTACTCAGTTTATGAGTGAATTATTTGAAAGAAGTGGTTACAAGTACATATTATTGGAAACAATTACACAACGGGTATTACTAATGTTTCTAGGTAATGGATTAAAATAATTGTGATCCAGTATAATATTATTAATCGATTGATTTGTTTTTCTATAATTAAAAGATACATGATAATAAAATCCATGTCTAATTTCATAATTAGCTAAAATGAAATTTAAAATCAATCAAGTTAGTTATTGATAAAGGTATTAAATTTGAAATAGTGTACCAAATTTTGGGATTTTTTTTCAATTCATAATTTATATACAAGGAGAATCCAAAGGAAATCATTTAGAAATAAATAACGCGTCTATTAAGTAAATCACATAAATTCATATTTAGATATATTGTTGGAATTTTCACCCTCACATTGAGAAATATTTTTTTACAGTCATTTCAAACCTCAATTATTTTTATTATTAACAAAATATTGATTTGAGTATAAAAAATTTCAACTTTTTATTTTCCATATTCTTTTAATGGAATATCATTATCATTAATGTAAGAAAAATATTATTATTGGATATGATATATTGATTTATGTTCTTTTTTATGTTTATTAAAAATTATATAAGGATTCATATTTTCCAAAATCATTACCTATTTCATTTAATATGTGTTTTGGAGTACCATAGTGTTTTCTAATAGATTCATATATAACAGTCTAGACCGTTTCAACTAGTAACTTGGTTAGTTTTGAGAACTGGATGTTCCTGGAGGTTGTTCCTAGAGAATATGGTGGAGTTAAATATGATATCTTAGCTAAAGAAGGATATTATGGTGAATAGTTGAGGGTTACAGTGTAGTAGATTATATTATGACATGATTAAGGCCTTGCATCATAGGGTACTGATGATTTTGGGTTTTAGTTGCTCTACCAATTATGTCTTAGCTATGACATGAGGATAATATGCATCGTGGTATGGTTTCAGATATTGGTCGGATAGGGTGTAGTTATTCTTATGGTGTGAAATCTCAAGGGTCTGGGTTTCCCTTGTCCTTTCCTCCTAAGAGGTGGATGCAGTTTAGAGAATATTTGTTGCGTGGAGTCTTAGAGAAGCTGATTTTGTGTCTCTACCAATTTGTGGGTTGTTGTGTTATGGTTAATCGGTTGTTCCGTATATGTTTCCCAGGTAGATTGGATTTAAGAGATATCCATAGTGTGGGTTTTGGTGTCTAGTTGGTCTAGGGGAGGTTGTGACATAACCCATGGTGTTGTGCCATAGATTTGGTTGAAACTCTAATTACTAGAACGTGTTTGGGGGTATTGCATAATGTTATATTTAATAGATACTAGATATACATTCCCAAATACCTTTGAAAATACCCATATACAAAACTTATCCCTTTACTCTTAGATGAAAATATTTTGGTTTTGGGAAGGGCTTCCATACCCTCCTCACTGGCTTTGAACCTTGGTCTTGGGAGATTGGTTTTCAGAAATCTTTGGTAAGTTACCTCTTCTTGATTCTTTTTTTCTCTCAAGCTATTTGTCTAGGGAAAATTAGGGCAGAGATATTTGGATTTGTGGGGTGATTTCGTGTCTAAATATTGATGTGTAATGTTTTATCCATGGTTTTTGGTACATTATTTTGGTTCCCTTGAGTAATTTTGGAAAGGTGATTATCTTCTTCTTTCTTGGGTCTTGTGAAGTGATTTGGAAAGCCTTTTTTGAGGTACTAGATCTTTTTTCTCTCATTATTTAGTTCATATAATATATTATCAATGTTTTATTTTTAATTGGTTGGATTATATGGGATGAACTAAATAAGATAATCAACCAGAATTAATTAAATTTAAGGGGAAGGTATGAACTCACATGTGTTTACTTTCTTCTATAATGTTTCTTAAGATATAATGTCCCCATGAATCCCTTACTCGAAATCAATGTTTTTGTTGAGTAAATTCTATATTGTGGTTAATATGATAATTATAATCCCTTCCATTATTGACTACTTGAACTCACCCTTCATAAATTATTAAGTACATATATGGATAAAAACCGGTTGTGTTTAAATATGGAATTTGTGTTTAAATTCCCTTGATAGAGATGATGACATGTTGTGAAAGACCCTTATAAATGGAATTATGAAATATATGGCCATAAAATATAATACTATGAAATGTAATTGTGATTTACAATTTTTCTTTTGTTTTTTGGATCTTATGGGGTTATGTAGTGATGATGGTGATAGGTTTGGACATGGAATACATTAAGGATACAGGGTTACAATTGTGCTACCTTTGATAATGTTGATGGATGATGTATGATGGTTGGTTGGTGAATGGTAATATGTAATGTTTGACCCGATGTGGAAATCATGGAGTGAGATTTAGTGTTATTGTTTTGGATAGGTATATTGTTAAGTGGTTACATGTGATAGACTTCCCCGGTAGCTATGGGATGAGGTTGGTAGTAACAAAATGGTTGTGGAATGGGTTGGAAATAAAAAAGTTTGGGAAAAAATTGAGTTGATACATGAATAACATACATAATTATTTATCATTTTTATGAAAATTTAATACATCAGAAAACAAGACATTCCCTATAACCATAAATATTCAGATTATTTGGAGACTGAATAAATAATCAACATATTTCATGAAATATATTCAATATATCCCATAAATTTCCACCCACATATTAACCTTACTAAACATACCCTACTTAAAATCATTCATCATGGACCAATGAAATTTGAAACATAAGATAAAGTGAGATTAGATATATAGAAAGGGTAAACAAATGAGATATCAATCGAAAATCATATCTAAGAAACATATAAGCATAATGGTATGATACCCTGATAAAAACTTAAAAATTACATATCCAATATTTCATAGATCATAAAACATGAGTCATGACATAATGATCTATCATTTCAAAAGACCTGATTCATAAGAGTGAGTAATATTTATAAATAAATGACGAGACATGACAATGTATCATAATCATTAGAATGTGTCATAGGTGTTTTGCGGCGCAATCATAAGAATAGAAAACCATTTAACTAGCAAATAATCACTTACAAGACTATCATAGTATATTGGGTTCACTCCCCATTACGTAATTTACTTGGTTATGGATCACTCCCAAGACTATTATAGTGGAATGTTTACCTTATTGAACTGGGTTCACTCCCCATTATATTACATATTATCTCATGAGATATTAATCCTTATCCAATGCATTGAAGAGTTGTTTGTTTTTCAGCCCACCCATAACATAGAGAAAACCATAAATATGTGAGCTATAATATCATAAAATATTCATTATTTTAGCATAGAATAACCTATGGAAAAGAAAAAAAATTCATAATGATTTCTCCATTTTACGATAGCATTACCCGTGGAAAGGAAATAGGTTCCATAAAGATTTTATCATAACTTAATTAATACATGGGAATGAAACCCATTTCATAGAATCCCCATTAAATAATAATCATTAGAAATATAGTGAAATAAAGTAAATTGTATCAAAAGATCATATCCTCAGTCTATATAAAAAATACTTAAATTATGTTTACATAGATAAAAAATAACTTTCATAAAGTCATTTAAAATATGCTTTGAAAATAAAGGGAATAATATATTTTATTTTTGTAAATTTAAAGGTCCAAATTCCTATAATATCATGGAAAATATATTATTTTAAGGTATCCATAGAAAATTATAAATCAAGATTCAAGTCAAAGTATTTCCATGATAGTTTTTTAGCAGTAAATGTTAAATAAATGATTCTTCTCACAATTTTAATATAATGTCACATGTACATTATTTCGAAAAATGACTAGACGATGAATTTTAATTATTTATAATGAATTTATATTATAATTAAAAATTAATTTAAACTATAATTGTATTATATTAAATACATTATTTCAATATAATTTAGAGAATATGGATTTGGAGGAGAAATATTCTATACTAAAAGGTGAAATAAGGTCATTTTTATTAAAAACATTTTATCAATGGTTATAAGTTCCAAAGAGAGAAAAATGTAAAAAAAAACATTAAAAACAAGAAATAACTTGTGGATAATAAAATATATTAGTTTTAAAGGATAACTATTTTATAATTTCACTAAAGGAAAATTTATTATAGATAATCTGACAATGAATTTCGATTGTAACGTAAATCTCATACGTCAAGTCATGTCTTTATTCTTATAAATTAAAAAATCTTGGATAATAAATATAGATTAATTATAAATATATTCCAAACACATATTAATACATAACATACCATTTCTCAATCCTTTATAATTTTTAATTATCCTTTTATAAACAATTCATCATTAAGATGAACATTTGGGAGAAAAGTAGTCTATTTTCTAGGCATGTTTTGGTTCGATGGTTCTAGTACATGAAAGTTGGTCATGGTTACATAATATATAGAATATAAATCATTTCATAAGTATCATAATAATTAATAATATAAAATTTTATAACAATTCCACGAAATAATTAGTTGAAAAATGAATTATATCACTTCGTGGATATGGTAGTCCATACGTATGAATGAGTTCTGTTTCAACTTTTCAGTGGATGCAGGAAATTAAGGTAAATAATAACTCACCTTTAAAAAATTATTATTATATAATAAATATAATTTATATATATATATAATCCATATATATTACTATCCTTGAAAAATATAAATGAAAAATGAATCACAACGCTTCATGGAGGTGGTAGTCCACACATAGGCACGAGATACTTATCATTTTACAACATATAGAAGGGTGAGAAGGTAAATAATATATTATATATTTAGAATCATAATTATATTATAAATATGACATATTTAAATTTAATTTATATAATCATTCAAGATATATGGTGATTAAAAATAGAAGGCATCATATCATGGAGACAGTAGTCCATATATACGCATGAGCTATGTTTTATTTTTTATTAGATATAAAAGAGAAAGAAAATGGATATACCATTATCATAAAAACTTTTCATTGTAGAAAATATATTGATTTTATATTGTTGATATGGTTGTAGAATATTTATAGTGGTACAATAATAATGAAACTTTAAATTCATTGTTAAGAATATATACCAATTAATTAATTTTTAAATAAGATAAAATAACCCTCAAATGATAAATACAATTCTTATAAACAAACTATTTCAAAATAGGTATCAATAGTATTCCCTATATGAATTATAAGTTATTTTCAATAATTATATTTAATTTAAATACTATATATTATCCATTATTTTATAATGTATTAAAATTATTCACATAAGTTATGTGTTACATGTTAATAAAAAAATCACCACTTCAGATTTATTAAAGAGATATATATAATAAAATCTCAATGTGTTATATTCTACACTATTAATAGAATTTTAGCCTCAAAATTCCATCACTCTGGTATGAAAAGAGATGCTACTTATGCCCCATCAAATCCTAGAGTTTCTACATAACTTCCTAAAATTTATTATTTCACCCCCAAACATTGACCAAGTGAGTGGGATTGTTTGAAAACACATTATATATATGATGAAAAATATCCACAAAATTTTCCTTATATGAAATATAATTCTTCAGATTTATAAACTATGATTTATATACCTATGAAAGATCAAGTATGTAATTCATCAAAAGTGATATATTGTAAAAACCCTGACCCCAATGTCATAGATTCTATGGTAAAATGGAATATATATAAGAGATAAAATCAATAAGGATTGATCAGGTTAATAGTTTGGATGTACTAAATAAAACTATGGATCACTTATTACATTGTTAATTATGATATAACACAACAAAGGAAAATAAACTTCTTACACAACACTAATTTAAAGATTTCATCTTCATAACCTAGACAAGGAGAACAGAATAAAACGGTGAGCTCAAACGGTCATTTGGGGTTACATACAGTAGAAACATGAATCAATAATAGGTGAAGTTAAATAAATAAGGCATAATCAATATAGAAAGGAAATTAACTGAAAAGAAAATTCCACTTAATCAATAAATCGAGAGTGAAAATGAATCCATATATTTATTCATAGTGAAAATATCTTGGATATTGGAATCTAAATACAAATAAAAGGAAATGATTAATTATTGTATGTCATGTATCTATAACATGAACCACTAAAATCAACACCTTTCACAAGATAGTTTAAGTTTATGGGTTGAAAGTCATCTGATTCTATTTGGAAACAAACATGAAGGGTTTATTTCCCAATATTTTGTCTCATGAGACCTGTCGATGCATTGAGGGGATATATAATAATGGTCCCCACATGTAAAAACAAGTCCAAATAATTCTTCATACAAATATTTAATTCAAGAACAATATTCCTTATTAAAATACCTATATTGAGTAGAGAATACAATTTTATTAACATTTCTCTAGTCAAAATAACATTCAAAGTAATCACGGTATGTAAAAATCATATATGGATTATGAAATACTAATAGAAATGGTATAAATAATATGGATATTTAATATAAATATAATTTAAATTAAAAGGTATCTCTAATGGGTTTTAGTTACATCACATAAAAATGATTAGGTGAACAATACCAAGTAACTATCAATGAAGTGAAAATTGATACATAATCCCCTAAAAAGATCATATCATTAATTAAATGAATAGATTATTCATGGTCACATAAAATTAAAATAAAAAATAGAAATAAAATATAATATTATAAAAATTCATTTTAGATATAACATTATCATTACACAATCAATGAAATAGTAGTTTGACCCAATGAATGAAAATTGAGTTAATAAATCCCCTACCACTTGTAATTAATCAAATTGTATGCACCATAAAAATAATGATCATAAAATAAAACATTTAATAAAATGAATATAAATATATTCATGATATGATATATTAATGTAAATTATGTACACCACTCATATGAAATAACAGTTTAATAAGGTTGATATCTCACAAAATTAAATGTGAGATGAGAAAACCCTTACCATATGTCTAAAAGTATTCTTCAGTTTTACTTAATGTTTGGATAAATAAAATTATATTAATTAAATAAATAATTAAGAAACCATTAAAAAAATATTTTACTTAATATAAATTTATTAATATCAATTATAACCATTCAGATGAGTTATAATTTTTAATTTTATTGTCCTATGAGTGTTCGTTTCATAGTTTTATGGCCAGTTCTCATATGTGTAATTATGGGAGTTCTTGTCACATAGAAGAAATAACCTAAAAGTGAAATTAGTTAGTATTAATAAACTTATAGAATTTGAAATAGCCTCATTTAATAATTTTATTCTGGTATGAGTTTGATTCATTAGATAAAACATTAAAGATAGGTGTTCGGTTTATGTTTGTTTTTTTCCAATAATCATGAAATAGTTTTAATTTATTATTTAATATTATGTATATATATATTTTCAAGAACATAAGAATTTATAATATACATATTTAAATATTTTTGATCCATAATAATTTTTTTATGACTATCCTTGAATTCAGTAGTGGAAAATGAAAAGTTATCATCCTTGAAGGTGGTGAATCAGCACATCACAGATAATGCATCCATTTTTAGACTAAAATCTGAATAGAAGAGATTTAATAATGGATAGTAAATTTTAATAATAAAATAATACTATATATATATATGATAATATAGTTACCATGACAATTTGGATAGGATAAGTGAGGATAATATTATAAAATAAAAGAAACTAAAAGAAAAAGGATGGTTTTACCTCTTGAATATTGTATCCCAGATAACATCATTACAAAACATAGATCTACTATTTTGGTAATAAATTAAGGCATTATATATTGGGAAGATTCTTGGGATTGTAATGGGTAAAATTGATATAAGGTATAAGGCTTAGAAGGATTGAAGAGAATGGTTGGTGAAGAGTGTCATTTGTTGGGGGATGGGTGTTTTTAATTAGTTTATTCATTTCTTTATAGTTCTAAATAATTGGTGATTATATCATTAATCACTTAAAAATTTATCAATTTAACTTATATTTTCAAATACTATAAATTATCATATTTCACTATTAACAAAATTGTACTATTTCATTAAAATACCAAAAATTAACCTGAACCATTTTCAATGTGATTCTTTCAAAAAAATCCATTTAAGGGAAATAATTTTCTAAATATGATAAAAATATTTTTTATTTAAAATCATTAATTATTAAAAAATTGTCGATTTTAATATTATAACTAATTTTATGTAACATTGAAAAAATTAATTATGGTCTTATAAAATTATATTATAATTATAATAAAACAAAATATTAATTTATGAATCTATTTTTTGAAAATAATTTTTTTACATAATTATATTAATTAGAAAATTGTAAATTAACAATTATGTTTCACAAAAATTACAACACTTAATTTATCATTTTTAAAAGATTTATTAACTTATTTCATGATATAAATATTTCATAATTTCATTTATTAGATACCTAAATTTTCTATATTCTTTTATAGGTGAATTTATTATTAAAATTTCAACATTATTATTTATAATGATTGCATTACAATTTCTACATCAATGTTAATATTTAAAAATATATCACGGTTCATTTAAGGTCTATGTTTCATGCAACAAAATCTATCAAATACATTTAATTTATTTATGAATATTCATGCCATACAATCGTTGAATTTATATTCTTCCCACCTTCAAAAATTTCATCCTTGAAATTTTCCATGAATATTAACTTATAAATAGATGAGGTCAGTTCTTCTTCATAACATCCTCAGGTTCCCTAGTAGCTTTTCCAATTTTATTGTTTCTCTATAGAAATTTTACTATTAGATTAGTCTAATTTTTCAATTCTTTCTCTCAAGTGTCATGAATATCGATAATCTCTTTTTATTATGAAAAATAAGATTCTATTTTAATTTCATGATAGGTGAGTATGTTTGTTGGGTCTAGCTATACTTATTTAAAAATGATATATAGAACACCTAATGATCATTGGAGAGACTTGGTGGCACTGCTAATTACTAAGATAAAACATTAATTATTTCCAAAATATCAAATGGTATGATGTACTTGGGGATCATTTTAACTTTCTTACCAAACCTTATGACACACTTCCATGGATATTCTTTCAAAAAGGCATGATATCCCACATGAAATTTAAAACCCCTCTTCGGTTTTCGAAACAAATATTTTTCCTACTTTGAGATTCTTTAATATGATTCATAATAGTCTTTACCTTATTCATTTTATATTCAATATGTTTTGCGCATATATGATTATTTTCACCAACTTCATCGCAACAAGTTGGATTATGAAATCAATTTCCATATTATGATTTATAAGTGGACATTTGAATATATGAATGCGAACTATTATTTTAGGAAATGTCTAACAAATTTAAAAACCTATCCCACATACCTTAAGAGTCTAATTTGAATTATATCAACATGTATTCAAATGTTTTAATAGTCCTTTCAGTCTATCTATTAGTTTGATAGTGATAAGAAGTACTCCAATGAAGCTCAATATCCAAAGCCTTCTAAAGACTCATCTAGAATTTTGATGTAAAACTGGGATATCAATGAAAAACAATCAATAGAGGTGCACCATGAAATCTTATAACTTAATTAATATAGTGTCTTGATAGGTGATCAAGAGGTAAATATTATATTATAAAAAGAAAATGTGCCAATTTTTTAAGGTGATCAATAAGAACCCATATCATATGATTTTTTCTAGGAGGTCTTTGGTAATCTAGTGATGAAATCCATAATAATGTGATTCTACTTCCACGTTGGAATAAGTAGAGGTTTCATGAATCCTATAAGATTATATATCATGGTATTAAATTGATAACTCAAAGAATCTTTAATATCTTGTTGGATAGATTAAACCTTCTCTGTCATCTCTTGCACAAGATCAGGTCTAAGTAGCTTTCTTTCACCAACTACATCCCAATAGTTTGGATTTCTACATCACTTTACATATAGAGATTCCTATGAAGACATCTGAGTACATGTGTGTAACGTATTATTATATGAAATATCAACCAATGGTATATGAAAATCCCATACACCTTTTAATTATAAAGAGTAGGCTCTTATAATATCTTCAGAAATATGAATATTTCTTTCAGATTTTCCATTATTTTGGGAGTGATATTCCATGATGAAATTTAATTCATTACTCAAAGAATGTTTATAAAACCCCCCAAATTTAGATGAGAACCTAATATCACGATCAGAGTCAATAGACAGTTAAACTCCATGCAATCTCACCAATTCCTTCACATATATCTATTCAATTTGTTCAAGTGAGATATCTTCTTGAATATCAATAAAGTGTGAAGTCTTGGTGAGTCAATCCACCACCACCCATATCGCATTATTTTGTATAGATGTGATCATGAGACCAGTGATGAAGTCCATAGTGAAATTATCCCTTTTCTACAAGGGTAGAGAAAATCGTTTCATCATCCCTTTTATACTTTTTCACTCAGATTTAACTTTCTAACATATCAAGAACCTTGAGATATACTCTTCAATCTCATTCTTCATGTTTTCCTAGTAGAAGATTTCTCAGAGATCACAGTACATCTTGATACTTTTGAGATGGATTAGAAATTTGAGTTATGTGAATTATCAAATAGATCTTTCTTTATCCCAGGTGATAAATTAACACAAAGATTCATTCTAAATAAAATCACATAATCATCATTGATATGGAACTCTTTTAGTTTACCTTACTTTACTACATTCACCTTGTTTTGAAACTTTGTATCATCCCTTTATACCTCTTTAATATTCTCCTAGATAGATGGTTGAGAAATCATTTTTGAAAATTAGAATTTATTCACTGCTATTATGATTCCCAAATCTATCCTTTTCATGTATATGAAGATATGTTCTCTCTCAATTTGTAACATGGGTAGAGTAGTAATACCTTTCATAAATAGAGCATTATCAACCTTGTTTTCCTTTCCAGGATGATATATAATAGATAAATAATAATATTTTATTTTCTCTAACTATATTCTTTAATGTATGTTGATCTCATTTTGTGTGAATATATACTTTATACCCTTATGATCGGTATATATGTCACACTTATCACCATATAGGTAGTGTCACCATATTTTCAAGGAAAAAATCATAGATGCTATCTCTAGATCATCTGTAGAATAGTTCTTCTAATGTATTTTCAACTTCTGTGAGGCATAGGCTATCACATAAATGTTTTCCATTAGTACACAACCTATGCCTTTATTTGAAGCATCACTATACATCACAAGACTTTCTCCACTTCTTGTTAATGTGAGTACATGTACAATGATTAGCCTTATCTATAGCACCATGAATATTTCCTCAAATTAATCCATCCATACACACTATACCCCTTACCATGTTAACATAGTTATTGGGCTTGAAAATCATGAGAAATTTCATAGAAAATATAGGTAGTTCCCTTATAAGCTAATAAAATTATGGATTTACATGACACTAGTGGGTTTAGACCATTACAAAATTTCATTTTTTAAAGTTTCTATATAAATTCCCCCACTTGTGATCACATGTCCTAAGATTGTGACTTGCTGCATCCAAAATTCACACTTTCTATAATCAAATTAGAACTTCTCATTTCTAAATGTGGCCAAAACAAGACTTAAATGTTCTTCATGTTCCTCCTTTGTCTTTCCATATTTAATAATGTCATCTATAAAAACTACCAAAAATTTGTTGAGGTAATTTCTAAGGACCATATTCATCAAATCCATGATGATTTTAGCGTAATCAGAATGTCTGAAGGGAATAAACAGAAACTCATAGTCCCCGTACCTAGTATATAAGAAAGTCTTCTGAATATCTTCCTTCTTTACCTTTAGATTATTATATCTATAATGAAGATCCACCTTTGAGAAGTACTATGATCCTACCATCTGATCAAACAAGAAATAAATCCTTGTAATATGATGATTTTTATTTTATAGTGATCTTGTTGAGTTCCTGATAATCAATACACAGTAACATTGATTCATCTATCTTCTTGAAAAAGAGAATTGGCACTCCCCAATGTGATCCACCAGTACATATGGACCATTTTCTAAAATGCTCTTGAAAATGATTCTTCAACTCTTCTAGTTCGACTAGATCTATCCAATACAGACACTTTGATATAAGAGTAGCTCCATGTAGGAGTTCTGTTGAGAAATATACCTCATGATCTAGGGAAGTCTGAGTAACTCTTCGGTAAATATATCATTGTATTCTCTCAATATGGTAATTTCTTCTAGGTTAAAACATTACTTTGACGCAACCATATAAGCAAGTTATTCTTCTTCATAGGGAATCATCACCCACACCATTGAAGGATTTTCAAAAGGAAAATCATGATCTTACTTTAATTTTTAGAGGAACAAGGAGTGGTTCAAAATATGGCAACATATTTCCTTTTCCTTATTGTTGATATGTTCTCTATTTAATGATTGTCAATCCATCCCATGTATAGAATTTAATTAAACCATTGGGAGTATTAAATGAATAGATGGAAGAATCTCCCGACATATTCCAGTACGAGAAGATTCTAATAATTGAGTTGCAATGATTTCACCACTATGTGTTTTTACAAATATCTCTACTTCAATATTTTACGGATTCGATTCAATAGTTATAGAAAACATTCATTTTATAAAGGAATGCGTTGAACCATAATCAAAACATAATTTTTCAATTATTGAGAGAATAAAAAGTGTAACTTGTATGAATTTTTTTCTTCCTCCACTTCAATATTAGTGATAGCATAATCCTTTCCTTTCTCCTTTGGATTTGGTGACTACTGACACTAATTACCCTCGTGGAATCAAGGTTTATTATACTGTATTGCATAGTTCCCTTTCTACCAATAGTTGTGGCCTTGGACAATGGGTGGTGCTCTCCTTTCCTCCAAAACATTTTCTTTATTCCTCAAGTCTTTTTGACATTCATGATCTTGGTGGAATTATATCCCACACCTTAATCATTTCCCTCCCCCTTTAAGGTAGATCCCATTATTATTATTTCAAAACTTTTGACATGTGGATAGTTTAGTTTTCTCTCCACCTTTCTCATCATATCATTTGTATTGAAACACCATATTTACATTCAAACCACCATATCCATGTGACCATTCTCCAAACTCCATGTCCACTTTGAGAGAACATAAAACAACATCTTTATAAATCCCAATGTTTTTAATTTCCAGAGCATTTAGAAGGTTTGGTTTTAAACCACTAAATAATCAATCAAATTTTATATCATTTTTTATAAAAAAATCTATAGCATACCTTGAAATCCTCGTGAAATTTCCTTCATAGACCATGAAATTTTCTCCTTCCTTTTTATTTATCTCTAGAAATTATCTCTCCTTTTTATGAAGAGTTTAAGGGAAATACTTGTTGAGAAAAATTATCTTAATGTCTTCCTACTCCATCGCTTTAATTTCATTCTTCAAAATAGTGTTCTAAATCAAATCCCACCATTGATCGACCTCTCCATCTATATGATAAATATTTAGAGTAACCTTATACATCTCAAAACATTTAAGTATAAAAAATGTCATCTCAAATTATTTGACCCACTATTTTTTAACTAGTGTATCAAAATATCCACTAAATTTCAGTGGCCATTTATTGCATAAAACACTCGATATAAAGTTCCCCCTCATAGATGAAGGAGGAAGTTCCATATTATTGATGTTATTTTTCATAACCTAAGGCAGTTAGGTAAGTATGACCATGAAAGTTTGAAATCCACATCCCAAAGTATTGGGGATGTCATTTGATAAATCGCTGAATTGTCCCCCGTATGGGTTGTTGGCCTGATATCTTCTAGTTCCAACCATATTCTAAAATAGAAAAGACTAAAACAAAACCTAAGTAAAAAATCCATAAATAAATTATTTATTCCTTTGTTAATTTAAGTATAATGTCATATCTTGTGGGATCCCTAGTTTTATAAAATCTTCTTAAGTGATTACTTATATTTAGTCTCATACTAAATATTTTCACTAATTTTCTCTAATCCTAATTCCCAAATTTACTAGACCTTCCCCTTATATAAACTATAGAGAAACTTATTTTTCTTTCATTAGTATTACATATTTTTATGGAGAACAACATAAAATCATAACAGAACGAGGATCCAATGGTTTAATTTCTTTGGAAAATTAGGACCACACATAAAATTTCAAAAATAAAACATAAAAATTTATTTAATTTATTCTTCTCTTGATTTTTAATGGACCTTTAATTATCCTTAGTACCTATAACCACCTGGTGATAAATATAAAAAAAGGGGTCATATAAAAAGCCAATAAGGTGATGGATAAGAAAATGAAACAATATAACAAGGCTAAGAATAATCATTATCATAATAAAATATTCATAGAATCATTATCATGAGAATAAGAATTAGATAAAGGCACGGAATGTGGAAATGCATAAAAGTTAAAAATTATGTCTTAGTGGTAAACCATCACACATAGTTGTGAAAAAATATAGCATCATGTTCAAACATATTTCACTTTTTCCCACAATTTTCTTCACATTACCCCATGTATTATAGTTCTATATAATGTCACATGCACCTATTACATCATATCATTTACATTATGCTATATAATTTAGGTCACACCCATCACATCATAAAATTTACACTATCGTGTATACCACATAGAACGTATATCAATACTTAACATAAAATACCCTATGGAAAGGAATGGATTTCATTTCATAAATCATAAAATATAAAACTTTGGGTTACCAAATAAAATAGATAATAACATACTATATTTAAGAATCATCAACCTTGAGTCAAGAAGAAACAATATCAGGAAGTAAAAGGTGTGTTTTTTTAAAGAAATGTTCTTTTGGAAAACATAGTTTCTGTAATAAAATAAAATATACATTATTTATATCCTATAAAAGATATAATAATGATGAATAAATTTTATTTAAGAATATTCATTCTGAAAATTTGGTGAATTAGGGAAACCCCAAAGAAAGAGAGTTAGATTTGAGAATTCCCCAAACCTTGTGTCCAGATTCATTCTTCAATTTAATGTTATATATAATCAAATTAGATTCAATAAATAACAATTAAATAACCTTTTATACATGAATATGATTCATTATGGTTTTATTAAGTTCTTTTACGTGCCTTTAAATGAGTTATAGAGTTTAATTTCATCATTTATAAGTGTTCAATTTCATAATTTCTTAATTGGTTCATTTGCATGAATAAATGGATGTCAATGTAAAATGTGGATAAATATCCAGATTTGTAATTATATTTTATTAATGATATTATATAAGTTTATATTATATTATAAATAATTTTTTTATATACCATGAGAATGAATCATTATATAAATGTTAATGATGATTGTTTTAGGTTAATTTTGGTTGTTTTTTGATCACCATGAACTCGTTTGGTTTTATCAGATAGTATTATGCATAAATGTTTTTCCCATAAGATAAATAGGGTTTTATAATCATAATTAAAATCTATTTTAAACCATTTAATGGATTTATTAATATATTTGAATACATTTAAGGAAAATTAGAGTGCATGGCCCACTATGTCAGTAAATTGACACATCAAAGGAAACGATTTCTTTTTTATAATAAAAAAGTGAAAGGGAGGAAATTAATGATTAATATTCCATAAACATGATATAATTGTAGTATATAAAACATATTATATTTATCATTCCATTTGGATAAGTTAAATTTAGGATAATAGAATAAAAAGAAATTAAATTGAAAGAAAATTAAAAGAAAACGAGTGAGGATTTACCTCTAGAATTATCCTCCTGAGATCCTCCTTAAAAAACCTAGTATTAGTCTTCTGATAAGTCCAAGAGCTCATATAAATGGGTAAGGAAATAGTAAATATTATTGGGAATAATTTAGGTAAGTCTAAAAGCTTGAGATGTGTGATAATAATAGGGGTGAGGGTGGGTTTTATAGTGGAGGAGATGGGTGTTTTCTCATTATTTTATTTATTACTTATTAATTTCCCTCAAGACAAGAAATAGTGATGATTCCATGACTAAATAATGAAACAGGAGAAGGATAATTTGATATTATAGTTCTTACATTAATGATAACTCAAGTAATGTTGTATTTAACTTATAATGTATATATATCGTAAATTCTTTTTTTTACTATTAACTAAAAACTCATGTATTTCATAAAAAACCCGAAAATTCACCCTAACCATTTATTAGATGTGTAGAATTCAAAAATAAACTCCATTTTATGAAAATAAATTTTTAAATGTATTTTTTAATTAAAATCATCATTTACTTGTAAAATGCATATTTTAAATGTATAATTCATTTAATAACACTTTGAAATATTACTTAAGATCTCATAAAATTATCATCAATTCAAAAGAAAATAAAATGTTAATTAATGAATACATTTTATGACGATAAATTTTCTTTTAAATTAATAAATTAGTTATAATATTGAAATTAAATAATTATGACTTACAATCTTACCAACACATGATTAATAATTTTTAAAATATCTACTTACTTATACTATGATAAAATTATATCATATTTTCACTTATACAATCACTATATTTTATTTATAATTTCATGGGTGAGTCTAATATTCATTTGGATACTTTATTATTCATGAGGGTCATTTTACTATTTTTAAGTCCATGTTACCATTGCATCGATATTGGATCCTAAACTTCTAGAAATACTTCTTATTTCATTAATTCATCATTTATAAAGATTTTATTATGATCTTTAACTGATCATATGAAAATTATACTATATGAAATTACTATAAGAAGGGAAAAAATTGATTGATAAAAGTTTGGGTCATTATATAATACCCCATATTTTCTCTTTCCATAAATATGTTCATGGGCATATTCATATTTGAAATACTCTCCATCTACCAAGATGTACACATTTTGTACTTTTTCCAGTAAGTATTTTTTGGATTATTTATTTCCTATAAAATATAATTGGACTTCTAAGTGAGCTATTCTAAAACTTTTTCATGTATATCACAATTTTAAAATAATGTTTATGTGTAGAGGTCATCTGGATTGTTTTTGTACTATAAGATATTTTTGGAGTATTCAAATGAGTTTTTTATTTAGAAAACTCTAGTGGGTTGTGTTGTGATCGACACGAATCAGTTGATAGTGTGATATCATTAGTTGGAATGGATTGTGAATTCATGGTCGTTTTTTTTTCATGTAACTTTTTGATTTGTCTTTAATGGTGTGATCGATTAGTATATAAGAGTAGACCATTGGTTTTCCATGGATATCCTAACTAGTTGATCGAGGTAGAAGATATTAAAATTTATATTTTATTTATATAGATCTGGGCTCTCAAAGCCTTCAAGATGGGATGATGTAATGCGATGAGTGTTACCACTAGGTGGTGTCAAGGTGTTGAGTGAGTTTGAGGGAATCTTGATTATTCCCTTGTGGGGAAGTTACTGATCAAGTGACCAGTGGATATTGGGTTTAGATGTTTAGAATTACCGAGTGTAATTTTTTGACTTTGGCTATTTTTGCGGGTGAGTTGGTACCCATGGATTTTTTGTATTCCTGGGAGGTAGGATGAGGCTTTCTTATAGTGGTATTTTTCCTAAGGTTATTCTTTCCATAAGGAGCACAAGATGGGTCTTTTTATTTGACTAATTAATGAGGAAAATTGAGGATGAACCTATTGTAAGGCTTATGATTTTGGATTACCATTTGGGTGTGTTGTTTATCAATGATCAGTTAGATGTAAATAAGGGACACTTGTAAATTTTTCTCATGTCGGTGTTGGTAAAAATCATGGGGGAGTTATAATAACCCCTTGTGGAGTGTCCTATTCCTACTGTGGATTTTGGGATGTTTGAGGATCATTTCACATGCATGTCCCAAGAGTGTTGGTGTTGTAGGAGAGTCCCTTGTTGTACATCACTTAATTTTTTGGAACTAGGGACCATGGGAACCATAATATTTTCTTAGAAATAAGGAAATTTATGGATATCCCATTGTTATATCTTTCTAGATGATGATATCAATGAGGCAATGATAGCCACATTTATTGTTTGTTGAGTGCTGATCGACACTATCAGTTAAGCTTTATTGGTAGTGGGTTTGAAAGGTTGATTGTCCCTGGTTCATTTTGAATCTATCCCAAATTTTTGAGGTAGTTGTTTTTCAATGATTGTTTTGAGGAGTAGATACTTGGTAAATTAGGGACTAAGCATATTCCTTGAGTTTTGATCCAAATATCTCCTCTGTTGGTTTGTTGTAGTCATATCAGATTAGGGAGATAATGGATGATCTGAATGAGTGAAAATCACTTCTATTTGATTATTCAACCTAGATACAGTTTCTTCAAGATTTTGTGGTGATGATGCATATAAAGAGTGCATTTTATACATCATGGATGTTACTCATGCTCCTAACATCATGTATGATATGTGATCCATATATTCTGTATGGATCCCAAGGTATATTTTTTTCATGTCCATATATGGTTCCCAATTCTTTCTATAGAGATACCCTGACTAAAATTTTCTATGGTTTTTTTACATAGATGTCCCTATTTAAAATTTATCACATTCTATTATTATCATTAAGAACTATATATGTTCTTTCTCATGTGGATTCCCATGGTTACACTCGGGGGGGTCCAAATTTTGTGGCTTGGAATTTATATTTTTTGTGATATCATGTGTATATATGGAGGATGCACCTGTTGACAAGTGGTGGGGTGATCTATGTGCTATAAATCATCTGTAATAGTCCATATTTTGGTTAGACTTACCTCAGGTGTTAGACTATATCATGTGGTAATATGTTTTTCTTGTGTTTTTTCCCTTTTATAAAGGGGTTTATTTTATACCAAATTTTATTTTCCTTCATCTTGGATTCACATTTCATGACTACATAAACATGTTATGAAAACAGATTATAGGTTCACCATTGGGGGTGTCCTAATGAGATTTTTTTAACACCTTTATATGCTCACCTTAGTGTGCATGAGGACCTAATGTCTAGTTTCAGAATAGAGCACACATTTCATGAGTGATGGGGATGAGGCCAAATATTTCTTGATAGAGTTGAGATACTCATTTGGAGTCTTAGTATTGGGATGGTACAGCTCGTGAGTCATGGATACAAGATATGTCTCTTGGATCTGATTTGGCAGTAAAGTCTGTATTATTTTATTTTCTATTTTTTTTTTATTTTGTATTATTATTTGGCCTAGTGGATTATGAGTTATATGTTTTTCATTATTGTGATAATTTATTACTATGTGAAGCATTTAATTTATTATAGCCTTTTTTTCAGTTTATTTACCATTTTTACACTGATATTTTAACATTTTATATGATTTTATTTATTTTCTATAGATATCAACATTGACATGAGGGTATAGTCTTCCCACTATATCTTTTAGACCCTCACTTCTTGTTGTAATCCTATTATGTTCAAGGATGCATTTTAAGGCCCTATCACAACCTTGATCAGTTTATGAGTCATTTTTAGCTTTACTGGTTTCATTTAAAAGTTCAAAATTATTTAACAAAGACTTTTTTTATTTTTATGCATAATAGGTAAATTACTTGAGTAAAAACGAGTTATCGGAGGAAAACAAAGGTAATTTGGATAATCTAGGAGGTGAAAGGTCCTAACATGTTAAAAACATGTTTAAAATTTTATTTTATTTACTTATTAGATTAAATCAAATCTCCAATCCATTATTTCTAACTTTTGAGTCTTCTTGAAATGAGAAACATGTTCTATTTTTATAATATGATGTTATATTTATGGAAATTCAATTATCACCACTTATAAACGGGTAATATAAACACCCATTCAATAAAACTATAATATAAAATTTACTCTTGAATATATACCCTTATTCATTTTCCTAAATTCATCTTTAACTTTATTCAGCTTCTGGTTACAATAGCTTAGTATATGTCCTTCATTTCTATAGAATTCTATAAAGGAAGCTCAAATTTCTCAATATAGGTTCACAAATTTCCCTAAAATTGTTTATTTTTAACTTTTACATTAAAATATTTATTTTACCGATATTATATAATGAATTCAGAATTTATTGTTTACTTGATATTTTTATATTTATGGGATATCCATTCCCTACCTTTCCACTTCTCCCTTAAAAAAAATTAAATTTATGTGTATATGTAGACTACAACCTCAATGAAGTGTAATGATTTAGGTTCATTCACCACCATATAATGATTTAAAAAAAGAACATTTAATAAAAAATATCACTACTAAAAAAACGACCATTAGCGACCGCCAATGGCGGTCGCTATAGGGCTCTAGCGGCCGCCCAGGGACCGCCATTGGCGGTCGCTTTAGCCTCGTCGCTAGAGGCCTATAGCGACCGCCAATGGCGGTCGCTATAGTGAATTTTTTTTTTTTTAAAAATGTCCACTGAAATAAATATATATATATATATATATATATATATATATATATATATTAAAAAACATATTCACATATATTCTATTAAATACAATATTTTAAATATATATATATAATATATTTTAAATGTTTTAATATATATAATATTAAATATATGTATAATATCGAATCATTGTGCTATAATAATTTAAAACCCCCGATTTAAGAAATGCTATCATTTCAGGTTTTTCGGAGCACGTTTGCTCCGAATTCGACCGCCGCACGCCGTTTTGATGTTTTATGACTCCGGAAACGCGTTTCCGGCCGCCGCGGTCAAACGGAACCTCCGATTGACGTGCCGTCTCTCCAAACATTTCAAAATTCATGCAACGGATGTTGTCGTGTGGTTTCGTGGCATTCAGAGGTCGTTCGGGTGGTTTTGACCCCCCAACGCGCCATTTCAGCCCGCGCCGAGCTGCTGAAAACAACGCATTCGGTCGTTTCGCGCGCACCACACGACCGATGGAAATTCCGCCTCCTCCTGCATCTCAGGAATAATATTCCTATCATTCTTGTGCGGTTTCAGGTTTTTCAGAGCACGTTTGCTTCGAATTCGACCGCCGCACGCCGTTTTGGTGTTTTATGACTCCAGAAACACGTTTCCAGCCACCGCGGTCAAACGGCACCTCCGATTGACATGCCATCTATCCGACCATTTCACAATTCACGCAACGGATGTTTTTGTGAGGTTTCGTGGCATTCGCAGGTCGTTCGGGTGGTTTTGACCCCCCAACGCGCCATTTCAGCGCGCGCCGAGCTGCTGAAAACGACGCATTTGGTCGTGCCGCGCGCACCGCACGTCCGATAGATGTGTCGCCTCCTCCTGCATCTCAGGAATAATATTCATATCGTTCTCGTGCAGTTTTAGGTCGTTCAAAGCACGTTTGCTCCGAATTCGACCGCTGCACGCCGTTTTGGTGTTTTATGACTCCGAAAACGCGTTTCCGGCCGCCGCGGTCAAACGACACCTCCGATTGACGTGACTCTTGTCCGACCATTTCAAAATTCACGCAACGGATGTTGTCATGTGGTTTCGTGGCATTCAGAGGTCGTTCGGGTGGTTTTGACCCCCCAACGCGCCATTTCAGCGCGCGTTGAGCTGCTGAAAACGACGCATTCGGTCGTGCCGCGCGCACCGCATGTCCGATGGATGTGACGCCTCCTCCTGCATCTCAGGAATAATACTCCTATCGTTCTCGTGCGGTTTCAGGTTTTTCGGAGCATGTTTGCTCTGAATTGGACCGCCGCACACCGTTTTGGTGTTTTATGGCTCTGGAAACGCGTTTCCGGCCGCCGCGGTCAAACGGCACCTCCGATTGACGTGATGTCTGCCCGTCTATTTCACAATTCACGCAACAGATGTTGTTGTGCGGTTTCGTGGCATTCAGAGGTTGTTCGGGTGGTTTTGACCCCCCAACGCGCCATTTCAGCGCGCGTCGAGCTATTGAAAACGACACATTTGGACGTGTTGCGCGTACCGCACGTCCGATGGACGTGCCACCTCCACCTGCATCTCAGGAAAAATATTTTTATTGTTATCGTGTGGTTTCAGGTCGTTTTTAGCACGTTTTCTCCGAATTGGACCGCCGCACGCCGTTTTGGTGTTTTATGGCGCCGGAAACGCGTTTCTGGCCGCCGCGGTCAAACGGCACCTCCGAATGACGTGCCGTCTGGCTGAACATTTCAGAATTCACACACCGACTGTTGTCGTATGGTTTCGTGGTATTCGGACGTCGTTCGGATGGTTTTGACCACCCAACGCGGCATTTCAGCGCGCACCGCGCTGCTGAAAACGACACATTCGGTCGTGCCGCACGCACCGCACGTCCGATGGACGTGACGCATCCTCCTGTATCTCAGGAATAATTTTTCTATCGTTCTCATGAGGTTGCAGGCCGTTCGGAGCATGTTTTCTCCAAATTAGGCCGCCGCACGCCGTTTTGGTGTTTTATGGCGCCAGAAACGCGTATCCGGCCGCCGCGGTCAAACGGCACCTCCGAATAACATGCCGTCTAGCCGACCGTTTCACAATTCACGCACCGGCTGTTGTCGTACGGTTTCGTGGCATTCGGAGGTCGTTTGGGTGGTTTTGACCACCCAACGCGGCATTTCAGCGCGCGCCGCGCTGCTGAAAACGACACATTCGGTCGTGCCATGCGCACGACACGTCCGATGGACATGCCGCCTCCTCCTGCATATCAGGAATAATATTTCTATAGGTCTCGTGCGGTTTCAGGTCATTCGGAGCACATTTTCTCCAAATTGGACCGCCGCACGCCGTTTTGGTGTTTTGTGGCGCCAGAAACGCGTTTCCGGCCGCCGTGGTCAAACGGCACCTCCGAATGACGTGTCTTCTGGCCGACCATTTCGCAATTCACGCATCAGCTGTTTTCGTACGGTTTCGTGGCATTCAGAGGTCGTTCGGGTGGTTTTGACCCCCCAACGCGCAATTTCAGCTCACGTCGCGCTGCTGAAAACGACACATTCGGTCGTCCCGCGCACACCGCACGTCTGATGGACGTTTCGCCTCCTCCTGAATCTCAGGAATAATATTTCTATCGTTCTCGTGCCGTTTCAGGTCGTTCGGAGCACGTTTGCTCCGAATTAGACCGCCGCACGCCGTTTTGGTGTTTTATGGCGCCGGAAACGCGTTTCCGGCCGCCGCGGTCAAACGGAACCTCCGAATGATATGCCGTCTGGCCGACCATTTCAAAATTTACGCACCGGCTATTTTCGTACGGTTTCGTGTCATTCGGACGTCATTCGGGTGGTTTTGACCACCCAACACGGCATTTCAGCGCGCGCCGCGCTGCTGAAAATGACACATTCGGTCGTGCCGCGCGCACCGCACATCCGATGGACGTGCCGCCTCCTCCTGCATCTTAGGAATAATATTTCTATCATTCTCGTGCAGTTTCAGGTCGTTCGGAGTATGTTTGCTCTGAATTGGACCGCCGCACGCCGTTTGTTGTTTTTTGGCGCCGGAAACGCGTTTCCGGCCGCCGCGGTCAAACGGAACCTCCGAATTACGTGCCGTCTAGCCGACCATTTCACAATTCACACATCGGCTGTTGTTGTATGGTTTTGTGGCATTTGGAGGTTGTTCGGGTTTTTTTAACCCCCCAACGCGCCATTTCAGCGCGCGCCGCGCTGCTGAAAACGACACATTCGGTCGTGCCGCGCGCACTGCACGTTAGATGGACGTGCCGCCTCCTCCTGCATCTCAGGAATAATATTTTTATCATTCTCATGTGGTTTCAGGTCGTTCGGAGCACGTTTTCTATGAATTGAACCGCCGCACGCCGTTTTGGTGTTTATGGTGCCAGAAACTCGTTTCCGGCCGCCGCGGTCAAACAGCACCTCCGAATGACGTTCCGTCTAGCCGAAAATTTCACAATTCACGCACCAGCTGTTTTCCTACGGTTTAGTGGCATTCGGAGGTTGTTCGGGAGGTTTTGACCCCCCCCCCCCCCCCCCAACGCGCCATTTCAGCGCGCGCCGCGCTGCTGAAAACGACACATTTGGTCGTGCCGTGCGCCCCGCACGTCCGATGGACGTGCCGTCTCCTCCTGCATCTCAGGAATAATATTTCTATCGTTCTCATGCGGTTTCAGGTCGTTCAGAGCACGTTCTCTCCGAATTGGACCGCCGCACGCCGTTTTGGTGTTTTATGGCGCCGGAAACGCGTTTCCGGCCGCCACGGTCAAACGGAACCTCCGAATGACGTGCCGTCTGGCCGACCATTTCACAATTCACGCACCAGCTATTGTCGTACGGTTTCGTGGCATTCGGAGGTCGTTCGGGTGGTTTTGACCCCCCAACGTTCCATTTCAGCGCGCGTCGCGCTGCTGAAAACGACATATTCGGTCGTGCCGCGCGCACCGCACGTCCTATGGACGTGTCGCCTCCTCCTGCATCTCAGGAATAATTTTTCTATCGTTATCATGCGGTTTCAAGTCGTTCGGAGCACGTTTTCTCCGAATTGGACCGCCGCACGCCGTTTTGATCTTTTATGGCGCCGGAAACGCGTTTCTGGCCGCCGCGGTCAAACGGCACCTCCGAATGACGTGCCGTCTGGCCGACCATTTCACAATTCACGAAACGGTTGTTGTCGTACGATTTTGTGGCATTCAGAGGTCATTCGGGTGGTTTTGACCCCCCAACGCTCCATTTCAGCGCGCGTCGCGCTGCTGAGAACGACACATTCGGTCGTGCCGCGTGCACCGCACGTCCGATGGACGTGACTCCTCCTCCTGCATCTCAGGAATAATATTTCTATCATTCTCGTGCGGTTTAAGGTCGTTCGGAACATGTTTGCTCCGAATTGGACCGCCGCACGCCGTTTTGGTGTTTTATGGCGCCGGAAACGCGTTTCTGGCCGCCGCGGTCAAACGGTCCCTCCGAATGATGTGCCGTCTGGCCAACCATTTCAAAATTCACGCAGTGGCTATTGTCGTACGGTTTCGTGGAATTCGGACGTTGTTCGGGTAGTTTTGACCACTCAATGCTGCATTTCAGCGCGCGTCGCGCTGCTAAAAATGACACATTCGGTCGTGCCGTGCGCACCGCAGGTCCGATGGATGTGCCGCCTCCTCCTGCATCTCAGAAATAATATTTCTATCGTTCTCGTGTGGTTTCAGGTCGTTCGGAGCACGTTTTCTCCGAATTGGACCGCCACACGCCGTTTTGGTGTTTTATGGCGCCGGAAACGCGTATCCGGCCGCCGCGGTCAAACGGCACCTCCGAATGACGTGCCGTCTAGCCGACCATTTTACAATTCACACACCGGCTGTTGTCGTATGGTTTCGTGGTATTCGGAGGTCGTTCGGGTGGT
The DNA here is from genome assembly GCA_963277665.1 of Viscum album. Lineage (NCBI taxonomy): Eukaryota > Viridiplantae > Streptophyta > Magnoliopsida > Santalales > Viscaceae > Viscum > Viscum album. The sequence goes on from OY728145.1 coordinate 2,054,072,607, forward strand.
TTTGACCACCCAACGCGGCATTTCAGCGCGCGCCGCGCTGCTGAAAACGACACATTCGGTCGGGCCACACGCACCGCACATCCGATGGATGTTCCGCCACCTCCTGTATCTCAGGAATAATATTTCTATCGTTCTCGTGCGGTTTCATGTCGTTCGGAGCACGTTTGCTTCGAATTGGACCGCCGCACGCCGTTTTGGTGTTTTATGTCGCTGGAAACGCGTTTCCGGCCGCTGCGGTCAAACGGAACCTCTGAATTACGTGCCATATCGCCGAACATATCACAATTCACGCACCTGCTGTTGTCGTACAGTTTCGTGGCATTCGGAGATCGTTCGGGTGGTTTTGACCCCCCAACGCGCCATTTCAGCGGGCGCCGCGCTGCTGAAAATGACACATTCGGTCGTGTCGCGCGCACCGCACATCCAATGGATTTGCTGCCTCCTCCTGCATCTCAGGAATAATATTTCTATCGTTCTCGTGTGGTTTCAGGTCGTTCGGAGCACGTTTGCTCCGAATTGGACCGCCACACGCCGTTTTGGTGTTTTGTGGCGCTGGAAACGCGTATCCGGCCGCCGCGGTCAAACGGCACCTCCGAATGATATGCCGTCTAGCCGACCATTTCACAATTCACGCACCGGCTGTTGTCGTATGGTTTCGTGGTATTCGGAGGTCGTTCGGGTGGTTTTGAACACCCAACGCGGCATTTCAGCGCGCGCCGCGCTGCTGAAAATGACACATTCGGTCGGGCCGCACGCACCGCACATCTGATGGATGTTCCACCTCCTCCTGCATCTCAGGAATAATATTTCTATCGTTCTCGTGTGGTTTCAGGTCGTTCGGAGCACGTTTGCTTCGAATTGGACCGCCGCACGCCGTTTTGGTGTTTTGTGTCGCTGGAAACGCGTTTCCGGCCGCCGCGGTCAAACGGAACCTCCGAATGACGTGCCGTCTCACCGGCCATTTCAAAATTCACACACCGGCTATTTTCGTACGGTTTCGTGGAATTTGGAGGTCGTTCAGGTGGTTTTTACCCCCCAACGCGCCATTTCAGCGCGCGCCGTGCTGCTGAAAACGACACATTCGGTCGTGCTGCGCGCACCGCATGTCCGATGGATGTGCTGCCTCCTCCTGCATCTCAGGAATAATATTTCTATCGTTCTCGTGTGGTTTCAGGTCGTTCGGAGCACGTTTACTCCGAATTCGACCGCCGCACGCCGTTTTGGTGTTTTATGTCGCCGGAAACGCGTTTCCGGCCGCTGCGGTCAAACGGTACCTCCGAATGACGTACCGTCTGGCCGACCAATTCACAATTCACGCATCGGCTGTTTTCATACGGTTTCGTGGCATTCGGAGGTTGTTCATGTGGTTTTGACCCCCCAACGCGACATTTCAGTGTGCGCTGCGCTGCTGAAAATGACACATTCGGTCGTGCCGCGCGCACCGCACGTCCGATGGACGTGCCGCCTCCTCTTGCATCTCAGGAATAATATTTCTATCGTTCTCGTGCGGTTTCAGGTTGTTCGGAGCACGTTTGCTCCGAATTGGACCGCCGCACGCCGTTTTTGTGTTTTATGGCGCCGGAAACGCGTTTCCAGGGGTGCGGGGGGCTGTATGGGGGGTGCTGGGGGGGGCTGTACGGGGGGTGTACGGGGGTGCGGGGGGCTGTACGGGGGTGCGGGGGGCTGTACGGGGGTGCGGGGGGGAAGTACGGGGGTGCGGGGGGCTGTACGGGGGTGCCAGGGGGGTGTACGGGGGTGCGGAGGGCTGTACGGGGGTGCGGGGGGGTGAACGGGGGTGCGGGGGGGGGGGGGGGGGCTGTCTGGGGGTGCGGGGGGCTGTACGGGGGTGCCGGGGGGGCTGTACGGGGGTGCGGGGGGCTGTACGGGGGTGCGGGGGGGCTGTAAGGGAGCGCGCGGGGGGGGGGGGGGGGCTGGACGGGGGTGCGGGGGGCTGTACGGGGGTGCGGGGGGCTGTACGGGGGTGCGGGGGGGCTGTACGGGGGTGCGGGGGGGGGGGGGGGGGGGGGGGCTGTCCGGGTGTGCGGGGGGCTGTACGGGGTTGGGGGGGCTGTCCGGGGGTGCGGGGGGCTGTACGACGGTGCGGGGGGCTGTACGGGGGTGCGGGGGGGGCTGTCCGGGGGTGCGGGGGGCTGTCCGGGGGTGCCCGGGGCTGTACGGGGGTGCGGGGGGCTATCCGGGGGTGCGGGGGGCTGTACGGGGGTGCCGGGGGGGCTGTACAGGGGTGCGGGGGGCTGTACGGGGGTGCGGGGGGGGGGGGGGGGGGGGGGGGCTGTACGGGGGGGTGGGGGGTTGTACGGTTGTGCGGGGGGCTGTTCGGGGGTGCGGGGGGGTTGTACGGGGGTGCGGGGGGTTAGAGGTTTTAAATGCGCGCCTTAGATAATATTAGCTATCATATAATAAACAAGAAAAGAAAGAAATTATAAGTACACAACCTTCTAATTTAAATTAAATGAATAAATACAGTACATCAATGTCAACCTCACCGGTAAAAACAAAAAACATATCTCGTGAATATATGATGCGTCACACGTTGTCATCACTGCTACCTTCTTCTGGTGGGCCAGGGGCCTACAACAAATAAACATTATAAATATTTTAATAAAAAAATAATTTAAATTAAATAAATAAATAAAGTATATACCTGCGTCGTATGATCCCCTGCACCATCAGCTCGACGCACATATTCCCGCAGTGCTCTAACCTCAGCTGTCAATTGCGCATTTGCCTCCTCGGAAGCGCGCAGCCGTGCCTCAAAATCTGACATCTGATGTGTCATATGAGCAACAGCAGGACCGGAAACCGTAGCGCGTGACACTACAAAACAAGGAATCCCTGCTCCATAGGTCAAACTATATCCATGCTCGTCTCGACCGATAATGCGATGAAAGATCTCATCACGTCGCATGGGAAGCTGTCGCTGGTCCTCTAGCAGATGTTCTAACTCATCTTCAAATTGAGCATGTGAAATATTTAAATATATATAAATATATATATGTTAATATATAGATTTATGTAATTATTGGTAAGTACAGACACTTACTATCAATGCTGCAACCTCTGGATCATTGCGATCACGAGTCCTCATCCACACCGACATTTTATCAGTTCCTGCACCTTGCTCTCGCAACTGTATATTAAAAGAATATAAACACAAAACCATATTAATTAATAAATTAAAAAATGAATAATATATACCTCATGTCGGATCTGAGACACGTGACGAGTTCCGAGCCTATGATGTGGTCCCTGCAACACTCGATTCTCAGAATGGCGTGTTGACACCTCCTACATTAAATTCATTCAAATTTCAAACAAATCACATATTCTTGAAAATATATATACACCAAAATAATTAATATACAAACCGAAACACCATCAGTAGACCAATATGCAACCAATTCATGCCACTGAGTCAGGAGGACACCTCTCGGGACTTTTTCCATAATGTCTAGGGCACCCACATTTGGTACCCAGTGGTCCCTCTTCACTTTGCCTTTATAATCTTTCCACATCTTATGGAATTTTCTCATATACACGGGCCGAAACTCTTCAGGGAATACTTTCAAATTTTTCTATAAAGAAAATAATCAAACATATTAGTATTCTTTATACATAGAAAATAAAGTAAAATGATTTTCTTACCTGAACCTCCCTCCATAGACGATCTAATGTGTCCTGAGGGATAGAAGCCCAGTCACGTGTGGTCAATGGAAATCGATGTGGGTCACGTATGATATGACCCAGCTGACGAATAAATGCTGTGGAATTCAGTCCCATAGGATGAAAAACCGCATCAAATGAAACATCTATCATCATGTCGGAATTCCATGATAATATGCCACGACCAGGGCCTCTCCTGCGAGAGTAAGAAGCAGCCGAGTCTGATCCTATTGAAAAAATTTTTATATATAAATTGACAAATGTTATATATATATATGTGTATGTCAATTACATAAAAAATATAGACAATGACATTCAAACATACCTCGACCCTGAGACGTAGATGCCTCAGATGGATGATGTGGATCTTCTGCCTCTTCCCCTGACATGTCTACAGTCATAGAAAACATCAGTAATGAATCCAAAGTGTTTAAAAGATAAATTGGATTGTTCTTAAAAAATCAAACTTATACAACTGTTAATCAAACAAAAAATGGATTGAATAATTAGTTGTGAATGAATTTTAAAAAATCAGAAAGTTAACAAAACAGATATACAAATTATGTACAAAACCAGTCAATGCATAGCCAAATTTCAGATAGAACTAATAAAAATTCAAGCAGCACATGAATCAGATGAAGAATACCACAAAGGGATGATACACCGACCATAACATCAATAAATCAAGAGTAAAAACAACATAAATATTTATGATTGAATTAACTTACAAAAGTGAGGATTAAAACTTATAAAGATTTATAAAATGATTAGATAATTTATGATATCCTAGGACATTCTACTGAATAGAGGGAAAACAATTATACCTTTTATTAAGCATGAAAATCGACCGTTTCTCCTTCAACAGCCGCTCTGACCCAATAAATATCTTCTTCACGTTGAACTACAGTATGTTGATCAAGTTGTTGGTAAACAAACGGAACAGTCTCGGGTTCATCTTCTTCAAATAAAAACACTCCTCGCCGAGACATTTTGACAACAACTTGCCAACTTGGATCCGAAGGCAAAGTAACGAAGAATACTTGTTCCGCTTGTGATGTCAAAATGAAAGGTTCATTCTCAACTCATTCATTATTTCTGTATAACATATAGTTAAAATTCACCAATGAAAACTGATATTGATCGACTTTACATCCACGCACTGGATCAACCCAATTACATTTTAACAATATGTACTTCAAACTGTTTGTGTATACAACTTCAATGATGTCTATCAATTGACCATAGTAATAACCAGAATCGACAAAGGGACAACCGATGCCACTATTTTTTATTGCTCGTTTGTTGTCAACATCTTTAATGCGAAATCGAAAACCATTAGCATAAATAGATTAATAACTACGAGCCGTTATAGATGGACCCTCAGCCAATTGGATAAATACTTCAGGTAGCGTGGGGTCCCCTAACTCCCTCAGCTTACGAACCTACATAATTTATAAAAATCAATACTGATATATGTAGAAATAATTAGTATAATACTTCACTCATAATGAAAATCAATTTATACATACATAATCCTTGAACCAATCATGAAATGACGCATAATGAGATTGTTGAATTTGCAACTCAATCGCACGATGCATCTCTTCTTTTATCTCATTAATGTGTTTCCTACAAATGATAATGCGATGTTTAAAAGATCATCTTATGCGAACAAAACATGTAAAAATTATACAAGCACATTGATAAGATACTTACTGCATTAATGGTGCAACTAATGGAGTATTGAACAAGATATATCGATGTGCTTGTATCCACTCGATGTTGTCCATATCAAATGTGGTTCCTTCTCCAACTGGACCATCATGAATCCGAGAGGGCTTATCTAATTTTGTTTCAACATCCGTAAGATATTCTGCACAAAAGGTAGTACACTCATCCATCAAATAACTATTGGCTATTGATGCCTCTGGACGAGCTCTGTTGCGTACAAATATTTTCAATGTACTCAAATACCGTTCAATAGGATACATCCACCTGAATTGCACTGGACTAGCAGCCATTACTTCATCAGTTAGGTGCACTGTCAAGTGGACCATAACATCAAAAAATGAGGGGGGGGGAAGTTTCTCAAAGTGACAAAGCGTAAGTACAATTCGGTCCTGTAAACTTTTTAAATCACTCATTCGTTGATTTCTTAAACAAAACTGTCTAAAAAAATTACTCATCTCAATCAAGGGATGAACAACATTGGGGGATAAACAATCACAAATTGCGATTGGAATCAACTATTGAAGTAATATGTGATTGTCATGACTTTTCAACCCTTGCAATGTCTTGCTCGTCAGATTCACACACTTTGAAATATTAGAAGAATAACCATCAGACACCTTGACCATCTTCAAAATGGAAAGAAATGTATCTTTCTCCTCTGTAGTCATCGTATACTGTGCAGCAGGCATATATTCCTTGTTTCCCTCAGCTAACTGTAAATTCAACTGTTTCCTTAAACCCATTTCTTCCAAATCACGGCGTTCATTAACATGGTCCTTTGATTTTCCACTGACACCTAAAATGGTCCACAATATGTTATCACAAACATTTTTTTCAATGTGCATGACATCCAAATTATGCCTCAACATGTTAGTTTTCCAATACGGAAGACTATAAAAAATACTTTTCTTTTTCCAATTGTGACTGCGCTGCCTACCCGCAGCATGAATATTACGTTCTGGAGGAGCCACCAAATCTTGAATTTCATATACCGTGCGGATGTTTTCTTCCTCAATCTGCGATAACATTTCGACTCCTATCATGATCTTTGGTGCTGGGCTGAACTCTCTAGAACCATCAAATGCCACTCTGTCCTTTTTGAATCTGTGCTAAGGAGGGAGAAAACGCATGTGACCCATGTATGCCCATTTTTTGGAATGTTTAAGCCATACAGATTTTTTACTTTTATTGCAACAAGGTCAAGAAAATTCTCCTTTCGTACTCCAGCCTATTAAATTTGCATAAGCTGGGAAGTCATTGATTGTCCACAATAAAGAAGCATGCAGTTTGAACATTTCATTCATTTCGCAGTCATAAGTCATCACACCATCGCCCCAAAATTCATTCAACTCATCAATCAATGGCTGAAGGTAAATATCAATCTTATCCCCCGGAATTTTAGGTCCATCAATAAGAGTGGAAAGTAATATAAATTTTTGCTTCATACAAAGCCACATAGGAAGATTATATGGAACCAACACCACGGTCCATGTGCTATGAGTTGCACCAATGATAGACTTGAATGGATTGAAACCATCTGCTGCCAATCCCAATCAGACATTACGAACATCTTTAGAAAAGTCGGTATGTCTCTTATCAAAATCCTTCCATGCATGAGAGTCTGTCGGGTGAGTTAACATATCACTTTCATGAACTCTTTCTGCATGCCATCTCATTAAATTAGAAACTTTAGATGACATAAAAAATCTTTTCAACCACGGTTTAAGGGGAAAGTAACACATTTGCTTTACGGCAATCAGTTTCCCCTGTATCGCAATCTGACTTTGATGAGTATTATTTCCCCTGTTCTTTTTCCACCTGGAAGCACCACAAACCGTATAAATATCCAAATGGGCAGTTTCTTTTCTAAACAACATACAGTTTTTTTCACATGCATCTATGGTCTCATATGTAAAACCTAAGTTCTCTGTCAACTTACGAGCATAGTAATACGACTCAGGAATCTTAGCGTTGACAGGAAGAACTTTTTTCAATAAAACCAAAAGCATGTCGAATGATGTGTCTGACCAATTATTCAAAGTCTTCAAATGCAACAACTCCATGATAAACGATAGTTTATTGTAAGAAGTACATCCAGGATATAATTCTGTTTTCGCATCATCAAATGCTTCATAAAACCTCCTCGAATCACGATCTGCACCAGAGTGAAGATTTATCTCACCGGTCTCAAGATTCTGGATGTCAATGCCTTCAGGATCAAACCCACATACCATTTCAGTAAGCATTTCATGCATTGGATCAGTCATCCTTGCATCAACATCCATCTGAGATGCATCTGTATTTTGACAACGAACATATTCTTCTCCATGACGAGTCCAACTCTTATAATTTTTTAGAAATCCATTAAAGATAAGGTTCTCCCTCACAGTATCTCGTGTGAATTGATATCTGTTAGCACATTTTCTACATAGAAAACTAATATAGTCACTTTCAAATCCTCTCGTGAAGTCAATAAACTGCATAATGCCATTGAAATATTCTCTAGACGTTCGATTTGGAAGATCAATCCAACTCTTATCCATAATTATATCTGTATAACAAACATTTACACAATACTTATTACATTTACATTTTTCAAATCAACTATATTTAAAATAAATATTAAACATTTGTTTATGAACCATTGATAAAATAATAATGTAACTAAAATCCCATGTTACCTGATTGAACTACAAACCTGAAAGGGAGGGGAGCCGAAGGCGGTGCAGCGAGAGAGAGGAGGCAGCGAAGGGGAGCCGGGGCCAAAGGCGGTGCAGCAAGGGAGGGGACGGGCGGCGGCGGCGGCGGGGAGCTGGAGGAGAGGAGGTGGTGAGGGGACGGGGGACGGGCAGCGAGGGGGGGGAGCTGTCCAGGGTCGGGGGGGGGGGGGGCTGTTTGAGGTGCGGGGGGGGCCTCCGGGGTGCGAGGAGCGGTCCGGGGTACGGGGGGGGCTGTTCGGGGTGCCGGAGCCGTCCGGGGTGGGGGGAGGGCTGAGGGGGCGGAGGGGCGGATGGCGGAGGGCGTGCGGCGGGGGAGGCCGGGCAGTGGGGGGGGGGGGCGGCGTCGGGGGGGGGGGGGGGGGGGCAGTGACGGGGGGGAGCGGGGGAGGCTGGGCGGCGGGGGAGGCCGGGCGGCGGGGGAGGCCGGGAGGCGGGGGGGAGGGCGGCGTCGGGGGGGGGGGGGGGGGGGGTGGTGACGGGGGGGAGCGGGGGAGGCCGGCAGGCGGGGGGAAGGGCGGCGTCGGGGGGGGGGAGCAGGGTTTCATCGAGAGGGGGGCGCGGGGGGGGAGAGGGGGTCGCAAAAAGGCTCGGGTTTTTTTTATCAAGGCCAGCGACCGCCATTGGCGGTCGCTATTAGATATCTATAGCGACCGCCAATGGCGGTCGCCCGATTCTGGGCGGCTTCAATGCCCCCTTTTTCTAGTAGTGTTAACAGCGTATTACTATTTCATGAACTTCTTTTTCATCATTGAAAATAATTTGAAATATGTTCTAAGATTCATGTGTTCTTCTTATGTAGCTCTAATACATCGTTAAAACTTTGTCTTATGACAAATAATATTTTTCTAAACAACCCATCTTCATAAATTCCAATATTCTTAAATACTTTAATATTAAACTTCCTCAACTTATTCTTTCCCTTTCTTCTTCTCACCCTAGCTTCCAATCATTTGGACATAATAAAATTTTTCATATTGAAATACCATACAAAATAAACTCAAAATATGGTAGTTCTAGCTTCAAATTCTATTGATCTACACATAAATATTTTGATTCAATATTTTTTTACTCTGTTAAGACCAGTAAATTGTACTTGTAGTAGTTGACACTTTAATATTTCCATCAATATAGAATATTAAAATTAATAATTTATATTTATTTTGCTCATTATTATTTTCCATTTTAAATTACAATTTCACTTATATATATTCTTTTAGTACATGATCCTAAAGATCATACTCAAAATTCAATTCTTTACCTTAAAATTTCACCCTTTAAACACAGTAAATATCAGTATTTTTTTACTACTACCATTTTAAATTCTCAATTAAAATAAAAATATATTACCCTTACAGATGTATATTTTCCCTTAAATATCATATAATATCTTAGTTACTTTACCAAATATTTATCTTCTAGTCTTATTCATAATTTTCCAATAACTGGATGCCCCACCTTAAATTCATCACAAATGATCCACCCTTATATGTTAGTAAGAATCATAAATTGTTCTTGGAGAATCAATATATTAGTTAATTTTAATAATTAATATAACTTTTTCAGTTATATTCTAAACCATTTGGTTAATTTCAACTTTTAAACTCTATCATATTCTTTATCTTCAAAATACACTCTTAATAAACATCCATACCCCATTATGTAACACCTGAATAGATGGTTCTAGAGTAACATCTAATTTATCTATAATGTGGAGACTCTTTTTTATGTGTATATTAATCTTACACTTCCTTAAAAATTTCAAAATAACTCTTTTTTAATTAATTAGAAACTATAGTGGTCGATGTAGACAACCCTTTTTCAAAACAATAAATCTCTATAACAAAAAAATACTTCAAAAGGACTTCTGAATTCATAAAACATCTAGTCAAATAAGACCCTTTGTAAGAAAATAATAATTAATGTTACAACTATATCTATGAATGTAAATTTCTATTCCAACCCATGGATGACATCCTGACATGGAACACAAACATCTCAAATCATAAATGATAGATTCATTTTTTTTGAATTAATAACAGAATATTTAATTATTTCTCAAATCTTTCTCTCAAATAAGGTTGAAGGTAAGTACCACCCCATAAAAATTCCATGCGTTCATCAAGATTTAGTATTAGTGGGATGTTAATAGGATATATTCCCCAATAAAATATTATATATTATGTACACATGGTAATATCCTATAGAATGGTAAAATTAAATTAAATATTATAGTATACCTTGTTATGGGTTTTCCATAATGTCTGGTTATATCAAGATACCTATTTTATGTTATTATTATGTTAATATTAAAATAATTCTTCCACATAAAAAATAATTTAAACATAGATAATAAATTCAATTAACTTATAATTTCATGTTCAGAGGTTTACATACCATTATAACCATATATCTTTTACATATATATTAGAAATAGATGTGTAAATTCATGGTATCATGGAGAGTGTCCTTGAGGTCGATATAAATAGTTAGGGTGTAATGAAAATCATTACTAGATTGTGTTTATTCTGCAAATATATCTTTTTAATAATCCCTTAAAATTCATGGGGGATTTGTATGTTAGGTCAGATTAGTGGATCTTTCCCATTCTATGGTTGATTTGGTATCAACTAGGGGATACCCTATGGAGGAGAGAGTATTATTGATACCTATTAGTTTACATTATCAATCATGATGATAAAAAAGAAAAATAATTAGTCATACTTAGTCCAAGGAAAACATTTGTTCAATATTTTATATAAACGTGGTTTCACTTTAAAGACAAGGTTCATCTTGGGATTTAAGGTTTCCAGTTAGATTTTCTAGATTTAATGCATGTAATTCAATACTTAAAAACCTTTCATGTTGATATCATCATTCCACTCACTAGAAGAATATTCAAATTTGTGATATTTTTTCACAACCATTTATTTTACCTTTATAATCATAAATGGTTCAATATGATACATTTCCCACAGAACAATCTTAGATTGTATCTCCATAGATAATAAAGACTTTGGAATTGGTTTATGAATAAGATATTATATTTCAACTATTACTTGGGGGGTTAGACTTTGATATTTATGTTCATATGATATATGTATCTCAGGTAGTACCTCATTCCACATATTTGGGAACTAGTTGGGGGATACCTTACAATGGTTTTTTATAACTTATCTAGCTGGCTAGGAAATGACGATATAACAATATATTGGATGGGAGATCAGTTCCTATTCAACTCCTGGACCCACTACTAATGATATCACATTTTTAAACTGTAGGGGGTACAATTTTGACATAATAAATTTGATTATATTCTATAAGATTTTTTATATTTGTGACTGAAGAAAACCTAATTATGAATAATAATATAAGATTAATTAATTATTCATATCATTAACATGAAAATTATAATTATGTATTATATTATTCATTGTTAATTATTCATGCGTAATTCTTATTATGTATTGAAAAACTATCATCACCATTTCACAATCATTGATTATAGTAATATATATATATAATGAAAATCATTACTAAAATAAAAAATAAACTTACATTTCTTTCAATCATATGGTCCAAAATAAAAATTAATAATTATTTTTAATTTAATGAATTAATCCTTAGTAAAAACTAATAAAATATATATTAATAATGAAATATTTTTGAATTTCATTATTAAGTTATATAATAATAAATTTATTTAAAAACATTTAAATTAGTTAGAAAAGAAATTTATTAACTATCAAAATATCAATTGGGATGAAATATTAAAATTTTATTAAAATAAAAAAATTACCAAGATAAAAAAAATAAGTTTTAAAATATCATAAAATGAAATAACTAAATTTATTTTTTTGATATTTTTTATATTAATATGATAAGTATTTTTTCAAGGAAGAAAATAGTTAAAAAATAATATCCATTTTTTTCATCTTAAAAAATTTTAATTCCATTAATATAAATAATAACATAAATATTTTATAAAATTTAATTAAAAAGTACAATAATGGATGGAAATTTATTATCAAGGGATCTCACCAGGAATATTTTTAGTAAGGAACATTCTTGTAAGGTAACTTATTTATAATTTTTCTTAAGATAGTGAACTATGTTCAAAAATAATCTACTAAAGTTGAGTTTTTATAAATTTCCATTCCTTCGTTAATTTCTTGTACCATACATCAAGAAATAATTTATGGTACATAGTATATATAGAATTGTTTTCTATATATTTATTATATACCAATATTTTCTAGTAAAAAATAAAATATATGAAATATATGATTTTTTTTAATATTCAATAAAAGTTTTGAAATTTTATCACATTCTATAATATCAAAGATAACATTTAGTTGAATCTGAGTTTTTTATTAAATAAAAATTATTATTATTTTAAAAAAGTATAATCAAGTATGAATTTATATGCATTCTTTCTATGATTTATCTAAGAACAAATTATTTGAAGAAAAACATACTCTTGAAAATAAAAAAAACTATTATTTGACAAATTTAATTTGTAAATAATGTTTACAAAGCATATATATGATTATGAATAAAAAATTATTTCCACCTATTATTTTTCATCTAGAATAGTTTTTATATAAAAAAATGTGTTCACCATCCTAACTTTAAACATGCTTAAAAAAATTTATTTTAAAAAAATCAAATTATATATACACTAATTTTTGTTAAAATAAAATATATTGAAATCATATATATAATTTCATGTTCAAAAATATTATAAATTATTTTAATTTTAAAAAATAAAAATTAAGTTCATATTATGTCACGTGAAGACATATTTTCATACATTCACAAAGAGGCACATATACTATTTTCTAGAAACTTGTGTTGTGATGTGTCTATATATGTGTGTGTGTATTTCTATAGTCTTTTACAATGATTGAATCCTATTAGTGATTTGTAATTAATATTTAAATAAAACAAAAAATTCCCATTATGGAATTTTAGTTATAGTAAATTATAATATTTTTTATTTAAAATATATCAACCGCCAGCTATATAAAAACAAAAAAAAAATAACAAAATACCTCCCACAATTTTATAACATCAATATAGATTTATATTTTAAATAATTATCTTTAAATTTTTCAATATAGTATAATAACTGACCTTGAATAAGCCTTGCATTAAACTATAACCACCATCTTGTACTTATAATTTTAACTATATTTAAAATTGAGGTTAATAGAGTCAAAAAGTAAGAAAAACTATAATTCATTTGATTGTTTAGCTATATATATTCAAGTTATTCTATTATAAAATATCTTTCACCACTAGCCGATTAAAAATATGTCTCACTTATTTATAATCACTTTTTAAATTAAAAATATATTTTTGATCATTCTTGTTGAATTGTCTGTTAGATTAATCAGGTATAAATTCATATATATAATAAATTAATTTAATATCATTGCCTTATGATTTTAAAACAATCTATGTTTTTTTGTTATGATTACAACATTTTTAAATTACATTTTAAACCGAAAATAATTTGTTTTCATCCATTCCACACCACTTTTCATATTATAGTTTTGTTAATTATTACATGTCATAAATTAATTATTGATCATTATCTTGTGATGTCACAAAAATGTGAGGTTGTTTTCTAACCTTCGACTATAATAATTAATTTTAATCACTTTTTAATATAACATTGAATTTTTAATCCTTATGACCACTTCACACCATATAATCAAATGTTTTGTATTCCAAAACGTCCAAAATTAATCAGTGATCATTTTCATCATAATTCATGAAAATCTATGGCCTTTTTCAAAGTCTTCGCATTAGAACCTCTTTTTAATCACATTATAATATAAAATTATTTTTTTATACATCATGTGTCAATCTGACATTTATTTATTCTGACATATTTGAAAGTCTTGAATTATGATTTTCTTAGTTATTATAATAATTTGCGGTATTTTAATATTTTTGGACCATTTAAAATATTTTATTCAAATAATTTTAAAACTATATAAATTCAAATTCATTCATTTTAGAAAAATCACATAAAATATTAAAATATACTTTATTACTACATATTAGAAATCAATCAAAATTTATTAACATATGATTTCAAGAAAATCAATGGTCATTTAATAGGTTTGGACAATATTAGCTATTTGTAATCAAATTATAATACCAAAATCATATTTTATGGTTATTTTGAAAAAAAAATTAGATTGATATGTCATTCATTACTACATGTTAATAATTAATCATTTATCAATGTCTTCTGATTTTAGAATAATTCACGGTTATCTTCTATGTTCTGACTATGTCACATGTCTTTAATATGTTTTATTTAATAATGTTTCTATGGTCATTCAATTAAAACCATACATCATACTAATGTATATTTTTTAAAAAAAATTCATATTAATAAGTGATTATTGTTTTATGATTTTATATCAAACTAATGAATTTATTTCAATTTTATCAATTTGATGCACATTTTATACTTGTGTAATCTATAAATATAAAATTTTGTTGGTTTAAAACACACCATAAACTTGATTTACTATCTATTTATTTTCATATATTTCAAAAATTATTTGATGTTCTTCTATCTTTTTTTCATGACAAATAAATATATATTTTTAGTTTGAAATAAATCACATATTCTTAATCTATTTTTATTCAAAAAAATAATTTTTGGTAATTTCAATAAATCAATATATTAGATTGATGTTTCATTGATTATTATATGTAAATAATCTTACCAATAATAATCTTCTAATGATTTAATGATAATATAATGTTATGTTTTTGGTTTTTGTCATATCACATTTTTATTAATTTTTAAATGGAAAACCCATTTCAATAATTCTCATCACACCATACATAAAATTTATGTAATTTTTATTCCTATATATTAAAAATCAATAAAAAATCATTTTTATATTATTTCATAATGATCAGATGTATTTTTATCATATTTAATTCCTGGAAAACTCTTTTATACACTATTTAATATATAAAATCTTAATTTGGATCATTTTGATGACGTTATGTGTCAGATAAATGTGTTATTTATTTATACAGTTTATAGATTAATCAATGACCATGGAAAATTTAGGATATTTTATTTCTTAGTATTTTGTTTTACCGCAAATAATTAATAAATTTTTAATAAAATATGGTTTTATGGTTCTTTTTTCGACACCACATGATGAATTGTTGTGTCGATCAATCATAAAAGTCATAAATTAATAAATGACCATTGAATTAGGTTTTCATTATTATTACCAATTTTTAAAGTTTGATTCTAATTTTTGAACACTCCTAAATACATCAAATGTAATTACCATCATTATGGGGAAAATTCTTTTGAGATAACGTAATATTTATTCTTATATGTCATAAAATTATTAATATTTGTTTGTTATAATTTCATAAAACAAATGGGTACTATTTTTATTTTTTTCCATATCACTTATTTTTAACCAATTTTCTGTCTATATATATATATATATATTTTCTTTATGACCTCATCACATGTTAAATTAATACTTTAATAAAACATATATATCACAAATATATTATTTATCAATATCCTATAATTTATTGAAAATTTGTGTTCTTTTGATTAGTTTTGATTGTTTGACACATTGAAAGAAACAATTAAACTGATTTTCACAATGTGAAAAATGTTTTCAAATTATATTCACATAAAAAAAAGTAAAATATACATTAATTTTATCTATAAAATAAATCATGAAATTTTAAAATATCAAAAGTATATATTTATTTTATTTTTTTCCATCTTATGAATTACCAACAGACTCATGAAACTACTTAGTAGTTATATCTACAATATAAAGCTAATAAATATTACATAATAGAATAATATAAATAAACATATGTTTATAAATAATTTATTTCATCTTTTAACTATGATTTCAACACCAAAGAATCATAAATGAGTGCATGACCATATCAAAAATGCTTCACAACAACATCCTCTAGACATGCCAACCAATATGCGCTTTTCACGTATAAGTTTCCTTAAACTAGGTAAATTGATCATATATATCATAAAACATATCCCACATCTTTAAATAGACATTATATTGTGTGAACTTCTAAATAACAATACAAAAACTCATTTAATTATCTCATATAACTGTATAGAATGGGATTCATGTTACATATTTTAACAAATATGAATGTTTTTTGTAATAAAAACTTCTTGAAATATAACATCTCTTCACATTGTAATATATTTATTCTCATATGTAAACTGTTCTTGATTGGAACCAAACTGTGACTACCATATATATATATATAATGAATTAATGAACAGATGTGAATAATACCTAAAATATAGAAATATATTATTATAATAAATAATTTACATGATATAATATCTATAATATCATGATTAGTTTCCTAAAAATTCTCCATCCACACCAACATATGGTTTTTGAGCACCCCTTTTTGATATATGTTCATATATAAAACAAAAAATACATATTTATATGCATATTATATATGAATGATTAATAATGTTTTCTAAAAAATGATTCCTACTTATAAATCGTACCATATTTTTCAAACATATTGAGTTGCATGTCTTTAATTCATATCCTAAAATGGAAAATTATGCGAAGGATGGTATGAATTGATTAAAAAACAATCCTACTATCATGAAATCACTTGACTTGTAAAAAAACAAATCTTGTCACTAGGTAAAAATAATTCCTAATGGGACTCACTATATGTTGTTTGAAGCACTTATAAATGGATCACTATGATATTCATTCAATCATTAACCTATATAAATTCCATATTTTTTTGAATTTGGGAATATAAAAAAGCCGAAACTCATAGGGTCAGGATATCAAATTATAATTTTCAAAAACATGTTATTATTTATAATAATTATTTATAATAATTATTTATAATAATACAAGAATTTTAATTATTCAACATCCCTAAATCAACCAATATAATATTTTAATCATTTAATAAGGTAATAATTCTAATTTATATTTTTTGGATGGAATATGTGGGGGTTTCATGTCATATCACTTAAGATATAAACTTCATAATTCTCCCCCACTCCAACTGGTTTTAATATACTATCTAATTTAAATACATCCAGGTATTAGAGATCTTA
Organism: Viscum album; assembly: GCA_963277665.1. Taxonomy (NCBI): domain Eukaryota; kingdom Viridiplantae; phylum Streptophyta; class Magnoliopsida; order Santalales; family Viscaceae; genus Viscum; species Viscum album. The sequence continues at coordinate 2,054,089,887 of OY728145.1, forward strand.
TAATGAATCCCAATACCAAGGGCCCTATATCATCTAGTGGACTCACTAGATCATACAAAATAAAAATCCATTATTATGCAAAAATTAAGAAATATTTTTTAATAAATGGGCTGTGATAATATAATAGACATACAATCAAATATTATAAATTAATATTAAATAGAAATCATACATACCACCATTACTGAATGGATATCCTTATGAAAAACCAATATTTATGAAATTAAAATAAATTTAATTTGACTAACATTTTAAAAATATTTTTAATAAAATCAATTACTTGTTAAATAATTTTAAATAGAGATATTAAAAATATTATAGGAAACATTTTATTTACCATGTTTATTGATCAAATTTCCTTTAACAACCTCACTAGAACATTGAATATCTTATTCCATCATAGTTATGATTCATTCAATTAGAGTTATCTCATGAAATAAAATCATATCAGGCTTCTTTCATTCATTTATACAAACTCTCATTCTAGTAAATTACACAATAACATTACTAGTTAAATTAATACTAAGGAATTTAATTTTTTCCATTGTAATTCCAGTATGAAGGATTAATTTTTCTCTAATTAATTTATATATATGTAATATTGTTAATGTTTACAAATATTTTGGGAAATGGTTAACTTTTATTCACCAAAATTTATTGAACAAATCAAATTTTTACAATCTATATTTTAAACCATGACTATGGAAAGTGTTGTCGTTATCCACAAATAGAATATAGTAATAACCTATTTCAACTGGTGGTAAACCGATACCCATATTTTTTATTGATAAAATTGTATTAATATAACTCATGAAATAAAAAAATCTAGTACCATTTAAATATTTTTATATTGGGTCATAATAAATGTTCCATAAACTAGTTTATTAAATTAATTGGTTACTATATGAGTAAATAAAATATATGATTCACATAATTCAATGAATTTAAGTGGGAATAAAATAAAAATATAAAATATATTGAATAAAAATAACAAAATTATCTATATATAATTCATTATCTACTCATAAAATGAGTTGAAATATTTTGCTGGATTTGATAATCATTAGATAGAGGCCAACATATTTTAGCTTGGTTATATGCATCGTAAAATGTAGAAGAAATTCAGGTAATAGGAAAAATTAAATAAATCAAACACATAAGTGTTCGACAATAGGACATACTATATCAATGAAAAATATGTATCAATTATCATGAATTAACTTAATGTTCACTATAATAAACATTTACCCTTCTCCAATTAGGCCTAAATTAATTCTATAGGGTTCATAATGTTCTTTTTCAACACCATTATGATATAATACATTAAAATTAGTTATTCAATTGAGAAATTTTCCATGTCTATTGATACTTCAATGAGAACTTTGTTATGTGAATATAAATTCAATGTATTTAAGAAATAGTCTTTTTGATACGTACCTTTGAACTAGATGGTCTACCATCAATGAATTTAATGGTTTTATATATCAATAAGTGGAGTATGAAATAAACAACAGGAAGGAGTTTCTCCCAAGGAATATGTGTCGCAAAAATATTATCTTACAGTTTTTTAAAATCACATAAGAAATTTTCTCATGTATAGATTATTTTTAAGGAACAATAAACATCATTCACCAGATTAATAACATGAGTAGTAAAAAAATAATCAGTTGAAATTTTAATTATAAGTTAATGTTAAAATTTTATTTTTTGGGATTCTCAACTCCCATAATTTTTTATTCAACACATTTTTACACATAGAATATATAAGGTACATTGACCATCTGAAAAGAAAGAAAATAAATATATATATCAATTTTATACTCATCCTATTTTTTGAAACATGAATGTATACCTTATTACCCTTTCAAAAGTATATTTTAAATACCATTTCATTCATGTCACATAATATTTAATGACTCATGTTTTTAGTTGTTAATTTATTTGGATGATTAATGTTTTTAGTAGTTTTTGAACCATGTTAAATTTTAATTTTGGGTTTTAAATGGAAATTCAAATTCATAGACATGCTTTGAAATGATAAAAATGATATTTATCAGGTCTAATTTTCATTTTAAAAGACTAATATTATATTTCATTGTTTTTGTTACTATGAAATGAAAAGGGTGATAGATGTATCGGGCCCCAAGTACAATGTTTAATGACATAGAGTACTTGGTGGAGAGTCAAAGGGGAACCTCCCTTGGTTTTTTCCATTAAGGGTCCAATGTATGTGCTCCAGGTTCTTAGTGATAATGTGTTTTGTTTTTAAAAAATTAATCTAGATTTTTCATCGTCACCACTTTATTTTATACACCATTCATTGTTACTTACTTTTGGATGGCCGAGACCTCCTGGAAACACACATATTATCCCGACGATCAGTTTCTCTCAACCCAATCATCCAAATATACTGAGGGGTGTTTAATTATTTTTTTATGGTTAGATGTTATCAACTCTTCCTTCATTCATCCACCAAGCATTTATTTCTTAAAATAGTGTATAATAATTACATATTTTGTATCAATTCCACCACATCAAGGTGGAATTTGGTTAAAATTATTGGATTTCATAAAATGGTTTCTTGGAGAGGATTAGAGATGATAATATCACATGGTTATAAATGGTTTCATGATTTTTTAGCCAATAATTTTATTTATTATTTATCTTTTTTGTCAAATTAAAAATTAATTATTTTATTAATTAGTATTTATAATTGAGTATTTTGGATTTATTTAGGCCAAAGGTGTGGTGGGAGTTTCTCACCACCCATTAGATGATGGTTAAAACATGGTAGGATACATGGTAGGTTTTACCTGAATTGTAATTAAATTAATAATTACTAATTAATTAATTAAAATACTTTTAATTATGTTATATTTTAGTGTAAATAATTCTATATGTGTTAGGGTTATGTTATAGTGATAATGATTAGTTTTCGATTTTTATATGATGATGAATTCATTATGATGGGGATAAATACATATTTATGAATTTGGAAAATATTTTTTCACTTAAATTTATATAAATTCTATTTTTTAATTGATATATAGTTTTTCATAGGTTTGTTTTCACACTAAACTATTTTACTCTTTCCTTTGAAGTATTAGGAGGGTCTTTAGGGATGTGGCGGGTTTTTTATTTGATATTTTTTGATTCATAAGTTTTTTATGAACAAATTCCTAATATAATGTTTTTAGATTCTGGTAAATGGAACTAAAAGTTGATGTTACTTTGAAATTTTATGACTTAGTGTGCCTTGATAGGTGACCATGATAATCCTTGGATGAGAAGTAGATTGGTAATATAAGAGATAAGTACATGGTTAACCATGATTTGATTTATATCCCAAAAACTTATTATAATATGTCAAAGTGGAAAAGGATGCACACTATTAGATTAAATGGATCATAGTGGATTGTACATTCAACGTGTTTTGGAAATAATGATTTGTCTGTCAGAGACCCAAACTTGTCTTAGTGTAATGTTTTGAATTAGAGTCCATATTAATCCATATTTTGATAGTATATGTAATGTATTTTGATATTATTTTTATAACTATTACTTTATGTTATATGATATGATTTTATTATGATATATAACACTATTTTATTTAAATAATTATAATATGGTTTGTTATACCCCTGGATCCTTTATATTAATGATGATAAAAGATAGTATTCCCAACAATCCATGATATTTTTAATGATATGTGAAGAAATTACCACTGATCTTTTATATTGTTATTGTTGTGTGATAACATTCCCATAGATCCTTGATATTGCTGATGATATAGGAAAATGTTCACATGGATCCTTGATATTATTAATGATATGAGAATGCGTTCCCAAAAAACCTTTATATTATTGATAATATGGAATAATCATCCATCAAATCCATTATATTATTCATTGTATTAGATGGAATACCCATGGATCCTTTATAACATTGATGGTATGTGATGACCCGACCACATATTCATGATATTTTCATCGCAGGCGATGTTATGGAAACATTACATTTACATTCTTAAATGCAAGGAATTATATGTCCGCTTACCAAGGATATTATTATTTGAGTGGGATGACATTATTTTTTAATCTTTGATATTACAGTGGAATGGGATATTATTCCAATTCCACACCTGATATTGAAAATGGATTAGACATTACAAAAACCATGACTAATAGAAGTCAAGCATATGTAAAGTTGAATGGAATGCTAACTAGATAATCTATATTATTTTTTACATTGATTAAAAATTATTTTTTCAAATGTTCCCTTGTTTCATTTTTTGATTGTGGATTTATGGGTGGATGATAATATGACATTTTCTTTTATATGGTGATATGATTAGAATATTGCCAAAATAATATCAATTAGGTATGGTCACATACCAAGTGGGTGTCTTAAAATTGATAATACAATTATTGTTATTTATTTTTATTGTTTGGTGGAATACCACTTGTATATGCACTTATATATTCTATATTTACATAGAAACAAAACTTTCATAGCTTAATAAGTTTTACTCAGACCCTATACATTTAATGTGGTGGATTTAAAGACAATATTCTTGGTATAAATGATTAAGTGATGAACCTAGTACCAGTGGATGGGAAATAAATTATTTGTGGGAAATTAGTGAAATGTACTATTAAATTTCATGGATTTTATATTCTTTTAGATTTTATTTAATTTTTAACACATTTTCTGCATTTTTTATTACTCACATTGTTTTTAATTTTCAAAAAATATTTTTGTATTGTTATGATTAGTTTATGAGACTACTATTGTTTGAATTCATGATTGTTTACCTAAATGTGTATTATAAAATATAGAATGTGCTATGTTATTTTTATGGTTGTCTTGTAAAAATATTATAAATATTATTTATTAAATTTATTATGGTTTATCATTAATACCACCGATGTTATTTATGGTTAAATAATATAGAAGTTATAGTTTCTTAACACTACCAATATAATATTTTTAGTGGTTATTAGATTATGTCATATGGGGAGGAATGATTCAGATCACATGACATCTCCAAATAAATTATTATTTAAATGAATGGAAAAAATGGATGGTATATCATGCGTTGAAACTATATATTTATCCCCCCTTAATAACCAAAATGGTCTCATGTATATTATAACATATGTTTTTCTCAATGTGCATCGTATCCAAATTGTGTCATAAAATGTTATATTTCCAATAAATTAATTTAAATTATATACTTCATTTATTATAATTATGACACAATTATATCTATATAGTAATAGTGGAATACATTTTATAATCCAAAGAAATCCTTCAATTCATATATAATATGATTTTTTTCTTAAATAATTTGTGTGCACTACCAAATGTATCCATAAGATTAATTGAATGATTCCATATATTATTTCATAGTGTAGTTCATTTCATAGTCTTCAATTTTACTGGTTGTGGAGCATGAACAAAGCTACAGATTAGAAGTTATGGTCATTTGAGGTACATCTTGAAAAATGGTTTGTGAAGACCCATTAATAGTTCGCATTTCTCCCTGTGTGAATGTATATTCTCCACAATGTCAATTTTCATTTGTGATCTGCTATGAAATTGTCTCCTCCATAGTGTAACCTTTTCTTTGTGATCCTCTATGAATGTATCTCCTCTACGGCATCACTTTTCATTCACGATCCATTGCGAACATATCTCCTCTGCGGTATCACTTTTCTTTCATGATCTGCTGTGAACGTATCTTCTCTGCAGCATCACTTTTCCTTCGTGATCTACGATTATCGTATGTACTATGTGGCATCATTTTTCCATCACGATCCACTGTGAATGTATCACCTAGGTGGCGTCACTTTTCCTCTGTGATCTATCATGAATGTATCTCATCCACGGTGTCACTTTTCCATCACGATTCGTCTATGAACATATCTCTTAAAAGATGTCACTTTTTCTTCATAGCCGCCTAATTGTTATTTGTGGAGGGCACTGAAAATTCTAATGACCTCCACTACTTATAAATATATGGCTATCCCCACCTCAAAAGCACGGTTACACCTCCATTTTAGTGGATTATATCCCATTCTTGGTGCTCTGGAGAACTGTGATTGTATGCCCTTCGTGAAGGCCTCCACCCTTCCCAAAGGAGGGAGACCCTTCGGGTTGCTCAAGGATCTACAAAGCATTATATCTTCATGGAGAACTATAAAAAATTTAACTCTTTGCTAAGGTGAATACATGATTTTCTGAAGTCCTTCCTTCATGAATCTCCCTTCCTTCTGGAATCCCCATCCTTTGCGATACCCTGTGATTTGTGAACCCCATTTCTTAAGAACCTCCGCTATGAACCTTCATGAAGCTACTTCCTTCACTCCCAATAGTCCATACAGTGGGGGATACACCCTCACACCCCCACTCGAGATCACTGTTGGGATCTGATCCATACCCTCCAGGTCTATCCCTTTGTTACTGTTGTTGAACCCCATGAAAAATTGACATTCGCACATCAAATATTTTAGGCCACATTTCCAATATTTTACCTTGCGCCCTTATGTGAACCCCACTTCCAGCCATGGAATACTATTATTTTAGATACTTTTCCATAATACATGAAACACCATGAATCAACCTACTCCTCCTGGTCTCTTTCCCATATCCTGAGTTGATATCCTCATCTTGGATTCCCTGAGTACCTTGAGTCGATTCATTCCTCAGACAACTCCTCCAAACATCATCACTTGCCTCCTATTCCAGGTCAAACTAAAAGGGGATGCTCTTTTGTAAGTCTTATACCATATGTTGTTAAGACTAATCTACCTATTAGTCCTCACTACACAACTATAAACTATAGTACACCCTATGTGATGAACATAGGATGACTCATGTTCCGAATTAGATATGCCTTTTGCACCAATTGTAAGAGGCTAATAGTTCACACTACATGAATCTAAACTGTATAACACCCAATTATTCCAGAGTAGGATACCTTATTCATCATGCATAATATTACCTACCATGATATGAATATAAACCCACCATTATGGGCCACTTATTATGGTGAAATCCCCAAACCATTATCCCTTGACCAATTATCACATCGAGATGCCCTCATGGATTGAAATTAGGAAGAAAGCACAAGAATATTTTTGCATAATCCCCACACAACTCATCCATTCACATGATGTTAAACTGATTCCTTAGTCCTTTAAATAAACATGGGATTCTTTATTGACCTAACATGAGGAGAATATCACGGGATTCTTCCACACATAATATCCATCCATCATTGTCGCTCCTTAGTGACACCAAGGCCAATTCCATGTGGAAGCCCCATTCACCATTTTTTCTCCTTAGAAACACCAGGGTAGCATCCAGGAATAAGCCTCATCCACCATTGTCAATCCTTAGTAGCACATGGGTAGCATATTTGAATAAGCCCCATCCACTATTTCCTCTCCATAACTGCACCCCAGCATCTTCCACGTGTAATCCCCATTAACCTTTGTTTCTCTATAGCATCACTTGTGCCTCTCATATGTCTAATCCCCTATAAATTATAGACTACATAGTATTTTAACCCTTCCTTCTACATAGGTTATATAGGATGACTTCTTAAAGTTCAAACTTGGAAAATGGTAAACATTGGTTCTCCCCTCCTAGGGGTGCACCCTCTTTGATCTGCCTCCATCTGTGTCTAGATGAACCTTCATGATGTGACATGTTACCTTTATAGGACACACCACCCTAGGTCCACTCTCATAGTGAAATTTGATCCATCCATGGTAAATTATGGTGCTCCCTCCTATGGATGTACTATCATGATGTGACATATTCCATTTAAGGGACACCCCCTATATCCAACTCCATAGGGTTTCATGATCCATCATCTATCATTCACCATCAACCATGATTCTCCTCAATCCACCACACCCTAGTAGAATCTTTACACTCATCCACCTCTATTATATGGCCCGCTAGCCATGGCTAACCCCAAAAATGAATATGTGCAGCTAACTGGGCTTAATACGCATTCCCTTTTTCTAAAACAATATGGAATTATATCCCTTCCTTCTATAGAAAATATGTAGGAAGCCTCTCCGATGTTCAAGCCCCTCACTCCCCACAATCCATCATTCCTTTACTTTTCACATTGTTTATACTTTGTCCCACATGATGTTAAACTATAGGCTCCCCTTGAACTAGGATGGTTTTGATTCCCAACCACTAGGATATATAGGTAGCCTCTCTGAGGTCCAACCCCAACCTATGTTAAACTCTAGATTTCCCTCATAAAGGATGTACCTTCTTGATGCGATACCTACCCATTTTGGATGCATCTCATGGATCTTCCTCTCTGAGGTGTTCAGATTGACTTGGTGGTTAACCATGCATAATCCCCATACTCACTTCATACTCTAACAACCAAGAGTTTCCCTCTTACGATGAGGTTCTAAGCCTAGGTAAGCCCCTGTATGTCTCCAGGTTGTTGTCCTTGGTATACAACTTGATTGTATGACCCACTCTAGAACTATGTGGAATTTGATTCCCATCCACTAGGATATATAGGAAGCCTCTTTTAATGTTAAATCTCATCACTCATTTCCCATCCTAGCCTTTCCATATTGCCTTTGTGTCTTCATAATATCATTCCCTAACCCGGAGGTTCAACTTCATTTGGGTCCCCATCCATGCACCCCATTCTCACGAGTATCCTCATTAGGTGTCCCATCGCCCCATAAAACTATGGTGTCTTTCATTCCAATCGACTGGGATACGTAGGAAGCCTCCCTGAGGTTCATGACCAACACCACTGTCATCTTTACGTAAACTCCATCCCATTTATGTCTTTAACATAATAAAATCATCTATCATCCACCCTCATTTTACCCTTGCTGCCACATCTCGGTAAAATCATCGCATCTGTCTGGGAAACAAACCACGCATAATCCCAAGCCATCCGGTTGTTTGTTCTTGTAAAACCCATGCCGCTGACCATGTGTATACCCCTTCATGTCTCCGGGTTGTTGTAATTTGTGTACACCCCAATTCATCACCCCCTTAGAACTATGTGAACATTGATTCCATGCCACTAGGATACATAGGAATCCACCCCAAGGTTCAATCCTAGCCAACAGTAAACCTTGGTGTCCCCCTATGTGGGACCCATCTTCCCTAATCCACCATTTTTGGTGTTCAGATCAACCTTCATGGTGTGAAACATTTCCTTTTTGGGACACACCATCCTGGATTCGTCCTCATTTTGGTGTTTATATCCTTTTATCTAGTAAATCTTCAAGTTGATCCCTCATAGGGATTTTCTTATCTGATCTAATATCATAAGTGTTTTGATCAGTCTAATCCATCTCCTCTACAAGTTAAACCCATGGCATACCCCATGAAAAACATGGGATGATGAGGAAAACCTCTGAGACAAGCCTCAAGAATAAGATACATGTGATCGATGTGGGATGACTTGGGATTCCTCACCCTTTATAATCCCTTTTATGAGGAATAAAATAGGTTCTCTAATGTTTCAAAATATAGAGATTACCTAACATGTCTTATGTTACCATCTACTCTAACAAAAGGTTTCTTCAAGGTCAATACCCCTTGGAATGTCTAGAGAGAACCAGCTTAATCAACCAGAGACCACAACGATATTCCATAGGGAAAGATATTCATGAACAACAACTCAAATCTATAAGGGAGACCCATAATAGGAAAATAATTCTGAGGAGGAATCCACAGAAAGAGGAAACAACATCTCATCATCCTGTTTCGATCACAGAGAAAACATCATTGAATAAGTGATGGATTCTGTCTGCCTTTGGAAAGAGGGAACATGGTTCCATGAGCACATGTTTCCATGATGATGTTTGCACTGAACCTGGAATACATTGGAAGAAATGGTTAACCTGATGTGGATATTTTGTCCATCGACTATGAATAGATAAAAAATGTTAGGCATGACCTACATGAGGCATCATCCATGTGAATCTCCTCTCCTTAATGAGTGGTAGGATGTGTATCATTGGGTGAGTGAAGACTATTCATCAGCTCATCATCAACTCAGATACCCTCATGGAACGTGTAGAGGGCATGCCCCCTAACTCCATAAGCCCCTCACCGACTCTACCACCTTCATTGACCGCGTAGGTCTCACCATCCCCCCGACTCCATATTCTCCTCACCGAATCGACCTCCCCCATCGACCGCGCTGGGGGCATAGTCCCCCTATATAAATTGGTTCCTCACCAAATCTACCACCCTAATGGGATGCGCAAGGAGTATCCTCCCCTGACTCTATCAGATCCTCACTAACTCTACCACCATCATTAGTCACACTGGGGGAATCCACTCCTCTAATCCATCGGCTTCTCATCGACTCTTCTGCCCTCATCAGCTATGCAGGGGCATCCCCCATGACACTATCAGATCCTTGCTGACTCTGCCTCCCTCATTAGACAAATAAGGGGAATCCACCCCCCCCCAAGTCCATTGGCTTGCTACCAACTCAACCACCCTCATCGTCCACACAAGGGCACCCCCACCCCTTGACTCCATAGGCTGCTCACCGACACCGCCATCCTCATCTTCCATGCAGGGGGCATCCTCCCCTGCTCCCTCATCTCCTCATCAACTCTGCTACCCTTATTGTCCATGCAATGGGAATCCTCCCCTGACGTTGCCTGGTCATCACCGACTCCATCTCATTCATGGGCTACAGAGGGGTTATCCTCCCCTAGACTCCATCGGCACCTCGTAGACTTTTTTGCGTTCATCGTTCATGCAGTGACACCATCCCCCTGACTCTGTCAGCTCCTCGTCGACTCTGCTGCCCTCATCGGCCAGCCAGGAAGAATGCTCCCCCCAAATCCATTGGTTCCTCGCTGAATCTGCCTCCCTCATCAACCACACAAGGGGTATCCTCCCCTTGAATCCATCATCTCCTCGCCAACTTTTCCTCCCACATAATCCATGTAGACGGAATCTTCCCCCTGAATCTATCTGGACCTCGATGACTCCACCACCCTCATTGGCCACGCAAGGGTCATCCTCCACCTGACTCTATGAGCTCCTCACCAACTCTACCTCCCTCATCATTCACATAGGGTGAATCCTCCCCTAACTCCATATTATCCTCGTTAACTCTACCACCCTTATCAGCTACGTAGGGGGAATACTCCCCCTCACTCCATCGACTCCTCGCCTACACTACATGCATCATCATCCACATAGGGGGAATCCTTCCCCCGACTCCATTGGGTTTTAACCGACTCCTCTGCCCTTATGGGATTTGCATAGGGCATCCTACCCCTCTAAGTCCATTTGCTCCTCACTGACACCACCTCCCTCATGGGTTATACCTGATGCATCCCCCCTGACTCTATTAGCTCCACTCCCACACCACCACCCCCATGAGCCATGCAGGGGGAATCCTCCACCCAACTCAATCAGCTCCTCATTGAAACTTCCAACCTTATCGACCATGCATGGGTAATCCTCCCAATGACTCAAATATTTCTTCACTAACACTTCCACCTTGATCATCCACACAGAGGGAATCATCCCCTGACTCCATTGGCTCTTCTCTAACATTACCACCCTTGTGGTACAAGAATAGGGAATCCTACCCCCGACTCTATAAGCTAATCAAAGACACTAATTCCTCTATGGGCCATGCATGGGGAATCCTCCCCCTAACTCTATTATCTCCTCGCCCACACTGTCACCCTCATGGGCTGAGCAGTGGGAATAGTTCCCTCAACTCCATTAGATCCTCACTGACACTACTTCCTTCATTAACCACGCAGGGGGGATCCTCTCCCATCTCCATCAGCTTCTTTCTAACACAGTTTACTTTATCATCCATGAAAAGAATAATCCCCCCCCCCTCGACTCTATCATCTCCTCACTAACACTGCCTCCATCATCATACACTCATGGGGGAATCCTCCCCTGAGTCCATATTGTCCCTGTCAACACATCCTCCCTAATGAGTTGTGTAGGGGGAGACCACCCAAACCAAACAAAACATCACCAAAAACACCAAATCCACTTTGGAGGTCATCCCCACACCACTATCACCAGTTAGAGAGGTCCTACTCATTTTCATCTTTAGATACTATAGAGGTCCTCCCTGTTTCTGTCATCAGTCATCACATAGGTCTTCCCCATATCGAAGAAATGTATTTCTATGAAGAGAATCCACTGGGCATAGGTTCATCATATCCCAGATCTAGTTGCTCTATATTATGATACGTCAAACCAGGATTCTATGCCTTCTGGGATCCTTCACCCCGCCATACTGATACTTTAGGATTCATGGCCTTTTACGCTCCATCACCCTTGTCGTATTGACAGTCCATGCTTTCATGCCTTCAGGGCTCCATCTCCCCATCCTACCAACACTCCAATATTCCACACCTTCCAAGAATAGTATCCCTTATTGTAAAAATGATCTATGATTCCTTTCATTCTATGATTTGTTGTCTCGTCATACCGACATTCCATGAATCCATGCAATCTAGGCTTTATCGCCTCTATCATACCAACACTGTAGGCTTCCGTGCCTTATAGGATCTACAGTATTATCATACTGATTCTCCAGGATTCCATTCCATCTGGGATCTGTCACCTCAACATATTGACGCTCCATGCTTTCACACCTTCCGGGCAACATCTACCCCTTCATACCGATGATTCGGGCTTCTATGCCTTCTAGGATCTATCGCCCCGTCGTACCGATGATATATGATTCCAAGACATCTGAGATATTTTTCCCTCATAATACTGATGATCTAGGATTCCACTCCTTCTGGGATTTATCAACCTGATCGTATCAATGATCCAAGATTATATTCCTTCCAAGATCTGTCGCCCCATCATACCAAGAGTCTAGGCTTCCATGCCTTCAAGGCTCCATCTCCCCCATCATACCAATGATCCAGAATTCCATACCTTTCAGGATCCAACTTTCCTGTAAACACCATGTAATGTGTTCCATGAACTTCTTCACAAAACATCCTCAACCAGGCTAAAAAATATGACAGTGTGACACTACATTTTTCCTGGTGGTCAGTGACGGTATCGAAGGCTCTGACTCAAAGGGCACGATCTGTAGCCTGACACTGATCCAGAAAAGGGGTGCGGGGGAACAACCCCCATGATATTGAGAAACTATTTCACATATGTCCCCATTGAAACTTTGTTCCATTTAATGGATGAAAGAGGGATGAAGGGAAATTCCTTGGAAAAAAGAGGAGAAAATATATGGAGAATATCAATATTTGCAATGGATGAAATTATGGTTCACCCAAGGTAACCTAAATCACTGGTGGTGCACAAGAACTCGCACGCCACCTCACTTTCTCACCACCTTATCATGTGCACACAATGTCACCATTTCTTAGGGTATCATATTTTCTTATAAATAGTCCATTGGGGTCTTCATTTTTAAGGATGAATTTCCTTAAAGTCATATTTCTGCTCTAATCTCCCTAGTTCTTCTCCAAAGTTATAAAAACCCTACAAGGTAGTTTCATAACACCTAAAGTGGGGTAATTAAAGGGGTATAGTGAGACTTAGGTTCTCCAAGTGTTAAAAATTAACAATACTTGCATGACTCAATCACCCAAAACATGTGCTACCTCCCTTCCCCAATTAGGATGTTACACAACTCACTTCTGGGAATACCGATGAAGGCACATGAAGGTTTTAGAAAAGTGTCACCAAATTCTATTAATCACGAGTGTTCAACACTTAAGGTGAAATCTGTTTTACAAAGCCTAATTGAGCACCCCATACCTATCTACCACTTATATGAGCACCCTATAGGTTCAACCTACCTTTCAGCTTTCTCAAGCCATCCATTAGGAATCTCTCAATGACACTTAAGGAAAGGCATTTTCTTATCTGGGTATCTTTTCTGAAAGAGACCATGTTTAAACCTCCACCAAGACCTCCTAATTTATCAAACCATTGGGAGAGTCACATCTTTATGTCTCTCAATTGGATTTGGATCTATATTTTCAGAGTTTTCTCACACTTTTACTACCAGAGGGTATGGGTCTTCGGGGTTTCTATAAATTTGAATATCTATGGTCAAATAGATCTATACCCTAGGGAAAACATCGAGGAGTTAACGGTCTTGGATTATAGGGATTGGAATCTATCCTCTCCATCTAATCTATAAGAGCCAGAGCCTCCACTCCCTTATAGGGAGGGAAAGTATGACCCTTATTTTCATTTTAAACAAAGGAGGTGTCTCCCTCCCCACTACGGGACCCATTTTGAGGGTATAAATCCTGGAGTAAGCCCATTGAATTTCATGTAGAAGGTTTCATTATGAATCCTCTATACACCCTTCACCTTCATACCTTCCTTACCTTGGACCCCAAACCAATTTAAAGAGAACATGTAGAAGTGACGTAGCGATGACCTCTTCCACCATAGACTGTAACTCTTCCATTAGTGATGGTGGAAAAGTTTGAGGTTTGTCGAATATTTCACATCCTATTGTTTCTCACACCGAGTATGACTCATGTGGGATTAAAGATTTGTAATGATCACAACATCCAAAAAATACACATTAAATAATGAACTAAAGTAACACTGATTCCCAACATAAGTGGCATACGTTGGAAGCCTTCACCTAAGGCTCAAGATCATTGGACATCCTCCTCAAGAGTCCAACCCTAATTCCCTTAATCTGGGCATCCCCCTTAGAAGTATTCCCCCAATTAAACCCCCCAAAATTTCCACAAGTTAAGACATATATCATGGACCATATTAAGAGGGAATCCTATTTATAAGAAATCCCTAACCTATTTCTCTCAAAGGTTCATACTACCCTATGAGACTTAACAAACTATGTGGGTATTGATTCACATTCAAATGAGATACATAGGTAGAATCCATGAGGTTAAAACCCTAAATTCAAAATAAATAATGTTCTCTTTAGGTCATATCCCTTGCAAGGTATAATTAAACTTTTTATCTCATGTTCTTTCTAAGTTCCTTGGGATACTTAGGCATTTTTTCAACACCAAGGTTTGACTTGGAACCTTTCTCCTAGATTTTCTTACCAAAGGACATTAAACTATAAGGTTGGGTCCTTATGATAAACAAATTAATGGTATGATGTGTCCCATTAAGAATAACTAAACTATGTGGGTTCTGATTCCTTTCATGAGTATATGTAGGTATCCCATCTATGGGTTTGATCCTGACATCAAAAAAACTTCTATCTCCCTAGATGAAAATACACTCTGTAGTGACTTTCATCTAACTAGATGACCAAAAATTCCACAGTGACCCCCCTAAGTGGATTAAAAACTATAATTGTTATAATAATGACCAAATAATATCAATTTAGTATATGAGAGGATATAATTAATAGAGAACCACGGATACATAAAAATATCACTATTGATGAACAACCTCGAATATATACGGATTATTTTGAATTCCACACATGCTAATAATTTATTGAAACTTTCAAGGGAAACCTCTATTATTATTGGTAAATTAATAAGCATTCAGGAAACTATATTAAATCTATAAGAAAGACCTAGAGTAGGAAATAATTTTCCCCAAAAGGGTGTGATGACCCAGACCTATTATCCGCTCGACCAATGTGAGTCCTTAAGTATCATAGGTTAACTAATCTAATGAACACCTACCTTTGAAAATAAATATCCTTTGGATATATAATGATTGGGTGTTTATTTTTTCATAATAAAATATATTGGAAACCATTCGTAAATAGTGATTCCTAACCCAAACACATGTTCTAAAGGAAACAACCATGTCGTACCAATGATCTAGGCTTCCACGCTTCCTGGGATCCATCGCCCCTCCATACTGAGGGCATGATATCATCCCTACCACATTTGATACATACTGTTTCATCACAACTATGGTATTTAATCAACCGCAGAGGTCCTCCTTATAGCCTCAACACTAAATTGTGGAATGTTCACCGAGAGGTAGCTCATCTCACACGTGGAGAAAATCCATGCACTTGTTGGGAGGATTTTAGTGAAATACCATCGTATGAATTCCCCTAACATCCTCAAGGATCACAATTCAATAGATTGGGGGTAGATATAAACATCCCTATACCAACACAGTCATCATGGTTTCACATCCTAGTATCAAGATGTTAAACTACGTAACGACCCATGTCCTATTTGCATGACGTTAAACTGAATATCTACCTGAGTCCTAGTTACATGATGTTAAATTTGCATAACAACCATCATCGTAGTCAAATTTTGTTAGAACTATGATATTTTGATCAAATCTATGAGACCTAAAACTGAAGCAATCATAGTAAAAGATATGTGACCTTAAACAACAACTATTTATTATCCTAATCACATGACCTTAAACAATACGATGAAACATCCATTACATATGAAGTTAAACTATGTTTCTATCAATCTCATCATATTATGCTAAACTATAGCCTTAACTAGTGTCGATCACATTATTACTCATATACTAATCCATATAGGTCTTTACATATTCATTGCATGATATTAAAGTGTTTAATTCCATGGGATACCAATTAGAGAGTGTTTATTCGTCACTCATCTACTACCATTCCATATTCAAAAACCACCTCAGGACCCTCATCCTTGTGAAGGGGTTTGACTCCCACCATTTGATATACCCTATTGACATGCTCAAATTCATTGAGGCATATAACCTCAAGTGTTGGAATTCAAATGGACATTCTCTCAATCCATTTCCATGCTTCACATTGTCCCTTTATTTGGATTCCCATCATCTTCATGTTTAAAGGGACCCCATAACGGCCTGGTCTCATGCCACTTTAGCTCAAATACCATTTTCATCCAACACCCCTAATGACTTAAAAATCAATTTTGAGAAAATTACCACATTTCAAATATGATTAGTGGCTGACCCTCATTTGTTTGTCTCCATCCTAGGTAACATGACATGGATATCTTGTTTTGAACATGGTAAATTATTATCCTCCATCAATATATCAACATCATTATGATCTAGATATCTAAAACCATGATTAAAATCTTTCCACCTTCTTATGTTTAGGTATAAATTCAACACCCTTGGTGTTACCCTTCCTTTAATATTTTCACGTCAAGTAAGCGGGCCAATGTCGTTGGGATATTTCGGGCCAATATCTCCATGCCCATTTCTATGTTATTCCATGTGTATGGAAAATCCTATCACTAATCCTTGTTTCCCACAATAATCATGAATGAAATTGGCATATTATTCAAGGTAGGATATGTACTGATATGGTTGACAGACACATACTTCATTGTATTTCATGACGTTAAACTGTTGTCTCATCCCACATGACATTAAAATGCTACTCCGTCAAAGATTCATGAAGAAAAACTTCTCGACATACTCTTCTTGGTCACATGATGTTAAAATAAATGACATTATGGACCAAATTCTAGGACCTTACACATATAATCATATTTGTTCCTTACAACATGACCTTAAAATATATTTCATATGTCCTCACAACTTGATGTTCAACAAGGAATTCAAGTCCATGTGTCATGACTACTATATGTGTTTTCTCTCAAGGATTTTTTGGGTGGAATTATGCCTATTAGGCATTATTCACATCGAGGTTTTCACTTATCCACACTATGAATGTGCATCTGAGAGACCCACCTCAATGGTATAAACTCTATGACCTTAAAACTAAGAGCTAATGGTTTGAATTCTACAACCTTAAAACTAAGTATCATATTCATCCTGCATGATGATAAACTACATAGTCACATTTTTATGATCTGATCTCTATGACCATAAACTAATATCTATATCATCCAAGAAACATGATGCCAAACCGTGTTTCCCCATCCCACATGACTTTAAGCTATCCCATCCTACCTAAAAGATGTTAAATTTCCTAGCATTCATGGCCCTTTTTCATGACCTTAAATGATGATTCCCCTCTCATACATACGACACAATGTTAAACAGTGTCGCTATAGTCCAAGCTATATGATTTTAAACTATTTATCCTTAGTCCAAGCATCACGACTTTATACTATGTGCAGGGTTTCATCGGAATGTTCCATATAGTGGAAGCCCTCTGTGGCCCTCATTCATGTCAGGTTTTTCTACATCAAAATATTATGTACACTCCCTTAAACCATAATCCTTCCATATGGTCCAAACACTAAGAACCTAAACTGGGAGTTATTGGACTACTCTACAACCTTAAACTAGATGTTTACATCCTTAGGACCCTAATCCTTGAGAAGGGGTTTGACACCTTATATCTGGAATGTCTCATTGACTTACTCAAATGTATTGTGGCATATAACCTATAGTGTTGGAGTCCACATGGACATTCCCCCAGTCCGTTTTCACTCTTCACAACATCTATTTGTTTGTATACCCATCATATTCATGTCCGAATGGACCCCTTAACGGCCTGGCCTCACGCCACTTTGGCTCCCCTAACATTTTGGGCCAACACCCCAGAACACTTTGGGTGACACTTTGAGTTTATCCCCATATTGTTTAATATGGTCAGTAGTTGGCACTCATTTATTGTTTCCATTTCAAGATAACACAGCATGGATGATGTGTTTCAAATATGGTTAGCATTTATACTTCATCATCATTACACTATCATTGTGTTCTAGATCATGGCCATTTTGATTCAAACATTAAACTCTGTTATGTTTAGGTGGGACTCCAGAACTATTGGTGTTTGTCCAATATAAATATATGTGCATTGAGTGGGTAGTTCAATGTTATTAGGATGTTATTCACCCCAAATTTCCTTTCCCTTGATGTATTCTTCCATGTGTTAAAAAAATCCCATCACTACTCCTTGTTTCCCACATCGATCATAGATCACATAGGATTAGATGTTTTTTAAGGATGTGTTCTGATATAGTTGATCCACATAGGCTCTATCATCCCACATGTTGTTAAATAACAAAGCATCATCCTACATGACATTAAACTACACAACATCATCTTGCATGACGTTAAACTTCTCATCTTCATCATGGATGATGTTAAACTACTCATCTTCATCCAGAATGATGTTAAACATCTCATCTTTATCTTCATTTCATTAAACTTCTATCCCTCATCTTGGTTATAGGATGTAAAACTACCCAATGTCAACATCCCACGTGACGTTATATTATACCCACATCTTCACAACATGATGTTAAATTTCACAACATTTGAGAACTATGTATGGCTTGATTCCCACCCTCATAAGATATATATAAATTCCTAGATATTTTGTCATTAGGCCTATATAATAAGTTCTATACCCCCATTATTATGCGGAGATACGTGGTGTTGTATGAGACCTCCTGGGTCCTCATTCATATTCGGTTTGTTACCTCTTCATGTTGCGTATACCAAACAGAAAGCCCTACATTTCATGGTAGAGTCCCACATGATGTTAATCTATACCCCATTCTTAAACATGATGTTAAACTACAGATAAAATTAGAACTATGTGTGGATTTATTCTTTCCCATGTAGTATATGTAAAAACACATAGACATTTTGTCTTCAAGTCCATCATTTGATACCTCAAAACCTATCATTTTACACCCTCTTGACCTGAGTATCCTAGGATCACATGGTGTAGTGCAGACTTCCATTGTTCTCATTCACATTAGGTTTATAACTAAAACTTCACATATCCCCTTCAAGGGTATCTACTTTACCTTCATCCTTACCATATGACATTAAACTAAATGGAATATATAGAGTTATGTATGGATTGATTCCCATACTTATAGGATATATAAGAACACCCAGACATTTTGTCTTCTGGTCTAGCCCCATGTTCTTCAATTCCAATTCTGGCCCTTTATCCCGAGTTCTGTCCTGGGATTGTGAATGGTTTGGCTGAGACTTCTTTGGTCCCCATTCATGTCGAGATGTTTTTCCATTTCATAAACATTCACCTTTTGGGATGCCTCTTCCCTATTCATCCTTACCGCATGATGTTAAACTTAACAACATTCAATAACTATACATATCTTCATTTCCATCCTTATGGGATACCTAGGAATGGCCAAAAATATTGTATTTGGGTCCATACTAGGTTAATCCACCTATTTTTTCTCTTTCCTCTACTCATCCTCTTGAGTCACTATCCCTTAATTGGTTCCCTCTGTATAATATTCCTCATGAGCTTTCTTATATGATCTATGTTATGGGACTTATAGTCTTGTATTATGAATGGAAATTCTCTTATTACACCTTCATGCTTCATGTGTCCCTTTATTTGGGCCACCATCATATTTCACATTCAAAAGGACCCCTAAATGGAATGGATGCTTGGTCTTAACGCTTACCTACCATTTTGGGCCAAAATTTGAAATTATCTTCAATGGAATATTGATACAAGTTTTACCCATGTTTTGAACATGGTCAGTGGCTGACCCTTAGTTGTTTGTTCCCATATCAAGACATATGATATGGATACCATGCTTCAAATATGGTCAGAAGGTATCCTACATCATTATACCAATCCCATTTATTCTGAGGTCTTGGTTACCTAATTTGCATTCCTTCTCACATCCTTATGTCTAGATGGAACTTCAATACTGTTAGTTTTTTCCCTCTGTGCACCTATACATTTCATGTTGGTATACCAACATCATGGGTTTTTTCTTGAATGCACCCCTAAATTCCCCTATTGTGTTCTTCAATGTGTTGTAACGATCTTCTCCACCCCTTGTTTCCCACACTAAGCATGGATCACATGGGATTAAGGGTTCTTATTAAGGTTTATACTTTCATGGAAGAGTTTCACACCCTATTCTTTTACTTATGTTCTAAGCCTTATGTCCTTAAACAATTTGTGAGGTTTCCCCCAAAAATGTGTGATGAGGTTTGGACTTCTGTTGTCCTCATTCACATTGGGTTACATTCTAGAACAGTGTTTTGTTTTTTCACTTTGAGAATCTCCTTCCCATAGTACAAACTCTATGACCTTAAACTAAGACCTTTTGTTCAAAATATCACATGAAATTAAACTTCATTACAACCTTTATTATACTCATTTCAGATGATATCACCACCTTTGGTATTATCCATTTTACACACCTTCCTTCAAGAAATATGTGTGGCTTGATTCTTGTCCTTGTAGGACACGTAGTGATGCCTGGAAACCATGTCCCAGGGCCTAACTGCAGAATCATGCATCTTCCCTATTCAACACCTCTCAGCCTTGGTTTCTTATTGAGAATATGTTTTGTGGTTGGGACACTTTTTTCCTCATCCATGTCTAGTCTATTTACCACACCACACCTTTCTCATATGTCCCAACCACATGATGATAAACTATGCAACGTCATTGTCCTCACTGTATGATGTTAAACTGCATGGGTATGTCCCACATGCATGAAAATAATCTATGCACCTATGGTATACACTCTATAACCTTAACCCAAGAGCATTATGTATGAGAAACATGACCTTTAAACTACTCGTTGTACCCCTCAAGATCCTGATCCTTGAGGATGGGTCTGATCCTACGTATAGATGTTCCACACCAGCATGCTTGAATGTGCAGTGCTGCAGGACCCGAAGCCTTGCATTCCATAGGGAAACATACCCAAATTCACCTCCATGAATTATATGTCTCTTTATTTGGGGTTTCATCATCATTCTCATCCAAAAGGTCCCCCAAATGGTTTGTATTATTGTCCTTAAGTCTTTTCTACCATTCTAGACCAACGTCTCAGTGGACTTCAAATGACATCGTGAGATAAGTTCTTCCTGCATTTCAAACATGGTCTATGGCCAACCCTTATTTTTCTATTACCATTACAGGCTACATGAGATGGATACTATGTTTCAAATATGCTCATAAGTTATTCTCCATCATTAAACCATCCCCACTGCACCCAAAATATTAGGTTTCGTGATTCACATTTTCCTTCCGTTTCACATTCTCAAGGATTTCTAATGCCCATGGTGTTGTCCCTGCGTGCATTCACACATGTTGAGTAGGACTTCTGGCATGGTTGAATTATCCCACCTAATGATTCCTTTAACTATTGTGCACTCTCATATGATAGGGAGAGCCTAATATTTCCCCTTGTTTCCCACACCGATCATGGGCTTAGGAGTCTTTGTAAGGATATACCCATATAGAAAAGTTGATCAGCCTTATGGTCTGAGTTCTATGACCTCAAAATACGATGTATTTCATTCATGTGATGTGATGTTAAACTATGATCCCTCATCCCACATGAAATTAAACTATTGAGTCCTTTATATATGACATTAAAGTTCATGGATTAGTCCTATGATATGACCTTAAATTGAGACACTGTCATCCAGGCCTCATGATGAAAAGTGGCGCAACATTGTGGAGTTCTCACTTGAGAGGGAATCACCCTTGGTACTGGTCATACACCATTAAACATGTCAAGATATTTATACTTCTTGATTCCTGTAGTGACAACTGATTTTTTTATCAGGGAATTACTGCCTAAAAAACAAAATACAGCAAAAGGATATAAAAGAAGTATCCAATGTATCTTTTCACTTTGCATGGGTCAGACCAACATGCCATATAAAAACTACACATATCTTGATTCCCATCCTTATGGGATATGTAGTGACTTCCATGCTATCGATCTTGGGTCCAACCTCTTCATTATTTCCCCTTTCTCATCCTTAATGCATGATGTTAAACTGCAACCATACCTTGGAAAAGTTCAGGATTACTCATGATAATTACAATATTCATGTCAAAAAGAATTCCCCCACCAGTGTTGGTCTTTAACCACAATGTAGTTCAATAATGACATATAGATTGATTCCTAACACTATAGGATACGTAGTGACATCTGGATATCTTATACCCATATCTAGTTAGAGAATTTTAAAACCCCCCATTTTGGCCCTTTTGGCCTGGGTTTTCCTTTGAGAATGTGTGATGTGGTGTGGATATATTTTTTCCACATACACATTGGGTCATATACTGCACCAAAAATTTCTCATTTGGGTTCTACATGTCATATCACTATGAAAATAAACTTCCTCACAACCTATTCCCTTACCACATGATGTTAAATTACATGGAATTTTAGAACTATGTTTGGATTGATTCCCACCCTTATGGGATACGTAGTGATGCCCAAACATGTTGTCTTCAGGCCTAGACCCTGATTCATTAATCATTCTGGACCTCCATCCCTGATTACAGTCCAAACCCTATGACCATAAACTATGATCCTCATGATAATATGTGGAGTGTCTTTAGGTCTCCTTAGCCTTTATTCAGGACAA
Organism: Viscum album; assembly: GCA_963277665.1. Classification (NCBI taxonomy): domain Eukaryota; kingdom Viridiplantae; phylum Streptophyta; class Magnoliopsida; order Santalales; family Viscaceae; genus Viscum; species Viscum album. The sequence goes on from OY728145.1 coordinate 2,054,113,191, forward strand.
GTTTTTTCCCATACCGCATCATGTATACCTCATTTCCATATTTTCCTTATTATTTGTATGGTGAGAAAGACTCATATGGATTATTAATGAAGGATTCATCTATCCCATTCCATCAAAACATTACTAGAATAGACATCATAGTCTTTATAACATGAATTTAAAAATTCAGGTAGGTTTCATGCAGTATGAACATAATCTATGTGCAACATCCTAGTTATACGACATTAAGATATCCCATGCATTGCCCTTTGTACTCACCATATGATGTTAAACTATGTATGAATTTTTCTACAAGGCACTCTAGGTCCTCACCAGATAGTTCCTTATTGGAAAAAGGTTTCATCCTGGTTCCGAGCGATACACACAATCGATGTTATTTCTCCATAGTTGTGTAATTTCAAGAGTGTTGGAATCCTTTTGAACATCCCATCACTCCATATGAACACATTAAATTCCCATTATTTGGATCCTTGTTTTCTTTCACATCAAATAAAACCCCCTAACAGTATGAATGCTCGAAATCATGGATCGCCTACCATCATGGGCCAATGTTCTGGAAGACATCAGATGACATTTCAAGTTTGGCCCTGTGTTTTCAAATTCGGTCAGTGGTTTCCCCTCGTTTTTTTCCATTTCAGGATAACATGATGTGGATGATATGTTTATAATACATACAAAATCTATCCTCTATCATCATTCCACCATCACTATGCCCTGAATTTTGGGTATCGTGATTCACATTTCTTATTCCCTTTTGTTCGGAATGATTCAAACATCCTCGGTATTATCCTATTTGTGCACGATCAAGCCTTTGGAGAAGAAAGATAGCTATCTAGAGATCCATGTTCTCTAGTTATGACCAATCTTGTTCAAGACACTACCAAATTTGATTGATTTACCATTATGATCCAAGAACATCTTCTACTCTTCATCACTCTCATACAAGTGAATGATATTCTATTGTCTCTTGTTCCCCACACAGAGCATGACTCACACAGGCTTAATGACTTATTTGGTTATTTCCTCTATTTAATCAATATAACGTGAACTCCAAGGTAGGTGTTTTCATTAGCTATTTCATCATAATGTGGTCCACCACACCTCCCTCATCCTCACCGGACCCCATTCTTAGGGGGGAATGTTTTTGTACCAAAAAACACAATAAGAATATTAACCTAATAATGCTATAAATGATCTCTTATAATAGTTCATTTCATAGTATTTTATTTTACTAGTTGTGGAGCACGAACATATATACATATTAAGAAGTTATTGGCATTTGAGGTAAGGCTTTAAAATGGTTCATAAAGCCCCATTCATGGTTTACAGAGCTCCCCACATTAATATATCTCCTCCACAACATTACATTTCCTTCTCGATCTTATAAAAACTTATCTTCTATACAATTTCACTTTTCCTTTTCAATCTATCATTAATGTATCTCCTCTATAGTGTCACTTTATTTTATAATCCACCATGAATGAATCTCCTCCATGGTGTCAATTTCAGTCGTAATATGCTGCCAATGTATCTACATCACAGTGTTACATTTACATATTGATTCATCATGAATGTATATCCTCTATAACATCACTTTTCCTTTTTGATCCACCATGAATGTATCACCTCTGTGACTTCACATTTCCATAAAAATGTTCCACGAATGTATCTCCTCCACGACATCACTTTTCCTTCACAATCTAACCATGAATGTATCTATTTTGTGATGCCACCTTTTCTTCACGGTTCCTCAGTTGTTCTTCATGGTGTTCCCCACGAATTCTTCCAACCACTTCTACCTATAAATAGAAGTCTCACCACACCTCATAAGCATGGTCACACCCCCATTTTGGCCGATGATCTCCCATTTCCTAGTGCTCTCGAGAATCACGATTGGATTACCTTTGTGAAGGAGGGATCCCCTTAGGGTTGCTCAAGGCTAAAAAAAAACTAATCCTTCATATAAAACTCTCCAAATATTGAGATTTTTGTTAAGGTGAATCCCAACTCCACTGAAGTCCTTCCTTTATGAAGCACCCTTTCTTCGTGAATACCCATCCTTTGTGAGTAGATAAGCTATGTGAACTACTTTTCTCCATGAAGAACATTCATAAAACTCATCCATTTTTTCCCACCAGTCCATACCCTGGGTCCTACACCCCTGAACCCCGACACATAGTCACTTCCACTCCCATCTATATTGTCACTAACCCCCATAAAAAATGTGGAGTCGCACAATGAACTTTTCAGTCCGGGTCACCACTATTTTAAATGCACACTCCACTTCCACCCATGGAATACCATGATTTTAGATACTCCCCCACAATCCTGGAAAGGACTTGATTAAGCCTACTCTTATTGGTCCTTTTCCCATGTTTTGACTTGAGATCCTCATTATGTATTACCTGAGTAACGTCAATTGCACAATACCTCAAGAAAATCCATTAAACCTCATCATCTACATCATATGTCTGGTCAAACAAGAAATGTTCTCTCTTGTATAAGTCCCATACCATCCATTGTTAGGCCTCTTATGCCTATTATTACTCACTAAAAGACTATAAAATTATATTCACCCTATGGAAAAAACATAGGATTCCTCTTGTTCTAAATAGGATATTCCTTATGTTCCATGCATAATATGACAAAAGTCAACACTACATGACTTTATACTGTATAATACCCTATCATTCAAGAGTTGGAATCCTTATAAATCCAGAATAAAATGCTGGATCATGAGAAGAATAGAAAAAAACCCTTATGGGACTCCTTTTATGGTAAAAGACCCAAACCAGTTTCCCTTAACCAACCATCATGTCGAGATTCCCTAATGTATTGACATTAGGAAGACAGTATGATAAGCTTATTATGATAGGCCCATACAACTCATCCATTAAGATGACATTAAACTGAATCATTAACTCTTGTAATGAACATGGGGTTCCCTCATGACTAGACATGATGAGGATATAATAGGAACCTTCCATGTGTAATCTCCATCCATCATTGTCTCTATAATACCATCCAGGAAGCTTGTATGCGTGATCCCCATTCACCGTTCTCTCTTCTTAGAGGCACCCGAGCATCTTCCAGGCACAATCCCCATCCACCATTTCCACTCCTTAGCCACACCTAGGAATCTTCCATGTGTAATCCCCATCGACCATTTCCTCTCCATAATAATAACCAGGAAGCTTCCACGTGTAATCCCCATTCACCTTTTTTTCTCTATAGCGGCACCTGGGCCTCTCTTATGTTTAATCCCTAATACTTTACAAACTATGTAAGCTTTTATCCCTATATTATACATCGGGTACGTAGGAAACCTCCTTGAGGTTTAATCCTGACCAATGATTAGCATTGGTTCCCCCTCCTAGGGGTGCACCTTCTCTGATCCACCTCTATCGATGTCTATATCAGCCTTCACAGGGTGATATATTCCTTTTATGGGACACACCACCCTGGGTCAACTCTCATAGGATGTTCTAAGCCATATGCGGTAAACTAAGGTGCTCCCACATATGGATATACCCTCATGTTGTGACATATTAACTTAATGGGACACATTTCTTGGATCCACCTTTATATGGTTTCCTGATCCATCCATTATCTTTCACTTTCCACCATGATTCTCCTCGGGCCACCACATCAGAATAGGATCTTAACAATCATCTACTTCTATTCCATGGGACACTATCCATGCGTAAGCCCCATCATGACTATGAGCCTCTAACCACTTGTAATCCCCATTCCCATCTTCCCAAAGTATGTGGATATTAATCCCAACCTTCTATGTAGGGTAAATAGGAAGTCTCTCTGAGGTTACATCCCATCACTCCCTATAATCCATCTATTTTGTACGTTTCATGTCAATTCACCTTCATCCTGTATGACATTAAATTGCATGCCCCCTTAGAACTACATAGGTTTTGATTACTATCTATTGGCATACATAGGAAGCTTCTATGAGGTCCAAACCCAACAATTGATAAACTCTGGTACTCCATCCTAAAGGATGTACCTTCTTGATGAGATAATTTCCCTTTTTTGGGATGCATCTCATGGATCTACCTCTCTGAGGTGTTATGATACACTCATGAAGCTAACCATGAATAATCCCCATGATCAATCCATTGTCTTCAAACAAAGAGTGTCCCTCTTGTGATGGGATGTTAACCATGTGAAAGCCCCAACATGTCTCTAGGAAGCTTTACTTTGTGTACACCTCGATTCTATACCCCACTCTTGAACAATGTAGACATTGATCCCTAGCCACATGTATATGTAGTAATCCTCTTTGAAGGTTAAATCCCATCACTCATTTCCCATCATATCCTTTCCTTTGAACATTTTTGTCTTGGGAATATCATTCCCTAACCCATAGGTTCTACTTTCTTTGGGTCCCCATCCTTGTTCCCAATTCTCAAAGTCCACCTCTTTAGGTGTCCCATTGCCCCACCGAACTATGGGGACTTTGATTCTCAACCTCTAGGATATGTAGGAAGCCTCCCCAAGGTTGAATCCCAACACCACCATCATCTTCATGTAGGTTCCATCCCATTCATCTCATACACTTCATTAAATCATCAATAACTCATCCTGATTTTACCCAGTTCACCACATCCAGGTGAAATCATTCCATCCATTCATGCAACTAATCATGCATAAGCCCCATCCATCCATTTTCTTCTTCTAGCATCACTTGTGCCGCTAACCATGCATAATCCCCAACATGTGTATGAGTTTTTTTTCCTTTTTCTACACCCCAATTCATAACCCCCTTCAAAATACATGGAATTTGATTCCCAGCCATTGGGATACATAGAATTTATACCCAAGGATCAATCACATCCAATGGTAAGAATTTTATTCCCCCTCCATGGGACCCATATTCACTAATCCTCCCTTTGTGGTGTTCAGATTAAACTTCACGGTGTGAAACCTTCCCTTTTGTGGACACAACATCCTGGATACGTCCTCGTTAAGCGTTTTGATCCCTCTATCAGGTAACCCTTATAGGTTCTCCATATTAGGTATGTGCCTATCTAATATACTCTCAAAAGTGTTCTAATATGTCTGATAAATCTCCTCTAGATATTAATCTCATGGAATACCCCGTGTTAAATAAGTGAAGTTGAGGAATACCTCAGAGACATGCCTGGGGAATAAGATACCCCTCGATCAACATGGTATGCCTCAGGTTTACATGCCCTTGAAAATCCATCTTATAGAGAAGAATACATGTTCTCCATTGTTTTAGCATCCAGAGATGCTGTGACATGAATGATGATACCATCTACTCCGAACGAAGGTTGATGAAAAGTTTAGACCCTTGGAATGTCTAGACAGAAGAAATGTAATTATCTAGAATCCACATAGATATGTCACTGGGAAAGAGATTCATGAACAATGACTCAAATATTTAATGGATTTTTAGACTAGGCTAAGAATTCTAGGGAGGAATCCATGGAAGGAGTAAACGATATCCCATCATCCTATTTCAATCATGGAGAAAACATCACTGAATATTTAATGGATGTATCCCTTTATTGGGATTTGGGAACATAGGCCCATGAGCACATGTCTCTACAATGATGCACGCACAGGCTGCAGAAACCATCAAAACATAAGTTATACTCAAATTTAAACCCCTAACAGGATTTCCATTCGTTGATTCATGTTCTTTGTACCTATAAAATTACACTATGTGTTTTTATACATTTATATTAGAGGATGTAATAATATATGATCAATGTATGCCCACTTTTTATAGTTTTTAAGCCACATTTATTTTCTACTTCAGTTTTAAAAAGGACAATGATATTGTTTTTTACTCCTACATGATAAATTAACATATATATTAAAATATCTAATTAGACACAAAAAAGATTCTATTAGGCTAAAAAATTCATTTTATTTTGAATCAAATAATCTTTAAACATTCTATGAAAAATTAATTTCTGACAACAATTAATGGTTGTATAAAAAATATATTTTTTCACAAAGTCTACTTGGATAATAAATAAGAGTTGAAGTTATAAAAGTTTTTTTTGTATCACTGTGGGGGAAGGTTATATGGATCCAACATCATGAGGAAAATAATTTGGCTTTCACCAAATATATATCTGAATTTATTAAATCCACATAATTTACAACTTAGTTTATCATTACAACAATCATAGGAGAAATCATATTATCTCTAACCAAACCGTTTTCGTGACATAGGATCTATAAGTATAGTTAATTTATAAATTTACATATTTTAAACAATATGTTATGTTATCACTTTTGAAAATTTTAATGACATGAGGATTCTATTAAAACGCAATTTATATAAAAATTAATGAATTTATTTCCTGATGATCACTTTTGTATAGTTCAATGACATACTTAGAAGAATCCAATGATTTTGATTTATCTTCTTCTCTTTAAATCTAAATGAGTTACAAATAGAAAAAGAATTGAGCTACACATTCTATTTTCAATACAACATACAATTATTGGGAAACAAATCAATAGTCTCATATGTGAAACCTATGTTGGTAGTCAACATTATTGTTTGTTTATACAGATCAAAAATATAAACTAAAAGAAAGAGTACCATAAAGAAAAACATCAAAAACATTTAAAATGAGGCATATTTAGACTAATTCAAAGACACAAAGTTAACAACTCTATCATAAATGGTAATTTAATAAAACTAGAAAATCTATGTTAAATTTATATGCTTTTATTGATAAGAAAAAATATAACTTCAGTGCTTCTCCATTTATAATAGCACAAGGATAACTCCCTCTAATGTCATCGTTCTCAACATTACTCAATTCTGAGATAAATTTATGTATTATTTAATTAAATACATTTTTAATTGAATTGATTACTATCATATCAACTTATATTCAATAATTTGTTTTTAGTGATAGAGTACATACTTTTCCATTGACATGCATAAATTTATAAGTTTTTAAAAATTCATTAGAAACAATTTCCCCTTCTAATATATCCTTTTAAAAGATGCATGTTTTCTTATTTTCTATATAGAAAAATAATAAACTCACATTGATATCCACTATTAAAATGAATAAAGTATAAAATCTATTCAAAATATTATATATTAAAACTATCTGGTAGATCGATCCAATACTTATCTTTATTTTTATCTATATAATATTAATTATACATAATAAATTGTGAGTCTTGTCAAATAATATAAACATATATCTATAGATATTATTTTATAAGAAATAAATAAATAATATATATTAAAAATTATTATTATAAATATGGTAAAAAATTTATACTTAATAATTTTATATATTATCCAACTGACCATCTCTTATTATTATAAAATAAATTATATTATTGTTAGTATTTTATTTTAATAATGAAAAATAATAACAAATTCGATGTTTACAATATACAAAATATATCCCAATAATGTGTTAATAAGTGTACAAATAAAAAAATTATTGAGTAATGAAGATAAGTAAATATATTTAGTTAACCTAAAGAAACATCATAATAAATATATATAATTTTAATGCGTAAATTGAACATATTTTTAATTATATCTATATTATTAATATATAAAACTAATACATATTTGAAAAATATATTTTTAATTATATATATATATATTTAATTATATATAAATAACTAAGATATATTATTATTGATCATGTGATAATTTTTTAGTTATGAATGTGAAATGAAAAGAGTAATCATAATTAATGTTTTAAAGACTATTTATATTATATATATTTAAGTTTTTGTTTTAAAAAATATTCTTTTTTTAAATAAAATATATATTTTAACATAATTAAATATATTTATTTCTAAATCATAGTAATATGGGGTTATATATATTTACTTTTAAAAATTTATATTTATCATTTTCCATTTCATCTTATTAAAAATATAAATCTCTAATTTTATTAATTATAACATTCCTTTGGTACACATGTCACCACCGACTTCTTCAACATCACTCCAAGCATTTCTCCCTCAAATTTCTCTTATTCGCTACCCCTCCCACACCTAAAATTTCACCACCTCTATCTAGAGTTCGTACTGCACCTCCACCTCTGCCCCTGCTCCCCATGTCCTCCTCCCTCCCTAACTCCCTCCCTGACTTCCATCTCTCTATACCCTCCCTAAATCCCCTCTCCTGCTCTCCTTCCTAATTATCCCCTCCATTTGTGCCTCTATATCTACCCCCCAAAAATTTATCCTCCTCTATCCCTGCTCATCACACTCACTCCTCCTTCATATTCGGCCTACGGATCTAGTGTATCCACTCTCCACCTCTGCAACACATCTCTCCACCTCTGCCCCTATCCCCAAATACCTCCCTTCCTCACTTCATCAATGATAAACCTCCTTCCTCTATGGCCTACGTATATCCATGAATTCTCTTAGGGGATCCACGGTATATGGATTACTCATTAAAAATTTGAACAAATTATATTTCATTATCACCCCTCTATCGATTTTCAATATTTTGATATCTATTTTCACATTACAACATGATTAACTTCCCCCAATAGCCCTCCAATTTCATTCATCTTGTAGGATTTCTGGAGTTTATAATTTTAATCTCCAACTCTGGTTTTTTATCTTCTTGGGAAAGTCTTCCCCATTATTTATGTCATTCATTCTCTAATTTTCCTTCATTGAGTTTTTTTTATTTTGAATTTTTATTTATATTGGATAATTTCATTATTAACAATGATTTTTTATCATTTATTTAATTGTAGAATTTATTAAGAATTATAATTTCTGTACGATGGAGGTCAAATAATTAAAGAGACTACATTCTATGTGGAAAGTGATGCATTTGTCATTTCAAGAGTGGATCATCCTTTATTTAGAATTACCTACTCATTCCTCTTGGTCATATTTCAAGAATATAATATATTTCCATGTATGATTGTTTAATGATTGGTCTACATGGGGAATATCTCATATATATGTGATGATGGTTTATCTTTCCATAGCAGCGGCATTGAAAAATCAAACATTACAATATCATTTTATTTGAAAACATAAAATTAATAGGTTTACCTTTTACAAAAATGATTCAATTGGAATTTTTATCATGTCATCAACTTGATTTATGAATTTCTGTCACACATAATTGATAAAAGTAAAGGCAATAGTTTAATGATGTGACTTAGAATAAGGTTGGACGAGGATAATTCCATAAATGGTCTATAGTTCCTTCATTGTAAAATTTTAATATCTTATTTATTATAATTTATTCCATTACCATCATTAAAATTATAAAAATTCTCTTAGATTCAATTAATTTTCCATTTTTCCAAATTCCTTATCAATTAATTTAATTTATTAAATCTATAATTTTATGCTTTAATTCTTCAAATTATTCAGTTTATACATTATTTTTCATTAATTTTATTATTTATTATATGTTTATCTTGTATTATGTTGAATTTATCTTTTTTTATATACTAGACTATTTTGTTTCCTATATTATTTTTTAGTTTCTTATTTTCATAAATAAAAATTTAAATAGCCTTTTTCATTCAATAAATTGTATAGATTCGTTATTTATCAAAAATATATCTATTATATACTTTAAATACGGCTTTACCCTTGTACGTGTGTAATCAACTGCTAAATTATTCTCCCTCAAAACATTATTGGCTCCCTAATTTCATTCACTCATGACTAAACTCTCTTGAAAATCCATTCCCCTTTAACCTAGGGTTCCCAAAATCCATAACAAACATCAACACAACTATTTCACTTCTCTTTTAGTTTTCATAAATATGTTCTATTTTATCACAAATAGCCTTAATATTTCATATCATTCTTTTTAAAAGGATTAACAAACCATTGTTTTTCCATAGATCCATAGGTGAAAAACCATTTTACCATTCTCATGATTTTTTTATGATAATACACCATATTATATATGGTTTATTTTTCCCCTTAATTTCTTTTTCTATTAATTCTTATTTAAATTTCTATCCCTTATGTTTCTCACTTGGGTACGTGAAATAAAATCCCAAAACCATAGTGATTTTTTCAATATAACTTTTATTTTATTTCCCCGCAACTGTACACCAATCCAAGCGCGATTTACATAATGTAAAAAAATATTTTATCATGTTGTGTATTATCCATGTTATGTATTATCAACATGCTTATTTTTAATGTCATTGGCTTCCAAAGTTCATTTTTTTAAATCTTATGGATCGGTTTCCCTATAATAAAATCATTAATTTTACTTTTTTCTTAATTATTTATAAGATATTTGTTTTGATGAAAATTTAAAATTCACACAGATGTTTAGATTAATACAACTGTTATAGAAGTCCGACCCATGTTACACTATCTATTATATCTACTCTATTTTTGTACAATTTAATTCCTTCATAATTTTTTTCCCTTTTCTCTCTAGTTTGTTTTATTTTTTGTTTATTGTTATCTTTTTTATTCATATTTTATTATATTTAATTAACCAAATCTTGTTAAATATATAAATAGTTGGAATTCATTCATTTTATATATGTTACATCATTTTTAAATACATTTATAGAAAAAAACTAGAAATTGGAAACAAAATAAAATTTATTAGTTGTATTGTTTCCGTTTTTTGGTATTCATTGACATTCAACTATATTTCCAAATTATATATTTTTTAAATATCTTCCTATTGGAATCTAATTACCATTATAGTATTTTTATTTAATTAATTTTCTATATAGGAGGATTTTATATTTATGACTTAGTTTTATCACTAATGTTGGGTTATTTTTCATTATAATGATCATAATTTTGTTTATCCAATTGAATCGTTGTTTCATTAATGTAACTGGATTCTCCATTATGAAACCCCCATTATAGATTTCTATTTCATAATGTTTTTAATAAATTATTTTTACTATACGTTGTCTAAACAAATTTCTCAACCCATATTCCCTTATTAGGTTTCACTTATTTATGGTTCAAATATGTTCAATATTAATATGGATTTTTATTTTTGAAAAATATGTTTATTTGACTACTGTTTTATAATGTTGTGAGAACATACTATCAAGTACTATTTTTTTACTAATAATGAACTTTAAAATATATATATATTATTTATTAAAAAGGAATTAAAATTTCTATCAATGTAAAAAATAAATATTTGAATCTGGTTGATAACGAAAAATATATACCATACTGATTTTTTATTCAAAATATTTCAATGCATAATAATATATTAAATTAAATTATAAAAAACATTTGAGATCCAAAAGGAAACATTTTTTGAAAAATTACATAAATCACTAAATAGGCTTTCTTAAAGGAAGGATAAGGTGTCAACGAGTGAAAAATGGGGAAAGGGAATTAGAAAATGGTTATATTTAATGACACAACTAGTTATTGGGGCATGAAGATACATATTGGAAGGTGGGGCGCCGTTGGTAGTTAGGTAGTAGGGTTTTAGCTGGAGATGAGGGGGATGCGAGGTTTGGGATCATGGAGTGGGATAAGAGAAGATATGGGTTGTGGTGAGGGGTAAGGGAGGAAACACTATAGAGGTTTTGAGAGGAGAGTCCATGGTGGGGGAGGAGAGGTCCCAACCATAGGGAATAGGGGATGATGATGAAAAGGGGAAATAATTGATTATGTTTTATTTCAAAATCTTATAAATTACCGCGTTGAAATATTTATTCGGGTTAGTAATGGTATTTAAATGGACGTTACCTTATAGTACATTCAAAGAATGTGGAATTTCTAGTGGAGTTTCTATAAAAATGATGTTTTATTCTTAAATATTAAAATTTATCATATATTCTCTTTATATAAACTATTTTCTAATTTCGTTATTTTCTACAAAAATAAATTATTTTTTATGTGTATAAGAATGTTTTTAAAAAATATTTAATATATATAAACACACATGTATGATTTTTTGAATATAAATTTTATTTTTTATGAATAAATATTATCTTTTATTATATATAATGTTTTATGCATATATATATTTCATTTATTTGTTATATTATTTTCATATATGATTTGTTTTCATGTTTATATATTTTTGTAGGTAAAATTTTACATTTTTTTGAATATATATTGTTTTATAACTTAATATATTATGCTACACATGGATCAAATCTAATATTTCATGTTAATGGAATTAAAAAAATGTTATGGAAAAATATTTCTTTCAAAAAAAATATTTTATAAAGGTTTATAAATATATGCATAACAATATAATTATTTAACTATATAATGTTTTTTCCGCATAAATCATAGAATACACTTGAAAAAACCTAAGTATTATCTTGTGTACTAATATATTATGTTTTGTGTGTAATTAATGTTATGTTATTTGAAATATCATATATATTTCCTGTTTTATGTATTAAGATTCCTTTGAAGGCATATGAATAATGTTCATGGAATAAATATGTCATATGTATATTATATTATGTCAATATATAGATTATATTTGTATATAAGTAAATCACATAATATAGATTATATGAAAATATATGATGTTTAGAACCTAAATATCACAAATTTTGATTATGTTTTGTCCAGTCATAGTATTTTTCATGTATAAAAACATTAGATATATCCTTTTATGTGCATTTGTTTTTAAAAATATATTACATGTGGTGTATATATACAACATATATAATAATTAATAGTTTAAAGACAAACATATATTTATATATAAATTAAAGTAACCAAAAACATACTATGCTCATATAAAATGTAATAAAACATTTAACAAAATAAATAAATTTTAAAATAAAGTTTACATTAAAAATAACCAATTTGTAACACAAAACCTATAAATTTAATAAATATATTATATTTACAAAAATATTAAATACACTATATGTTCTATTATTAATAATAACTACATAAATTCAAAATAAAATAAAATAAGAACATTTAGATATTAATGATATTAAATTGAAAAATTATACATTATTAATAAACATATTAAATTTACATATTTATTTATCAAAAATGGTTTTAAATTATTTTCAATGAAATGGAAATTTAATCAAAAAATTATTGGTGGGAATTTATTTTTACTTTGTATATCTCAAAACTTATTTCATAAATTAAATACCAAAATTTTGTAACACCAATTTGAGTCAATTCCTACTCAATTTACATGTCATATGATTTAATTAAGACCCATTTCAATTAATATTTGATATAATATTTCAAACAAAATATTTGGTGATTATCATTCTTGGATGACCTCCATGATCCCCCTCTTCAACATCCTCTATTTGGTCTCCCTCATCCTTTTTCCACTATCCCCACTAATAAATCCATCTATACCTCCCAGGAGATTTTTTATTCATTTTCCCAATTGAGTATCCTATTTTTAAATTGGTTTTTTAATTTTTTTTTTAAAAATATTTATGTGGGTAAATATTGTTTGTGTGTTTTTAAATACATATATGTTTTTAAATGTGTTTTTATGTGTGTATGTTTTGATACATTTATATTTTTTTTGTGTGTGAGGACACACATGTTTTTTTCTTGAATATCTGTGTTTGGCTCTAATTGTGTGTGTGTTTTTATTTTTACACATTAAGTGTGTGTGTCAAAAAATATTTATATGTGTATTTTTTTGAATATATATATATGTGTGTGTGTATATATCAACACACACATGTGTGTGAGATATTTTAATTTTTTTCTCTATGTGTGAAAATAATAAACTATATTTACTTTTTAATATATAATAATATAATGGGATTTTAATGATATTATTAAAAAAAATTAATGAAAAAATATTTAATTGGAGTGAATGATTTTATAAATTTTTTTCTATAACATTTAGAATATTAACACAATATTGTATGCCCATGCGTGAAATGTGGTAGGTTAATGTGGGTTATAATATCAAAGAAAATTATCATTTTTGTGTGATATTTAATTAATAGTTGATATTAATTTTGATATAAACATAAAGAGAAAATAAATATAAATAATAATAATAATGAGTATATTTATATCAAATTATCACATAAATTCAATAAAATATAAGCAAAACCATATCATCATCAGAATCTAGCCACCATGATTTACAAGGGTGTGGATTTTTTTGATGTTCTTGAAAAGTAAAAAGGTGATATAAGAACTACTTTTGATATTTATTGTATCATTTTAAATTGTTATTTAATATTTTTAATTTTATGAAACCTGAACATAAGGAATAGGTGAGAGGATACAAGTTTCCCTTACTATCTTTCTCTTTAGGATGAAATGTTCCCAAAGGTAAACATGATTCCATTAAATAAATATTATTTTTAAAAATGATGAATTATATTATATTAGATATTTAAAAGATAAATCTTTTCCCAAACGATTTAATTTTACTCAAAAATGAGAATATATTATTACTAATTTTTTATAAATCTGGTTCACTATTATATATGGAAAATAAAAAATCTAAAGAGGGCAATATGGTACATCCTTATTTTACATAGAATTAAATTCTTGAATTAATGTATTTGTGGTTAAATAAGGATAACATGGTACTAGATGGTCATAATTAATGATGAAAACATTTTCATTGATAAAATTCTTCTCAATGAAATAATAACAAATTTGTGAATCTTTAATTCAAATATAAATATAGGAAACATTTCTATTCACTTTCAGCAAATATAATGAGTTAGTATAGACTTTAAGGTATTATACATAGTATATGAATAGTTATTATAATATTATACAACATTACTATATGTTTATCCAATAATACTATATATTTTAAAGTTTCCATGAAAATATTGTCCAAAAAATGAAATGAAATTTATTTATACTTGTCATCATTAATTGAATATTTAACGCTAATATGAGTAAAATGTTGTTGATGTTTATGAAGAAGACAGAAAAGAATATTTTTGTTTTAGAGATGCTTTATGTTTTATAGTAAACAAATTTCAAATTTATGATCAATTTTCATGATATAACATAAATTGGAAACTACGTTAACCTATTTCTGAAGTAGAAATATATTTGATAAGTTTATAATATAGAATTGTGAATATAAGACTGAGGAATCATAAATGGTTGATTAATAATAATAATTTTTATAGATTAAAAAAATTAATTAGATTTTAAAAGAAAGTGGTCCATGTATTCACCCAACATGTGAAAAGTGATTTAAAATGGTTAATGAATTTAATCATGTAATTTTAAATGATTATATATATATAATTCTAAAATATTCTTAGAAATCATGTTATATTATTTTGAACTAAAATATTTTAAGTCTTTGGATGTGAGCCTTTTTCTTTATTTAACTAATATTGGAAAGAATGTATGTTACAACAACATGGATACACTACTTTATATTGTAGGATTAAAAAAAGAAAAAATATATCCATGGTTAGACATGGTATATTTTATAATAAGAGAAGACATGATACAATTGGAAAAATCATCTCATACTTCTATTAATCAACTATATCAAAAATTATGTAAAAGGGAAATCCTTTTTTACATTAATTTTTCATAGTAAATAAATATTTTAAGTGATACTCTCCAAAAAATGTTATCCAATTTTATAATGAAAGAGCATAAGTTAAAGAGTTTTAGATATCATTATTATTATATGTTAAGGGATATTTATATCTCAGTAGATTCAACATATATCTTTCTATATAGAGTGTTGAAACCCCCCAATTTTATCCAATAATAAAATTTTATTTGATATCATATGCAACACTTAATGTTGAGCTTAAACAACACACGATTGTTTTTAAAAAAATTGACCACTTTGACAGTTTACAGATCATATAAGCCCAAGTTTAAATGAATCATAATATAGTATAACATTATTATATATCCATTAAATTAATGGGTGTGAATATAACTATCAAAATTATTAATATTATGGTTACATATTAATTTGAAATATAATCAAAATCATTAATAATAATAAAAATGGTTTTCTGTAAAACAATATTTTTTATAAAAAACAATTCACTTGAGCATTGTGAGCATTATTTAAAATTAAATTTTGGGAAATTTTAGAAATTTATTTGAAAAAATAAAATTGATTTTTCTAATCATAAATAAAAAAATTATATTAGGGTGAATTGTTTATATTTTTTCTAAAAAGTGTCATTTTGTTTAAATAGTGAAAAATATTGAATTTTAATTGAAAACTTCCTTTTTCCTTCAATTATTTATACAGTTAAATTATATTATAAATTGTTTTTTAAGTAAAATTAGTAAAATTTTATATTTATTAATCCAATTTACATAATTTTAGTCTTTTAAATATTAAATTTCATCATATAAACCTTGTAATATTTTGATCATTTCTTTTTGAGTACCTGCTTTCTTATTGTGTCTATAAGATTAATTTAAATTTAAATTTTCCATATTAGTGTATTTAATTTGAAAAAATTAAATCTATATTTTTTAATCATTATAAATTATATTATATAATAAGTTCAATATAAAATTTTACCAAAATTAATAGTCAAAACATTAAATATTAATTAACGTAGTTATTGTAAAAATGGGTGTACGTGTGGTGGGGGTTATACTAAATAGTTAAGGTTTTTAATGATAATTTTTTTTAAAAACCTATTTTATGTCCATATTTAAGCATTATAATTTATAAGTGTCAATAATAATCTATTTTGGACCATTTATTCTTTGTGAATAATGTGGAGGATCTTTTTTCTATTCAAAAATTACAAGTTTTCCACTCACACACCCATAAAAGGTTTCCTATTCTACTCTTTTATTCACAACACAAAACCATTTTGGTTCTGTCACTCCCAAGAGAAATACATTTTAAATATCACTAAAATAATCCTTGAATCCTTATTTTTTTCATAAATATATCCTAGCAAGGCTTTCGGGGCAAACCTAATAAGGATACCGGAAGAAGAGGTAACGTTCTTCGACGAGAATTATATTTTATTTATTCATTCACATCCTTTAGTTATTATTAAAACATTATTATATAATGACCATAGTGTATTAAATATAAATAGATGTTTTAATTTTATGTTCAGGACCTACAAAAATCCCCACTTTCATCAAATGGGTTTCAAAATCATCATTCATGTGTACGACAGACTACCACCTCATAAACTATTACCATTACATTTTCCCTTACCACATGAAATTGTAGCATATGATGATGGATATAAATTATTTATATGAAATTTATAAGATAAATATACATATGGAGTCATTATATCATATATAACTTTTAAATTTACATTTCATAGTGGATACAACAATTCAACTCATGTGTATAATGGACTACCACCTCACGAAGTGATGTGATTCGTTTTCACTAACAATTTTCATGGAAGAAAATAAGGATAAATTTATAAATTAAATAATAATTATATTTATGAAAAATTAATCATTCTTAAAAGATAATATATATATTCTTTTCATTCTTATACTGAAAAATGATAATGTCATTCGTGTACGTGTGGACTACCACCTTCACAAATCGTTGTGACTCTCTTTTAATTAGAATAGAACATTGATGATATATATAATTATATTTAAGGAAATAATATTTTATAAATGATATTATTATCATTTTTCAAATATAAAATAATACTTACATTCTTTCCATATTTATAATTGAAAAATGGAAAGGCTACCCTTGCGTACATACGACCTACTATCTCCACGATTATAATGTATTTAATTTTTTATAACCATATTTAATGATAGGTTTTAAAATTATAATTGATGTATTAATATTGAGATTATTTCATTATTATTATTATGTATATTTTTAAATAATGAACTCTTTTTCATTAGTCATCCTTCCAAATTC
This sequence comes from Viscum album, assembly GCA_963277665.1. Taxonomy (NCBI): domain Eukaryota; kingdom Viridiplantae; phylum Streptophyta; class Magnoliopsida; order Santalales; family Viscaceae; genus Viscum; species Viscum album. Next base: position 2,054,131,012 of record OY728145.1, read on the forward strand.
ATTTATGATACATTAGCCAAATATCCTCGAAACATACGATGTAAAGATAATTGACTGTGTCATCATATATAACATAGTAATAATTTAAATAGGGTGAATAATAAATAACAAAAAAATTATTAATAAATTAAAAAATTAACATAATTTACCTTTTTATGTGATAAATAATGTATTTTAAAAGTCATATTAATGGTAAGGGTTTCTCGTCTCACTTTTACTTCCATAATACATATGTAATATTCAATACTTATTAGCTTGGTGTGGTGTATATATACTTCCCATTTTATATATCATATAATGAATCTATGAATCTTCATGATTGCTAATGTTTCATTTTATTTCATTTATTTTTTTGGGCTTATGATTCAGAAGATACCAAAGTGGTATGGGATTTTCTTACAATATAATCATTATTCATGATTATTTATGTTTACGTCTCCCTTAGGAGAATTATTTGATATTTCTATCTAAAAATACATATATATTCTTCACTATTGGTTATTAATGATTTTTTTAAAGTAATAGTACCATTTCTCAACTATTTGGTTCTTTAAATTATAGACAAAACGTTTTTAAGTTAATGAAACCATCATTCCCTCTTTGGTCGAAAAACTTTTTTCTTCTAAAACCATGTTTTCTAAAAAGCTATTAATTTTTTTTACCATCCTTAATTTTTTTTATTAAATTAATTTTTTTTCATTTTAACTTTTTTAAAAAAAATTGATGGAATTTTCATGTTGCTTTCAAAATAATATCAATTTTAATTTGACCAAAAATATGAATGGAAGATTTGTTTTAATATGTATGACATGAAATAAATTTTTAACGGATATTACAAATAAATATTTTAAAGCATATTTTTCATGTTTTCAAAATGATATTTTCAAAAAAAGTATTATGAATTTTTTTGAGCACTTTTATTTAGAAGGTGATTTTCAAAATGAAAATGGTATTTTCCTCAAAAATGTTTTTATTACATATTTCTTGGTATTTATATTTTTCAACAACATCATCCCTCTATTTTTCTTATGATCTAGTGAAGATATGTTGTATTTAAATCATCCATATTATTTATATGGATGGTTTATTGTTAGTTTTACTAGGAATGTACAACCTTATTACCATTCACTATTTTACTCTGTATGGTTTATGATTATGTTTATTGATTAGGGTATGTATTTAATTTTCTTATTTTATTTTATCAATACGAATGATCATGTGGATTATGTTTCTCCTCTTTAATTTTAGGAATTAATTGGACTTCATAAGTGATGTATGGGGACTGATATGGCCCCTCAATCCATCGATTGGTCTAATGAGACAACCTATATAGGGTTTTTTATGAATCCTTACCCATTTATATAGATGTATTTTCACAGGGCATCAATCATATTTAGATAACTTGGAACAAGGCCTCGATGGGGTGTTTTAGATATCTATCATTATGAATTTCATCATTGTGAGTTAATTTATTAATGTTCTATGTTATTATTCAATTAGTTAGAATATCTATGTATTATTTTCTAATTCATGTGACTATTTATAAGGAATTATTGGATCGTCAATAATTATTTCCATTTTATACTCACACTATTGATAAAATGGTATGTCCTTCTATATTTTTCCTCAACATTTAGCATATTATTTTGTAACCAATATATATTTTCTTAAATTTATTTCCAAAGGATTCTAATAAACGCCCTCAAATTCAAACTATAGTAAACTCGACCACAGTAACTCGAAGCTCATGTATAATTTGTTACGTTGGGATAAGATACAATGAAACACTTCCTGAAGTAATAAATTTTTTATTATTCTAGGTAAAATATATACATACATGGAATTATAATTAAAAATTAATATATAAAATAAATAAATTATTTTCTTTGAGAAAAAAATTATTCCTATTATAATACCAATGCATATAAATAACAAAATAATTCACGATATCCTAAGGAAAATAAAAAAAGAAAGGGGTGAGCTCAAAATCTCATTAAGGTCAACGTTTAGTAGATTATATGAATATTAAGGCATAATAAATATGAAAAGGTAAATAATTGAATCAAATGGTCTTTAACTTTCCAATGATCATTCACTTATTTTTTATCAATGACCATTATCATTATCTATAATTATATATGATTTTATTCTATGTCCATATATTCACTTTCAACCAATGTTCTCATAAATGGAAACCTAGTTTTATTTTCTTCTAGATGAATCTCATCTATCCCATTCCCTATTTCAAAGAGTAAGATTTATTAACCTTCTTACAATGTAGGGTTTATTTTATAATATAATTTTCAAATATCAAACCCTTAATTACCAAAATCATTTTTAATTTGTGAGGATCTAATTTATTTAAGATGGGGGGAATTTAAACACCCTAAATTTTCAAAGAATAAAATTGTATTCGATAGAGTATAAGACTTGTAAAACTTATTTTAAACAATAAAAAATTATATTTCTTTAAATTTCATCTCTTTTATAGCTTGTGGAACATGTTACCCCAATTCTAAATGATAAATAATATAGTATATCCTTATAAAATAGTAGATAAATTGGTGGATATGAATAATACTAACTAAATTATTAATATTATGGTTATCGTGTAGGAACCCAGATCACCCTGAGAGGGCAGTGGTGGATCAGGTTATCAACTTTTTATTTTAAAGTGATGGATTTTATTCCCACATTGTTAGTAACTATTTAAACCTATATGATTGAATCAAATAGTAATCAAACATTTAAACCCAAAGAGAAAACACTAAAATTTTACTTGGTTTTCCACTAAGGTATGGTCCAAGGATCATATGCTGACAGTGTGTCGGTCATACCAAAATCCACTAATATTCACTATTGCTGGAATAGAGGATTTTAGTCACAATCATTCTATTCCAGGAACACTACCTTTAAAATATTTTAGGGATAACAAACTGTATCCCTCGGAACAGTTCTGTCAACTCCCCCAAGCTAACTTCATTGAGATCAGTCTAACTTAGTTTATTGACTTGAAGTTCACTTCAATAGATTGGAATTTAAATCTTTGTCTCTTTCTATTATAAGACTCTACTTGCATCTAAGTACTTAACTTATGCACCTGGAAGAATCAATCAACCAAAATGGATATTCAAAACATTCTAAAAGCACATGTTGGCACTTATTCTCAACACATTATCTTGCGAATAAGATTTGGGATTGTCCTGTAAGATGAATTTAATGCAACCCTTACATTCTGTGTAACCCTTATCTTTATCACAACTACACCACATGTTTCACTTGGACTTTTTTCACTAAAGGAACAATTTCCATAAAAGATTTAATTTCTGAAACTCATTCATGAGAAGATATTTTACAGAATAGAGGAACCTAATCTTCGTTGGAAAAGATCTCAATCTTGAGTGGGGGTAGACGACTATTTATAAGCCTCGAGGACCCTATGTGTAAGATTATGACTGAGTACTAAAAAATCATTTTGACATCACATTGGGTGCATTCTATCATGTGCAACCTCATCTTTTACATATATTTCAATATTTTGTGCAGTTTTTTCCTCTTCCATATTTTGAATAGATGATCCCAAAACATTCCTTGAATTTAAATTTACAAACCACCTTCAATCTTGTCCATAACATTCTCTACCGAAATTTGTTTTCTCCATTCTCCAATATTTGGACCCAATATTTTTCGGCAAACACAAGGTAATGAAACCACCTTCAACACTGTTGTCTTCTTGAATTGTATGATCCCATTTCTTTCTAACTCCCTGATCTTCTATGTGAGGATTGAAAATAAACATAAACCTTACTCCATTTCTGGCAAAGAACAACCTTGGATCCAACAGCCTCCCCCTTTGGGTTTGTTGAAAATCTATAGATAAATTCAATAAATAACCAGTCACTATCAAAACCAGATATGCAAGAAACAACTCATCCAACACTCTAAGTCTACGTGAGTAATGATTGGTGTTGAAAAAAAGAGGGGAAGAATGAATTTTCTTCTGGTGTTTTGGAATTCTTAATGATGTCCAAACTATTCTCTGATCATGTCACATAAGAAACAAATACCTTGAAAAAATTTCTCATAACACCAAATTACTTCATTATCCATTATCTATTCACCTGTTACAATAAAAGAATTTCTTCCTCCTCCTTTTCAACATTTAATTTATTCTATTGAATTTATTATTTCTACCAAATTAGAAATAAACCCAAAGACTAGTATGTGTACATTTTAGAGATCCAAAAAACTCCCATGGATCTTATCTCTCCCATAAACCAGCATCACTTTCATAAACATGTTAAAAACATTTAACAAAACTAGGTTGAGGGGACCTTTTGTAACCTCTTAAAGAACTAGGAGGTAGTTGAACACCAAGGTTTAACCGATGATTCTAGAACACATGTGTTGAAAATTGCATGTTCAGTATGTCATCCACTTGATCATCAGTGCAAAAAAAATCATCCATTTTAATAATAAAATTATCAAAAATTTCATGATATTGTGATTTATAATTTCAATGTGTTTCATATGATAATTTATAAGAATATTTTTCGTAATATCTATTGGGCTCTTGTTTTCAAAGTGAATCACTATCATCCATTTCACCTCATCATCATCATCAGCAGGTTTTTTTCATTATCCAAAATAATTGAGTGCATGAATTTCTAGTAGAGATATACTTAACTTCAACGGTACTGAGATAATTACATTGTTGTTTCTTACTCAACTATCCCACACACTTCTTGTCCATACAGAGTGATCCACCAGTTGTGCAATTTCTATCCACTACATCTCTAACCCATTGATTATCATAAAAAATTTGATAGTTTATTATATCTTTATGAAGAAAAGTATAAAACCTAATTGTGAGTACCTTGAATATACCTCATGATTCATTTAACTACTGACATATGTTATTCATTCACATTACTTTGATTGTGGGCCAATAATCATGTTGTAAAGACAATATATTGACGTGTAGCAATTAAGTGTAATAATATAAAGATGATTCTCTTATACATGGTGGGATCTTTAAAAACCACATCCTAATGCTTTATATGTTTATTTCCAACTACAATCAAAGTTGACATTGGTTTGGAGTCATGTATATTGAATTTCTTCGGTTAATCTCTTGTAAACATTTTTAGAGAAATAAAAGTGTAGTCCTTCCTCTAAATAACTTGCAGCCCTAATTAGTATGTGAGTTCACCAATAATAGATATTTCATCTTATGATCTCATTTTATTGGAAAATTCATCTGTTGATCCCTTCTTTCTTACACCAAATATAATATCATCTACAAACACTAGTACCATGATCTGATCATGTTGGGAATTCTTCATATAGAGATTATGATCAACACTGCCTCTTTTGAAATGTGCCTTCTTCATATAAACATCCAGTCAATATTTCCATGTATACGGTGCCTGCTTCATACCTTGGAGTGACTATTATGAGATTTTGATGATATTTATTTAGTAATGGTTTCCTCTTCTAATTATTCAGTTGAATCATATTCTCTGTGTCAGCCCAAAATATTTTATAGAATTTCCTCTATGACTTCATCTGTATCTGTCTCTTGACCACAGATCATGATACATGAAACTAATTTTCTAATGAAATGATCTTCAATAAATTTCTTGATTAATCATGTAAGATTAAAATTGAAATAATGATTCTGGAATCTTTTTTGTCATTCTTCATTTGTCTCCCCCTTAAGGGAAACGTGTTTCAGAATCTTTATAATGGTGGATCTCATCATGAATGGATTTCAAGAAATTTTAGTATGGATAAAATACCAGAATGGTTTTTCATCTTGTGATTTTCCACATTGGGAAACTTTAACATCATCACCGAGGATAATCTTCGGGATCACTTGTTTTTTAGGCCACCATTAATAAGATCAAGCCATGATGGTAGCTTATTTTCCCTAATTTTATAGAATAAAACATATTTATATTCATCCAAAAATTATTATCCATCATATATGTTTCTAAATATCGAATAGAGGAAACATTAAAAGATTTTGAAATCTTCATCGTGGTATCAAGAATAGATTTCCCAATATGCTTATCAATTTCTCCCCCAGAGAACGTTCTTAACCTTAAATTCCCTGCATTATAAGAACAAATACAATACACAAAATATTAAGGGAATAAGGTGGTTATTTCTTGATTTATCATTATGAACTTAATGGTTGAGATAATATTCTCAACCATGTTAATCCATTTGATCAAGTCTTTATACTTTCTCATCTTAACATATGTTCTGGTGTTTGTTGTTGTGGCACAGATATCTTCACATTCTCTTCTATATTATGGGGAGAATTTATTTTCTTAACGACCATCATGGATGATACAATAATTCCCCTTTTAAGGATAACTTCTTACTCTGGTATTAAATCAAATATCCTTTCTAAATGTAACCAGATTGCATGCACCTCTCACACAGAACTTCTTTAACTCATGATTTTCCTTTTATTTAAAAACTACCATAAACATGGTCTTAATAATGCAGAATCTTTTCTTCTTCTTTTCCACCAGCCTTTGCCTGTGCATGTTTATGTTTCGTCATTATTTCCAAATGATCAGGAAAAATAAATAACATGTCATTAGGATATTTTTCACTATGTTTGGATCTTCCATATGGGTTCGTCTAAGAATCACTCATCTTAGTAGTCATCATGGATGTTCTACGCTTCATATTATTGGATTTAGAGTCCAAGGTATTCTCAAAATACATGATTGATACCTTCATGGGAGGATTTCTATTCATAACATTCTTATGATTTATTCCCAAGATTTATTTTGCATTACTTATCAGATTTTTTGATATTCTTTTCTTATCAGCTTTGGATACATGTTGAGATGAGAATGTTCCAACATTTTTATCACTTCAATTTCATACCTCACATATTTTATTAATAATTCCAAATATGTTTGTACTAAACAGATTATTCTGGGCCTCTGAATGTTACTTCTTCATATCTGTCTTTCTCCCACATGAGATAGGCTTCCTTTTTTGCATTTAAATTTTGGGGATTGTACCAATAATTTAATTCAGAATTCCCAAATATGTTTCAACCCCATCATTATCCCACAAACACTGATCTCCGTATATCCTTTGTATATGGTTTTTGGAACTTTGTAATGACTTTTTTTGATCTTTAAGGGTAACCAGATTTGATAATCTTTTTCATATCCACTCTAGCCATGGTAGTAGGTTTATTATCAGCTTTCTTCATCCATAAATTTTTAGTGTTTTTCTTAAGACCCACACTCTTAATGATAATTGAGTTTGATGAATTAATACATGTTTTTAAGGATGGAACTTGTTTCTTCTCAATGAGTTGTGATAGAGAATCAAATGATTCCATGGTCTTCTTATCACATATTTGTGGTCTTCAAACATTACAATACTCTAGTGAACATTGAGTAGAAAAAGTAACTATTTCATTGTTTTGTAAATTCTCAATATATGTATTCTTACGATTGGAAAACTAATCTTCAAAATATACACATTTCATATGTAGGATAATTTTATGATATTCAATCATACTCATGTTTTATACACGAGTTTTATTCATTCAGTAAACTTCGCCTTCATGCATCTTAAATTTATTCTGAATCACTGAGTTTTTTTCATTGATCTTCATGGATATTTCATCCAATTGTAAACCCGTGACATCAGTGTTATTTTTCAATTTTCTACAAGCGCATGGATCTTTTCCTCAAGAGTATCTTCTAGTACCTCTTTATATTCAACTTATTTTATGTAATTTTATAATATTATTTCAACTTCTCAATTTTTTGATTCAAAGGATCCAACCAATTTAGATATATTTAAACATTCAAGAATTTTTCCTTACAAGGAAATTCCAATAGAATTAGATTCCCCTTATAGTTGGGTGATATTTTCCTTCATGCATTAAAATATTCTACAAAAAAATGATACTCTTTATTCAGGAATATCAAGAATACATTTTCTTAATCTCTCAAATGCAAATTCATTTGAGACTGATGATTGATCAGCATCACCACTTATTCTAGTGTCTTCATTTTAGGGACAACATTCCAAGGTGCTAATACATACCTCCTGGTTAGATGAAAATTTTTATTTATATGAGGTAGAAGTGTTTTCATATTCATTAATAAAAACCTAAGACACCTTCTCTTTACCTCTCAATCAAGATATATCTTCACTGTTTGAATGACATGGAGAACTAGATACTACCACTTCATTCGATAAAAAGGACTTCTTCAACTGTCTCTTATCTTTTTTTTCCTATCCATCATGGTTTGTGGATATATAATTCAGCTCAAATATAACTAGATATTCATAAAATAATCACATCATTATTGGTTTAGGAAAGAAACACAAATCCTCAATAGAGATTATATTTATTGTACGGTATCCAATATACATGAACCTTTCCTATAATACCACTTGAAAGACCCCAGATAACTCTGAGAGGTGAGGGTAGAATCAGGTTGTCAATTTTTTCTTTTAAGGTGACAGATATTATAACCACATTAGTAGGAACTATTTAAACATGTATGATGTATTCAATCAGAAATCAAACATTTAACCACAATGATACAACACATAAATTTTACTTGGTTCTCCACTAAGGGCTACTCTAAGTAGAATACACCGATAGTGCATCATTCATACCAAAATACACTAATTTTCAATAGTTTTGGAATAAAAGAGTTAAAAAACAATAATGTTGATATAGGCATAATTCCTTTACATGATTTTAGAGATTTCATATTGGGTCACTCAGAACACTTCTGTCGACTCCCCCTAGCTCACTACTTTGAGAGAAGTCTAACTCAGTTTATCAACATTCATTTTGCTTAAATATATTGGAATTTATGTCTTTGTCTCTATCTAGTATTAGAATTTACTTGCATCGAAGACCTAAATTGATGTAATTGGATGAATTTATCATATAACCCATATATTAAAAAATTTCTAGAATCACACATTATTACATGCAACCAACACCTTCTCTTGTGCATAGGATTTTTGATTGTCATGTTAGATAAATTTCATGAGGAACTTACTTTATATGCAACCATTATCTTTTTCACAACTACACCAAAAGATTCACATGGTCTTTATAGACTAATATAACACTTTGTGCACAACATTTAATTTCTATAACTCTTTCACACATAACTCAATCATACGGTATAGGAACCTGATATTCGTTGGAAAAGTTATCAATCTTGAGTGGTGGTAGCTAGAAATTTATATTCCTCAATGACCCTTCACAAATTATTCCAACTAATAATGAAAAAATCATTTGAACATCACATTGGGTGTGTAATTCTCTTCAACGCAACCTCATCATTCATGCACATTTCAATATTTCTCTCACTTTTAGCATGTTACATATTTTGAAGAGATTATCCCAAAACGTGCCTTGTGGGAAAATTTCCAAACCACCATCAATATTGAGTGAAACTACCTTTTTCAAAATTAAATTTTAACTATTATCTATTTTTTGACCCCAAAAAATTACAAACACTGGGAAATGGAACCCCCTTAAATATTGTTGTCTACTTGAACTATATGATCCATTTACCTTCCTAATCCACGATCTTCCATATAAGGATTGAAAACAAAAATAAACCATACTTCATTTCCCATAAATAACATCCCTAGTTCCAACATATATATTTATTATAAATAAAATAAGAATCATTTAAGAGACAACGAAATGTTTTCTAAAAAGCTATATTTTTTTTCTAAAAGATAGTTTAGCCATGAATTGCACACATACATCAAATTTAATTATAACCAATTTTATAAAATTTAATTTAAAAAATAAAATTTATTTTTAGAATCATTATATTAGGATTTTCTTAGCATGAATTTTTTGGATTTTTATGAAATGTTTCATTTTTTGATGAATAGTAAAAATATTGGATTTTAATTGAAAAATGAATTTTAAATTTAATTATTTATAAAGATAAATTATATTTTAATTGGTTTTTAAAGTAAAATTAGTAATATTATAAAATTATTAATCTAATTTAGTTCATTGGAATCATTTTAATATTTATTTAATATATAAAAACTTTGTAAACTCTTGAGCATTTTCCCATTGAAAACCCACTTTGTCGTCGCATTTACAAGATTAATTTAACATAAATTATTTAATTTATGTTATTTAAATTTTAAAAATATGGTTCCATATTTGGAATATGATTATTTTATATTAAATAATAATTTCAATTTATTTTTTGGTGAAAATAAAAAGTTAAAATAGTTAAAATTAATTTCTACTGTTAAAATGGGTTTACTGGGGGTGGGGGATTAAACAAAAAAGATAAGAGTTAAAAAGACATAAAAACCAATATAAAAAATATTTTTCAGAAATATTTATAAGAAATGTATAATTATCTATTATAATCCATTTTTTACCCTCGTGTAATGTGAAAAAAGTAGGTACATTTTTTCTCTTCAAAAAATTACTAGTGTTCCCTCACCTCAACTATAAAAGTACAGCCCCTCTCCTCTCATTTTCATACATTCCAACCATATTGATTTGGTTAAGACCATAACAAATACATAACATAATTAGATAATACAAACCTATATGCTTTATTTTAGCATGAAATCCAACCTAGGAAGGATTTTGGTTCAAACCTATAGAGGATAACCGAAGAAGAGGCATCGTTCTTCAATGAGAGTTCTATATTATTTCTTCCTCCACCTCATTAAATTTTTATAAAAACTTTATGATCTAATAACCTTAATATATTACATATAATTATATGTTTTTTTATAAGGTGTCTTACCTAAAATCATCTACACTTTCACCAAATCGGTTATGAATTAATTATTTGTGTGTACGACAAACTACTGCCTTGTGAACTGATGTTATTATTATTTCTTATACCACTAGTAATATATTCCTATGAAGATAGATATAAATTATTTGTAATATTTTTATACTATAATTATACCTATGGTGTAGTTATATTATATATACCAATTTATTTTCCATTTCGTAAGGGATATGATAATGTCGCACATGTGTTCGGCAGACTACCACCTCGCAAAGAGATGTGATTCATTTTTCACTAATGATTTACATGAAAGATAACAAATATTGGTTTAATTAATATATATGATACAAATTAAATATTTATTATATTCATAAAATATTTATCACAATGAAAAAAAATAATATATATCATTTTCTTTCTTACATAAAAATGTATAATGTCGTTCGTGTATGTGTGGACTACCGCCTTCGTGAACCGATGTGGCTATATTTTTGCCACCAAACAACATGGATGATACATATAATTATATTTAAATAAATAATATCTTATATGTGATATTATTACCATTATTTAAATTTAAAATATTTCTTACCTTCCTTCTATGATGATCATCGAATAATAGAAAATTTACTTATGGATACATATGGCCTACTATCTCCACGATTGTAACGTATTTCATTTTTCAAAACAAAAATTCATGATTGATTTCAAAAATAATAATCATTTTATAAATATGGTAAATATTTCATGGATATTATTCTCTATATTTTTTAATAATTACCACTTTTTCCATCATCATCTTACAAAAATCATTTTTGATACATGAGGAAAATATCATCAAATCATCCGATGTAAACTTAGTTGACTATGTAATCATATATAGCATGGTATTAATTGAAATAAATAGAATAATAAACTCAAAAATGGTTCTTAACAAAATAAATAATTAACATAAGTGTACTATTCTGGAAGATAAAGAATGTATATCATGAGTCAGACTCAATATAGGGGTTTATTATCTCACTTTTACTTTTGTAAGACATATTCCATATTCATAAATTATTTCCCCTATATGTTCTATATATTTTTATCATTTGATATGTTATATCATGAATCTATTTATCTTAAGGGTTTTTAATTTTTCATTTTATTTCAATTCTTTAATAGGGTTTATGATTCAGAAGTTACCAAAATGGAAAGAGTTTATTTTCATAATATCATATTTATTTAAGATTTTTTATGTTTACACCTCCCATTGGGAAATTATTTGATATTTCAATCATAAAATAAATACACCTTCTTATCCTATAGTTATTAATTATCTTTTTTCAAGTAATATTTCCATTTATATACACCTTAGTACTAAAAATAAATGAGAAATTTCTTTTATGAAAATTTGACATTGTTTCTCTCTTCAGTTAAAACAAAATTTTCAACCAAAAACATGTATTATAAAATTGTATTCAAGAATTATTTTAAAATTATTTAAATTATTCATTAAATATGATTTTACCCATTTTTTATTATTGAAATATATTTTTGAACGGAATATTCGTGTCATTTTTAAAACAATCCTCTTTTGTCTTTTACCAAAAACATGGAAGGAATATTTGTTTTAACATTTAAGGAACAAATAAAATTTTCCACCTTCATGACCACTCAATGATATAAATATTATTTTACATGTTTTCAAATTTTATTTTCAATGAAAAGTTTTTTCATATTTTTGTCAACTCTTTGCTTTAAAAGGTGATTTTCAAAGTGAAAAGGGTATTTTCCTCAAAATTGTTTTTAATGATATTTTCATTGTATTCATATTAGTAAAAAACAGAAAACCTATATTTTAATTATGATCTAATGAGGATATTTGGTATGGAAATAATATTTATTATTTTGGTGGAAGATTTATACTCAGTTTCACTAGGAATATAAAATTTTATTGTTATTCACCATTTTATTTTGGATGGTTTATGATTGTGTTTTTTAATGGGGTAAGTATTATCATTTTTTTTGATATTTTTTAATTTTAATTATTTTGTGATAATTTTTTTACCCTTTAATTTGAATTATTAATTGAAATTATTGAGTTTTGTGTGAGGCCTACTATTTCCCCTTGATGAATTGGTAGTTCTCATTAGACAAACAAGTTTGGGTTTTAGTAGAGGTCTTAAAATTTTAAAAAAAAAAGCTTAGACAAAGGAATTGATGATATTTATATATATTTAGATATGGAATCAATGGTACATTTTAGATGTCTATAATTATTAATTTCATTATTTTAAATTTGTTTATTTATATTACATTCTATTTTTGATTAGTTATAGTCTCCATAATTATATTTCAATATCATGTGATTATTCATATGAAATTACATGATCACTATTAATTCCTTCCATATTATACTCATGTTATTCATTAGATAGCATTTTTTCAGTTTTTTATCTTTAACAATTGATTATGCCTCGTCTATTCATAGCTTCTATAGAATACTTAACCTTACTGATCATCGAGCTCCCCCTTTTCATATGTTCTATTTTCCTTATGATACAAGGATGTGTTTCATGATTTATATGGAGGGATACATTAAGGGGAATAATGTATTTCTCAAAAAAAAATTCTTATTTTATGATTTCAATGTTAATAATAATTTTATTATGCATATAGTTTACCTAGAATACTAAAATATTTGGTCCTTAAGGATACGATTACATGTATATTATTCCAATTTAATATCGTAGATATTAGATCTAGATTACTGGGGTTTGGGTCTCTACAGCTGTTGAGTTTAATCAAAGGGGTATGTTATTTACTAATTCTTATTTATAGTAAATTGGCTGATCCAATGGATTATTCAATCTCATAGGGTATAATTTTAAGAACCTCATTTGTGTTTATGAAAAATTTCATAATTTATTTTTTATAATATTACCACTCTCGTTTCTTAAGATGTATAATTTCAGGTTTTAGTTTATTTAAAATATATTAACTTAATTTATCATTAAAAAAATATTAATAAGTTATATAAAAAAATAGTATTCTAGGGCTTGATTATTAGGATTTTAATTAATATTGAAGTGATTTAATTTTGTAGTATGTATCTTAAAAAATAGTTGTATTGGGATTCCATAGTATTAGTATTCAAGAGGAGAAATTTAGTTAAGTGAAAATGAATAAAAACACCACTAAATTGTATTTTTATTTAGAATAATATTGAAGGTTCTTTAGAACTCATAAGAGAATCATGAGTATAAGATATGAATATGATGGACCACAGGAATGAGAACCACAATAGAATTAAAACTGGTATAACAAAAAGAAAATAGTAATTATTTATTGATTATGGAAATAAAAATTTATTTGACAATATAAATGAGGATAAATATCTAGTTTCTTAAATGGTGATATGGTTGGTTAGATATATGAGTATAAAGGTGGAATTATATATATATTATATCAATAATGGGTTGTATTTCTAGACTAAAAAATATGATTATTGGTGAATAATGAAAAATATTAGTGTTAATACTTTTCTAGAATTAATATATATATCTGGTTCCAAATATATAAATATTACGTGAGAAAAATTCCCCACTATATATAAATTCAATAAATATGGTAATTCTATTATTTGTATTTAACCATGAATTTTCTTGGTTTTATGTGGGGAGATAATAATAACAGCGATCAAAGATTTAATTTTGAATCCATATAAGTAAATATTAATAATTAAGGGTATAAATAAAAGAACATTTAAATCACACGTTCAACATGTTTTCAATGGTTTTAATCATATTTCTCTAAAATCAATATAATTTTTGTTAGACAATGTTGATAAATGGGAGAATGATGTAAAAAAATTGGAATATTAATTTATTATCACATTTGTTTTGAAATATTCCATATGATATGATAAATTTTATATTATAAATTATGAAAATTAAGTATTTTGATTTCAATGTGGGGAAAACTATTATAAGAAAAAATAAAGTAAATAGTTCAGGGGAAAAATCATTAACTCCAAGATAATATATAAAAAATGTAAAAAACAACAAAATAATTATTACACAATAGATAAGATAAAAAAATTATAATATATTGCTTCGTTTAAATATTTTTTTTATAAATGATATCATTATTAAATAAATTTAAATGTTATATATGATTTTATGTTAAATGTCACTCAAAGGTCGTGCATAGAGCGTGGGCTCTATTAACCTCTAGCCTGGAACCTTGCAGATTCATGATTGGAAATTGAGATTCTCCTTGAATGATTTTAAAGATATGTATACTCAAGTATGGGTAAAAATCAATGGTCTGAACTAGGTATTATGGCACCCTAAGATCCTGTATGACATCGCTTCCATGATTGGCGTTCCGATTAGAATGGATTATGCAATTGAAAAGGATATCTTTGGTCATTATGTGCGGGTTCAGGTTGAGATTGACCTAAGTTCTACATTGATTGATCAAGTGGTTTTATATATATCTAATGATGAAATTTTCTTATGAATTGAATATGAAAAAATTCCACCATTCTGTAAAGTTTGTCAAATTATTGGACATTCAGATTTTCAATGTAGGAGAGATGTGCTATGATCTAACTGCCAAATTAAGGGACATGATGTGCCGCACTGTCGACAGTAGCAGAAGTAACACATTTTTCAAAATGCTACTGATGAGGCTTTGGTGGTTAATTTCTATACTGGTAAGATAAAGGTTTTACAACCTACTGACAAGGGCTGAAGGATTGATGTTGAGGATCCTTTACCAAGGGTTGATTCCACTCCACATGTGGATGTAACAAGCTAGGATGATAATGCTGAAGGAAGTAATCAAAATTAGGGATGCATATCTTTTAAGGATGCTCTGGTCAGAGGAATGGATGGTGAAATAAATGGATATGACTCAGAAGATAGTCAATCAGAAACGAAACACTCAGCACAAGAGGCTATGACTTATAAGGTTAGGCATGAGTTTCATGCCCTTAAATTGAGGAAAGGTAAGTCACTGATTGTTGCTGCAACTTTGGAGATGTGTAAGACCAAATGTCAAGCTATAAATGGTGATAGTAGTAGAGCACAAGGAAATAATGAGGTGGTTTTGGAACCCTCTCCACTATAGGTATCATGTGTTCGCATTGATTCACTGGTGAATAAAGGTACTTTGGTTACCAGTAGTAAAGAAGAGGGTGCGCATAGCACTGACATGCAGGATTTTGAGAGGAATAGAAACTCTTTGCATAAGGATGGTATGAAGCCCATGTAGGATATCACTGCGACTCATAAGAAGGTAATAAGTAATGTGAATGTTTCAAATTCATTTGAGTTTCTTTCTACCAATTTTGGTGATGTTGAATCAACCCCCACTGTGACTACTTCTAATGTTTCGGATGCACCTTCAGATGATAAAGGTGGCAAATGGATGTATGAAAAGTCTGGAAGGAGGGGTCGCCACTCTTGCAGAAGAGGTGGGCGCCTTCTTTACTACAGCATGAGTACCCGCTCTAAAACAGGTTAAATTTTACTACTGTTTTCCTTTTATTTTCTTGTTGCCTTGTTCCTCTCCTGGACTTCTTTTTCAATTCAATGAAGAGGCATCGTCATCTCAACATTATAAAAAACTGTTAAATGTAATTTATTACATTATATAATTCACTACCATTAATAATATTAATTAATGTTTTTATTGGATAAAATATTCATAATAATTTAATTAAATTAATCTTATGAAGATCAAATTATTTTTACAATATATAAAATTATATTTTTGTAATTAGATTATATAATAGAGAAAATTATTTCAAAAATATAAATATTTAATCGTAGTTGGTTTTATTTTTTATATGTTACATATATTTCAATCTTGTAGTTTTTTGTTTATTTTTTAAATTTTATTTTTATTTTATTGTACTGGTAAATGTCAACTAGTTGTAATGATGAGCTTAATTATACCTTGTAAGACTTCTAAATGGATAAGGTAGTATGGTTAATTAAGAAAGGTATTATATTTTTGGTAAAATTGAACCATAAGACTAGATAGAAATATATATATATATACTAAAATGGAATAAAAAGGCCAATCAAATTAGGTATATAAGATCATATTTTTCAGTAGTATTATGGGGATGGATAGATTAAATGATATTATTATTATAATATTATATATATCATAATAAGAAAATATATATGAAATAAAGTTTAGGTAATTTGTTATATTAATATTTTTATTAAATTATAATATTATTATATAATATTATTATTTTTAATACAATTTTTTATAAAACATTTAATGTTATTGGATAATCCTCTACCAATATAAACTATAATAGAATGCTTTTTATAATTTATACAGGTATCCCCTTGTCACTTATATTAATAACAGGAAGTTAAATATTTTTTATTCCCCATTTAACTTTCCAATTATAATAATGGAAATATTATTTTATTTTTTAATGTATTCTATTTAATAACGGAATAGGTATAATAAAATAATCCTTTATAATAATCCATTCACAACTATATAATGATGTGAAAAATACTCCATCATCATGATTCCCCACTCATATATGATTTTAGTTCAATATAGGGATATGTATCACATTCTTCAGTATGAATAAACTCTTAATTTAGATTTTTACCTTTATCAAAATTTCCTAAAATATCTAAAGGTTCATCATCAATAACATATTCCTTAATGAAATTATTAGAAATTTAATTAGTCAATAAATAATTCATTAATGTAGAATGAAAGGATGCTAACAACTTTTAAACACAAAACTCCATGGGACTATAAAAACTCATAAGAAAAACATTATTGATTATTTTAGATATTTTTTTATCTAATATTCTATTATATATCATTAAATTATCCATACACTATATATTAAAAAGGATATATTCCCCAAATTACTTTACGAAAAACTAATTTTCATTATCTTGCCTCAACTCTTTCCACTTTATTTAGGTCTTCCTCTTTTGTTTTTCAATTTTGTATATCTGCCATTACATTTAGTGTTTAGTGTAGAACCATATAATCATTTCAACTCCATTATTTAATAATTATCACTAGAAAATGGATCTCATAAATTATAAAACTTAGAATTTCCACTTCTATATTCTCTACTAATTGTTTTCATAGTTAATTTCAAAATTTTAATTGGTGAATATAGTAAAATAAGATAATTTTATTCATCGTAAAATGATATAGTTATGGATATTAGATTTCTTATGGTTTTATTAATTTCATTGATATATCCATCAATATTAATTCTATTGTTAATAATACTGTAAAATATAAAAATAATTATATATACCATATTAGTGTGAATGTATTTTAACTCAAATATTTCAGTGCCTATATCATATTTGTTTTTTATGTCACCACCAGAATAGAATTTATAACATACCCAATTCACACTACTCAATTTTTTGTTTAATTTATATAATTTCTAGGTTCATTATATAATAATAATATTCCCTCATATTCATTTAAAAATAATAAATGTATACCAATCAAAATTGTTTATCTTCCCGATACTTTATTTTTTCTACTCCATTTTACATAAGAAATAAAACTAAGATTTTTGAAAATAGACTCAAATATAATTATTTATAAATGTGGAATATAAAAATTTAATTAGAGTGATATTAATTTAATATAAATCTGTTTGATTGGAAAAAATAATATCACAAAATATTTACATAGTTTCAGGAAATCCAAACTACCATGGAGTGATACATTTTTTATCATAAGGGAATACATTTTATAGATGAGTGTGGAAAAGATACTAGGTAAAAAAATTAAATATCCTAAATCATAATAATATGTTGGGACATATTTCTATAATTTATATATTCACACATTTCCTTATAATGATAAAAAACTCGTGTTTTTAAATTTGATCAACAATGTTATCCATGTGCATCTATCAGAGGAATAAATATCCATATTCCAAACATTCATGAAATGATAACTAATTTATGGAAATTTAAGGAGAAGATATATGTAACCAATGTAGTATATCACACATAGGTTTGAAAAAATAAAGTCATAAAATCTGACCTCGACATACCATAAAATATGATATATATGTTGACATAATTAAAAATATTTAATTATAACATTTAAGAATAATTAGATCAAAATTTAGAAGAAAACCATTTTTTGGGAATTATAGAGGTTAAATTAGACTCTTTCCTTATTAAAAAACTAACAACAAATCAAAAAGATTTCATGAAATAAATAATGAGTTTTTGAGGGATAAATAATAATTATCCATGGTAGAGTATGATAGTAATACACTAAATAATATAATATAATTTATCATAAATCATCCATATTGGGACCCCTCATGGGATTGATATGAATATGAGAGTGACCCATTAGGCCTACCTCTAATAGGCCTTAGGATGGTGACTAGAACTAAGAGAATAAAACATGGATTTGGGGAGAATATCCCATATAAAAATAAAGGAATAAAGAAAAATCACCAATCAACACCCAAAAATTTCAATTTCATAATATAAAATCCAAAAACAAAAATGTTACTTATATTAAGACATAAAATATCATCATAATAGACTTGGAAGAAGGGATTTGAAATAAAAATAAATCTATCAAATCCATCCATGCTTCCCAAAGAAAAACTAAAGTCCATATCTATTTACCCTGTAAATAATAGAACATTATTATGGGTTGAGCACTGGGTATGTGACAAAGCATCCATGATCGACCTTACGCATCAAATGATATAGATTCCCATAAGTCCTCATGCATTCCTACAATTGTTCAAGAAGATTCAAAAAAGGTGAGAAGGTATGAAATATATAGTAGTGAGACTATACCCTTGGTTAAATTACCATAAAAGAACAAATAATAGAAAAAATATATATCATATGGACCATAGTATGTAATATAAATAACAAAAATAGGGGAATTTTTTAATAAAATTGAAAGTGACATACAATCATCATGACTAAAAAGAATTCTAAAATAGAAAAAAAATCGATCACCCACTAGAGAGATTACATATTCATGTATTAATTAAGCATAAAAAATAAAAATAATAAATACCAACATCAATACATACCATATACCCAGTCTCCAACTATCTATCTAATCCCACCTAGTCATCAACTACACAATAACTATATTGATCGATCCTAAAACACCTTAGTATCATCTCTAAGAATTGGGAAACCTATGATCCAACAAAAATTTATAACTAAGGGTATATACGCACACTGATGTGCATGTATGTAGTTTGAGAAAAAAATCTTGGTAGGTAAGTCCCAATATTGGAATTATAATTCATTGTCATAAAAAGTTTATACAACATATGATATGTATAGTATTGTCAAAATATAATAACAGCTAGCATAAAATGATAAAAATATAGTATCATTAAAAATAGTAGAAAATAAAGGGAGTTAAAAAAATAGCTAACCCTATGATCTATTCAAACATGTGATGTAAATTTTTCTCTTCTCTGGCATGAACCATAGGAATTATACCACAAGACTCGCCTATAAATATAACATTAGGTAAAATTTCTAGATCTACACATGAGCTCCAATACTTCTAAAAACAAAAAAAACACGAGTTCTGAACCATAGAGAAAAAAATAGGCATCCACAACAACAAAAATATCTATCAGGATCTAGGAATAAAAATATAATTATTTGAACTAGGGACATGTACTCTACTATCATTAAGAGATCCTATGCCCAGATTGACTATCCTAGAAAACTAACTGGATCCATAAAATAGAATTGGGGTATGAAATAACCTATAACATGGGCCCATCAAAATATCCCTGACCATGGACACCCAATCACAAGGTGAGGTTGTACATCTATTAGCATTATGAGGGGATATAATCCAATAGATTTTCTATTAGCTCCCTATTCCCATTTAAGAAACAACCAGTTGATGAAGGAGAGAACCAAATCGATCATAGTTCCAAATCCTGATCTTTAATATCCAAAAGGTATCCTCATAAATCCAATCCATATAAAATACATACTTGAACATTCGTAGTAAATCGATAAAAAATAAAGGGTCAAAGCACATAGAATCCAATCATCTAAATAAAAATCATCCAAATAACTGAAATACCAGTATTAACTAACACTTGACCAATAAATTTTGGGGATCTCATGGTCCCCTAAAAAACTAAAACATCTAATGTATGGTTAAAACTATATTATTATGTGTTATAAGTGGAATCATGACTCCACTAATGCTAATAAAAAACTTACCACTCATTAGTTTAATAAAAAATTAATGAGGCGCCATACTCTCTCTGATCAAAAACATCCCAAAATGAAGGCCACACTAGACACAACGATCCTCAACCAATGACCTGACACCAAACCCACTCCAAGATTACCACCCTCAAACAATCCCATCCTAAAATATGAGACATGATAGCCAATGATGGTGTTCTCCATCACATCTAACGATCATGAAAAGTATGAAACGAGAAATATCTACAAGTATCCCATGATGGCCAGGCACTAATCATTAATTGAAAACCTCCCCACAAGGGTATCCAAGGGGCTTTGAGGACCCAATTCCTAAAATTGAATAATGGAAAACTTCTATGATTGACAAAATATATTTTCATATTGTCCCAAACATGGATTTTATTTATCTAAACTTCAATTGGAATCATCATACCACCCATAGGGGAAACCTTGAGGGTCCCTTAGATCCATCTCAAACTCTACTCAATAACACCATGCATTTCCCGTAACCCCGTAGTTTCATTACAACCCAAATTTTATAAATGGGAAAATCCTAGAGCTACCACTCACAACCCCAATCTCAAAATTCAAAAGAAAAACTCCTAATATCTATGAGAAATCCGAACTGGCCTATCCAATATATATATCTTTCCTAGATTTTGTGAAGATCTAAAGTGTCTGAAAAACGAACTTCCTTGGAAAACTATAAGGAGAAGTTATCATCCTTCTCCCCACCCACTCATGGTCTAATCCTATACCTAGAACCTATAGGGTTATAAATTTAAATCCATTAGGATAACCCCTATTCATATATCTTATAACTCAAATAATCTTCATTGTGACATATAGGAATCTATAAACCTCACCATCACATCCCACCTTAGAGGGGACACTAAAAAGGGAATATGACTAGTACCCCTCATGGTTCAAAGAAGAGGATGTCATCTAGGACCCCTCACCTTCATCACTATTATTCACTATAATATAACATACAATGTGGGATTTCAAAATACTAGACAAGGAAAAAGGATCCCTAGAACATGTCCCCTCTCTGAGGAATTTTAAAACCAATCCTTTCCCAAACGAAAAATAAAAAACATAAAGGGATACTCAATATTCAAATAAAAACATTTATATTTAATTAAATAATTATAAAAAGGAAAAAACACAAAAATAAAACCAATAGAATACCTCATATGGTATCCAATGATGAATCAAGCCTAAAACCTTACTCCACTAACAACTAGAAAACCAAAATCATTTCAAAAATGAAATTAATTTAGGTAAAAAAATTTAAATTAATTAAGAAATTTAATTAAAAATAAGAATAAGTATTTATAACTCACTAAGGGGATTCCACCTTCAAAACACATGACCAACCACCCATACAAGGACCATAAAACACCCTCGACACTAAGACAAGAAAAATTCTAAACAATTTATACCAGATTAAAATTAAATTCCTTTCCATTTAACTACAATTCAATGAAAAATACACCATCCAATGGATATCAACATTAAATATGAGTGAAGAAATGGATAGACTATCTTGGGACGTCCTCCTACCAAGACATGTGAAAGGATAATTATTATAGGTAGATTCCACCATGTTCTAGTGGAAATTCCATTGAAACCCTTGAATGTAACACAAAAAATAGATAACAGTAAGAATAATAAAGGAATAAGAGGAGGTAACCAACTTAAAAATTCCAAAGAAAACATTAAAAACTACCCTAAATAAATGGTATATGGTAAAGAGTATAATGGGGGTGTATTCCCTCCTAGACCATGCACACATAAGGAAGAACTAGGGGAGTGAAATGTCTAAAATCACAATGGGGAATTTAGAGACCCCAAACTTGACATACATGGACATTACATTACTTTTAAGGAATACTTAATACATAACAAAAATAGACACCAAAGGATCGTAATAGTATAGTGTATTTGGAAACTCAGAACATAACCTTCTAATCATAGTGAAAGATCTGCAACATCTCCCATAAAGATCTTCCCTTTTTTTCTTACCTAAAACCTTTCTTTATATCCTGGGGAAAAGAAAACATATAAATGGTGAGCTCAAATGCTTAGTATGGGTAAGCATGGAGAAAATAAAACAAACCATATACATTTGAATATAAAAACCTGAACATAATGTTTAAACATCAAAATCTTGAGTAATGACATAAAACATGGCAGTACATAAGGAATAGATCATAATGGAACATCAATCATGATAATATAGCTTGAAAATAAAACTTTTAATTGTGGAAAAACATTAAGCACATGATATGATTTCCATAGTAGATAAGGCATTGATGCCAAGACCATCTTAGTGGACAAATTCCCTTACTGAACTGATTTCACTCCTCGTTCCAGTCCTGTATCACTGAACCAGATTAACTTGCCATTATAGCCATGTCTATCTCATGAGATACAAATAATTACCCAATTAATTAGAGGTATCCATAGGTCCCACCCATCTCATAATGAAATCATTCTTACTTGTACCACAAAATAAGAATAAATCATTCATCATAACCCAAAAAATAAAATGGGTTTCATAAACGTCATCCCATCATAAAATAATCGATATAAAACAAATGAATATCATTTAATCATAAGAAATTTGAAACCATGTAAATCATAGATACATTATACACATATGAAATTATTTCATCTTATATGTAAAATAGTTTTGGAAAAACACTTGAAATGAATTCTTGAGGAAAAATATCCTTTCTTCTTCAAAATCATTTTATTTTCACAAAATGACATGAAATTTTAAAAGAAAGGATTTCGGTGAAAATAATCATAAAATATTGTACAGTAATATCCATGGAAATAAGACATTATGAAACCATAAGAATCCTTTCATGCCGTATAAGTTAAAAAAACATTATCCTCGTACTTTTGTCGAAAAAGTCAAAAAGTACCTCGTATGGTAAACAAAAGAGAGATTCCTTCCATACGATGTGGTAAAATTAAAAAAGGGTAAAAATGTATTTAAAAATACATGGAAGAAAATTAAAAATTTTATGAAAACATTTTGAGAACATATGGACAGGGATAATAAACATAACCCCAGTAAATACTTATGAGTAAACAATCTCGGATAAGAATGAGATTGGAATAATTATCCCTTACCTTAGGTCTGATATTCTTTGTACGTATTTGAACCTCCTGTATAATGATTTAAATAATGTCATTGACTTATTACATAATCATATTCATTGTTATGATATCATATATGGTTCACTTATGACTTTATATTACCCATTCTTTTGTAAATTCCATGTTAAAGCAGCGTTTTGGGTAAAATCGTTTTATTTATCGTATGTGTTTGGAATTATTGTTCTTGATATTATTATTACTTATATTATGTTTTAATTACTTCATAAATATAAGTAATGATTTATATACCATATATATTCACTATATATATATATAATATATAGATAAATTAAATGAAATACACCGTTCATGGAGAGGGTAAGTCGTACGTATGCATGAATGTTGTTTTCCTTTCCTTATTGACTTCAATTGAAGTAATTAGATGACATATATATATATATACATAAATAAAGTAGATTTATCATGTCATATATTTCATTATTATTCATTATATATACTTTATAATCATTCTTGAATGGTTAACATGGAGAATGAATCTCATCGCGTCGTGGAGAGCGTAATTCGTACCTACGCACGAGCGATGATATAGTTCCCATAATTATTAAATTGAATTGTATTGGATGATATAATATCTAAGAATCAGTATGATGTTGTAATATCTATATATAGTTATTCTTTACACCATTATACACATCCATGTAAGGTGGTGGTGGAAAAATAGATTACACCACGGCGTGGAGACGGTATTCTGTATGTACGCACATGCGGTGATTTAATTTTCCGTAGTATTGATAAGAGGTGAAATGGGTTTGTTTAATATTTATAATAAAATATCAGTATATTAGTGATACTTATGTTATTAATTTATAATGAAACAACTAAAGAATAAGAAGTTGAAGAAGAAAGAAACTTGAAAGAATCAGTAGAAGAGATTTACTCTTCTTCGATGCACCTCTTTTAAAATTACTCTTAAGTTACTAGATTTGTTATTTTTAGGAGACTATAACCTATATAAGGTTTCAAGGGAAGTTTATAATGAAAATGGTAAGGGGTTTTCTGAGCTTGAAAGCTCAAAATTGTGTAAAAAGAAGATGGAGGAGGTGCCCTTTTATAAGGGAGGAGAGGGGCAACTTAGGGAAAAGTTAAAATATTATTTTATAATAAAGTCATATTCAGTTTATTATAGCACTAAATATATTCATTTCAAATCTAAAGTGGGGATGGGTCGAAATCCTCTCAACCATTAGGTTTTAGACAAGTTTAGGTTACTATTTTAACCTTATCATTTAGATTTAACTCTATGTTAAATAATATAACTTTTACCATGTCTTCTTGTTTTCTTACACTATATGGTTAATAAACTTACTATAACAAGCCAAACGAACCCCAAGTGGATCATTATTAGTATATATAACCTTATTTAAGTATTTTTGCAGAACCTCAGATTTTTAGGAATATAATAACAATTAATAATATAATATTTGTTTTAAAAACTATTTTATGTCAAATTTGAAACTATTTGGTAATTGATTTTTTTGAAAATCATAACAGCATTATTAGTACGAAAAAAGTTAATTAAATCAATACGAAAATGTCATATTAACCTATAAAATTAGTGTAATTCATAAAAAGTCTCAAATTACGTTTATTTGGGTATTTATAATATCAGTTATTTTAATATTTCATTATTTAGGTAATTACTTCATCCCCATTGTGTCGTAAATAAATTAAATTATTTAATTTATAAAAATTATAAATAAAATACCATTAGGTAGGAAATCTTTTTAGCTTTCTAATTAATATTTATAGTCGAATTTATCATATTTATTACCCTATATTAAAAATGTTTTAGTTATTAAACTTTGATTTTAACTATTTTAACTCTTTTTTAAATAAAATAATAATAAATGTTCTAATCTAATACAAGTGGACCTAAAGGGTAATATTTTATTCCTAATATTCTTTTTGGTCGAATTACAATTATCCAATAGAATTAGGACATGTGTTAGGGTAATAATTGTTGGTCGGAGTGGACACTCAAGAGGGGGGTGAATTGAGTTCCAATTAAAATTTATGTTAAAAATATTTCTCTTAAAATACCCCTATTTAAAAACAAAGTTAAACTGTAGTGAATTAATACAGAGTGTAAATGATCAATTAGTTTCTCAAAGATTTATTAGGTCACAGTTAATTTAATCTGATGATTAAATTGACTTTGGAAACTAATTGTCTGGTTTACAATAAGTATAAACACTTGCTAATTTAACTATCAAAGTAACTTTAAAACAAATTATATTTCAA
The DNA here is from genome assembly GCA_963277665.1 of Viscum album. NCBI lineage: Eukaryota > Viridiplantae > Streptophyta > Magnoliopsida > Santalales > Viscaceae > Viscum > Viscum album. Next base: position 2,054,157,500 of record OY728145.1, read on the forward strand.
AGTAGTTAGCAGCGGAATATGAAATATATAGTATACTTATGACTTAAACCAAAATTCACAGTAGATGTAACCAAGAGGTTCAGTCTCAAGCCGAGACTTAGTCCTCTTAACCATTTATATAAATTGATCCACACCCTAGATTGGGGTAAACAACTGTTCAGAAACTGTTCAGGTTCAATGACCTCTACTGTAGTTCTATGTGGGAAAACAAACAACAACTCATAGTTGTACAGGTCTTAATTGACCTATAAAACTATCTACAGTGGGATACAAGGAAGTTAATAGTGTTTGAATGAGGATTTTATAATCCTCCATCTTATCTCAGGAGACATTGTGTGTGTAAAATAAACAGGGTACCCACACTGCTCAAAATGTAAATGAAAGAATCACTAAAGAAAGTGTGAATGAGTTTAGAAAATCTTTAGTGATTGAAAGTGTATCTTTGGACTCTTTTTATTGGTCATAAAAGCTTCTGAGTCCTTCTATGGTTTTTGTTCTGAAAAACAGATTGTTGTTTTCTTCCTTGGTTCCAGGTTCAGCTTATCAGCCTGAGTACATGAAGTGTTTGTTCTAGTTCTTCACTCAAGATGCAGCTTGTGTTCTCCTCTAGAGACGAATTTCTTCGTGTATGTCTAGTGCTCTTGGAGTATGGATGTATCCTTGTGTGAATGCACCACGTTTGAATGATGTTGATCCCTTTTACTTTTTTCACCCTATGTGTGCCTTCTTAGCTCCTTGATTCTCTCTCTTTTATTCTATCTTCATGTTCACTTCTGTTTAGCTATGTCTTTATGTTCCCTTTTGTAGCATTTAGCACTGGAAAATGGGAAAGATTACCTTTTGCATGGGTACTAGGTAAGGTTCCCTAACATGGCAACAGAAATCATTAAATAACATTAACTGTATTAAAAACATCAAATGTAACTGTTAGCTTAATAAATAAATATTATTGAGAGTATAGAGTTTGACTGGTTGGAAAATAATTAGTAGCCTTTTGTTGGTAGATGTGTTCAGTGAAGTTTGTGTAACAATTACCTTCCATCGGTAGCTCTTTGCATCGGAATCTCTTGGTATCGGTAACTCTTGGTATCAGTAACTCCTTACTCTATTGGTGACTTTTGGTATCAATAGATCTATATACGAGTGACTTCATTCTATCGGTAGCTTTATTCTGTATCGGTAACTCTGTATATCGGTCCCTCTTGGTCTATCGGTAGATCTGGTCTATCGGTAGCTCTGATCTATCGGTAGCTCTTGCTTAGTTCCAGTGATTATGTGTATCATTAGACTTATGCACATCGGTAGCTCCATTCTGTACTATCAGAAAACTTATTCTATTGATAACTATCTGCATCGGTGACCTTGTTCTATGCTTACCAGTAGATTTCTAATTATAGGTAGCTCTGTACATATCAGTTTCTCTATGTATCAGTGACTCTGTCTATCGGTAGACTAAAGTCTATCAGTAGACTAAAGTATATTGGTAGACTAAGTACCGGTTGCTCTGTATCAGTACCTATATACAGATCAGTGACTAACACTTATCTGTTCTATGCAAAACATATCTGATTAGGTTACAGTTACTTCAGAACTCATACATACATGGATAAACATTGATTAACATATCTCAATGATTATTTTAATATTATTATCAGATATAATGTCATATATTGAGCGAATTAGAATATAGATAAACATTAATTGGGGTTATCAAATTATGTGAAAGTATAGTTGGGATTATCAAAATAGGTGAGGTCAACAATCTCCCCGTTTCTGATAATCACAACTTATGATATTATAGTTTAAAAACAATGAGTAATTGTATCATAGGATATATCATTAAAGGAAATTATCTTAGAGAAAATAGTATTTTAAAGATTATAATGTATCATAGGTATAATTAAATGCAATGATATAAAAGTGGAAAAGCCTAGTAGCTCTTCTTTAGATAAAATTGATACCCCTTTGAGATTATTTCCTTTGAGAATATTTCTCCCTCTTTGATACTGTGTTAGATAATATTTATCCCCCTTTATTATAATCAAAAAGTGGAGAACAATAAAAATAAGAGGAACAAAATGAGAAAGAAAAGAAAGCCAAATGTATTATATATTGCAAAAAGGTACATAGACAGAAAACAAAATACAAGGGATTTCTATCAAACATCTTAGCCACTTGTTCAATCCACATCCTCAATGTGTGATTTTCTCTTTGGATCAGAAGAGGATTCAGACTGTGTGGATGCTTTTGAAGGTTTAGTAATTCCAGAGATGATCACAGGAGGCTGAGCCACAGAAATTGTGCATGTCCTGTACTGAGGAGTTCTTTGAGTGATCATAGGTGTAAGGTTTCAAATGGCTTGGGCTGGAGTCATCTGAACAGGAGAAGTAGTATAGGCAGAGGTAGGTAAAGCAGGAGGTACAATCACTGGCCTAGCATCGACAAGCAGGAAAGGCAGCAAAAGATTTCTGAAATCCATAATTATTCCTCCTCCTCTTTATATAGCAGATATGAAATCATCCTTGTTCTCCATGAATTTGTCCAAGGCTGCAGTCAATTACCTTAGTTTTCTGACTTTCTCTCTGAAGTCTTGATTGACAGGAGGTAACTTCAGGTTTTCCAATAGAAGTCTGAAATGATTGTTGAGTTGATGCTTTGTGTAAATTTTTTGGAAATAGGAGTCCACATTTTCTTTTACTTCTTTCTGAGAGGCAGAATCTTCTCTCATATAGTATTGGACTATCTTCATTATTTCTCTAGCTGAATCTCTAGTAGACATCACAAATTTTCTCAGGTCAGATGAGTCCACAGATCCACTAATTGAGAATCTTTTCTCTAGTTGAACCAAGATCCTCCTTCATCACATCTCGAATCTGATCCACATCCACTGAGGGTTTAGAAACAACAAAACCAATAGAGAAAGATACAGTTTCCTTGAAGTTTTTGGTCAACACACTAATAATATTTTGGACTTGGGAATCCTGGGTTTTAACATGATCTTTCATGGAGGTTTGAAAACCTTCAAACACTGAAACCATCTGACTTACAAACTATTGACATAGGCTAAGTCCTTGTCTGCTTGAGATTTTAAACTCATGTAAGAGTCTAAAGAGATAACTAATTTCTTTAGAGCTTAAACATCTGCTTCCAGTATAGAAACTTGAGTCTGGTAGTCTGTAACTTCTTCCACTATTTCTACCACAAATGTTGACAAATTACAACTGAGAGAGAGTTCAAAAGATTTTTCCAAATTAATCATCTCTTCAACAAAGCAGTGCTTCAACTCAGCAACAGAAGCACTAAAGGACTCTTTCAGATCATCCATTAAAGATTCAAGATCAGCACTGGTGATCATATCAGCAGGAGAAATTACAATAGGTGCTCTTTCAGTTGCTATACTGGCTACGGAGTCAGTCATAATCGATTGGATTGGTTACACGAGTGAAGCTTCCATATTCTTTGTCTCTTCCAAAAAATTGTCCTTAAGATTTTTTTTCAAAATATCCAGGTCATGCATTCTGACCACATCTTCATGTAACAACTCAGTCTCAACATCATAAATAATCTTTGGTCTATTAACAGATGCCCCATTATCAGAATCAGGATAGTCTAATCCACAAACCACAAAACCTGGGTCTTCTGCCTAGTCCTCAATCTCAACAGCCACTGACACACTTCAAAACTTGGTATAATGCTCCCCCTCAATGGGTGCATTCCCAAGTACATCAACATAAATCTCTTTAGATATTTCTTCCTAAGGAGAATCTTTTACTATCAATTCTTTCTCTTCAATAGCTGGAGGGTCCTCTGAATTAGGTATAGCTTCTTCCATTTCTCCTACTACATCCTCAGTAGGCACAACTGAGCTTCAAATTAATGGACTCAGAATTAAACAAACAGAATCAGAGGCTTGAAATTCATTCTCCTTTTCTTATTTATGTTCAGGGGCTGGCTGGTCTTCCTTATCAGCAGGTGTCTCTTTTTCTACTAGAGTTTCCTTTCTCGAAGATACAATTTCAGCAACTAGACTTGGAGGAAAGTCCAGATCTCTTCCATTATACATAGAGGTTTCTTCTTCTTCAGTCTCAACACTGCACTCAGGTTCTTCTTCATCAGGTCCTAGACCTGGAACCCTAACATCCTTAGGTCTTGAAGGATGTTCCACAGGATTAAATTTATCATATACCTTCTGGTCATCATTAACCCACTCTCCTCTCCATGGGTTCCAATTTATGTTCATGTATTTGCAAACAGTGGTTGTGATACAAAAATTATTCCTTACTACAACTGTCTCATCTTAAGACTCAGCTACCCCTTTCACTTTGATCATCACTGAGATCAACTTATCAAGGAATAGGTCATTAGTCTTTGATTTTGGCCTTGTCATGTCTTCCATTTGAATCATCAACAATCTGCACAGATTTACTTTTAAAAAATTTCTCAAGAGACGCAGGAGATAGATATCTTGATATCTTAAATTCGTAACATCTCCTCTCCTTAGAATTAAGACATGCTGAACAAATTTGAACAAAAATCTGTTCTCTCCATCCATTTCAGTAGCCATAACTTGTCTTTGATTTCCATCACCGGTGAGCTCCAACAAGGCAGTCTCATAATTGAATATATCACTTGTAGGTGGCATAGATTTCGAGACATATCTAGATACACCTTCATGCAGAACCTTCAAGCATTCCTCCCACTCAACAGATGAAAAAGACCTCTCCTTTCCATTCACAAAATTAGTCACGCGGTTTTCATTTTCAGATTTATCAAAGCTTACAAAATCATAAAATTATTTCACTATATTTGGATAGTAGGGGACATTATTGTTCAAAAATAAATCTACCCACTTTTGATCTTCTAGCACTTCGAGCACTAACGACTTTCTAGGCAGCAACCATTCTACGCACATCTCTTTTTCAATCACAATATCTCTATTCTACAAATGAGGATTCACTGGTTGCCTACCCGACCTAGTTCTACCAACACTACCACTTTCTTCTGGCTCGGACTTCTACTTCCTTGCTTTCATCTCATCAGTTTCATCTCTAATGGTGGTAATTTTGGTTTTTTCCATCACTGTTTCAAGGGATTTAGGGTTCTCGAGAGATTCAGGACCTATGGTTTGAGGGTAAGGTTTGAGGCTCGGTGGATTGAGAAGTAACTAGGAATTAGTTTTTATAATTTAGGAATCATAAAATAAATAATTAAAATGAAATAATGTAAAAACGATTTAGATTCTGGTGGCAGACAGAAGTTTAAAACAACACACTCATCGGTAGGGTCTATCAGTGAGAATTCCTATCAGTGAGGTTACATCGGTGATGTAACATCAGTGAGGTTACATCGGTGAGGTTACATCAGTGAGGTTAAATCGGTGAGGTATTATCGGTGAGGTTACATCGGTGAGGTATTCAAATCGGTGAGGTACCTACCAATCAAGGTTAATCATTCCTAGCTCATGTCTAATGTAACTTAACCTATCCGAACTTAAAGTTTTGGTGAAAATGTCAGTTAATTGGCGTTCAGTTGCTATAAATTCAAGATTAATATCACCCTTTTGGTAATGATCTCTCAAGAAATGGTGCCTTACATCAATTTGTTTGGTCCTAGAGTGATATACAGGATTCTTCGAAATGTGTATTACACAAGTGTTTTCATAGTTGATAGAAACATGCTTAAAATCATATCCATAGTCCAAAAGAGTGTGTTTCATCCACAGAATTTGGGCACAGAAACTACCAGCAGCTATATATTCTACTTTAGTAGTGAACAAAGCTATAGAATTCTGCTTCTTACTACACCAAGATACTAAAGAGTTTCCCAATAAATGACATGTTCCATATATGCTTTTTCTATCCAACTTGGAACAAGAAAAGTTATCATCTGAATAACCCATTAACTCAAAGGATTGTCCTTTTGGGTAAAATGAACATAAGTTTACAGTGTGTTTAAGATACTTAAAAATTCTTTTAACAACAAGCAAATGAGATTCTCTTAGAATAGCTTGAAATCTTGCACACATACATACACTAAACATAATATTTGGTTGACTAGCAGTAAGGTAAAGTATGCTTCCAATCATACCTCTATAATTGGTTTGATCCACTGGTTTCCCAGTTTCATCTGCATCCAATTTATAGACTGTAATCATAGGAGTATCAGTTTCCTTAATACTATCCAAACCAAAGAGTTTTAAAATATCCTTTGTATATTTACTTTGATTCAAAATAATACCATTTTCATTTTGAAAAACTTGAAATCAAAGAAAATATTGGATTTCTCCCATTAAACTCTTTTAAAATTCATTTTGCGTACTATATGAAAAATTAGTACATAAAGAATGTTTAGAAGATCCAAAAATAATATCACCAATATAGATTTGTACTATTAAAACATTTTAGAAATTCTTTTAATAAAAAGAGTTGGATCAGCAATCCCTTTAGTAAAACTTTTTGAATTAAGAAAATTACTAAGTCTATCATACCATGCTCTAGGAGCTTGTTTTAAACCAAATAAAGCTTTATAAAGTTTAAAAACTTGATTAGGAAAATGAGGATAAGTAAATACAGGTGTTTGTTCAACAAAAACATCTTCAAATATAAAACAATTTAGAAAATAACTTTTGACATACATTTGATATAACTTGAAATTCAGATGAGTATCATAGGCAAGTAAGATCCTAATGGATTCTATTCTGGCTACAGGTGCAAAGGTTTCCTCATAGTCTATAAATTCCTCTTGACTATATCCTTGTGTAACTAGCCAAGCTTTGTTTCTAATTATATTTCCATATTTATCATCTTTTTTTCTAAAAACCCATTTAGTGTGTATTGTCAAAGTGTCCTTGGGTCTGTCAACTAATTCCCTGACTTTGTTTCTTTCGAATTGATTTAACTCTTCTTGCATAGCCATTACCCAAAATTTATCATTGATTGCATCATTGACATTTTTAGGTTCTGGTTGTTAAAGAAAAGCTTGATGTTCAACCTAGTTTCTTAGAGAAGATCTAGTCTGTGTCCCTCTATCAAAATTACCAACAACAGCATCTAAAGGATGATTATTTAGAATCCTATTTTATCTAGAAAAGGTAGGACTAGAAATTTCACGTTCATCTATAGGTTCAGGTTCAGCAGAATAAAATTATGGAATATGTCCAGAACTGGATATTTTTATAGCAGGTTCTTTATTTTTATCATTAAGGTCCAGAAGAGTCAAATCTTCTTCAAGATTTTCGAGAGAGGTTTTAGGCTCATGTGGATCAGTTTCATCAAACTTGTTGTGAACAGATTCTTTCACACATTATGTTCTTTTATTAAAGACTCTATAGGCTTTTCTAGTTAAATAATAACTAATAAAAATTCCTTCATCACTCTTAGAAGCAAACTTTTCCAGATTTTCCTTTGTATTGAGAATAAAAACTTTGCAGCCAAAGACTATAAAGTAACTAACTTTGGGTTTCCTATTATTCTATTGTTCATATGGGGTCTTCTTGAGAACAAGTCTAATCAAGACACTATTAATAATATAACAAGCTATATTCATAGCTTCGGCCCAAAAATAAATAGGCAGGTCATACTCATTAAGCATAGTTCTTGTAATTTCTTGAAGGGTTCTATTTCTTCTTTCTACAACACCATTCTGCTGAGGTGTCCTAGGAGAAGAAAAGTTGTGACTATAGCCATTATGTGAGAAATAAGATTCAAACTCTTGATTTTAAAACTCACGACCATGATGACTTCTCAGGGTTTTAATCTTAAGTCCACTAAGGTTTTGTACAGACTTGGAGTATTTAACAATGTAAGAACAAGCTTCACTTTTGTGAGATAAGAAGTATGCCCAAGTATATATAGCAAAGTAATCTACTAGGACATATACATAGTGCTTCTCATTTAAACTAGAAACTATAGAGGGTCCAAACAAGTCCATGTGAACCAACTCGAGAGGTTGAGAAGTTGAAACTTCTCTCTTTGATTTAAAAGAAACTTTATGTTGCTTTCCCTTTTGATAGGGATTAAAAAATTTGTCATTTGGGAATTCAAGTTTGTGTAGGTATCTAACTAAGTTCTTACTAGTCAATTTTATAAGTGAATAAATGTTACAATGTCCTAATCTTCTGTGCCATTTCCAAGACTCTTTATGAAAACCATTTAAACAATTAACATTTTTCTTATCTAAAGAATTCAGATCAATAGCATAAACATTTTCATTTATCAAAGCAAAAAATACTTAAACATTTTAATAGGTAAAAACATTACAAGAATCATTTTTAAAATTCACATTAAATCCATCATCACATAATTGAGAAATACTTAACAGGTTATACTTAAATCCATCAATAAATAAAACTTTAGAAATTAAAACCGAATCAGTGTTACCAATCTGGCCTTGGCCGATGATTTTTCCTTTAGAATTATCACCAAAGGTGAAATGACCTCCATCAAATTTTATTAGACTCTTGAAGCATGAATAATCTCCAGACATGTTCCTTAAACATCCACTTTCCAAGTACCATAACTTCTTCTGAGAAATCTTCAAGCAAGTTTCCTACAAAATAGGTTTATATGGAAAATGACTTTGGTACCTAGAAATTCTTGGGTCTAAAAAGGTTAACAATCAAAGATTTAGGTACCCAAATTTGTCTTATGGGTCTCATATAATTTACAGAATTAATATATTTTGAAATATAAACTTTATTTGATCTATAACCATATAATTAACTAGTTTAAGCATACAAATTTCTAGAACTGGAACAAGCAGAATTTTGTCCAGATTTAGCAATAAATCGAGTTTTAGTGAACTATCTTTTTCCAGGTTGGTATCCCAAAACAGTAGTGTATTTTGGGGAAACTTTCTTTCCTAACATTTGAGTTAGAGTATCCTTTCCATTTTTGAATTTTTCAAATTCCTTTCTAAGTTGCTCATTAGAAATTTTTAGTTCTATATTTTCCTTTAACAGTTGATAATTCTTTTCCTTTTCTACATCAAGGGTAGATTTAACAGTAGCAGTGAGAGCATATTGTTTTTTAAGTGACTTATATTTTTCCTTAAGTTCATTACATGTTTATTCCAGCATGTTACAATATTCAAAAAATCCATCCTTAGACATGTCTTCAGAATCAGAATTACATTCTTCATCATCTCCAGAATAATAGGAATTTAAAACAGAAGTATATAAGGTTACCTCCAATGTGTTGGTCATGAAACACATGTTGGCACGATTCTTTTCATAATCAGAAACTTCTGATTCACTTGTGTTGTCTTCTGAAGCACTCAAAATAACTTTCATAACTTTCTTTTACTTCATGTCCTTATAATCATTTTTCTTTTGAATTTTAATTTTGGATAGTCATCCTTGATTTGTCCTTTCCTTTTTCATTCATAGTAGACTATATCATCTTCTTTATTAGATTTATTTCACTCCTTCTTCCAGTGACCCTTGTTGTCATATATTCCTTTGTAATTTGATTTTCTAAAGAATTTATTTTTCCTGTAGAACTTCATAAATCTCTTGGCTATTTGAGCCATTTCAGCATCATTGTCTGAATCTGAATCTTCACTAGTTGAAATTTCAGTAGGTACATGTATTTTCTCCATGTCTTTGCTCTTAGAAGCAGTAGACATTAATGCTACGGATTTTATTTTAGGTTCATTATCTTCCTCCTTATTCACCTTGAGTTCTTCCTCATACATCATTAATTTACCAATATGCTCTTTAATAGGGAGAGCACCAATGTCACATGATTTTCTAATGGAAAGATATGTGACCCTCCATCGGTCTGGTAGACATCTCAAGATTCTCATAATTTTTTCCTTTGCAAGAACATCCTTTCCCAGAGAGCTCATAGTATTGACAATCTCATTGAACCTGAGATACATGTCAGAAATAGGTTCATCAGTCTTCATTTTAAAATTATCATATTTAATAGTCTATGTATTTAATATCATTTCATTAACATTGGTTGTTACTTCATGAGAAACACTAAATGTATCCCATATTTCATAGGTAGTTTTACAAGAAGATATTCTATTGAACTCTTCATCTCCTAAAGCACAATACAGAGCATTCATAGCTTTAAAATTATTATTGTAAGCAGTATTTGTAGTTTCATTCAAAGTAGTTCTATCAGTTTCTAGAATTTTATATTGTGACTCTATAGTAGTCCAAATATCAAAACCCATACTTTCTAAATGAATTTTCATATCAAGTTTCCACTGGGCATAGTTGGTACCATTGAATAAAGGTGGTCGGTTAGTAGCAGCACCTTCTGGTCTAATATCCATAACTAGATTTTAGATAATATATTAAAGAAATAAATTTTAGAACTAACATAAATTTAAGATCTTTTAAGATGCAACTAAAATCACATTTGAAAAACAGAATGTTTTGAAAACATTGAAAAACAAAAACAACCACTGATACCAAATGTTTGTCGGAGTGGACACTCAAGAGGGGGGTTAATTAAGTTCCAATTAAAATTTCTGTTTAAAATATTTCTCTTAAAATCCCTCTATTTAAAAACAAATTTATACTGTATTGAATTTATACAGAGTGTAAATGTTCATTTAGTTTCTCAAAGATTGATTAGGTCTCAGTAAATTTAATCTGAAGATTAAATTGACTTTTGATACTAACTGGCTTTAAATAAGTATAAACACTTGTTAATTTAACTATCAAAGTAACATTAAAACAAATTATATTTCAAAGTAGTTAGCAGTGGAATATGGAATATATAGTATACTTATGACTTAAACCAAAATGTACAATAGATGTAACCAAGAGGTTCAGTCTGAAGCTGAGACTTAGTCCTCCCGACAATTTATATAAATTGATCCACTCACTGGATCGGTGTAAACAACGATTCAGAAACTGTTTAGGTTCAAAGAAATCTACCACAGTTCTACGTGGGAAAACAAACAACAGCTCACAGCTGTCCAGGTCTTACTAGACCTCTACCACTATCCACAGTGGGATACAAGGAAGTTAATAGTGTTTGAATGAGGATTTTAGAATCCTCCAGCTTAGCTTAAGAGGCAGTGTGTGTAAAATAAACAGGGCACACACACTACTCAAAATGTAGATGAAATAATCACTAAAGAAAGTGTGAATGAGTTTAGAAAAGATTTTGTTATTGGAAGTGTAGCTCTGGACTCTTTTGATTGGTCGGAAAAGATTCTGAGTCCTTCTCTGGTTTTTGTTCTGAAAAACAGTGTGTCATTTTCTTCCTTGGTTCCAGGTTCAGCTTATCAGCAAGAGTACATGAAGTTTTTGTTGTAGTTCTTCACTCAAGATGCATCTTGTGTTCTCCTCTATAGAAGAATTTCTTCATGTATGTCCAGTGCTCTTGGAGTATGGATGTAGCCTTGTGTGAATGCACCACGTTTGAATGATGTTGAACCCTTTTTCTTTTTTCAACCTGTGTGTGCCTTCTTAGTCCCTTGATTCTCTCTCTTTTATTCTATCTTTGTGTTCAATTCTGTCTAGCTAGTTCTTTATGTTCCCTTTTGTAGCTTTCAGCACCGGCAAATGGGAAAGATTACCTTTTTCATGGGTACTAGGTACGGTTCCCTGACATGGTAACAAAAATCATTAAATAACATTAACTGCATTAAAAACATCAAATGTAACTGGTAGCTTAATAAATAAATATTATTGAGAGTATAGAGTTTTACTAGTTGGTCAATCATTAGTAGCCTCCTGTTGGTAGACGTGTTCGGTGGATTTTGTGTAACAGTGACCTTCCATCGGTAGCTCTTTACATCGGTAGCTCTTGGTATCGGTAACTCTTGGTATCGGTAACTCCTTACTCTATTGGTAACTTTTTGTATCGGTATATCTATATACCGGTGACTTCATTCTATCAGTATCTTCATTCTGTATCAGTTACTCTTTATATTGGTTGTTCTTGGTCTATCGGTAGATCTGGTCTATCGGTAGTTGTGGTCTATCGGTATCTCTTTCTTAGTTCTAGTGATTATGTGTATCAGTAGACCTATGCACATCGGTAGCTCCATTCTATACTATCGGAAAACTTGTTCTATTAATAGCTATCTACATCGGTGACCTTATTCTATGTTTACCGGTAGATTTGTACATATCGGTAGCTTTGTACATATCAGTAGCTCTGCGTATCGGTGACTCTATCTATCGGTAGACTAACGTCTTTCGATAGACTAAGTACCGATAGCTTTGTATTAGTAGCTATATGCAGATCAGTGACTAACAGTTATCTGTTTTATGCAAAACATATCTGATTGGGTTAGAATTACTTCATAACTCATACAAACATGGATAAACATTGATTAACATATCTCAAGGATTATTTTAATATTATTATCAGATGGAATGTCATTGATTGAGCGAATTAGAATATAGATAAACATTAATTGGGATTATAAAATTATGTGAAATCATAGTTGGGATTATCAAAATAGGTGAGGTCAACAATAATAATATCATTTATACCCTTAATTACCCTATTTACTTTTGACCATGGTAAATAAAAGTAAAAAGTCACTATTCACCAAAAATTATTTTTATCTTATTGAACCACATTTTACTCCTTGATATTAACTATGTCTCTCAGATTTTCGTAATTCCACTCAGAGAAGCGGAAAAATTATGTTTTATGTCAATTTTCAAATTCTCCTAGGAGGTGGGTTAAAGACGGTGAAAAGTTCAATAAAAAATTTTATATATCTAAAATTATTATAAAATGAATCTAATTAATTACATTGAACTTATATAGGTATTATGTATCAATTTTGACCAAAAATAAATTTAAATAAAATAAATAATTATTTAAATAAAAAGTCGGTTTTTAAATATTAACCTAGTGTTTTCACTATTCATCAAAAATTGAAAGTTTTCATAAAAATACCAAAAATTCACCTGAGGATAATTTTGATATTCTGAATCCAAAAATGATATCCATTTTGAAAGATAAAATTTATAAAATTTAAAAAATTGGGTATTACTATTCATAATGGCTAGTTTATATAATATTTTACTAACATATTGTTGTTTAGTGGAACTCAGTATTGAATACAACACACGCTGTCGTCGAAGGTCACGATTGTGTGTAATGAAAGCCAAGTCAGGGTTGTGTGTAGTACAAGATTCATTTTTTGTTTCGTATAATAGAGTCCAACCATATTTCATTTTTACATTGAATATATATATATATACACTCAAAGTTGCGTAAAATAACTTCTATCAAACGAACTTGAAATTGAGTGTAACATGATCCAAGATTAGTGTTGTGTATACTGTAAGCCAATATGGTGTTGCATATAGTGCAAGATAATACTTGTGTATCATACAATAGAAGATATTAAATAAATTAAAAAGTAGACTTCTCATAAAATCTCAGGGTGTTACATTCTACCCCCCTTAAAATGAATTTTGCCTTCGAAATTCATCGGGGTTATAAATCATTTACTACTTGAAAGTTTCTTTAATATAAACCCACATAGTAAAAAGGAATACTAAAGATTAATTTTAAAAACTAATATATGAAACGTAACAATTAGATAAATTAACTTATACCTGGGTTTCCACATAGGAGAACATAGGTGAAAATATGGATATGGAAGAGAAATATAACTGTCAAGTTTTGATGGAGAGTGGTAGAGGACATGGCTATGAAAAAGTCAACAATCACAAAGCAATAAATTTGTGATGATCTAAGGTACCATCTGATTCATCAGATATGAGGTCAATAAGAAAAACATTTTTGGTTTTCAATATCATTTCCCAAATGTTGAATAATTTTTGAATTAAAAGAAATACTTACTTGATTTTGGTACAATCTTACCGTTGCTCATGCCTTGAACAATTTCCACTTCACTTCTTAAAGAAATGAAGTTGAATTTGTATTTTTAATAGTGTTAGCAGATCATTCGATAAAATTATAGGTCATTCCATCTGTCTCAAACATAAGGTTTGAAAAAGTTATATACATAAGTCCATCTATAGTGAGATTAATCGTATATGGTTCCAAAAAAAGGACTTATACATCATCTATCATACCACTTAATAAAATAAAACTAGTTTTGACTAACCAGGGACTTCCTGTAGGGAAGAGGTAGGCAATAAAGCCCTGTCACACTTCGGTTGTGGGTTCGTTTCACACAACCTTGTCCGACGTGACGGGTTGTTGCCCATCCTATGGGTTGTCCTTTTTCTAAAACTATACTATTATAACATTACAAAAAAATATCAAAAAGTTCTATCCTTAAACAATACTATTTGATTTCTGACATAATCAATTCCAGTCTTTAGACTTATCCAAAATATATCTGTCCAATCTCATAGTATAAAGAAAATGATTACTAGAAATGTCATTAACCAAGCATGTGAATACCATCATTTATCCCCCATATATCATAAGATATATCTTGTTGATCTCATTCCAAACATGTGAATACCTAATGTTGTATTCTATTACAACATGAATTACCATATAACCATAGTGAAAACATGAATTCTGTCAAAAGGTAACTCTTTCAACATACCAAAATCCAAAAATTTCAATATACTCAAACCATGATATCACTTGGTCCTTATATCAGTCATGAGCTCATTAATATTATTTTCTCCTTATCCCTTCATTATGAGCTTATCATCTACTTTCCAAAAATATTTGAATCACTTTTCATGGTTATCGGTACCATATAATTATTGAAAACCAATACATAGATATTCAAAAATTCCACAATACTATAAATGAGATTCCATGACACTATTTTGAAATCCCATTACATAAACACTTAATCATTACACAACATCATTATCATACTCAATATCACAAATAGTGATCACATGTGACTTCCCTTTATCCTTTTCCTTAAGAGGTTGCTCATGTTGATCATCATTAACCCTTGGATTAGGGCGTTGATTAGCATAATGCCCCATTTCCTTGCACTATAAGCATTGAAGTGTTGGTGGTGTGTTCTCTATAGTCTTTTCTTTATTCACATCATTAGAAACCATTTTTCCATTACTTCAACACTTAGTTGCTTGATGACCTTCTTTTCCACACTTAAAACATTTTATAGTCCCTTTAATAAAATATCCACCATGTTTATTTCCACACTTTGAGCATAAAGAAACATCCATCTTCTTTTCACCATTATTCTGAGATTTCTTTCTGAACTCCATCTTTCATTTCTTGTCAAAATCATTAGATGAATACGTAATACCAACTTCCATTTCTACCTTGATAGCACAATGCACAATTTCTTCATAGCTACTGAAGTCTCTTATAGCTAATGCCTTTCGAAGACTTGGTTTTAAGCCACTAAAGAATCGATCAACATTACTTTCAGGTTGGATGATAAAGCCAGATGCATACCTTGAAAGCCTTGTAAAATTCACTTCTTATATACCAACAGATTCATCATCCTTTTTCTTAAGATCATGGAAATCCTTTTCAATATTTGTTCGAAGAATTTGATGTAAGTACTTATTGAAAAATATGTTCTTGAACTCATCCCATTCCATGGATTCAATTTCATCTCGGGGCCTCGTATTCTTAATTAGAGTCCACCATTGATCTGCTTCACCTTCTAAATGGTAAATAGCCAGAATAACTTTTTCATGTTTTGAACAGTGAAGTATGTAAAATATATTTTCAATGGTACTAATCCATTGTTCAGCAACAAGTGGATCAGAATAGCCATTGAAAGATGGTGGACGTTGCCTCATGAATGACTCAATAGAATATTATTCCCTTCACTGCTCATTTGGAAGTCCAGAATGATTCATAGCTTGTGTAAGTATAGAAATAAGATTTTTTACTCCATCTCCCATAACATTGGTTTGTTCAGGAGTCCAATCATTACATTTTCCATTACATTGATCAACACGGTTCCTTCAGGTTCTAGCTATTGTCTAATACCAAAAAAGAATACTGTGAGAGGAAAAAATCATGCTAGAAAAAACAACATAATAAAGGGGGAGTACCTTAAATATATAACATATTAGGGTTAATTCTAAGATTGTTACCATAATTCTAGGACAATAACCTATACTTATACTTAACCTTACGGACATCCCTAGACATACCTTAGGAATATCTCCAGGGATCTCACTAAAGTTTTCGCATCCTAGTTTCCAAAGGTTAACTAAACCTTTCCTCTAATACCAACTGTAGAGAGTCCAAATTTGAAATACATGTACATTACATTACTTTTGCAGAATACTTAATACATAACAAAAATAGACACCAAAGGATCGTAATTGTTTAGTGTCTTTAGAAACTCCGAACATAATCTTCTAATCATGGTGAAATATCTTAAACATCTCCCATAAAGATCTTCCCTTTTTTTCTTACCTAAAACCTTTATTTATATCCTGGGGAAATAAAACATATAAAGGGTGAGCTCAAATTCTTAGTATGGGTAAGCTTGGATAAAATAAAACAAACCATATACATTTGAACATAAAAACATGAATATAATGTTTCAACATCAAAATCTTGAGCAATGACATAAAACATGGCAGTACGTAAGACATAGATCATAATGGAACATCAATCATGATAATATTTCTTGGAAATAAAACTTGTAATTGTGGAAAAAAATTAAGCACATGATATGATTTCCATAGTAGCCAAGACATTGCTGCCAAGACCATCTTAGTGGAAAAAGTCCCTTACTGAACTGAGTTCACTCCTCGTTCTAGTCCTGTATCACTGAACCGGATTAACATTCCATTCCAGCCATGTCTATCTCTTGAGATATAAATCTTTACCCAATTCATTGAAGGGTGATATAGGTCCCACCCATCTCATAATGAAATCATTCTTACTTCTACCACAAAATAAACATAAATCATTCATCATAACCCAAAGAATAAAATGGGTTTCATAAACGTCATCCCATCACAACATAATCTATATAAAACAAATTAATATCATTTCATAATAAGAAAATTGAAACAATGTAAATCATAGAGACATTATACACATATGAAATAATTTCTTCTTAGATGTAAAATAGTTTTGACAAAACACTTGAAATGAGTTTTTGAGGAAAATATCCTTTCTTTTTCAAAATCATTTTTTTCACAAAATGACATGCAATTTAAAAATAAATGATTTTTTTGAAAATAATCATGAAATATTGTACATGAATCTTCAGGAAAATAAAGCGTTATGAAACCGTAGGAATCCATTCATGTTGTATAAGTTGAAAAAACATTCTCCTCTTACTTTTGTCGGAAAAGTCTAAATGTACCTCGTATGGTAAACAAAAGAAATATTCCTTCCATACGATGTGGTAAAAGTAAAAATGGGTAAAAATGACTTTAAACATACATGGAAAAAAATTTAACATTTTATGAAAACATTTTGATAACATATGGACATGGATAATAAACATAACCCCAGTAAATACTTACGAATAAACAATCTCAGATAAGAATGAGATTGGAATAATTATCCCTTACCTTTGATCCAATATGCTTTGTACCTATCCGAACATCCTGTATAATGATTTAAATAATGTCATTGACTTATTAAAGAATCATATTTATTGTTATGATATCATATATGGTTCACTTATGACTTTATATTACCCATTATTTTGTAAATTCCATGTTAAAGCAGCATTTTGGGTAAAATCGTTTTATTTATCATACATGTTTGGAATTGTTGTTCTTGATATTATTATTACTTATATATTGTTTTAATTACATCCAAAATGTAAATCATGATTTATATATCATATATATTTAGTATATATATATATAATAGATAGATAAATGAAATAAAATACACCGTTCATGGAGATAGTAGGTTGTACGTATGCATGAACGATGTTTTCCTTTCCTTATTGACTTCAATTGAAGTAATTAGATGATATATATATATAAATAACTCCAGTAGAATTATCATGTAATATATTTTATTATTATTCATTATATACTCTTTATAATCATTCTTGAATGGTTAACATGGAGAATGGATCTCATCGCATCATGGAGACGGTAATCCGTACGTACGCACGAGCGATGATATCGTTCCCATAATTATTGAATTAAATTGGATTGGATGATATAATATATCAGAATCATTATTATGTTATAAAAACTATATATAGTTATTATTTACACCATTATACCCATCCAAGTAAGGTGGTGGTGGAAAAACATATTACACCGAGACGTGGAGATGATATTCCGGAAGTACGCATGCGTGTTGATTTCGTTTTTTGTAGGATGGATAGAAGGTGAAATGGGTTTGTTTCATATTTATAATAACATATCAGTATATTATTGATACTTATGTTATTACTTTATAATGAAACAACTAAATAAGAATAAGTTTAAGAAGAAAGAAACTTGAAAGAATCTGTAGAAGAGATTACCTCTTATTCAACGCACCTCTTTTATGATTCCTCTTAGGGCACTAGATTTGGTCTTTTGAGGAGACCAGAACCTCTATAATGTTTCTAGGATAGTTGATAAGGGAAATGGGCAGGGTTTGGCTGATCTTGAAAGCTCAAATTTGTGTAAAGAGAAGAGGGAGGAGGTGCCCTTTTACAAGGGAGGAGAGGGGCACCTTAGGAAAAACTTAAAATATTATTTTATAATAGCTCCAAATTGATTTATTTCAAAGCTAAAGTGGGTATGGGTCGAAATACTATCAAAAAATAGGTTTTATACAGGTTTACGTTACTATTTTAACCGTATAATTTAGATTTAACTCTATGTTAAATAATTTAACTTTTACCGTGTGTTCTTGTTTTCTTACACTATATGGTTAATAAACTTACTATAACAAGCCAAAAGAACCCCAAGTGGATCATTATTAATCTATATAACCTTATATAAGTCATTTTTCCAAACCTTAGATTTTTTAGGAATATAATAACAATTAATAAAATAATATTTTTTTAAAACTATTTTATGTCAATTTTGACACTATTTGGTAATTGATTTTTATGAAACTCATAACAGCATGATTAGTTCGAAAAAGTTAATTAAATAAATAAAAACATGTCATATGGACCTATAAAATTATTTTAATTTATAAAAAGTCTCAAATTACATTTATTTGGGTATTTATAATATCAATTATTTTAATATTTAATTATTTAGTTATTTACTGCATCACCATTGTGTCATAAATAAATTAAATTATATAATGTCTAAAAATAATAAATTAAATACCATTAGGTAAAAAGTATTTTTATCTTTATAATTAATATTTATAGTCGAATTTATCTTATGTGTAACCCTATATTAAAAATTTTATAGTTATTAAACTTCGATTTTAACTATTTTAAATCTTTTTAAATAAAATAATAATAAATGTATTAATCTAATCCAAGTGGACCTAAAGGGTAATATTTTATTCCTATGATTCTTTTTTGGTCGAATTACACTTATCCAATAGAATTAGGACATGTTTTAGGGTAATAATAATATCATTTTTACCCTTAATTACCCTATTTACTTTTAACCGTGGTAAATAAAAGTAAAAAAGTTACTATTCACCAAAAATTATTTTTATCTTATTGAACCACATTTTAATTGTTGATATTAACCATGTCTCTTGGATTTTCGAAATTCCACTCACAATAGCGGTAAAATAATGTTTTATGTAAATTTTCAAATTCTCCTAGGAGGTGGGTAAAAGACGGTGAAAAGTTCAATAAAAAAATTTATATATCTAAAATTATAATAAAATGACTCCAATAAATTACATTAAACTTATATAGGTATTATGTATCGATTTTGACCTAAACTAAATTTAAATAAATTAAATAATTATTTAAATAAATTGTCTATTTTTAAATAGGAACCCAGTGTTTTCACTATTCATAAAAATTGAAAGTTTTCAGAAAAATACCCAAAATTCACCCTAGGCTAGTTTTGATATTCCAAATAGAAAAATGAAGTCCATTTTGATAGATAAAATTTATAAAATTTCAAAAAGTGGGTATTAATATTCCTAACGGCTAGTTTATATAATATTTTAATAACATATCATTGTTTAGTGAAACTCGGTATTGCGTACAACACATGTTATCATGGAAGGGCACGATTGTGTGTAATGAAAGCCAAGTCAACGTTTTTTGTAGTGAAAGATTCATTTATTGTTGCGTATAATAGAATCCAACCATATTTCATTTGTACATTGAATATATATATATATATACTCTCAATATTTCTTAAAATAACTTATATCAAACGAACTTGAAATTGTGTGTAAAACGATCCAAGAATAGTGTTGTGTATACAGAAAGCTAATATGGTGTTGCATATAGCGCAAGATATTCTTGGTGTAGCATACAACAAAAGATATAAAATAAATTAAAAATAATACTTCACATAAAATCTAAGGGTGTTACAGGGAATTTTTTCCATATCCAACATTTTCAAAAAAATGGAAATCCACACAATTGTTTATATGGTGCATCATCCATGTGACATCCACTGACATAGGAAACACACCTCACATGGTTTGTACTCATGGTTTACTAACCATGTGAAAATAGTGAAAATGGCTATAAAAACCCTCTACAACAGCTCACTTAGTTTGTCAGTAACTATAAAAAAACAATATACCATGGTCCTAAGAAAAGAAAATCGCAGACGGTTTCATCTAAAACGTTTCTGGTTTCCTATAAACCCTACTCAATCCATAGATATGAAACATGTTTTTAAAAAAAATATTCAAAACACTCTTAGCATCAATTATTTTCACA
Source organism: Viscum album (assembly GCA_963277665.1). NCBI lineage: Eukaryota > Viridiplantae > Streptophyta > Magnoliopsida > Santalales > Viscaceae > Viscum > Viscum album. The sequence continues at coordinate 2,054,178,218 of OY728145.1, forward strand.
TTTATCAAAAAATTATTTACACCAAACTGTACTCCATACCAAAAATAGATTGAAAAATCTACTCTCGCCTAGAGTTCCTAAATAGAACTCAAGATCCTAAAAAATTCCAGTCTACAAAAATTTCCCAAAAACATCTAAATGAAGGATCCAACCAATGAAATTAGAATATGAATCCAAATTCTATGAAAGACCCTCAACTAAAATAAAATTCAAATTTCATTTGAATTTTAAAACTCATATTTACATAGAGTAATAAAATATCACCAACATAAATGCTTCTAACCATGGAGAAGCCTTGATGATCACCCAAATGAAAAGCTCAACTGGAATGGCTCATATATTCATCCTAAATTAGCTATGTTTTGACTCCAAATGTCGAAAAAGATTTTGCTGAGAAGCATTAACGACTAAAACTAGACACAGTATACCTTATATAAAGATCCACGGTTTTCACCACTTAATATCTAAAATTAATTTATAATTATATTTTTAATCTGATTTCTTACCCACCACATCTAAACCAGTGAAAAACACCAGCTAAACCCCTCAATCTAAATCCTCCCAGGACTCTAGGACTCAATTGAAATGACACCACCAACCCTTCCCAATTTTAGGTTTGTTCCAACACCGAACCAAGTCCATTGAAACATCCTGAATACATTTAAGGCCACCTCTACATTCAAGTTTGGTATTTACCCTGGAAATAAAGATATCAGGATCCAACCAAAAACTAGCTTTGATTCCACAATAGCTAACTCATGACTGGGAGGATGCTCCCCACCATAACAGTACCCATATCACTTCCCTATAATAGAACAACAAGTTCCATTGATCACACTCTATCTTCTACTAAAAAGATGACTAGATATGGACAAAATACATAGACCTTAGTGCTGAAATGAAAACAACTACATTCCATTATTTGATAATAATGAATGATATCCACCAATGCCTAATAGTAGGTTAACCACTATAATTATTCCCCTACTCTCCTCTTTAAGTGATAAAATCAATAGGACCCCCATGAAAACTCTGTTCATGTTTCTTGTGACTAGAACAAAACTAGCTTGAATGTCCCTTCACACACTATATATCATAGGCTCTCATAAACACAATGGTCACATGTTTCAAAGAAACACAACCACAAACTAGAATCATACTCACATGAGCCATGACCTTCCCAACCTTGGAAAACATGCTTAAAACCAGTAACCATTTTCCTCACATAGTTCATTCCAAACAAGTTTCATATTACCACAAGAACACCAATCACCCAAGAATAATTATAAACCAATGTATTTGTCTATTATCGTACTATTCCCCTCGAAGTGAAACTAGAAATGAGTAGGGATAGGCATGAAACAAAATATGTCCACCCAAAATAACCTAAAACCATGAGCTCTAATTATTCTCTATCACAAATATACTATAACTCAACCTTGATCTTAAAACATATCAGGAAGACCTATTTTCATCGAGAAACAACCAAGGATTCAAATTCTATAAACAACCTATTATTTTTTCAATGGATCACTCAATGACCTGACTTCATTTAAATATATAGAGAAGGCCATATTGAAATATCCACATGACTTCTTCTCATAAGAAAAAATTCACATGGTTTATTTGAGTATAAGAAAACAAATGTTTTATATTGAACACCACAATATAGATAATTGTAGAAACATTAAAAAAAATAACCTCCATATTTAGTAAAATTACATAGGAATAAAATCTTCTCATTGGAATCATACATGCCACGAATGATTCATGGACATTGAAATCATCCTAATGAGATATGAGTTAAAAACTAATGAATACATAAATCCACATACACAAGTGTATCACAAAAGGTGAAATCATACAAGAATAAAACTAAAACAAAAAAAATAGAAATTATGTAACCATGATAAGATATAGGTTCTATTGGAAACGATTTTCATGATATACAAGAATTAGGTCTAACATAAGCACTAACACATCCATAAATAAAATGTCTACCAATGTACCAAACTAGGAAAAATATTTCCACTGATACCATTTCTAAATAATCAAAGTAGGTAAACCAAACACATCACCCAATATGAATCTATACAAAAGGATTAAGAAATTCCCAGCACTATAGATACTACTGATTACTAATGTGATTATAAATCATATATTTGGAGCCTATATCGAAGGTTAAAGTACAAAAAAAGAAGAAATAACAACAAACATTGAAAACATAAACAACTGAGTATATGATATTAATAAGTTAAATATAAGCATGTTTTAATAAAATGGAATGTGTTATATAATCATACAAAAAATAATAATGATAACATAGAAAAAAACTGATATCACAACAATATGATCATATATATATGTAGTAATAATGAAAATAAATTGAAAATACTATACTACTAACCACAATATAGAAATAATATTCGGTAACCAACTATATAGCTACTCTTTCTAGATCATCAACTATACATGAGTGATACCCCCAAATACTACAAAACTAGACCTCAACTATAATCCACATGAAACCTATGAACCAATATGAATGTTCAAAGAGTCTTCACACACACATTGATAAATATATAGGGGAGATAAATAAATCTCCATAGGACACCCTAATAGAGAACCTATATTCTATTATCATATGTGTATGTACCACATGGTAATCACATCCTTATAGAAAACTAGGAACTATTAGATTAAAATCATAAACATACTAGTAAAATAACCAACTGTAGTAAATAATTGGAATTTAACAAAATAAAATAGCCAACCTTGGGATCTATTCTACCACCCTAGGTAAATATATGCCTTTCTAGCCCATGCGATATGAATTATAGTATGTTTCTCACCCAAACATGTGAAACTAAGAATGTCCTCCACCTCTTCATAGAAAATCCATGACTCAAAAAATCAAACATGTGAAAATTACATACCAAATTGTGTAGCCATAGGAATATATGAATATAAACATCTATAATTTCCTCTAGGACTCTATTGTCATGATATAAACCAATGACATGAACTATAATATTAATGATATAACATGTACATAGCATGATAGTCCAACAAAACCAACCATCTCCATGAAATAATATTTGGAAAAGGAATAGCCCGTATCCCGGGATCATCAAAACAAAGAATATGGAAAGCACTTAATCCCTATTTAGGGTAGTACATATGCTAGCCTAGGGAGAGGCTTCACACCTATAAATCATCCATTTCATCCACATGAATATTTAATAAACAACTATAATACTACATATAGAACAATATCAATCTATGGGCCAACACCCAATCCAACATATCCCAATGGTAAACTCATAAATTGAATCCTAAGAATAAACTACCTCAACAATCTATGAAAAAGGGAAATAAAATTAAGGTTGAGACTACTCTAGAACACATAACCCAAATAGATGAATCACAAGCATCGATCAAATCTTATCCAATAATGATCAGCAATCCAATGGTCTTAGGAAAAATCAAAATATCCACTATAGGATAAAAATGAAATAATTTAAGGTTAAAAGGGGACACTCGATGTCACTAATAAAGATCAAAAAACAACTTCTCACTAGGCCAACCAAATAAATGTGAACCCTATGGTCCCATGGATCACATCTATCTCAATACACAGGACACAATCAATTTAAGAATTTTCATCCTGTGACTCAACTCCCAACAAACTACAATACCACCATCCTCCCAAAAGGTTGTCTAAAATTATAGGACATACTACCCTCTAATGGGATCCACTATATTAATCATATTAGCATAAAATCATGAAAAGATAATGATCCCTATGTGGCCATCGATTCCTGACCAGAATTTTTAATAAAAAGTGTACCCATAGGGACATCCAAGGGGCCTCTAAGGCCCACATTAAAATATTTACTAAATTATACATACCTTTCCTGAAACTCCATGGAGTCATATAATCCAAAGTAGGGAACATAAAAATTAAAAACTCATAATAAATCCTCAACCCACCCATAGAAAAACCTGAGGGTTCCTAGAATACTATATCGAACTCTACTCAAAGGAATACATCCATTATTCACACCCTACCATTCCATCCCATCCTTCAAATGACCCTCTGAGGGGTAATTCCATTACACTAACCTTTAGGTTTATAAAACAAAATCAAAGAGGTGAAAATTATTTCTGATCAATGGATCACTCAAATAAGTCTCTACATGGTATCTAATCTTTTTTCCTCACAATTTCATCACACATGAGAGGTTAAAATAAAAAGAAACTATGACCCATCCCTCTCACTATTCAAATATTAGGAGGTTATATAGTCTCCTCCTCTTTATTGACACTACGAAACTCCACTGAACACACAATGTGAACTCTTGATACACTAGAGAAGAAAAAAAAGGGTCCCCTAAACCTACCCTTATATGAGGAATTAAAACCCTAAAAGTTTAAAAAACATTAATAAATAACCCTAAAGGGGGGATCAATAATCAAAGGGAGTCATTTAAATTAAGTTTTATTACTAAAAAAGGGATATAAAAAAATAAACCCTCATCATAACTCACAATATAACTAACAAAGCTTGAGGCCTAAAACCATGCTCTTCGATTAACTAGAGAACTGAACTCACACAATATATAGACACCTAGAATTTTCATTCATATATATTACATATTTTTATATTAATATTAAATACTTTACACAAACACATACCTGAGGACCATAATAGATTAGTGTATTTGGAGACTAGGTACACAATATTGTTATTTCATGAGAGATCTTCAATGTCTCTCACAAAGATCATCCCATTAATTAATATTAATAGAAATACCCTATAGAAAACCTTTTTTAATAACATTGGTATTGGAAAAATAAGAAATGGTAAGCTCAAATTCCCATAATATGTAGGAAAGTGAGGTATTAATGATCACATAAGAATGATATGAGAATAAGTGTATGAGGATGTGAGATTAAAATTTGAAGTCCATTCCCTTCATATCAAAGGCCATAATCCTGAGACACAGAATAAATATTAGTTTCTTATAATTCATGAATAATAATGGAAATAAAATAATCTAAAATCATGATAACATAACTTCAATATAAGACTGAGAATTTTGGAATTCATGTAAGAGTTGAAAATAATTTTCTTATTATTCTAGGCTCACTACTAAGGATATCATTGTTGAATAGGTTCACTCCTCAAACTATTATTATAGTAATGGTTCCCTCTAATATAATCATAGTGTAAAAAGTCCCCAAATGAACCGAGTTCTCTACTCATTTTAGTAATACCTATCTCATGATATATAAATCATACCCAAAAATTGAAGGGAGGTATATGCCCCACTATTCTCATAATGAAAAACATATTTATGTTATCCAAAAGAACATAATACATTCATCATATCATAACCCATGAAATGAATTGGGTTTCAAAGAAATGTCATCATATAAAAACTTGTGTAAAAAATATATGTTTCATAATAATTACATCATTTCATCATAGCATAACCTACATAAAAATAGTGGGTTTCATAAGAATTCAATCATGGTATTACCAATGGAAAATAAGTGGGTTTTACAATAATTATATCCTGGTATATTCTGTGGACGAAAAATTGGATTCCTAAACATCTTTTCATCATAAACATAAATTGATCAGATAAATAACAAGAATAGTATACATGGATCATATCCTCAGTAAATTATAATTACCCTTGGTGGATTTCATCTTATATGGAAAATGATTTTGAAAATACACATAGAACATTTCATGAGGAAAATAAATTTTATTTGTAAATATATTTTTAAAACTATAAATTCATAAATCATTTTGAAAACAATTTTATTTGAAAATAAACTTTGAAACATATAATGTAATCTTAAAAAAACATTAAAAAAATCCTTGAGTAAAATATCTGATACAATTTGAAAATAATTACATAAAAATAATTCTTTCTTAAAATAATTTCTATTTAAAATAACATTTAAAACTTTTAATGGATGCCTTAAAACCCAATTAAAATATTTTATGAGTAAAATATCCTTTCAACATTGAATTTTTTTAAAGAAATTTTCAAAATACCTTTTAAAATTTTCAAATATTTTATTTACAATTTAAAATATTCCCATGATTTAATTAAAAAAAATTAATTAAAATGAAAACAAAAAACTTTTCTAAGAAGAATGAAATAATTAATTGGTTATTATAGTTATAAATACATGCATTCCATGTATGTTAAAAAAAATATTCTTTTTACATTCTCAGTAAAGTCAAAATAGTCATTGATTGGAAAATTACATTAAGTTTCCTTCAAAAACATTTTGTAAAAAGTAAAAAATGGGTGAATATTTGTTCAATAAATAATTTAAATAATTTTTTAAAAAAATTCATTTTTTAGAAAACATTGTGTTGTAAGAAAGAGGGTTTTTGAACAAATAGTGAAATAAATATGATTTTTTCGTAAAAATATCCTTTTCAACTCTTGAGTGGATAAAGAGAGAAAATGAAGGGAAAATGTATATTCTTGTGACATAAAATGTGGATAATAAATGTCATTAATTTATTTAGATATGGATTATAAGTTTTTATCATTGGAATAATAATCATAAATAATCCTAATAATTGATTAGATCATAATATAAAATCATTACCACTTTGGTAACATTGTATTTAAAGTAGATGAAGGAATAAAATTAAATGAAACTTATAATATCATGATAATAAATAAATTCATGATATATAATGTTAAATAGACTATATATACACCTCCTGAAAGAATATAATTTCATAACATGTCATAAGCCTCTTTTTTGTTGAATGATAGAGTGAAAATACTCATTCATTGGATAAAAAAATATTATTGTATTATGGAAAAATATTTTTTTTACAATAATCACTTTTCCAATAATATAGGAGCTCGTTAATTACTTCGTTGAGCCATGTTAACTCAGGAGACGTAATCCCTTTTTTAGAAATTCCACCAGCCATGTTCATTTCCTCCTGATATTCATGTGTGATGAGATAGTTCACAGATGAAATAGAATTAAGATAGTTTCTCCATTGGGAAGCTAACTTCCATGAAAGGTAAATAATTCCATTTCTGATATCTTTCACAATAATGGTGGAATAAAATTAAATCCCCAACTTGATGTATCCATGGTACATTAAAATTTCCTCTACATTATTAATACCACGATTTTTAGCATCAATGGATGTGGGGATTCCACAAGGACAATATAATAATCCCATTACATCACCTCTTTCATTTATAACAATCATACCATATCCAAAAGGACCTATATTTCTTCTTGAGTCTCCATTTATGTGGAATTTTATCCAAACTATAAATAGATGGATCCACATAACTTACAAGGCTACAAAAGATGTAAGATAAATACCTGTATTTTAAAAGTTCTTAATCATGGAGAATTCATAAATTTATTTTTCACAATACCCCTTTTTTTCATCACAATAGTAATTATGCCCCCCCTGTTCTAACTGGGGGTAGAATAGAACACTACCATGATTATTTTATTTCTACTAGTCTCTAAGGTTTGCATGACATCAAAACATGCCACCAAAAAATGATTCAGAACATTTTTTAGAAAGCATATATTTATTATATATGCTCTAGTCATCGCGTATGATGGATGTATAAGGCATGCAGGTTTTGACAAATTAGTAATTGTTTTTCACAATACAGTTTCCATGACACATATTAATAATATATGGTTAATTTACTCCCTATATTGGTTGAAATGGAATCATATGAATATTGATACCAACACCCAACATAAAATCATCATATGGTAGTTTGAAGTACATAATCCTACAAGGAAGGGATAATCAGGAAGGAATAACCCATCCCCTTGTTTGATCCTTGAAAAATCTAGTTGTATTACCTTGAATAGCCTAATGGTATAATTCCTAGAATTTAATGACTAAATGTACAATAAAATAGTAAAATCTAAAAACAAAATTCCAAATTGTCCAGGTTTCACATGTAAAATCACACCAAGGATCACACTTAGTATATCTAGAAAAATCATACATAACGTATGAAATTGCATACACAAAAAGCCACTAGACACATGTATTGAGTTTATAGTGCAGGGAATGCCTAAGAAATGGATATTCCAAATAAGTCTAACAATTCCTTAAAATAATTACCCTAGAGTGAAAAGATAATCTCATTGTGAAAATCCCTCAAAAGTTAACGAGACCTATTACTGTACCTTCCACCTATGTACCCAAGGCTTTCCAGGTGCTCAAATTTTCAAAAAAAAATTATCAAAACATTTTATCATCTCATGCTTTGAAATCCCTTTCAATTTAGTCCAAACTGGGGTAAAATCTTTTATAAAAATCTAGTTCCTCATGCAAAAAAAACCTTCCATATCATGTCATTTCATTTAGTAAAAAAAATTATCAAAAAAACATAATGTGGTTAACTAACCCAGGATAGAGATGAAACCACCTACCTTATAACATGGGGTTTCACACACCGACAAAAGTATTCTACAATAAGAGAATGAAATAATGATAATAGAGGCCCTATAATCAATCTACACATCTTAGAATTGATACAATTACACAAAAGGGATGGAATATAAGAGGAAATGACACATGCTTCATGAATCAAAACCCACCCCTCCACATCTGACAAAGGAAACAACCCTCTGAACAAGATCACAACACAGTTCTAAAAAGAAACAAAAAGAAACATCTCCATGGGATAATAGATCTAATTACAAAATTCAAAGACACTATCGTGATCTATGAAATTAATAATTATAATGTCTTAATCACCTATAGTGATGAAAATTGAACACCATGGTGATTAAATGACACATAGATCAATTTGAATCGAACAAAGATTCCCAAAATTTCCAAAGAAGCCTTATATGTTGAGATCAACATGACCACCAGATAAAAAAAATTACATATCACTCACAAGATTTCTTAAAATACAACACCATGAAATTTAAAGGGCATTTAACCCCATTTCATGTCATGTAATCCTAAGGACTCAGATACTCTAAAAAACCCATCACTTTTGTATTCAAAAATGATCTTTTATTATTACATGGAGTGTAATATTTACATGCCATTTACTCACTTCACATTGTGTTTTGTATTAAAAACATCTTCAATGAATAACTTAAATGTCGTGTACTACAATTACATGGCATGCATTTTTCCTGCACAATGTGAGAACCCCATATTCATATATGAAATTCCAAAACCTACTCAGGTGTTCTCTAAACTCAATGAGAAACTTGTAAATCCATTACAACTTTATACCCAAATTCTATTAATTAAAATGAACATCCATCGTCAAACATTAATTCATTTTCAATAGAAAATTTTCTCCATAATTAAGAGTCCCAATACACCTAAATTAAAGGATAAAACAACTAGAGATAAGGGAATTACATGAAAGTGGGTAACTAGATGTTACAAACTCCCCACCATAATATTTTCTATTCTTAGATAGTTATGTGAATAAATTATGTTCATAAAAGAGGTGAGGCCACCTCTCCCTCATCAAATACTTTTTCTCCCAAGTCTCATAATATTTTGATTCGTACCACCATAACACTCAGTCTAACAGAATCGTTTTTCCACGACATACATTCACATGAGAGTAAATTATCTTAACTTCATGCTCAATAATAGAAACATATGGCTCTAACCCGATCTCTTCCCAACTCAGAACGTGATAGGGATGAGGATGATAATTATTGAACTACAATGTATGGAAAACATAATTTATTCCTATCAATTATTCTAGAAATTTGAAATTGTAATAAATCTACCCAATTTTCTCAAAGACCTCAAATGGTCTAACATATCTTAGTGCCAACTTCACCTATTTTCCAAGCCAATAGTGACCCAACCGAGGAGAAACCTTCAAGAAAACTCGTTAACCCACATAAAACTCAAAATGATGATATTGTTTATATACATGTTATTTCTTTCGACTTTATTCTATAACCATATTACTACATATATCATGAATCCTTGCAAACATCTCCTAATGAATACTAGTTCCTACCAAAAAGCTTTACCCACCTCATCCAAACAAAGAGGAGATCTACAGGGATGACTATAAAAAGCCTAAAAAGGTTCCATTATGATCTTTGACTAATAACCATTATAATAAGAAAACTCAACCTATCATATATAGTAATCCCAAGATCCACCAAAATACAAGGCACATGAACAAATAATATCATCCAGGATCTGAATAGAACACTCCAGAAAACCATCTTTTTATGGATGACAATCTATGATAAAACTAAAATGAGTCTCTATCACCTCTTGGATACTTATCCAAAACCATGAAGTAAACCAAGGATCCCTTTCTAAAATAATGAAAAAAGGAACCCCATGTAACCTCACACCTTCTTGCACATACATCTTACCTAGATCTCAAACTTCAGTGGTGTCCCTAATCAGGATGAAATGTGATTCATTTTTTAACTAATCAATCACCACCTAGATATAATTACTCTCTCATAGAGCCCATGGAAATATAAAAAAAACTCCATGGATATGTTTTCCTATTTCTAAATCGGCCCCAAAAGAGGATAAATTAAACCATACAGTTTTAAATTCTCTACCGTAATTTGATGACAATTGTATCATCATAAAAAATTATACAATGTCACACTTCATATTGGGTAACTAGAATTTTCATCCCACATAATAATAAATATTTTTAGCTTCCAAATGAATGGACCAAGAAAAAATATGGCAATAAAGAAAATTGGAGCCCCTCGCAACTGCTAGGATGAAAAAAAGTTCCCCAAAACTGATAATACCATCTGAATAGAGAGACCAATGAACAATAGAATCCCCACTATATAGAGTCTCTTATATTAATCAAAAATCATCATCCTCCTACCTAATCTTTAGAATAGACTCATTGAGAGATTATGACAACTGAATAATGGTCAAAACTATACCAAAAACATCCTCCCGAGCATATATATGTAATGTAGAAGAAATCCCCATAATGTTCCACTCTTCCTTCGATTCCAAAACATCTTGTGATGGAACTTTTATGATAAGACCTTTATCAAAAATTTCCCCTTCCCCATGGTATATTTGATATCAATGTACAATTTCTGATGGTATTCCACCCACCACCTCTATATATGATTAAATTATATCTAATAAAATATATAGGTTAAACTCTTAACGTCAAAAATTAATGTGAATTTTTCCCCAAAAATATAATGCCATCAATATTCAATGACAATCATAACTACGATTTTCTATATCTCATGAGTGGGGTAATTCTTCTCTTGAAGACCAAGATGATGAGATCCTTAAGCCAGTACATGATCATTCTATATGTTCACAAAACCCAAAAAAGTGCCCGAGTCATCATGGAAAACCATACCCCTTATCAAGACCTGGTAAGATTAGATTTTGAGTCAATTTCAGATGTTGCTTCAGATCATTAAATGATTAATAACACGTTACATACCATTTTACTTTCACCCCTTTCATAGTAAGAGCAATAAAATATTATTCCAACTTTGATAAATCCTTAAAAAACATCATTAGTATATATATAATGACTAAGGAATATCTTAATATTGAATACATTATATTTGAAATCCCTTGAAAATACAATAATTACATTCCTAGGATCAATTGAAATCCATGATTTGAAATCACATGCCCCAAGAATTTAATATATTTTTACAGAAGATTCATTTTTCAAGATTTATATAAAAATTTAAAATCCTCAAAAAATTCAAATACCAAACATAGATGGTGATCATTCTTGGACTTGAAACTTTAATAAACCAAAATTTCTTCCCTAAACATTACCAAAAAAACTTGAGATACTGATGGAATTTCAGACTCATAAAATCCATGAAAACTGCATGATGGTTATTCTAATAACAGGACATAAAAATATATTTTAAATACCCATACCAACTTCTAAATGATATATTCGGCATATCACAGCAAGAACTCTGAGATGATGATAACCTGCCCAAAAATAGATCATCAAAATCCACTTTAACCCCTTTCACTGATAAAAAAATCATCCTCAAGAGGAAAAGGACACTTGTTCATAACTGTTACCTCGATCAAATTTTTATAGTCCATGCACAATTGGAGTAAACCATATGCCTTCTTTGAAAAGTGAATTGTGTTTACCCAAGGTGAAATACTAGAGAAAACAAAACCCCTCAACACCAAATCTCTCAAATGAATCATGATCTATTTCACATATACTGGTTCCATATAATAATAATATATTGATATAGACTACATTCCTGGAACTAGATTAATCATAAAATCTACCTTCTTATCTAGTGGAATCTTTGAGAAATATTCAAACAAAATAACAGGAAAGCCCCAAACAAATGTGGGAAGATCAACTAAAGAATAAACATCATCAGGATAAACTGTAATAACATACAAGAAACTCTTGATCTTTGGGAGGGAAGGTCTTACATGACCAGAACACAAATCCCACTCTCCCTAAAACACTTTTGATCATCATCAGATGCAATAAATGAGACACACCAATGACAAAAATTAACCTCATCATGATGAGAAGCAAGGAAATCCATCATGATGATGACTTCACACATATCTAGATTGAGAATCAGAAAATAATGGACTAGTTACATATTAGATATAAATAGAGAACAAGGACACCAAGAACACTTCACATTCCTCTTCCAAAGATGTTTCTCAAACTCTATAAAAAATGAAATTAGTTCTATTGGAAATTTAACCTTATCAACAAAATAACTAGATATTAATGAGTAAGAAGAACTACTATCAAATAATGTAATATCTACTGAGGATGAAATATAGATAGTACATATCACTAAAACTAGACCCACATATACATCTACCAAAAACTCATATACTACATGAAGGTAATTTACTCTAGAGGTATGTGGATGGATCCCTGTAGTCTTTAAAGCATCTGACTGTACCGTAGTATCCTTTGTAGCTAATGATACCTAACCATAATGAGGTATATATATAGGTTGACAAAATCACAGTAGAAGACCATAACATACCCAACTGTTATACATAATTGTAGGTGAATGAAAGGAACATGATGTGTGTGTCATACTTTTCAATACTGTTATCAAGTTAGAGTCAAATCAATAGCTGCAATTAGAGGTGTCAAAGAGCCCTCTTGCTGAGAATCACCTCCACCACTCTTGTGGTGATCATTCCACTTTCCCATTTTCCCTAGGGTAATTGAAGCTGCAAATAGATTGAATTGATGTGGAGGAATACCCAACCATTACATTTTTATTCATCTATTCCATAATGGACCTATCCACTACCTCCACATAGGTCAAAATATTTAGTATAAATACCTTTCATTTGATATCTAGTTGAAATCCATGTAGGTAATTTTGAGATTTTTGTTTGTCATTATTTTCAATGTCTTGTGAAAAAGAAATATACCAGTACAATAAATGGTGTACGATTCCACTTAATTCTATCCCTTTTTAATGAGAGGACCTATAGATATTTCACCATCATCAGTGAATCTCAAAAAAAATTCTAAATGAAGAGAGTCTTAAAACCCTTCCAGTCTAAGACCATGTCTCTATCTTCCTATACCATCGAATCCTACTAAATATTACTTGGGACCTCATGTATGAACACTTCACACTTCACCTTGATATTTACAAGTGATTCTAGGAAGTGAAATATATGATCGAAAATTGAAATATTGTACTCTGCCTCATGATGTTCATTCGTACCTTAAAAGGATAGTGGCTTCTCATGAAAGAAATGTCTTGATTGATCTCTTTCTTATAAAGCTCCTAGATTTACCTCAATTTCTAAATTATGACATTATGGAACATTATTTTCATCATTGTGAAATACACACACAATATGCTTGATAATGTTCAGATCCATCGGTAGATTACCTTGAGGAGTATCAGCTGCACCCTTCTGAGGAACTCATAGAAGACGTCTCAAAGACATATTATTGTACACTAAACGAAAATAAATGATCCTAAAATAGAAAAATATATGTTCAAACTAGAAAAACCATATGAAGAAACAGATATTAACATCAAGAACTCAAAATAGTTAACACACATAGCAACATCCCTTGGTAACATGAGTATTATAACCACAAGAGTTTTCCATGCACTCCCCGAAACATACGTCTCACATCCCAACAATCCTATATCTAGTCTACCAAATGTCCCTAGATAATGACTCTTAATAAATGACCACCTTTTATACCAAACTATATTGAACTGAACTGAATACTATTTCAAACTAGTACCCGACCTCATATTCCACATACCTAGAGGGTGTTCCCAATCCCCGCTAGCTGGTGACTAGCACCCAAGCAATAATAAAAAACTATAGTGGATGATTTCACTCAAATTTAATAAAAAAATTAAATGTAATATATACACATAAAAAATAATATATAAAAGGAATATAAATATTCCATAATAAAATGAAAATAGTGTAAACCAAACAAATCATGAGTAGAAGCAGTATCCATGTATAGGTCATACCAAAAAAGGACTAAAAAAATAGGAAAACCAACAACTCCATGTGATAGCATGAGAAGAATCCCAAAATCTTACCACTATATCTGTAGAGACCCGAAGCTTAACGTATGTGAACATTACATTACTTTTGCGGAATACTTAGTACATAACAAAAAAAACACACACACAAGGATCGTAATAGTTTAGTGTCTTTGGAAACTCGGAACGTAATCTTCTAATCGTGGTGAAAGATCTTCAATATCTCTCATAAAGATCTTCCCTTTTTTTTACCTAAAACCTTTCTTTATATCCTGGGGAAAATAAAACATAAAAGGGTGAGCTCAAATTCTCAGTAAGGGTAAACAAAAGAAAAATCAATCACATCATATTCATAAGAACATAACTTTTGGAAATCTTAACCTGAAAAAGAGAGCATAATTTCATAACATGGGATAAATCATAGTAGTGAAATGAAATCCCAATAATCATAACTTAAAACATGAAATTTTTTGGAATACACACATAATCATAAAGAATCATTTCTTGTTAGTCAAGACTCATTTCCAAGACTATCTTAGTGGACAATGTCCCTTTCTGAACCGAGTCACCCTCGTTTCAGTCCTGTTTCACTGAACCGGTATAACCTACCATTCCAGCCATGTCTATCTCATGAGATATAAAATATTTACCCAATGCATTGGAGGGAGATATAGGTCCCACCCATCTCATAATGATACCATTCTTATGTGTGCCACAAAATCATAAATCATACATCATTTCATAACCCATGTAATAAAAATGGGAATCTTAAACATCATGACATCATAAAACAATTCATATAAGATAAATGAATTCATAAAAATAATTCCATCACAACATAATCAAATCAATTTAATAATAGGGATAGAAACAGAACCCTTTATTATCTTAGATGGAAAATAATTTTGATAAAACACTTGAACTCCATTCTTGAGGAAAATATCCTTTCTGCTTCCAAAACACTTTTCCTTTCTTAACATGTCATACAATTTTAAAATTAAAGGAGTTAAAAATAAACTTGAAAATTTTTAAAGGAAGATTCTTGGAAATAATGTTTTAAAAATCCATTCATTCCGTATAAGTTAAAAAACATTCTTTTTATACTTTTGTCAGAAAAGTCAAAAAGTACCTCGTACGAAAAATGACAAAAGATTACTTTCATATCTTTTACTAAAAACACACCTAAGGGTAAAATTGTATTTAAAAAATTGTAGGTGGATCTAAATAATGTTAAATATTGAGGAAAAATGGATGTGGATGTTAAAATACACCCCAGTAAATTTCAAAGTATAAACAATCTCGGATAACAATGAGATTGTGATATTTCCCTTACATTAGGTCCAACTTGCTTTGTAAGTGTCCGAACCTCCTGTATAATGATTTAAATCATGTTATTGACTTATTCCAGAATCATATTCATTGTTATTATATCATATATGGTCTACTTATGACTTTATATTACCCGTTCTTTTGTAAATTCTTGTTAAAGTAGCGTTTTGGGTAAAATTGTCTCATTTGTCGTTCGTGTTTTTAACTTGTAATTATTAATATGATTAATTGGATCATGATTACTTATATCCATAATGTAAAACATGATTTATATATAATATATATTCAGAATATATATATATATATATATATATATATAATATATCGATAAATGGAATGAAATACACCGTTCATGGAGACGGTAGTCCGTACGTACGCATGAACGCTGTTTTCGTTTCCTTATTGAATTGAATGGAATTAAGTATATGACATACATATAAATATACATAAATCCAGTATCATTATTATGTAATATATTTCATTAGTACTTATTATATATACTTTATAATCATTCATGAATGGTTAATCATTGAGAATGAATCTCATCACGTCGTGGAGACGGTAGTCCGTACGTACGCACGAGCGATGATATCGTTCCCATGGTCGTGGAATTGTGTTGAAGTGTATGTATACTATTTCAGTATCAATATCACTTTATAATAATCATATATAGTTACTCATTACACCATTATACCCATCCAATTAAGGTGGTGGCGGAAAATAGATTACACCACGGCGTGGAGACGGTATTCCGTACGTACGCACGCGTGGTGATTTCCTTTTTCCGTAGGATAGATAGAAGGTTAATTAGAGTTGTTTCATATTTATAATAACATATCAGTATATAATAAATACTTATGTTATTACTTTATCATGAAACAACTAAAGAAGAAGAAGTTGAAGAAGAAAGAAATTGAAAAAGATCGGTAATGGATATTACCTCTTTTTGACGCACCTTCACTTAACCTCCACTTAAAGAACTAAGGATGGTCTTTGAAGAAGACCAGGACCTCTAGGATGATACTAGGGAAGTGGATAAGAGATTTTTTCAGGGTTTAGCCGAGATTGAATGCTCAAATTGGTGTGAGGAGGAGAGGGAGGAGGTGCCCTTTTATAAGGGAGGAGAGGGGATCCTTTGGAATAACTAAACATATTATTTTATTATAAAGTCAAGTTCGGTTTTAAATAGCTCCAAATTGATTTATTTCTAGGCTAAGGTGGGGATGGGTCGAAATCCTGTCATCCAATAGATTTTAGACAAGTTTAGGTTCCTATTTTAACCTTATCATTTAGATTTAACATTAAGTTAAATAATTTTAATTTTACCGTGTCTTCTTGTGTTCTTATACTATAAGGTTAATAAACTTACTATATCAAGCCAAACGAACCCCAAGTTATTTATTATTAATATATATAACCTTATCTAAGTCATTTGGCCAAACCTTAGATTTTTAGGTATAAAATAACAATTAATAATATAATATTTGTTTTAAAAACTATTTTATGTCAATTTTGACACTATTTAGTAATTGATTTTTTGTGAAAATCATAACAGAATGATAAGTTCGAAAAAAGTTAATTAACTCAATACTAACATGTCATATTAACCTAGAAAATTATTTTAATTCATAAAAAGTCTCAAATTATACTTATTTAGGTATTTACAATATCAATTATTCTATTTTTTTACTATTATGGTAATTAATGCATCATCATTGTGTCATACATAAATTAAATTATTTAAAGTCTAAAAATTAAAAATAAAATAACATTATGTAGGAAATCGTTTTAGCTTTCTAATGAAAATTTATAGTCTAATTTATCTTATGTATAACCCCATATTAAAAATTATTTAGTTATTAAACTTTGATTTTAACTATTTTAACCCTTCTTTAAATAAATTAATACTAAATGTCCTAATCTAATCCAAGTGGGCCTAAATGGTCATATTTTATTCCTAAGTTTGTTTTTTGTCGAATTACACTTGTCCAATAGAATTAGGACATGTGTTAGGGTAATAATAATATCATTTTTACCCTTAATTACCCTATTTACTTTTAACCGTGGTAAAAAAAAGTAAAAAGTTACTATTCACCAAAAAATTATTTTCATCTCATTGAACCACATTTTACTTACTGACATCAACCGTGTCTCTCGGATTTTTGAAATTCCACTCACAGAAGTGGTAAAATTAAGTTTTATGAAAAAATCAGTTTTTTTAACAGCCACTTAGTAGGTTCACTATTCATCAAAAATTGAAAGTTTTCAGAAAAATACCAAAATTTCACCGTAGGCTAATTTCGATATTCTGAGTCCAAAAATGAAGTCCATTTTGAAAAATAAAATTTATAAAATTTTAAAAAGTGGTTATTACTATTCATAACGGCTAGTTTTAATAATATTTTAATAGTATATCGTTTTTTTGTGAAACTCGGTATTGCGTACTATCGAGGAAGGTCGCGATTTCGTGTAAAGCAAGCCAAGAAAGTGTTGTGTGTAGAAAAAGATTCCTTTGATGATTTATATAACATAAAAGTCTCGGGTGTTACATTCTACCCCCCTTAAAATGAATTTCTCCCTTGAAATTTGTCGGGTTTATAAATGGTTTACTATTCGAAAGTTTCTTTAATCGAAACCCACATCGTAAAAAGGAATACCAAAACCAATCTTTAAAAACAAAAGTATGAAACATAACGGTTACCCAAATAAACTAATCACTGGGTTTCCACATAGGTGAAAATATGGATATGTAAGAGAAATCTAACCATCATGTTCTGATGGAGAGTGGTAGAGAACATGGCTATGGAAAAGCCAGCGATCACAAAGCCATAAATTTGTGACGATCTAGGGTACCATCTAATTCATCGGATATAGGGGCACTAGGACAACATTTTTGGTTTTCAAGATCATTTTAAAATTTTGAATTAGAATAAATACTTACTTTATTTTGGTACAATCTCACTGTTGTTCGTTCCTTGAACAATTTCCACTTCATCTCTTAAATAAATGAAGTTGAATTTTTTATTCGTGAAGTGTTAGCAGATCATGTGATAGAATGACGGGTCATTCCATTTGTCTCAAACAAAAGGTTAGCAAAAATTGTATACATAAGTCGATCTATAGTGAGATTAATCATATATGGTTCCTAAAATGGACTTATACTTCATATATCATACTGCTTAATATAATAAAACTAGTTTCTACTAAACAGGGACTTCCTATAGGCCAGTGGTAGGTGATAAAGGCCAGTTGCACTTCGATTGTGGGTTCGATTCCCACATCCTTGTCCGACGCGATGGGCTATCGCCCGTCCTGCAGGTTGTCCTTTTTCTAAAACTACATTACTATAACATCTCATCAATAATATCGAAAATCTTCTAACTTATGTCCAACATAATCCATTCTAATCTTTAGTCTTATCCATAATACTTCAGTCCACTCTCATAATATAGTGAAAACGATTACCAGAGATTTAATACTGTCGTTGATCCCCATATATCATAAGATATGTCTTGTTGGTCACATTCCAAACATTCAAAGGCCTTAATCATGTATTCTCTTGAATACCCATTGAACCTTAGTGAAAACATGAATGCAGTTAAAAGTTAACTCTTTCCACATACCAAAATCCAAAAATTCTATATACTCAAACCATGATATAACCTTCTCCTTATATCAGTCATGAGCTCATGAATACAATCAAATACATCATTATCTTATTATTCCTTCATTATGCGCATATCATCTACTTTCCAAAAAATATCTGAATAACATTTCACGGTTACTAGTACCATTAATCATACACTTTAAAAACTTAGGAAAGACAATAGTGTAACAATCCTTAGATGTCTCTTTATTCCATAGTACCATGAGATTACTTATACAACATTACACTTGATAAACATGTAATCATTCCACTACCTTCTTAAACCATTGACCGAGCTTCAACAATTCTTTCATCTCACATATCATTTGTAGTCTCTTCATCATCATCAACATAAATACTTCCCATACGACCATACTGATTCTCTTCATGATACTTTCCCTTAGGGCATTGGTTTCCATAATGCCCGTACATTCCACATTTAAAACATTTAACCATTGTTGATGTCGTAGCAATACCATTATCCTCATCCATGGTGTTAACTGAACCTTTTCCTTTGCACTTACTTGCTTTGTGTACTTCTTTTCCACACCCAAAGCATCTTCCAGTTCCTTTAAAACATTCTCCTTGATGCCTCTTCCCACATGATTTACATATGGGAAATTGAACTTTCTTTTCTCTATGATCATCATGAAACTCCATCTTTCTCTTATTAGCTGAGTCAGGAAACTTACCAAATTTTACTTTATTGATCATATTATGAGATTGCTGATTCGGCATAATAATGATGTTCGGACTTCCAAATCCCATTTCATTTGGTTTTTCATGAAGAATATCATTCCATTGTCCATAATATCCTCCATTATCGTGAATCATCTTGTTTCCAGCCATTTTCTAAAACCCAAAAAGAATAGTGTTAGAGGAAAAAATCATAATAAAGGGGGAGTAACTTCAATATCTAACATCTTAGGTTAAATTCTAAAATTGTTACCATAGTTCTAGGAATATATCCTATATGTATACTTATCCTTAGAGGAATCCCTAGACATACCTTAGAAATATCTCTAGGGATCTCACTAATGTTTTCGCATCCTAGTTTCCAAAGGTTGACTAAACTATTCCTCTGATACCAACGGTAGAGACCCGAAGCTTAACGTACATGAACATTACATTACTTTTGCGGAATACTTAGTACATAACAAAAAAACACACACAAGGATCGTAATAGTTTAGTGTCTTTGGAAACTCGGAACGTAATCTTCTAATCATGGTGAAAGATCTTTAATATCTCCCATAAAGATCTTCCCTTTTTTTTACCTAAAACCTTTATTTATATCCTGGGGAAAAGAAAATATAAAAGGGTGAGCTCAAATGCTCAGTAAGGGTAAACAAAAGAAAAATCAATCACATCATATTCATAAGAACATAACTTTTGGAAATCTTAACCTGCAAAAGAGAGCATAATGTCATAACATGGGATAAATCATAGTAGTGAAATGAAATCCCAATAATAATAAATTAAAACATGAAACTTTGTGGAATACACAAATAATCATAAAGAATCATTTCTTGTTAGTCAAGACTCATTGCCAAGACTATCTTAGTGGACAATGTCCCTTTCTGAACCGAGTCACCCTCATTTCAGTCCTGTTTCACTGAACCGGTATAACCTACCATTCCAGCCATGTCTATCTCATGAGATATAAAATCTTTACCCAATGAATTGGAGGGAGATATAGGTCCCACCCATCTCATAATGATACCATTCTTATGTGTGCCACAAAATCATAAATCATACATCATTTCATAACCCATGTAATAAAAATGGGAATCTTAAACATCATGACATCATAAAACAATTCATATAAGATAAAGGAATTCATAAAAATAATTCCATCACAACTTAATCAAAACAGTTTAATAATAGAGATAGAAATAGAACCCTTTATTATCTTAGATGGAAAATAATTTTGATAAAACACTTGAACTCCATTCTTGAGGAAAATATCCTTTCTGCTTCCAAAACACTTTTCCTTTCTTAACATGTCATACAATTTTAAAATTAAAGGAGTTAAAAATAAACTTGAAAATTTGTAAAGGAAGCTTCTTGGAAATATTTTTTTAAAAATCCATTCATGTCGTATAAGTTAAAAAAACATTCTTTTCATACTTTTGTCAGAAAAGTCAAAAAGTACCTCGTACGAAAAACGACAAAAGATTACTTTCATATCTTTTACTAAAAACACACCTAAGGGTAAAATTGTATTTAAAAAATTTTAGGTGGATATAAATAATGTTAAATATTGAGGAAACATGGATGTGGATGTTAAAATACACCCCAGTAAATTTCAAAGTATAAACAATCTCGGATAACAATGAGATTGTGATATTTCCCTTACCTTAGGTCCAACATGCTTTGTAAGTGTCCGAACCTCCTGTATAATGATTTAAATCATGTTATTGACTTATTCCAGAATCATATTCATTGTTATTATATCATATATGGTCTACTTATGACTTTATATTACCCGTTCTTTTGTAAATTCATGTTAAAGTAGCATTTTGGGTAAAATTGTCTCATTTGTCATTCGTGTTTTTAACTTGTAATTATTAATATGATTAATTGGATCATGATTACTTATATCCAGAATTTAAAACATTATTTATATATAATATATATTCAGAATATATATATATATATAATATATCGATAAATGGAATGAAATACACCGTTCATGGAGACGGTAGTCCATACGTACGCATGAACGCTGTTTTCGTTTCCTTATTGAATTGAATGGAATTAAGTAGATGACATACATATAAATATACATAAATCCAGTATCATTATTATGTCATATATTTCATTATTACTTATTATATATACTTTATAATCATTCATGAATGGTTAATCATTGAGAATGAATCTCATCGGGTCGTGGAGACGGTAGTCCGTACGTACGCACGAGCGATGATATCGTTCCCATGGTCGTGGAATTGTGTTGAAGTGTATGTATACTATTTCAGTATCAATATCACTTTATAATAATCATATATAGTTACTCATTACACCATTATACCCATCCAATTAAGGTGGTGGCGGAAAATAGATTACACCACGGCGTGGAGACGGTATTCTGTACGTACGCACGCGCGGTGATTTCCTTTTTCCGTAGGATGGATAGAAGGTTAATTAGAGTTGTTTAATATTTATAATAACATATAAGTATATAATAAATACTTATGTTATTAATTTATCATGAAACTACTAAAGAAGAAGAAGTTGAAGAAGAAAGAAATTGAAAAAGATCGGTAATGGATATTACCTCTTTTTGACGCGCCTTCACTTAACCTCCACTTAAAGAACTAAGGATGGTCTTTGAAAAAGACCAGGACCTATAGGATGATACTAGGGAAGTGGAGAAGAGATTTTGGCAGGGTTTGGCAGAGCTTGAATGCTCAAATTGGTGTGAGGAGGAGAGGGAGGAGGTGCCCTTTTATAAGGGAGGAGAGGGGCACCTTTGGAATAACTAAAAATATTATTTTATTATAAAGTAAAGTTCGGTTTTAAATAGCTCCAAATTGATTTATTTAGAGGATAAGGTGGGGATGGGTCGAAATCATATCATCCAATAGATTTTAGACAAGTTTAGGTTCCTATTTTAACCTTATCATTTAGATTTAACATTAAGTTAAATAATTTTAATTTTACCGTGTCTTCTTGTGTTCTTATACTATAAGGTTAATAAACTTTCTATATCAAGCCAAACGAACCCCAAGTTGTTTATTATTAATATATATAACATTATCTAAGTAATTTGACCGAACCTTAGATTTTTAGGAATAAAATAACAATTAATAATATAATATTTGTTTTAAAAACTATTTTATGTCAATTTTGACACTATTTAGTAATTGATTTTTTGTGAAAATCATAACAGAATGATAAGTTCGAACAAAGTTAATTAACTCAATACTAACATGTCATATTAACCTAGAAAATTATTGGAATTCATAAAAAGTCTCAAATTATACTTATTTAGGTATTTATAATATCAATTATTCTATTTTTTTACTATTATGGTAATTACTGCATCATCATTGTGTCATACATAAATTAAATTATTTAAAGTCTAAAAATTACAAATAAAATACCATTATGTAGGAAATCTTTTTATATTTCTAATGAATATTTATAGTCGAATTTATCTTATGTATAACCCCATATTAAAAATTATTTAGTTATTAAACTTTGATTTTAACTATTTTAACCCTTCTTTAAATAAATTAATACTAAATGTCCTAATCTAATCCAAGTGGGCCTAAATGGTCATATGTTATTCCTAAGTTTGTTTTTGGTAGAATTACACTTGTCCAATAGAATTAGGACATGTGTTAGGGTAATAATAATATCATTTTTACCCTTAATTACCCTATTTACTTTTAACAGTGGTAAAAAAAAAGTAAAAAGTTACTATTCACCAAAAAATTATTTTCATCTCATTGAACCACATTTTACTTACTGACATCAACTGTGTCTCTTGGATTTTTGAAATTCCACTCACAGAAGCAGTAAAATTAAGTTTTATGAAAAATTCAGTTTTTTTAACAGCCACTTAGTAGTTTCACTATTCATCAAAAATTGAAAGTTTTCAGAAAAATACGAAAATTTCACCCTAGGCTAATTTCGATATTCTGAGTCCAAAAATGAAGTCCATTTTGAAAAATAAAATTTTAAAAATTTTAAAAAGTGGTTATTACTATTCATAACGACTAGTTTTAATAATATTTTAATAGTATATCGTTGTTTAGTGAAACTCGGTATTGCGTACGACGCACGTTATCGAGGAAGGTCGCGATTTCGTGTAAAGCAAGCCAAGAAAGTGTTGTGTGTAGAAAAAGATTCCTTTGATGATTTATATAACATAAAATTCTTGGGTGTTACAATATCCCCTTCCTTCCTAACAAAAATCCACACCGCCTCACTGCAGCACCTTGGCTTTCCCTATACGAAAATACAAAATCAGGTCTACGGACCAATGAAGAGGGATAAAGGGTGTGGGATAACATGATCAGTCAGGTTCCACCTATGTAATCTATATCAAATCACAAAATAATAATCTAGGAACCCTCAACATTAAATAAAATAAGGAATGATAATAGTTTAACAATATTTATATTAAAATCATGGGAAAAATACTTTAATTTCCCATTTTTTCTACATTTCCAAATAAATTACATAAATCAGATTCAAACCATTTCATAACCAAATATCCTAGTAGATATATCATTTCAAAACAAATCATGTATAATATATCATATCAAATCTATGGGATTTCAAAAAAAAATACTATAAACCAAAAATCGATTCCCAATTTAGCTAAGAGTAATAGGTAACATCATTACAATCATCACACTAGGTCATGATTACTAGGAAACTTGTAAATAATATATAAAATCATATATACATCAATACACTACACATATACATCAAGTCTTTAGGGGTATTTATAGAGACTCTTAATCATAGAGAAACCTCTATTTATGATCATTTCATGATCTCCAATCCCTTCCTAGTACCTTAATGGAAAAGGAATGTAAGATTTTTTCATCATTTTTCTCAATGAAAAACTGAACATTATGTTACCAATATCTCTCAATGTGTATGAAATGAAGAAAAAAATAGATCATACCCACAAAAGGATCACCAAGATATAGATACTCTCACCCCTTACCGGATCTCCTACATCTCCTGTATATTATCACACACATTATCCTAGTAGATAAACTCCTTCAATTATTGATGAAATCCTTTCCAAGAAATCTCCCCTAGAAACCAAGCATCATTTCCCCCATATTTTGTTCTCCATTTGAAACAACCCAAAAACGAATGAAACCCAAAATTTATGGTATATTTTTACCAACATGAAGAAAAATAGAACTACTTATCAGCAATCTATTTCATCAGATCTTGTGGATCTAATGAAAAACTTTGGTACGTTACATTGTGGAAATTTTAGCATTTCTATATCGCAAAACACATCCTTCCCCATTCCATGGAAAATATCATAGATACATTTTGAAGTATTATCATTAAATAAAACAATAACAAGGTTAACATTAAACAAAAAAATACCATACATTATCCCAAAGTGAAGATACACTTCATTGAAAACACACCAAACCATCAACCACTATCCCCAAGTCATCATTCCCACACAACACCCCAAAAAACAAAAAAACCACCACCATTAATAAAAAAATCACACCACCACTACCACTCTACCTAGATCACTATATGACAACTATGTGATCAAACAAAAATATCTAACACCCATTTCTACTTTAATTACTTCTAAAAATACACCTCATCGGCACAAAACTATCCTAACCATTACAACCACCACATCAATCAGAACATACAATACCCATCAAGAAACCCACTACAACCCACAACTCAACACACAATAACACCCAATCCATACTAAAAAACCCAGAACAAAGAACAAAATAAACCATAGAAAGGGAAACCAATAACTATTACAAACCACAAAACCATCACCTTTTTATTATTTTCACATAGAAATATATTTATTTCATATAAAAAAAATTCAAAAAATTATATTTTTATTGGAACCACAAATTTCCTTACATGATTTAAATATATATCCTTTAATAAGGGGTGGTTCTAATTGTTTTTTAATAATAACAACAAATGATCACATAAATAAGAGAGATAATAAACAAGAATCCAATTACAATGGTCTTAAACCAATAGTACAGAACTTAAGGAATTAATTTAGTTTTGGGAAAACATATCCTAGTTTATCCTGTAAATTTTTAACTTACGGTGAATAAAATAGATTTTCTATAAAATAGAAACAACACATTACAAAAATGAATCACCCAATGATGCATATTGCGTAATTGGAAAATTATTTATGGTTAAATTCCATGAAAACATAAAAAATTTCACTTCAGAATAATCACTTCATCATGATTCCAAGTTACTATAAAAAAATCTCACATGGAATTAAATTTCAATTAAAAATGTAATCAAGCATTATCCTCATGTATCATGTTTTACTTGATCAGACGAATTTTATTTAAGTATTATACATTATTAGAAATGTAAATATACAATAAATTTAATAATTAAGTGCAAAATACTAAACAAAAAAATTATTGGTTTTATGAGTAATTTAATATCCAAATATTTTAATAGAACATGATATTTGATAGTGTAAAAAATATAAAACACCGGGCATAAACAAACAATAAAATATTAATATTTTAAGGAATAGTTATAACTGAGAAATTAAATTGGAATTTATAAATAGGAATTACTAAATTATGTAATATATATAAATTTACAACTCAATGAAAAATTATTGATTAATTATCAAAAAATAAACACTCAATATTTAATAAATTCAATTTATGATTTACAAATATATTTTCTTCAAATATGGTTTTATTTACATTTTAAGAGTAAATATTATAATTAATTTAATTAAAATTTAGAAATAATTTATGATAAAAAAATATCTAATTTTATAAATCAGAATGTTAATGGTATTTTAGAGTGATGTTTTGAGAATTTTCTAAAAAGTTCTATTTTTCTGTGAATACTGAAAAATAATAATTTCTTTTTAAGCTGTATTTTTTATTAAATAATTATAAAAGTACCATTCTACTTAAAAATGGATAATAACTAAAATTATTATCCATATATAATTATTAAATCAATCTGATTTATTGGAATCCAATTCATATTTGAATTTGGTATAAAAACATTTTTATACTTAAAAAGAAATTTTTTCTAAAAAACTATTTATTGTGGCATATTTTTTTTATCTTAACATAATTTATACCCCATTATAGAATTTATTCTTGAAAGTTTGATTAAATATTTTGAATTTAGAGGTCCAAAT
Organism: Viscum album; assembly: GCA_963277665.1. Classification (NCBI taxonomy): domain Eukaryota; kingdom Viridiplantae; phylum Streptophyta; class Magnoliopsida; order Santalales; family Viscaceae; genus Viscum; species Viscum album. The sequence continues at coordinate 2,054,205,635 of OY728145.1, forward strand.
TTTAATAATATGTATCCATTATTTTTTCATTATGAATAGTAACCAATGTAAATTTTCTTTACCATAGAAATTGTAAAACAATTTAATTAGGGTTAAAAATAACTTGATAAGGCTTTAAATTCATTTAGACGCATTTCTTAATTTAATTAAATGATTAAATTTGATTTTTAATAATCTAATGTTATAAAATATGAAATTTTTTCTTTTTATATTTTTTTAAAATTTTACAATATTTATGTAAAAGCTAAAGTTAAAATGTCACTTTCTTTATTTTAGTATATATAATATTTTTTTGGGTTAAAAATTGATAACATTAAATAAAAATATATTTATTAAATACTATTTACTCTTTTTACATGTTTATTTATATTTATTTATTAATGATGAAATAAATAACTTTAATTTTTATGACACACCGACACAGTACTAGTTTACGTAGTAAAAAATCATTTAAATTATATTAAAAACTCAAATGGAATATTTTTGGGTGATTTAAAGTCTCCCAATAATTTTTTTGATAAATATTAAATATTAAATATTTTTTTAGTTATTATATTACCATTAAATTACTTTTATTATAGTTTAGAATGTGCAATTATGTTAATAGTTCATAAAATGATATTAATTGTATTTTATGCTACATATATATTATTAATTTTTTTAAAAATGATAAAATATTTAAATATAATAGGTAGGATTAAAAAAATATCTAAAGTATCATTAATTTCACATTGTGATCCAATTTATATTGTATAAGTTAAATCACAATCCTTTAAAATTAATAAAGTTATTACCATGATTTAGGATAGAATTGGATAACAGAGGGGTTAAACAAAAATATAAGTTTAAAAATAATATATAAATCAAAATTATTAATATTATATGATTATATTAAAATAATATCATACTTATCTTGTACTAAATTTCATTTCGGAACAATTTTAATTGAGTTACACACATATTATATTATATGATTTCTAGTATTTTAAAAAATGAAATTAACAGTATTTTATTAAATTATTTAACATTACAAAAAATCCTTTAATAATAAAATTTTATTTTAGAGGATTTAAAATACCAATAATGGTCCTTTTATGGGTTTTTACCCTTTTATAGTAACTTTATTGAACACTACATATTAAAAAACATTGACATCATGGTAATTGTCAATGGGGTTAATGGGTGGTTAAAAAAAGATTAGAGAGAAAAAATAATATAACATAACAAAAATTAATTTTATCAGATTATATAGACTCACATAATAATATTATATACTTTTTTAATTTTGGAGTCATTTTACTATGAAAAATCAATTATATTAATTTATTATTTCAATAAGTTCCAAGAGTGACCCTCCTATCACTTATAAAAGGGAACCTCTTATCCTCTTTTTTCACCACTAAAAGAACAATTTGGATTGTAAAATACTAGAAAAAATTACTTATTGACCTATCTAAACATGTTATAGAGGTCCATGTTTTCAAATAATACTAACCATAGAGGGATTATGGTGTAAATAAAATGATTATGTCCGAAGAAGAGGTATAACTTTTAACTGAATGTATAAGTATTATTTCTTCATCTATATCCTTCAAAATATTATTCAATCACTATGAAATAATATCACCAGTATCTTACATATATTTATTTGTTTCTATGTTATTTTCATAACCCATATCAATCTCCTTTTACAATCAAATGGGAAATGTATCCATCATTCTATTATATAGAATACTATCACCATGTGAAATGATGTAATTCATTTTCTAGATTCACCTATCACGATAGAGTATAATGATAGATTAAATTTATATGTATTATATTCATGATGTTGTTTTCAATCTTTAAATATATCAAATCAGTTTTCTAACATTCTAACCATTGAAAAATTATATCATTGTTCGTGTGTATGTGTGAATTCCACCCCCATGAAGCAATGTGGTTATTTTTTTTGTCATCTCATCAAATGGATGGTATATATAATTTATTTGAAGATATAATATGATATTTATGATATAATCATAAGTCTAGAAATTTAAAATAATACTTCCCTTCTTTCTCTCATTTTAGTTTAAAAATAGAAATGTTACTCATGTGTATGTACGACATAGCATTTCCATGACTGTAAAGTAGTTCATTTTTCAAAACTATCATCCATTGTTTTTTTTAAATGAATATTTTTTGTATAAAAATACAATGATGTAAATAATATTATTTTACAGGTGATAACAAATTATTTATTGACCTGGCCTGGGAGCCACTAAATGGTGCCTTGAGATGGTGGGTCACATGGCCTCTAGTGTGCCTCCCAGTATAGTAAAGGTTTCCAACTAGTAGCGAGTTTTTGGGATTTTTTTGTGGGGAGAATATACCATCATTTTGGATTTTAGAATTGTGTTAATAATAATAATAGTCAAAACAATAAGTAATTAATCAATCATAAATAATATAACATCCAAGAAATTAATAAATAAACAATGCCAAAGGCAGTCATATATAATAATTTGATCATTTCGTGTATCTAGAAAGTTGGAGAAAAGGTATACTAGAATATAGTATAATACATTTATAAAAAGGTAAAAAATAAAATAATTACTATCTCTAGATAGAATTACAAACCTTTCTCATTCATGTGATCACCTGCTCCTGAGAAAAGAAGAAGAAAATAAATCATCATACAATGGGTTCTTGCCATGATCCTTACCTGTATCCAAGAAGTCTGTTTGGGTACCCAATAGTGGATCAAATGAAATATCATATCACACTATGTAGGTCGCCACCAATAAGGTCAATAACAAGTCTAGTCTATGTAATATTCAAAATAAATTAGTGTTTAGTATATCACAAGTATATTTGTAAATAAATTTAAGTGTGAATTGATGAAGCGAATCATGGATCCCTATAAACAAATATCAAGATCCTATAACAAGAGAAGTTACAAAGAATGAAAGAAAGTGTAATTTTATCTAGTTTAATAATGAATATTGGATACCCATACTAAGGAATTTTTAAAAACAACAAACATGAGTAATAAAGTGTTATTGAACACAATGGACACACCATATAATCAAGTTTTAGATGATGAAGGGTTGGATCCAAGATATAGAATACCAATTAATAGTTGTAGAGTCCAAAGAGAAACATCATGGAAACTTGGTAAAGACTTGGGTGGAGTCAAGGGTGCATGTCAACAGAGCATGCCCAATATAAGTCCAAGAAATCTAGATCTTAGGGGTAACATGGCTGGAGTAATCTTATGGAATTATATTCTAATGAATAAATAGGTCCAATGCATCAACTAGCATAATCAAGACTAATGGAGAAAAAAATTCAATGGCTCCCCATCAAATTAAGATCCAATAATATCATTTGAGGAATCCACTACTGCATTCAATTCTTCAATTCATTAATTCATTATTTCTCAATTCATCAGATTCCATAAATTCATCGAATCAATTTGCACATTTTTTATTTAAACCATTAAAAAATTTACATCATATCAACACATGTAAAGGTAGAATCGACTCTATCCAAACATCTCAATTAAATACTCTTTCAGTTTTAAATTTCACCTATAGAACGATGAGATGAAACATTCCCTACATGGTATTATAAAATTGGATAAAAGTAAAGAAACAAAACATTGGTGGACTAGGTTAGGGATAAAATACTTCGACAGTCTCAAGGGTACTGCTGGAAAACATAAATATGTTCCAATTCTTTTAAAGAAACCACTAAATTAATATTAGGAGAAACACCAAAAATTATTTCATGGAGAACAACTGAAAATAGGCATATAAAAACAAACCTTGATTGAAATGTATAGACTAAATACCGTATGTATGTAGTAGAGTGGTCATCTAGTATCGATCTCTGATTCATTCATGATTGGAATAAAAATAAAGAACAAATAAAAATATTATAAATAGGGAATATTATATATCACCTCAATAATTATGTAGATATGAAGATAAAATAATAATGACACTAGAGGAAAATTTAAATTACAGGCGTGGATCCAATGGGTCTAACATTATTTGGATCTTACTACAGATAGATAAACGGTGGGAAAGACTAAGATTTGGATTGAAAAGGGAGTTCCCAATGTTGAGGATTTTTACACTGGAATAAGGAGGATAAAGAAATATTTTATATGATTTTTTTATGGTGAAATGGAAATTTCCCCTCTAATTCTTGGGTCACACGGTTAGGCAGTAAGGATGGACAAATCATGCACCAATTGTGTGACCTTCCATGGGATAAGGGGGATCACATAGTCATGGTGAATGGGTAGACAAACTATGCGATGACTATGCACTAATCCTCTGCTGAAATTTTATGGCCCCAACATGCTCATGTGCCTCCAGTATCACGAATTCATCAAATAGTGTGAACTCCTGAAACCCACTATCCTCCACCACACGATTACTCCTAACCGTGTATCTTAGGTCGTACAGTTTCTCCAAACAGTGGGATAGAGATCTCTTTTCACCAAAAGTCATCATTTGAGCTTCAATGTAGCCTCATACACCCTTTAAATACCCATAATCTCATTAAACACTAAAAAAGGTCAAAATTAAGGATTTAAACATAAAACTAAAAGATTAGTACCTCATAGTAAAACCCATAATCTTACAATCTTCCCACCTTAATGAAATTAATCAAAAAAATTAACCTTTTAAGGGCTGTCAAGAATCAAATGAGAATAAATCCATCAATATATCATGTACATTCCCTCCCTGATCCCAAGTCTAGTACTATATATGGTTTTCTCCAACAGAACCTATACTAGTAGAACTAATCAGCCTCAGAGAACCTTCATGCTCATGTAAATGATATAAATAGGATTCCATGCGATGGATTTATCAACATGATGCTCAGACTTGGTAATATGCGATGTGTAGATGGTTCTGAATGATAATGGTGCAACTGAGATACATTGATGACATGGTTCATAGATCTGTAAGTCTGAGTTAACTACAATCGAAAGGCTACTAGACTGGCTCTCTCTAAAATCTCAGATGACCCAACATATATTGGTGAAATCATAACATGTATCTTAATACATGTGTGTCCGATAATTGATTAAATATGCAAGAATACTTGATCCCTCCCCTAAAACTCTAGAGTCCATCGACTAAGACTGGTTTAAGGTATCTTTCTTGACTATGGAGTATCCATCTACTTTCTGATCAACTATACCATCTCCAAAGTCTCCTAAATGAAGCAAGGTATGAGTAAAGATACCTCTCCTACCACTTAGGCGTACAAGGGGGTCAGTATATACTACCATAAAATTTATCATAAGGTTCTATCTATATAGTATCTTGATATATATTATTGTAGTATAACTCAACTTGGGACATATTCCTCTCCAAAGAACCCCCACAGTCTAGGATGTATGATCTATGAATTTCCTCAAGCATCTGAATCTTGTGCTCCAACTTGCCATCAATCTGAGGGTGGTATGTTGTTCTCAGAAGCACCTTTGTAAAAAATTCCATCTGCAGCTCTTCCAGAATCGAGAAGTAAACCAAGAATCCCTATCCCATAATATATTCTTAGAAACCCCATAAAGTCACTCCATCTCACATATATAGAACCTTCTAAGATAATTTACTGAAAACGTATCCCTAATCTCTAGGGCATTAATAACATTCATGAGCCTGTCGACAAAAAAAAGATATAAATACCTTGTGGTGGACATGGAAACCCAATTTTGAAATACATTGAAAAATATTCCCACTTCCACTCGGTAATGGGTAACTTTTCTAAAAACCTAGATGGGCTTTGAGGTTCCACCTTCATCGGTTGGCAGGTGGAATACCTCATGAAAAAACCAGCTACCTCTAATTTCATACCCGGACACCAACACTAGTGACATAAATCCTAATACATCTTAGTAATGTCAAGATTCATAGGCCAAACTGAGGTATGAAATACTAGCATCATCTCCTCACAAATATCCACTAGATCCCAAACATTACCACAAATATGCATAATTTCTTCCTCGCTAATGGTCCAACTAGGAGTTGGGTTCTCACCTGCCACATTACTCTATAGGGATAATCTCATATCATTAGATAACTATAACATAATAACTCTATCCAAAAAAGTTGATGTCATCACTAATAATTAGAGAAAAATATATCCTTGACTATCCTTCACATTCAAATGAATCTCTAAAAATCAGGCAATAAGATTTCACTAATAACTATCCTCTTTAACTTTTGGTATCCAAGTCCTCCTACTTAGTGCATCAGCAAATGCATTTCCCTTTTTTAGCATATAGGATTTCTAGATTACAAAAAAATATAGGTACTCAACCTACCTCTGCTACCTCTTATTCATGTTACACAGTGTAAATATATACATGAGGATATTGAGGTCCATGTGAAACATAGAACTCCCCCCCATTAAATAATTCCTACAACAGTGAAAGGCATGTAAAATAGTGGATAACTCGAGATAATGTGTTGGGTGATTCATCTCAAGTAGCCTCAACTGTCGAGAGACATGTGCTAAAAATTACTACTCCTGAATTAGTGCTTCTGCTAGGTGATACATGATGCATCAAAATAAATAGTGTATCTCTTCCTCACCTCTTGTATATATAGGACTAAAAATGAAGTCAGCTCCCTTTCTGCTCAGGAAAGGCTATCTCGCAGATATTTAACCCTTCAAACTTCACACCAATCATAGTAAACCCCATTAGAGGTTATAATAAGCATGATAAGTCGAATATGAAACTCTTATAATATCTATCTATCCCCAAGAATCTCTATATAGAATTTTTTTTTTTGATGCTCTAAGAAAACAAAAAACTCACATTATCTATGTCAACTGACACTCATATCTCTGAGATAATAAAACCCATTAAGTTAATATTATTCATCTAGAAGCTACACATTGTGAGCCTAGTATATAACTGATTATCCATTAATGTATCCTAAATGATATCAATATTTTTGTCAAGGTCATGTCGATTATGATAATAAACAAAGATATTATGCATGAATACAACTACAAATGAATCCATATAAGGATGGAAAAATCAGTTCATGAGATCCATGAAATATTTTGGCATGTTTGTGGGACCGAATGACATATCCAGAAACTCTTATAGACCATACCTACTATGAAAATATGTATAATTTATGTATGTAAATCCACCCAAAGACTAAGGGTATTATCCAACTTTATCATAAAAAGGAATGATGAAACATATAAATAATAATTGGGTCATATAAACCTTGTTTCCTCCAACTCCTCTATATGCCTCTTGAGATCATGCAACTTTTTAGTATCCATATTATAAAAAGTAATAGATATTGTTGCATCCCCTAGAACTAGATTGATGGAATAATACACCTCTCTATGGGAAGGTTAACCTGAAAATTTTTCAAGGAAAACCTCGATGAAATGATCATCCACTAAATGAATTTTGTTCTAACATGGTCCTTGATCACACAGATATAACCAAAAAATTCAGCTATCATTCTGCCCAGCCCATGGTGCTCTGGTCTAGATCAGCTCACCAGAACATCCTATTCACCCTTGTGAGTAAAAACTCTACATTATGGTGATGTAAAAATCACCCTCTAGTGATAACAGTCGACATATGTATGATAAAAATCAAGCCATTCCATTTTGATTATGATAGGAAACCCTATCATATAGAGGAAAAAAGATCCCATATGAAGTGACACCCACAAATATCAATGGGGAACTCCCTAAAAAAGTGTACACCCTCAATTCTAATCACCAAAATATTATCAAGTGACAGGACGCCATTAAAAACCAAATAATGAGACCATGGATTACCAAAATAGGTACTGATATTAAGTTATGATATGCATCTATATCTTAAAGAGAAGATAAAAAATTATAATCCACCAAGATCATACCTCTCACCATATATGGCCCAACACTTTGCTCCTCAAGGGTAAGATGCATATAATATATCTATCCTGAACAATGGAAATGTGAAACAATCTCACTACCTAGAGAAATATCACTCTCTGGTCTAGGTATAAATGGTGATGGGGCACCTCTTCCACAACCACTAACTTTTCCTGACTAACTGGTTCAAATCCAACTTTCTTTCTTAGGTGTATCTATGAATATCACTCTTCAGCCTAGATTCAAAGTCGACCCACTTCCACTGACTACTAGAGGGAAATTACTACCAAATTTTTGTATGTTTCCCATAATCCCTTAATATTTGTACTTGACAAGATCTCAATCACAATGAATCATCATATGTACCTTTCGGCCACACTAATGATAGAAAACAGTGCTACCATTAGTCACATCTTGTATGGTACTCCCCTCGAGCGATGTATCAAAATGGATCTACATGCTACCTAATGCTAAAGCACTTAGTCTAGAGGATACACAATCATGATCTTTACCCCCATATCCCCTCAGGTTCCACACATTAATAAGCATACGATACACTATTTATGTAATATGAGTCATCAAAAACATATAAACCTATGATTGAACAAAATTTCAGAAACCATCATAGAATCATCTCGCCCTTGATAACTCTTTATCAATATAAATTGGTGCACAATGATAAAGTTCTGTAAAGTGTGTTGAACATTCCATAGCCTTCATCATTCCATTATCCAGATGTATAAGCTCACTATCCCTTTCAGCTCATAGTGTATCAAGAAAAACTAATCATAAAACCTGGATTGAAAATCCAACCAAACCATATCTCACAATGCATTATTCTTGTTCAAAACATCCCACCAACACATAAATGCTCTCTGGAAAATATAAATCATGATCATCACTCTCCTATCAGGAGGAGTATATAGATGATCAAAAATCGACAACATGGTCTCATGACAATGCTCAGTAGCCCATGGACCACCATCCCATGAAAATGTGGGAGGATGCTGCTGTAGGAACACACACATCAGGTCTTCCATAGACAAGGTAGGTTGTGGGTCTCCCTATAAAGTAGTCATAAAGTGAATAAAAATCTCACAAAGATATACCTATGAACATATATTTGATAAAACAACTAGTTTCGTAATTGTTACTATAAGAGGATCTACTGGTATACCATTTCCCACCACCTTCGTTGCATGGTCGTATCCACCCTCTGGGTGTAAAATTGGAGGTCATCACTGTGGCATGTCTCTATAATTCCAAAAAAAATCCTTAGAAAAGTTAGATAATGGAAAGATCACCATTTTAAATATAGTATTGTTCAAATACTTCCTAAAAAGGCACAACCCTTTTCTTCCTCCTAAATGTATAAATTGATAAAAAAGGCATAGTCATATAAAGCACCAGAGACAATACTAACTACCCACTCTAATTCTGGGTCAAGGCCAAGTTCTCTATTTTCATAATTTCCATTTAATTTAAATTCAAAATTATTTAGAATTACTTTTTAATAGTTGAACCAAATGGTTTGCCACATCTAATCCATAAGGTATCATACACCTCATTAACCTAAGTGCAACATCAACTTAATCCAAACCATAATATGTTCTAGTCTATGTGATCAATGGTCCATGAATCAATGTGCTATACTTTTTTACATAGGGTGTCTGTTATAGCCCACTCGGTAAAACACTATTTTGGTTATGGAAGGTACTCTATGTACCAACTATGTTTCACAAAACACTACACAAAACATTGACCAAGTTTCAATTACATCACACAAGGAATATATAAAAAATTTATATAGTCAATAAATGAAACATATATGGCCTAGCATAATGCATAGCATGTGATTTTTATAAGGTTCATAAAATATGTAAGATCTGGAATACCCTGATCTCATTGGGCCAATATAAAAATCTATAAACACAAGAAACATCAAACAATAAGTGAATCACCCATCTGTGGAATCAAAAGTGATGTTAAAAGAAAAATAAATAAAACATTATCCATTCCATGAAATTTATATTTTTCCCTATAGGTGGGTTAGCTACTCCAAAAGAAAGCTGATTATAAAATTCCAACACTTCCTAATCCCTTATATGATGTCTCAAAATAGTAAATCTAGAAAATAAAATGATCTGATACCATATTATAATGTCCCAGCCCGAGAGTTACTTGAAGGTTCCCTGATTTGGTGGGTTACATGGCCTCAAGCGCACCTACCTATATTCCATAGGCTTCTTACTATAAACAAGTTCCTATGTTTTTTCTATGGGGATACAATCTCGTCATGTCATAGTGTAGAACAATGAAAATAATCAAAAAAGTCAATATAATAAGTAGTAAATCATAAATATAGAAGATAACATCGAAGAAAATAAAACATAAACAATTCAAAATGTAGCAACATATAATATGATGATCATTTAATGTCTTTATAAGGAAAAACAATAGGTATACATGAATCCATTACAATAAATTTATCAAAAGTTACAAAAGAACAAAATGGACTATATCCATATAACATTACATTCTGAGCTTGGATTAGTGATTCACATCATGGTTAGGAAATTACATACCCTCAAGTGTGCCTCCATTTCCTACAGAGGATTTTTAATAGTAGTGAGGTCCTAGAGGTGTCTATGAGGATAATATCCCCTCATGTCATATTTTATCAAAACAATAATAATCCTAACAGTTAATAACAGAATAAGTAAATTAATGAGAAAGAAGATAAAATCCAAAACAGTGATAAATAAACAATTCCAAAGGTAGTCATATACAATATGATGATCATGTCACTTCTCTACGATTCTCAAAAACATTTATGCACGCATCCAATACAATACATGTATCAAAAGGTATAAAAGACTAAAAAGAACTACATGTAGACAGTGTCATGATCTTAACTTAGTCATGTTCTCCCTTGCTCAAATTTATAGAACTAAGAAATCAAGAATTGTGTATTGGGTGCTTCCCCCAGTCACTACCTGCATCCGTGAAATCTATCCAGGTAACCAATAGTTTCCTGAATTGGTTGTGAGATAACTCTTAGTAGGCCACCACCCACGGTGTCTATAACATGTTCAGTCCATTCAATATAAAAAAATTATGTGTGAATTATGTCATACGTATAGTAGTAAAAAAAAGTAAATTGTGATCATGTCCATACAAACATGGCTCCCTGTAAATAAATATCAAGATCCCATAAAAAGGACAGTTTTAAAGCATAAAATAAAGCAAGTGTAATATTGTCTAGTTTGACAACTGATATCTAATACCCATACTAGGGTTATCGGTAAACAAAGAAAAATTACCCACAATGGTCACACCATGTAATAAAATGACCATATTCATAATGACCACACCTTGCAATCAAGTGTGAGAATCCCCAACGACCAATATATGTAATAAAGTGTCAGATCATGGTGGGATAGATCCATGGTTTTTAAGACCACATAATCTTCATTAATTCCCAAGAACAACTTGAGGTAAAGTCAATAAATACATGAGTGGAGTCTAAGGAGAATGTCCGTATATCATGTCAAATGTGAGTCTAAGGAATCCATATACAAGGGGTTTGAATACATAAGGAATATAATGTAATTAGGTTCCATGAGGTAAATACATCCAAGTAATCCACTACCGTAATCAATACCAATGGATTAGAAGTTTCCCTTGACTTCTATCTCATCATAGAAATCCTCTACCATATTCAATTCATCAATCCATTAATTTATCATTTCATAATTAATCATATTCCATGAGTTCATCCAAACCATTATCACCATTTCCTATTATATAATAAAAATAATTCACATCATATCAACACATGTCAAGAAGGCATAAACTATCTTTTTAAATAAAAATTTAATTCCATTTTAGCTTTAAAAGAACCACTCTAGCATAGAGAGATCACACATGCCCATCATGGTTATATAATATAAGGAAGATGAAAATACATACCCCATGGGTGGCCTAGGATAGGGTTAACAACCTTTAATAGTATCAAGGGAACTAGTGAGAATCCAAATTAGGATCTAGTTCATTTAAACAATATAATCTATTCATTTTTGAGGAAACACTTTAATTTCCAATGAAAAACACATTTTAAACTATGAATATAAAAAACAGCATGATGGAATGTTATAAACCACCTACTATAGGTTTGTATTATAGAAATCATCCAGTATCAACCTATGATTCGTTCCCAATTGAAATAAAAATGATGAATGGAATAAAATACTAGAAATAATTGTCATTATCTTGTACTTAAATAACATTACCGATATGAAGAAAAATGTAGAACAAAAAAGGGGAATATAGAACATACCTTATTGGATCCAATAAGTCTGAAAGTGTTTCAATACAAGTACCAATGGAAAAATGGTGTCCAAGACTATGATTTGGATTCAAAAGGGGGCTCCTAATGAAAAGGTACTACCTGCTGGAAGGAGGATAAAGAAATAGGTTATAATAATTTTTAAGGGAGAAATGGTATTTTCCCCCATAAATCCAAGGTTGAATATTTTGGCCACCCTTTTGGAAAAAATCACTAACCAAAGACCTTTCTCTAGGTCAAGGGGGCCTCGCACTATCACAGGACATAGTGAATGAAATTGTGTTCCGACCGTGCACTATACCTATGCTAAAAATTGCAAGGCCCCATAAATGGTCTTGGGCCTCAGGCCACACTGTTTCCTCAGACCATAGAGTCTCTTGCATCCCACTGTCTATCCCAACACGATTTCACCTAACCATGTGACTTGGATAACATGGTTTCTCTTAACGGTGTGGCCCATCTATTTTTCTCAAATAGTTGGGTTTGGGGATAAGAACATGTCCAAAACACCCTCTAAAACTTTTATGATCTCATTAGACACTCACAACAGGTCAAAACCAAGGGTTAAACCAAATAAATATCCATACCAAATAGGAAATACTAGGATCATACAAATCACCCCTTTGACTATAGTAAACATACAAATTTTGTTTTTATATTGTGAACTGAACATCCTCAAAACATCCAACATGAACATATTTGATTATGTAATTATATATGTCTTCAAAATAAATGAAATAATTGGTTTAAAGATAAAGGAATAATCCTAACATTTTTTCTTAATAAATCAAATAATTGATATTATTTATTTTATAGGTTCTAAATCACATGCATACAATTTATGCACTTATGGTAATGGATTTCGTCCAAATTTCACTTCATTGAGGAATGTTCAAATGTTACACACCTAATATAATTTTTATTTTGTATACACATCATTTATAAATTTTATATAAAGAATACATAAATCATAATGATAATTTATGTTTTATTTCCAATTAGTTCTTAAAAAATAACTTGAAATAAAATTTACCAAGTGGTTTAGAGTTTCTTAACTCAATTTATATTCATTAGGTTATACTTAAAAATAATTGAATTTTTTAGAACAGGATAATGTGTGAATAAATATATAAATTTTTTATTTGATATTTCCCCTTGTTTTATTTGGATTGACATATGTTAAAATAATATAATATTTTATTAAATACCAATTCAAAAAAAATATCTTTATAAGGGTTTTCATTGACGCAATTTCATTTTCATGATACATGTTTCATTTCATGCAAATTATTTAATTGACATATATATTGACTATCCCATGAATGATTTTTTGAATATTAAATAATAATATTAATGGGGTTTATAGATACATGTCATACTTATTCTTTTAATGACTTTGGATTTGAATGTTACCAATGTAGTAATAGATTTATGTTACAGTAAATTCATTTCAATATTGTTTATGTACCAATTTAATTTTTGGGAAATAGTATGCTCTTATTTTCTCAACCAAAAATACTTTCATATAATCTGGTTACAATTTTTTTACATGTTTAATTATTTTTCCACCCATAATGATTAAATAATAATTTAGAATTTTGTTGAGTGATTCTGTTCTTGTATCATGTCCTAGATGGTGAATCTTTAACTTCTATATCCATGTATTCTAAAATGTTTTAAAGAATTGTCTCTTATAAAAATAAATTATTTCCAAAAGATATTTTATTTGATATTTTACCATCATTTAAAAAACTTTACAAGGAATGTTATTAATATATTATACATTGTTCACTTTTAAAGCTCTTTATTTTTTTTAAAAAATATGTTTATAATTAATGTTTACATAATGGAAGGATTTTCACACAAAAATTATTATTATTTTCTTTAAAAACTCCATTATAATTTTCATGTATTTTTATAAAAAACTGTATTCACAATATTTTGTGAATTATTAGTTTTTAAAGGTGATTTTCCTAGAGGGAATTTTATTTTCCTCATGATTGTAATTAATGATATTTTAATTGTATTTATTTTCATCAATAAAAATAACCCCTGATTTTAGTCATTCTATATTAGTAATATGTTGTAATGATATTATCCTTATTATATCTTAGGAGGAATTAAGATTTTTTCCAAATAGATTATAAAAAACGCATTTTCCATGGTTTAATCAAGTTATAAAAGGAAACATGTTTTTTCTATGTGATTTATGATGCAATAAAAGAACTATAAACTTTATTGATGTTATAGTTCATGGAAGTTATTTATAGTTTTAGGTGGTTATATTCTAAAACAATGAAATGTGGTTCCATTATAAATTAAGGATGAGCTGTCACATTATAAACTATGGAAGGGTGAGTCTATTATGTCCCTCCAATCTACTTGGTATTGAATAGGTTCTCTAGATAATTATGTTATAATTTTACACTATTGGTTATTCCACTTGTAAGGATTATTGTTAGTTTATTATGATGATAATATTCCATTATACCAACATAATTTTATTCTTCATTATGAGTTATTAATGTTTTCTTTGATAAATATTGATATATCATGGATTATAGTTATTTATTTTCAAGACTCTTTTATTTTATATTTATTTATTCCATGTCACATGTTTTATAATCCATTTTTTGATGGTTATGAATTATAAAATTTCAAACACATAAATTTTGTTATGTTATTATACCATTATTCTTGTATTTTTATCACTAATAAAATTCCATTATTAGTGCTTATTCTCATCTTTACTTCATGTTTGAGCTCACCTTTATTATATTTTCTATTTTCCTAGGTTATGTATAATGATTTTAAATTTATTATTTCTATTAAAGTCTCATATGTGATAAATATTATGGGAGATGATTAATAATTTTTATGGAAAAAGAAAATGTATGAATATTATAATAAATGCACATTTAAGGACATGGGTATTGTTATGTTATAGTTTTTTTTGTTATCTAAAAATATAATCATAAATGTTCCTTTAGTATGTAACTTATCTTAAATTTATTTTTTATGTTTAATTTTTTAGATTGTGAAAATTGTATTATGTTAATCATTATCAATCCAAAAAATGTAATGATTGTGTTTAAAGTATCAGGTCCATGATTGTGGGGTTTTGGATAATATAATAGGTATTAGAGATGGGTTTAGAATATTTTAGAGATTATGATGTATTTATCTGATGTCAACCTAAGATTTATTGATTCTATTTTGGGATTATAATTTTAACTTTGATCATAAGTTCAAAGAAAAAAATGCCACCTTTTAAGATTTTATTTCATGGTATTTTGAGGGGACTTGAATCTTTTACTAGGTTATAGTGGTAAATTATATTGATGTTTAAAACCCCCATTGTTTATTAATTTGGTTTTATGTTATGTAAGTTATGTTATATTGGTTAGTAGTATATAGATAATCTTGATGGTTGAATAGTGGTTCATTAAAAATTGTATATTTTCATAGATATTTATGGTCAGCATATGGACTGAATTTTATGTTAGTATCTAAACATGATTCATGATATTTTGGTGAATTTACCTACATTATAATCCTACATGGAAATTAAATTATATTTTGGGTGATTTTTCATTGGGTAAATATATATGTTACCCTTAATTTTAACATGTAATTTGCATTAAGGATTATTTCAAGTGAATTATATTACTTTTTTGTGTATGAATGATAAATTTAGGATAAAACCCTTAAGGATATCAAATTCTTCAATATTAAGGTACTTTGAGATATATGGTTATTTATTTATGTAATTATCTTTGTTTATCATTTGGTTTTATGGTTGAATTTTAGAGATTAATTTAATTTCTATTAATATGAACGTTTATCAATTTTTTATATTATCTACCATTATACTAACCATTTAATTTATTTAATATCTTAATAAAAATTGAATTACATGTAATACATTATGGAATATGTGATCCATTAGATGTTGATTTTAGTACTTCATTCCTGAAGTATTAATCATGACTACTAATATTTTGGATAAAAAGATGTGATTTTGGTGTAAATTCATCAATGGATTAAATTGTGTTTATGGATTCAAATAAAATAAAGTAATTATATTTCCTTATGTTTATAGTCCTGATGGTAATAGAATTATTTAACTCTAGGAAAAGAAACTCAAAACATAAATTTTAACCTTTTACCTTCATTTTAGATAAATCAATGTTCTTTTTCATAGCTCATTAATTAATATTTTTTTATTGAACTTCTCATGATCATTCACTTTATAATGAGAGATAATATATTTCAATATCCATAAGTATTTGAATATTATTATATCATTTATGTATAATTAACAAACCTTAATCATTATATAATCATTATTTTTAAGACAAGAATTCATTCTCTTATATTTTAGGATCTATTCAGGTTTATAGTTTTAGATAATTTGGACATAACTCATACATAACATGACCATATAATACAACATGGAAACATCCAACCCGTATTTATTATTTTTCATAATGTGAATATTTTAAGATAAAACATGATTCCTTTCATGAAAAATCTTCACGACTTTCAACATGATTTATTCTTTTCCTATACCCATCCTTAAACCCTATATTTTTTTTAAAAATGTGGGATGAGAATAAAAACCTCAGTAAGGGATATAAAAATAATTAAATATGTTATTCCATTGGAAACATGAAAACTCATGAAATGATTACCTTTATATCAATGTTCTTTGAGCGAAATAATTAAATCATTTTCACATGAATAAAAAAATCTCAAAGAAAATAATAAAATCCAATATAGAGTATAGATTAATAATATAGGTATCTTAGGATACCTTTATCTATATCACTCTTATAAATGAAATAACCATATGGTGGAATTCCATACCTAATTCATTGGAGGCCTATCGTGGAACAACCTGTCCTTATATTATAATTCTACAACTTTTCTTTGGTTTATAAGTTAACCACCCGTCATTGGTTTATAAAATAACCACCCCTACATGGTTAATAACATAACCACCCCTCAATATGTATAATTTCTGTGAACAATTACCTTTTCACAACTCATTAATGATTTAAATTTGCACATAACACTCTTAAAATATTCTCTTCACCCATAAGAAAACATTTTCAGATAATAAAATATACAACAGTTAAAAAAAATTGAATACCAAAATACTGAAAAAAATATGGGTTATTATTTGAATAAAAATTATATCTTTCAAATGAATAAAAAATAACATAATGATTATGGTGGTGTAAAATTCATTGTCATGATATACATTGAAATATAATATTCCTTTGGTCATTTTTAAATAAAGTCACACATTCCATACAATGATTCTATTTTTTGAGATAAATTTAAATAATAGAAACAATTAATTTTATAAAACACCCATTAAAAAATAAAATCTTTTTAAAAACATAGAGATGGAAGAAAAATATATTTAGAAGGAAAACATTTAAAGATATTTATTTTAAATAAAAATCACTTATTACTTTGGAAACAGTTGAATTATAATCCCCATGAAAGCATAAATTTTTAAAAAAATATAATATATATGAGAATAGATAAATTAATGATATAAAAATCCAATGGGTCTGTATATAGACCTTTTAAAAGAAGATAGATGTATAACATCAAAATACACCTTAAGAAAAGGAGATTTAGACGAAGTCCCTTACCTTGAGTCTGAATCATCACATAAGACCTCCATGTTCTTGAATAATAAAATTATTTTAATTATTTTATTTTTTAGGAACCTTTTAAATATTTATTATTACTTTTATTTCACTTATTACCATGTTATATTTGATTAATTAATCAATTAATTTTACATTAGATGTTTTGAGGATATTTGATATATATGTCAAAAATGACTTTGGTAGATTGAAAATGGACATGTAGGTCATTATTTAAAAACTTATAGCATAATTATCATGACATAATTATGATATTTATACATAAATTATAATTTTATGACTAATCATGCATGTTGGTTTTGAGAAATAATTTATGTCATGATCATGGTGACAGTGGGCAGGTGTACAAAAGAGTAATATTTCCATATTTCAAAGATCAATATGGAAAGTATGTACGTAATATTTAATATTTAATTAATGATAATAATATCATATATATGAAATTATTTCTTAAATATGCTTATATATTTAATCCATGTTGTGTGGTAATGAAAATAGAATCACATCGCTTCCTGTAGGCGGAGTCCACACATATACAAAAGACACTATCATTTTTCAGTGAGTAAAAATAAAAGAAATCAAGTTATATATTATCATTTAATAATTATATGTATGTAATTAATTTTATAATTTTTTTATGTGTATCAAATATATATAAAAACATTATCCTTATTACCTTCCATGTAAATAATTAGTGAAAAATTATTCACATCGCATCGTGTGGCCATAGTCCACCATACACACAAGGGAAGTTATTGTATCCCCTATAGAATGAAAAATAAAATAGTTATATATGATATAATATCTTCAATGGTATAATAATGTTATTAATATCATATATATATATATATATATATACTTTAGATCCATCATCATACCCCACCTTTATTGGTGTTGATGGAAATTCTATCACATCAGTCCGTGAGGCGGTAGTCCTCCATACACACGAGTGACATTATTGTTTCCCATTTGAGGGAAGAGGAGACGGATAAAGTAAATTACTATAATTGAAATAATGTTAGAATATAGGAAATAATATATTAATTATATAATAATAAATGAAAAATATTTTTAGGAGGCGGAAAAAGAAATAAAACAAAAATGCATAGTTTTGAATTTTACTTCTTCTGAGACCACCTCTTTAAGATTATACCTAAAGTATTCATAGAATATATTTTTGATTAAAAAAAAGTATTGTCAAATGTGTTTATAGAAATTTTTATGTGATTTAGGTGTGTATTGTTGGATCCAAAATGGTTTTCATGTGTGAATAAAGAGGAGAGGGGATGGGCTTTTATAAGTGGGGTGAGTGGTGCACTTATATTTTTTAGATTGAAAATGATGCACCAAAATTTTTTATAATAAAAAATGTTAAAAAAAGTATTATTATTGATCATTGTACAATTTATGGTCTAAATATGTCCATAAAACATATTTTTTATAAGTTTTTAGTTAATTTTAACCCTTATATTTTCATTTTAAGAACAGTAAATACATTTTTACCTTAACTGTGGTAATTAATTTTAAGTATTTACACTATTAATTGTGGTAAAACATTATGTTTACTATATTAGATGGAAAAAAATATCATGACTGAAAATATTTAATCCATTTTATGAAATTTAATTCACCAAAATTTAAAAATTAAATTCAAATCAAAACCCATAGATGTGACAAAAATGGTTTTCAAAAGGTGTATTTTTAATGAAAAATATGGTTTTATATATTTTTTAGTACAATGATGTATTTCCCAGTATACCAAGACCCCTTTATTGGAAAAAACCACAAGGTTACAAATGTCTGAAAATGCGAAGCTTACATTGATCCATTAGTATAAGAGAGAGAAGATCATCTGGAACCTCATTATCCCATAAACATTAAAATATGTTGACACCTTTTTTGAAAGACCATATTATATAGAATTATCCTCCCTATAGGTATGAGTGACAATATGATCCATGGAGGTGAGATATTCCAAGAATTTGGTACACCGATTAGTGAGCTTCCATGATAAATGAATGGAACATGTCTGTAAATCAATAATAGTAATCATAGGATCTCATTAAATCCACATAATATATATGTAACTTTAAAATAACACTCATTCAGGATTATTTTAATTAATTAAAACTGAGAAACATTATGAAATTTAAATCCTTTTTCTGAAAATCCTATTTTTTACCGGAAAAAAATATTATACTAAAATCCAAAATAAGTTTCATTAAAATGTAATTATATGGATTAATTATAACTAAATACAACATATGATAATTTAAATCATATTCAAAAAAATATTGGTTACTTTAAATTACTTAATTTATTGAATTGAAAACATATTTTCACAGAAGTAGGTATTTTTTATTATTCACTGAAAACTCATTATTTTACAAAAATCCCAGAATCTTACCCTACATAAATTATGATATGATGATTTCAAAAATTAAATTAATTTATTATAATTAAAAATTTAAAATTCATAAATTAAAATTTTTTATAAATCATTATATGAATACATTTTAGTTAAAACTATTTTCTTTATGATTTAAAAATTACATAATAATTTTTTCTATGAATAATATCATGAAAGATAAATATTCTATAATTACACGGGTCATTACATTCTTACCCCATTTCTAAATTTCATCCTGACAATTTTAGACAGATATTAAACAAGTGGGGATATCTTTCCCTCGTAGATTTTTTAGATTCCCTTGTTTTCTCTTCAACCATGTGGTTTTTTCATTAAATTATAACATTGTAAATATTTTTATTGTAAATCATTTTATTACTGTAGTCAAGAATATGAATTGGATGTTCCATATAAGAATTATTATCTTCCAACAAAACTACTTCAAGGATCATAAGAATATATAAATTCAGCACGTATTTATTTAAAATTTCAACAAGGAAAACGATGTGTACCAGGGTTAAACTAGGAGGAAAAGACACTCAATTGGAAACATATACAACTTTCTCTAGGATTTCATTCAATCCAATAAACAATGGACTAGCCCAAATGGACTGAAGGCCTTCTTTTTATTTTATTATAGATAATCCCCCTTTTAAGGGTTGAAGGGGAACCCGAACATGACCTGTAGGACCAAGTCACAAGGCCCGACATCGAAACTAGGATCTTTCATCCATTTATCCATATAACCTTTATGTCTTCTTTGAGAAATCTTCATATATTATTGAATCAATATCACTTTATCATCTATTTCAACTACTAAATTTGGTTCTATAAAATTTATTTATCCTAATTCATTCAAAAAATATATTATTTGAACCCTATTTTCATATAATTAGTCAAATGGTTCAATCTATATAATTGAAAGAGAACTTTTGTTATAAGAAAACTAAACCAAATAATTATATTGATCCCAACATTTTTTGTTATCCATTTAAAAAAGGATTCATATATTCCATGGATTAAATCAATATCTCAGACTGACCATAATTTTTTGGATGAAAATATGTGTCAATTTTTTTAATTTTGTACCCAATAACTTATAAATTCATTTCTAGAAATAAGAAGTAAATCTCGGATCACAGTGAGAGAAAATGGATAGAGTCAATACATGTAACCTTGCTGTCTAATTTAAAAAAAGTTGAGAAAGATGGTTGTTTCTTCTTGGAAAAGGGGATGAACTTGTTTGTTTAAGGTTAAAACATTCCAATCAGTTTCTAATGGGTTTATTCATAGAACCGGAAACATCCAATGACTATATATCCATTTGGACTTACTTTTCAAAGGTATGTGCTCATTAGTTGGGGACCGATGAGGCTTAAGAATTTGCATTGGTCGAGAGGATGGGAGGTCAGACTCATCACACATTTTTTGGGGGAATTATTTTCTACTCCGGGACTGTCTTATAGATTTGAGTTATGTTCGTGAATCCTTATTAATTTACCTAGTATGAAAATGATATTTCCTTTAGATCTGAAAATCAATTATTGATATGTATGATGTTTAGAGAATCATTTATATGTATTTGAGGTTCTTCATCGATAGAGAATCATCCGTATTATTAGATATTTTTAGTCAATGGTATCCTTCAACACATTATATAGAAATCTCTTGATCATTATGATAACCATACTCGTTTTAAATCCACTCGGTGGGGCACTTGAAGTTTATTGTCATTCAGAAAGATACAGATTATTTCAGAGTTTGGATCGTACATGTAGATTGGCTACCTATGTATCCTTGTTAAAAAAAGGAATCAGATCCCACGTAGTTCGAGTAATTAAATATGAGGTTTATTCATGATTAATGGCTCAAAATGGGATGTCATTATTACTTTTACACTCTAAGCTCACGTGAGTCATGCTCGGTGTGAGAAACAAGAGGTATTAGTAAAACCTAACAATTTTTCCACCAAAGATGCAATCATAAGGAATGATATGGAGATTACGTATATATGACTACCCAAGTAAATGATGATAAAGAGTTTTTAGAAAAGAATCCCAAGAAAAGGGTCCATAAAGGTGTTTTTACTTTATGAATATTTGGGATTTTAACCCGGGACTTACACTTGAAAAGGAAGCCAAAATTTAAGAGGGAATTGTGATTGGGTTTTATTCCTGAGAAGGAAGCCCAAAATCAAAAGAAATTAAGACTGGGGCTTACTCCTGAAAAGGATGCCCGGGTTAAGAGGTCTTGAGACTTAGGACTTACTCTTAAGAAGGATGCCCAAATTAGGGAACTTGGGGATTACTGCTAAAGAGGATTCCTAGATTAGGGAACTTAGGGATTACTCCAAAGAAGGATTCCTAGATTAGGGAACTTAGGGCTTACTCTTAAGTAGGATGCCCAGATTAGGGAACTTGGGGCTTACTCATAAGGAGGATGCCCAGATTAGGGAACTTGGGGCTTACTCCTAAGGATGATGCCCAGATTAGGGAACTTGAGGCATACTCTTAAGGAGGATGCCCAGATTAGGGAACTTGGGGATTACTCCTAAGGAGGATGCCTAGATTAGAGAACTTGGGGCTTACCCCTAAAGAGTATTCCCATATTAGGGAACTTGGGGCTTACTCATAAGGAGGATGCCCAGATTAAGGAACATGGGGCTTACTCCTAAAAAGGATGCCCATATTAAATATCTTCTCATCTTAAAGGATGAGGTTGAATGAAGGAAATGTATAACCCTAGTGACATAAAGATATTTGAATCACAAGGTTTTGAGAGATGTTCCATAGAATTACTTTCAGATAAGGAAGACAACAAAGAAAACATGCATTAAATGGCTTTGAAGTGGGTTTTGAAGGCTAAATCCTGAAGAGGAGAGGTGAATTTGAGGAAAGGAAGTGAATTGGAAGGAGGCACGCAAGTATTAGTCTGGCACACAAGTCCTGGTCACGCAAGTATACTTGCGTACATAAGTTAACTTGGATGATGAAGAACCTGTGAAGTGATACTTGGGAGACTTTGAATTGGATCCCTTAGTATCATCCCTAGATGCTTTCAGATAGGTGTCGCGCAAGTTTCCTTGAGAGGTAAAGGTGGAGCGCAAGTGTCTTGACCTCCTATAAGGGGTGGACACTTAAGCGCACAAGTATTGATGAGTTCTAATACTTAGGCCTTATTCTTCTTCTTTAGAACATCTATTCTAGGTAAATAATTACCTTAGAAGTGTTCGGAAGACTTCATATGGAGACTTGGGCGACCAGAGCTTGAATTTGAGTTCTGGATTTTTTGTCATCGAAATGGGGGGCCCCCGGGGGTTATTTATAGGCCACCTGAGGTTGGGCGAAAATTAAGGTTGGGCGCACACGTGACCTGCGTGCCGCAAATTTGGCACGCAAGTGACTTGCGCACCCAAAGTCTGGCGTGCAAGTGACTTGCACGCCTTAGTCCAAAATGGCTATGGGACTTGGCATTGTCAAAATTTTGGCATTCCTTCAAAGGGTGGCCCTATTTTTTTCTTAAGTTATTTTCATTGGTCATTCTTTGGACTCTGTGATGGAATGAAGCATCAACAAAATTCCCCCCTCATAGTTGGATCCGGAAAGAGGAAAGAGGATTTGACTATGAGGTAAAGAAGAAATAAGAAATATGGCAGTTTAAAGTCATGCATGTCGGACTATAAAAAAGGCTAATGTTTAAAGGTTGGATAGCTTTGACCGAATGGATTAAAATTGAATCAATTTTTTGATAATTTATCTGAAAACATATTACCACATTCAAGTATGGGGGAAAAAATGTAAACTATGACCTAAGAGATTTTGAATCTGAGGGATGATATGGAAAAGGGTCTAAATGGAATTAGAGGAATTATTTCCTAAGAGTGAAGTTACCACTATTTGACACCCCGTTAGGTGGTTGAATTATGTAGGGCCACTTAAGGGAATTGGTTGTATAGTAAAATAAGAGCATCTTTTGACTGGAAGGTCCGTTATGTAGATTACTTATGCAAGGCCACCTAGGGGGACGTGCTGCATAGTCAAGAAAAAGAACTCTATGAAATTTTACTTTTCAATTGCTAAAAATCCAATGGAAGTTTATGGAGATTCAAATTTTCCAAAGCATAGAGTTTTCTGTATGGAGAGGGGTACTTTAATATGGAGAGGATATTCTCAATCAAGATTCTTAAAGAATTGGATGAATGTCACTCCTGCGAAGGTCTGACCCAAACGTAGGGAAGGGAAATATAAACCATAGACTTGAATACTTTCAGATCATTAAAAAGAGTATGGGAAAAATATGTTAAGGATGGATATTTTTTATCGGATCCCTACATATTGTTGTTAAGACCAATCATTACAAAAGAGGTTTTCCTCCAAAGAATGACATTACCGCTATTTAACAAACCCATTAGGGGGTTGAATTATGCAGGGCCACTTAAGGGAATTAGATGAATAGTAAAATTATAATATCTTTTGACTGACATGTCTGTTATGTATACTACTTATGCAAGGCCACCTAAGGGAACATGCTGCATAGTCAGGCAAAAGAATTCCCGGGTATTAGACCATTTGTGACTAGAAGTCAAGAAAAGGGTTATGGGGACCATGAAGTATTTTAGGTTAGGAGTATGACACATCAAAATAGGCATTGTCCAATGCATGAAGGACATACACAGACCAATGCTAACCATAATCATGTTGTGGTCGGGTCCTGAATTGAGGTGCTGGACTTCACTTTGTATCCCATAAGGATGGGAACCCATCAATACATGGTTCTTGAAATACAGTTTAACATCATTTGGGATAAGAGTGTATTAGATCTTCGTTTAAGGTCATAGAGCTCGGACCATAATGAGGAATACACATTGTGTGTTTTATAAACCTGATGTGAATGAAGACAAAGGTTTTCATACCACATTCATGTTTTCACAGGGGGACTTTTCAGCCAAGGAACTAAAAGTGGAATTTGGGGTTAGGCCCAAAGACTTTGGTCTGGATTCGAGGGATGCTTGAACGTTCCTACGTATCCCATAAGGATGGGAATCAAGCCATACATAGTTCTTGAAATACCCTCTGTACAGATTTGGTTCGTACAAGTGAAGGGTGAAAGGTGACTTTAGTGCAATGATGGTTTGACCCAAGATCAAAGGTTCAAGCATCTCCATGTATGCATGTAGTCCTTGGAATAAGACATGGTTGGAGACCAATGTCAATAATTATTCCCTCTCAAGTGAGGGTGTCAAAGACTGTGGTCGTTTATTTTCATATAGGAAAAAAGTACGAATAGTTTAGGGTCATATGCATGGACCGGTGGAGGTGAACCAATGTGAAGATATTGGTTTTAGGCTTGAACCTTGGGAGATTGCCTACTTACCCACCCTATAAGGCAAGGATCAAAGTCCGCATAGTTCGATTAAGAATTAATTGGTGATCAAGTTGTACTTGAGGAAAACCCGAAGATGGTGTTGGGACTTACGCGTGGTTAGCGGCCTAGATAGGGTATTATGGTTGAAGTTTACTCTAAGCTCATGTGAGTCATACTCGGTGTGATAAACAAGAGGTAGCAACAACCCTAACAATGCACAGTTTAACATCATGTTGGACAATGAAGGGGCTGTGCAGTTTAAAGTCTTGCAGTAAGGACTATGGAGGAGAATATGTATTTTAATGTCATGTATTAAGGACAATGGTGGGGACTATGCAGTTTAATGTCTTGCAGTAAGGACAATAGTGGGGACTATGCAGTTTAATGTCATGCATTAAAGACAATGGTGGGACTATGCAGTTTAATGTCATGCAATAAAGACAATGGTGGGGACTATGCAGATTAATGTCATGCAGTAAGGACAGTGGTGAGGACTATGCAGTTTAATGTCATGTAGTAAAAACAATAGTGAGGACTGTGAAGTTTAATTTCATGAAGTAAGGACAATGGTGAGGACTATGCATTTTAATGTCATGCAGTATGGACAATGGTGAGGACTATGCAGTTTAATATCATTCAGTAAGGACAATGGTGAGGACTATGCAGTTTTATGTCATGCAGTAAGGACAATGTTAAGGATTATGTAGTTTAGTGTCATGTAGTAAGGACAATGGTGTATTTGTGTTACACAAAATACTTCTTCAGAAATATGGCATTGGTTAGAGTCGTGGTGAGTTCTCCATCCATTGAGATTAAAGAATAATCTCAATTGGAGTAGACTTTATGTATTGTCGTTCCCACTTTGGATAAAGCTTAGGAGGTTTCTTTCCTGGTATCAATAGAGTTTTGAGGACCAATACCAATTCTCCTTGAATGAATGAATGAAGATGAACTTTTTTGTTCAAAGCCCGTGCTATTCGTTTTTGATATACTTCTAAATGGTGCAAGGTGCACAATATTTTTTCATCTAATCATTACAATTCATCCAATCGCTTTTAAGATTGTTTATCTTTAGATGACTGATCGCAAATGGGTACTCTGAGTGAAGGTAATTGAACTTCAATGGGAAAGACTTCTTCTATTCCATATACCAATGAATATGGAGTTGACCGTGTAGCAGTGCGGGTGGTGGTTTGATAAGCCCATAAAGCATGAAAAAGTTTATCATGAAATGATTTATTATCTTTATCCACCATCATTTTTTGAAAGAGTATCATTGAAGGCTTCTATTTGGCCATTGGATGCTACATGATACCGATATGAATGGTTGGATTTGATGTTGTATTCTTGATACAACTTCCTTACCTCGGATGAATAGAAGTTGGTGCCATTATCCATCAATATGGTATAAGGGACACCAAATATGATGATGATGTTAGAATTAATGAAGCTAACAATACTTTTTGAACTAACTTCTTTGAGAGGTATTGCCTCTGCCCATTAGGAAAAGAAGTCAGTAGTAGTAAGAATATACTTAAACTACTTCGATGTAGTCGAAGGGTAAGGTCCTACAATATCCATTCCCCATGTAGAAAATGGCCACGAGTATTTAGCTATATGAAGAAACTCTGGGGGTTGATGAATGAAATTTTCATATACATGGTAAGAATGACACTTCTTAGTGTAATCAACACAATCTTGTATCATTGAAGGCCAAAATTACCCAAGCCTTTGAATTTGATCAGACAGTCTATGTCCAGACTGGTGGACACCACAGACTATGGCATGTACTTCTTTCATGACAGTCATTGTCTCTTCACCATCAATACATCTGAAGAGAATTCCATCAAAACCTCGCTTGTAGATAATTTTTTCTAGGATATCTGAGCTATCATAAAGAGTAAAATCGACCACACGTCGCCGGACTTGTTATTTCCCGGCTCTATCAAGTGGGAGTGTACCATTTTGATGGTATTCCCAGATAGGTGTCATCCATCCTATAGTTTAACCATATGGTTCATAAATGGGATTAATTTCATTGATTTCATATATTCTGAT
Source organism: Viscum album (assembly GCA_963277665.1). Classification (NCBI taxonomy): domain Eukaryota; kingdom Viridiplantae; phylum Streptophyta; class Magnoliopsida; order Santalales; family Viscaceae; genus Viscum; species Viscum album. The sequence goes on from OY728145.1 coordinate 2,054,233,404, forward strand.
TTGAACATAAGGTAAAACTGTACGAAGGTGGGAAATAATGATGATTGTTTCATCTCGATTTGGATCTTCTAGAGCTATGTCTACATTAGCCAATGCATCAGCTTGAGTATTTTGTGATCATAGGACATAAGAAAATGTAGGTTTCGAAGGAAATTCCACCATTAAATCTCTGATATAATCATAAAAAGGGATTAAATCTTCTTTTCTAACGGTATAATCCCCATTGAATTGTTTGATTACCAGGTCTGAATCACCTTTCACCTTTAAGTGATTCACCTGTGCCTGAAGCGCCAACTCCAATCATGCGATGAGAGCTTGATATTCTACTTAATTATTTGTAACGCCTTCCAACAATAAGAAGGAATAGGGTAGCACTTCATTTTCTGGGGAAATAAGTAAAATTACTTACCCAACTTTGTTGAATTTAGGATCTTCCATTTTTTTTCCCAGTTGGACTTCTGGAAGCACCATCAAAGTACATTTCCCATGTTTTAATATTATCTTGAATAGAAAAGACTTCCTCATCAGGAAGATAAATATCTAAAGATGTATCTTCTACTAAAGGGTGTTCAGCAAAGAATCCATCCAATGTTTGGCCCTTTATTGCCTTTTAAGACAGATAATGGATATCAAAATACTGAAAAATAACTGCCCACCTTTCCAGACATCCTGTAAGCATTGGTCGAATAAGGATAAATTTTAGCGGGTTATTGCGAGATACCAATTCGACCTCATGATGTTTCAGGTAGTGACTCAATTTCTGAACAGCAAATATTAACACTAGGGAGCACTTTTCAATACTTGAATATCGAGTTTCTGCCTCAAGCATAGTCCGAATGAGATAGTAAAGTCTGTTTTCATTCCCAGCATCATTCTGTTGGGAAAGAGAGACACCCAATGATCGCTCTAAATCTTTCACATAAAGAATAAGTGGTCTTCGTTCAACAGGTGGCATTAATACAGGTTGAATCAAGAGATATTTCTTTAGAATATTGAATGACTCTTGACATTCTTCAGTCCACTAGTAAGTGACTCCATTATTCATTAATTTGGTGAAGGTTAAACATTTGTCGGCCAGATTAGCGATGAAATGCCGAATATATAACAAGTTTCCTTTAAGTCCTCTCAATTCTTTCAAATTTCGAGGAGGTGACATACCAAGTATTGATTTTGTCTTCTCAGGATCGACTTTGATACCAAAATGGCGTACAACAATGCTGAGAAATTTTCCTGAGGTTACCCCAAAAGCACATTTCAAGGGGTTCATCTTCAAATTTTGTTGTCCAAGTTTGTGGAATATGATTTCCAAATAAACCAAGTGATTAGAACATTTTCTGGATTTAAATACCAAATTTTCCACATAACATTCAACAAATTTCCCTAAAAAAGTGTTTGAATATACGGTTCATGGCACTTTGATATGTTGCACCTGCATTCTTCCGTCCAAAGGGTATTACCCAATAGAAAAACAAACCTTGAGGGGCTCTGAAAGATGTATATTCTTCATCATTTGGAGCCATTCGGATTTGATTATACCTAGAAAATCCACCCATGAAGGAAAGTGCTTCATAGACAGCTGTTGCATCAATTATGAGTTATGTGATCGAAACTAGAAAATCATCCTTGGGAAAATGTCGATTAAGTTCTCTAAAATCAATGAAAACTCTAATTTGTCCATTCTTCTTTTTCACAAGGACAATATTAGCCAGCCATTTGAGATATTTAACTTATCTTACGAAGTTAGCCTTGATAAGCTTATCCACCCCAACTTCAATTTTGGTGGCAGAAGTTGGGTGTGTTCTTCTTGCAGCTTGCTTGAATCCTCAATGTTCTTCTGGAAAACCCAAATTATGGGTAGAAAAATCATGATAAAGCCCTGGCATTTCTATATGATTCCAAGAAAATATATCTCAATTTTTCATTAAAAATAAAATATTCATTTCTTGCTCTTCAAGAGTCATGGTCGCACTAATTAAAGTGGGGCATGGATCTTATTTTGTACCCAAATTTATTTCTCTAAGTTTATCTACAGTGGTAGAGATGCCTTCTTCAAATGCTTGAGGAGCATCCTTGAGATCTTCCTCTTCTTCTTCAATATGTGTTACTTATTTTGTTTCTACTTGCATAGTAGACGTTGAAGCAGAATTTACATGATTAGGAGAGAAGTTATAATTTGATCATCTTTAACAAGAGGCTACCATTTCTAACCCTATTAATGATGAAGGGTCTTCCTTGGGTAATAAAGAGGAGATGATGGGTTGAGAATCGACATCATTGTTCATATCTGACATTGCTATAACTTCTTCTATCCTAGTTGATGAAGTATAGAATTTCTTGATTTCAGTGGATGAAATGAAGACATCTCCATTTGAGCTTTCATCATTGCCCGATGAATCAACAACTTCTACCATGATTTCTGGATTGGTTTTTGTAATTGACATTATGGAAGTTTCCATAAGATTATTTGGATTTAGGTCTATCCTGTCAATCCAACTGATAGGAAACACATAATATGTACTCACATGTATGAATGGATTTATTGGAATCTTTTCCAAACCATATGGAGCATTAATTTTGGTAACCTCCTTTGTCATGGATATCTCCTTTCCCTCCATTTGATAGAATTATGCCTCAATGTACTGAAATTCACATGCTTTGAATGGGGATTTATCACCATAAAATGTCCCAATTTGACCATTGAAATAATATTTGATACATTGATGGTATGATGAAGAGATAGCTGGATATTGATGTAGCCAAGGTCGTCCAAGAAAAATGTTGAAGGTTGTGTCATGACGAACAACCATGAAATCTGAATTGGATACAAGGTCTCCAAACTGAGTTCTGGGTGTAATATCACCCAGAGGTTCTTGTTCATTTTTATTATATCCTTGCAACATCAAAGTAGAAGAAGATAAATCAGATTCGATGAGGCCCAATCGACAGAGTGTACGAATAGGGATGAGGTTGACTCCTAAACCATTATCAATGAAAGCTTGTCGGATATCTATATCATTGACCATGGAAGATAAAAAAAGGTCTAATATGTTCATGCACAATATCATCTTCATCTTCATCTGTAAAATATATCACTGCATGGCATTCTGTAGGATCATTCTATACATGGTAGACTTCAGCCGCAACAATTTCAGTTTCGAATTCATGAGGACTTGACAAAGTCTCAATGAGTTCCTCCCGAAGATCTTTTGATAGATTCAAGGCATCCAGAATTGATAAATTGGCTTGTACTTGTGCCCATTGTTTCAAGACATCATAAATTTGGTCCAAAGGTATGCGTTTTCAAACAGGAACGTGTGGTTTCTCAGGTGCCTTAGAAGTTGATGCTTTGGAAGTAGATGCATCTTGTATCGGGGTAGGAGTTATAAATACTCCTTGCTTTGGACGATCAGACCGACTAGATCTATTTATTTGCTGAGAGGAAGAAGGTGTAACTTCTAACTGATCTTCCTAAATAACTGTGCCAGGACCAAATCTGCCATGTGTGGAAGAACATTCTCGTTCTTGTTGAGCTTTCTGAAGGGCTCTGCCATAAGTTTCACTGCATATACATTTCTAGCAGGGGTAGGATTGAAATAGTGGCTTCTGGAATATCTGTGTCTTCCTATGTATCCTAGAACTCTGTAACTCCCTCTAATTCCTCTGTTTGATACAAAGAACTCAGGCTCATCAAGATCAAAACTTTGACTAGAATAAGGATATATTAAGTGAATCATGTTAACATAACCAATTATCAACTCTTCATCTGATAAAGATTCTTCCAGATTCGCCAGTTTAGGATATACCATTTAGTGGTGTAGTACACATTCTTTTGAAGTAGATGGTGTAAGATCTTTTAGATTCAAAGACAACTTGGGATTTGACATGAGCTCATCTTCTTCTGACTGTTATTCTTTCTTCGAATTTTTCTACCTCTTTGAGGATTTTCCTTCTGATGAAGGGAGTTTTTTTGTGGCATTCATAGTGTAAGACACAATTGGTTTCTTCAATTGTATTCATAAAATGGAATGAGTTTAGGTGATCGTTTTCCTGACCATTAAATCATCATATTTCTACGCATTTTTTCTTTTGACTTTGTTCCACTCGCCTTCTTCCTCTAGATCTGTAGTAGTAACAAATTCTACATGGGCTGAAGAACCTTTTAGTTTTACCTGTCCAGAGTCCACCATCTTTTTTCGGAGGTCTTTGAAGACAAAACACTCTTGAATGGGATGCCCCAACATCTGATGAAATGGGAAATAGTTAGGATGGTCTTCATCTCCTTCTTTGTTCGGCCATTTATGCCTTGGAAACTGAACCAAATTATTTTCTAAAGATGAAATGAAGTAACTAGGAACTTGTTCATTTTTTAAAGAATAAACTTCATTCTTTAACTCCTAAAATTATTTTCGTCTTTGATATCTTTGATCATATTAATGAAATGGCCTCTGTTGTTGATGCTCAGGAGGTGGATCCCTTCGATAATATGATGATTTTGATGTGAAAGCAGATACAGATTCTTGTTTAAGTGGAACTGTAGAAGTCTATGGTCTCCCCATTCTCCTTCCTAGAGCTTATGGAATTAAATGAGTTTTTTCCTTAGTCTCTATAAGAGAATCTTCGATCTGTTGAGCGATTGAGGTAAGGTCTCAAAACCCTCTTGTGTATTTCACAGGGATCAAAGGTGTGTGTAATTAATCACACAAATTTTCCACATAGATTGGAAATAATTCCTCTTAAGGGAGTTCTATGCTTAAGGAATATGTTAATCTCTTCTAGCGAGCAATGAAATCTGAAACTCTTTCATTTTACCTTTGCTTGCAATTTTTAGGATAAAAAACTTTCGTCAATGGCGATGTTGTTCTAAATTGAAGAAGGAATCATTGACAGATATCTTACCTCCCGGTAATTCACAGGGATTGTAATCTTGTATACTAGACAAAAGCAGGCCCTTGTAATGGATTTACAAAACACCTGAGATTAAATGCTTCTTATTGTTGTGGAGTTCCCATCATAGGATCAGAACGAGAAAAAAATGTGTTAAGTGTTGTTCTGGATCTCCCGAACCATTAAAAATGGGAATGTGGTACTTTCAAAATTTGATGGGGGAGGAATTGCACCCACCCATTCAGGGTAAGCTCTCTTTTCTGGTTTAAGTTTTTCACATTTTCCCTCCATAGTTTCCAACCGACATGTCAATGACTCAATGGTAGTTATTAACATTGAGAAACATCTGTTTGATCTTTGACCTGAGCAGGTGCAATAACTGAAGTTTGGACAGGTGTGGTGACTTTTACTACAACTGATGGTAGCATTACTTGTCATTGTTGCACATGACCCATAGGATTAGACATGTGAGGGAGTACTTTTAAAGAAGGATATTCTTGATCCATCTCAACAGCTACAACAAATTCCTTTGATTGACTGACTCCAGCACATCTAGGAGGAAGACTACCTTGAAGTAGTTCTGCATTCAAACTCCTTAACTCCTTCATTTCTTCCTCTTGTTGTGCGAACCTTTGCTCTAGTGAGAGTGATTGGCCTTATCTAGAGGTAGGGTGGGACATTACCTGACTTTTACCCTTTTCCTTGGCATGTGAATTTCTGTAGTATGGAAGGGCATTGCCTGAAGGAATATCTTACCTCTAGGTAGCCCTCTAGCTTCTGGTATGCACACCTTCATAATTTATTTCTATGTACAGAGCCACTTTAATAGAAAATTCTTCATCTAATCCCTCTGAGTGAACCTCATGTTCTAGGGGATTAGTAACAATGGAATTGATGACATTTATCAATGCATAACACATTGCATCCCTTTTATCGGAATTTCTGCGATACTATCCTCTTCCATGTAATTTATGAGGAGTTTCCTTTTGTTGAGTTGATCCCTCAGGAACTTATTGATGAACTGTAATTTGGATGGAATCTCGTGATAATTTGGCTCTGCTTTCCTCTTGTGGCTTCTTCCCTAATTGAGAGAATACTGACTTTTTCTAAGGAAGAAAATGAGGATTTGAAAAAGTCCCCAGTCCGGTGGACTGGGGCTGTTTCTGTTTTCCCTGCCCAACTCCTTGAATCCCATCTGTTGATCCCAAGGGTTGAGCTAAAAGAGTCCCCATTATGGAAAGCTATGGTGGCTCTTGAGCTTCTACATCTGAGACTTTCTTAAAATATATCCTGATTTTGTGGATATTAGTCTTGAAATTGGCTGGATGCATCAACCTACATCCACTCAAATCACCTAGCTCAAATGACCACAGGATGATTTCTGAAATTTCAGTCACATGATGAGGTGCATGCTCTAAACGAGAAGCCTGTTTGATATTCTCATTTTCCTGATGCAAGATTAATTCGAATAATTGTTTTTTTATTCCTGACTTTGGGAAGAACTAGTTGAGGAATGTTCCTGATCAAGACTTTGATTACACACAAAACCAATTGGTTGTGGCTGGCCATGGGAAATAACATTGCTTGAGACCATATTTGGTGGGTTTTGTTGACTGGAGAGTACAATGAAATTCAGTGCTCCATGAACACCCCATCCCCTAATATGAATACCAGATGGGGCATTGGTAATTAACTAGTGCAATCTTTTTAGTGCGCTGGGGCATGAACGTTGAAGTGCTCTCTGCTTCTTTTCAACCTTTGGATATTAGGAAACTGAGATAGATGCCAAATCAATTTGGCGTTGTAACCCTTCTATTATCTTGACATGATTTTCATATTCATCATAAGATAATATTTTCTTTTTCAAGTAACAAAGTGTTTCCACATGTTGAGACGAATATCGTGAATACAATATTCAATCGACATTTCTGGAATATCATACTGAGAGTCAGCCAAAGGCCAAAACATGACTGGTACTTCACCTTTTTCCATTTGTTTTCTCATATTCAACACTTCCTCCTTATAATTCGATGAATATTCGTCTACCGGATTAGACCAAAGCTAGTGCTTCTTTTTTTCTTCATCTGATTCAACAAGATTGGTAAGGAATTCATTTATTAAATTAGAATATGAATGACCTAGGGGTGGTTCGGAGAATTACCTACACCCCGGGATATCTTCTGATTGAGAAAGTATTTCACCTCCTAGTGGTAAAGCATCAGAGATGACTGGATTCACATTAGCAAGTGCGTCAAGACAAGAGGGATTTATCATTACTGCATTGTCCTTTGAATTTTTTTTTCAGGAAATGTATATTACTACTGCGGAGAGGACTTTCGTAGCTAAATCCATCATCATTGGGAGGATCACCATGGAGGGTTACAACAAAAGATGAAACCTTTTTCTCATTGATCTTCTGGCCATGCAGAGGTTTATCGTGACTCTCTTATGAAGATGATACTTCGAGATATACCAAATCGTCATGAAGAAAGCCTTCATGAGGAAGTGTCTAATGAAGACCTTCGGAATTATTATTCCCACTATTGGGAAATGAGAGAGTAGAATCTTGAGTTGCAACAGATAATTTTCTGAGGGCTTCAAGAACTTCATCATTGAGTAAGGTCTTATTACATATTGGATCTTGATTTCATGATTGTGCTGGACAGATCTTTTTCTTAGACGCCTTCTTACTCACTTTGGAAACCACTTTTTGAAGAAATTGGTTATTATGGACAGGTGTATGTGCCTTCTCTGGAGAAATGGTCAGGTTAGGCTGATTATCTCCATTCAAATCGGGTGTATGTGCCTAACTTGATTGTCTGTATGACATGGGGGAGTATGCCCCACAACCCTCTTGGACTGGGACCGAAGTGTGTATTTGTACCAGAGTGATGTGTTGATGATTCACTCCACTGATAGGGATAGATTTATGATTCCTTCCCTGTGATTTTGTTGAAGTAGTTATAATATTCTGACAGGCATCCAGAATATAGGCAGGGATTTATTTCTTCTCTTTCACCATTGTCGGAATGTTCTTGGTGACTTCATCTGCTAGAATGGGAATATAAGTCCATTCTGTTCATGGAGTGGGTGTGCATTCCTTCTCTTGTCCTCCTTTTCCTGTCAGTGAATTCTAACAGTGCTCATGTGTGGGGGCAGAGAGTTGAGTCTGATCCAAATTTGTCATCAGAGCTTTCCGACTGACTTCTCTGGGTTCTACCAAATGATATTGTTGGAAGGCTTGATGAACATTGAAAGGTGTATGTCCTTGATGTGTATTCTTATTCAAGTATGGTTGATGAATTTCCTTTAATACTGGAAGACAAGACTACTGACATAATTGGTGATTGTAAACAGGTGTACGATCCTGCTGATTAGTTGCCACCATATTAAATTGGAGAGCTTCTTTGGGTACAGTCAGACGAGCCTGTTGACTGGTTGATGAATTAAGAATAGGTGTATATTCCTACCTATAATACTCCACCATAATTGCCTGGTGGGATTGGCGTGTTACTTCCAGATGAGTCTGATGGGTAGTAATATCAGGACGGACGGGTGTATATACACGTTCGTTGTTTGCCATCAAGTTGGATTAATGGACTTCTCCGGAGGGGGAAGAAGTAATAACCTGCTCCCTGTTGACTGGATTCCACCTCTGATGGTTCATCTTGTGTGCTCAGGTTTAAGGAACCTGAGCCAAACCCCTAAAGGTGGTACCCTCATCATGTTGAGGGCGCACTACCGCACGAATCTGGCGGCGATTGTTGATGGGAGCCCTAGAGAAGGACTCATTTCCTCTTGAATTAAGGCCTTGAGTGACCTTCTCATTAACCTACCAATAATATGGGAGGTACTGGTGATTGTGTTCCGGGGATAATGACCCGAAACAGTTAGAGATGGTGGTTGGAACCACCTGCTTCTTGATCACTGGTTATCGTTGTCCGGACAACCAGGGTGAGTTGTTAACATGGAGGGCTTGTCGAGCGGCCTCCAGAGTCAGAATGGTACCATGTTGATGGTATTCCATAACCAATTCATTTTAAACCCAGCATTGAAGACGTTGATTGGGCGATTTTTTGTTCAAAGCGGATGAGGATTTAGCAGGAGTAGCGGTCGAGGCATTCACATGTGTGAACTTTAAAGAAGACATTTCTATAATGCAGATAGATCTTGGAAAAGTGTGTTTGTTTGATATAACAAACATAATCAAGATAATTCCAGCCACTACATCTTTTGTATGAGCACATATGTTATTGATTGTTTTCTGGGCCTCACATTAAGTTAAATAGTGTCCTAACAAATAAGTAAAACATCATTTATCTTAGTTAAAGATTCACGTTGGGTTCACCATTTTTGTTTCTTCTTGGAAAAGGGAATGAACTTGTTTGTTTAAGTTTCAAACATTCCAATTATTTTCTAACAATTTTATTGGTAGAACCGAAGAAATCCAATGATTCTATATCCATTTGGACCTACTTTCCAAAGGTAGGTGCTCATTAGTTGTGGACCGATGAGGCTTAAGAATTTGCATTGGTCGAGAGGATGGGAGGTCAGACTCATCACACCTTTTGGGGGGGAATTATTTTCTACTCTGGGACTCTCTTATAGATTTGAGTTATGTTCATGAATCCTTATTAATTTACCAAGTATGAAAATGTTCTTTCCTTTAGATCTAACAATCATTGATTTATATGTATGATGTTTTGGAGAATATTTTATATGTATTTGAGGTTCTTCATTGATAGAGAATCATCAGTATTTATTAGAGATTCTTAGTAAATGGTATCCTTAAACACATTATATAGAAATCTCTTGGTCATTATGATGACCATGCTAGTTTTAAATCCACTCAGTGGGGCACTTGAAGTTTATTGTCGTTCAGAAAGACATGGATTATTTAAAAGCTTGGATCGTACCCGCAGATGGGCTACCTACGTATCCTTGTTGAAAAAAAGGAATCAGAACCCACATAGTTCGAGTGACAAAGTATGAGGTTTATGCATGATTAATGTCTCAAAAATAGATTTCATAATTATTTTTACACTCTAATATCATGTGAGTCATTCTCGATGTGAGAAACAAGAGGTATTAGTAAAACCTGAAAATTGTGTCATGAAATATGCAATCATAAGAAATGAAATGGGGCTTACGTATGTATGACTACCCAGGTAAATGAGGATAAAGACTTTTTAGAAAATAATCCCAAGAGAAGGGTCCATAAAGGTGTTTGTACTTTATAGAGATTTGGGATTTTAACCCGGGACTTACTCCTAAAAAGGATGCCAAAATTTAAGAGGGACTTATGATTGGGTTTTATTCCTGAGAAGGAATCCCAAATCAAAAGAAATTAAGACTGGGGATTACTCCTTAAAAGGAGGCCCAGTTTAAGAGGTCTTGAGACTTGGGGTTTACTTATAAGGAGGATGCCCACATTAGGGAACTTGGGGCTTACTCCTAAGGAGGATGCCCAGATTAGGGAACTTGGGGCTTACTCACAAGGAGGATGCCAAGATTAGGGAACTTGGGGCTTACTTCTAAGGAAGATGCCCAGATTAGGGAACTTGGGGCTTACTCCTAAGGAGGATGCCCAGATTAGGGAACATGGGGCTTACTCCTAAGGAGGATGCCCAAATTAGGGAACTTGGGGCTTACTCCTAAGGAGGATGCCCAGATTAGGGAACTTGGGGCTTACTCTTAAAGAGGAATACCATATTCGGGAACTTGGGGATTACTCCTAAGGAGGATTCCCAGATTAGGGAACTTGGGGCTTACTCCTATGGAGGATGCCCAAATTAGGGAAATTGGGGATTACTCATAAAGAGGATGCTAAAATTAAAGATCTTATCATCTTAAAGGATGAGGTTGAATGAAGGAAATATCTTACCTTAGTGACATAAGGTTAGGTAAATCACAAGGTTTTGAGAGATGTTCCACAGAATTCTTTTCAGATAAGGAAGTCAACAAAGGAACCATGGCATAAATGGATTTGAAGAGGGTTTTGAATGCTAAATCTTGAATAGGAGAGGTGGATTTGATGAAAGGAAGTGAATTGGAAGGAGGCACACAAGTATTATTCTGGTGTGTAAGTCTTGGTCGTGCAAGTATACTTGCGCGGCATAAGTTCACTTGGGCGATGAAGAACCTGTGAAGTGATACTTGGGATAATTTGAATTGGAGCCCTTAGAAACATCCCTAGAAGCTTTCAGATAGGCGGCACACAAGTTTCCTTGATAGGGAAAGGCGGCGCACAAGTGTCTTTACTTCCCTTAATAGGTGGACACTTAGGCAAACAAGTATTGATCAGTTCTAATACCTAGGCCTTATTCTTCCTCTTTAGAACTTCCATTATAGGTAAATAATTTCCTTAGAAGTGTTTGGAAAACTTCAGACGGAGACTTGGGCGACCATAGCTTGAATCTGAGTTTCGGATTTTTCGTCCCCGAAATGGGGGGCCACAGTGGCTATTTATAGGCCACCTGAGGTTGGTATAAAATTAAGGTTGGGCGCTCAAGTGACCTGCGCACCACAAATTTGGCGCGCAGGTGACTTGCGCGCCCAAAGTCTGGAATGCAAGTGACTTGCGCGCCTTAGTCCAAAATAGCTATGGGACATGACTTTGTCAAAATTTTGACATTCCTTCAAAGGGTGACCCTCTTTTTTGATTAAGGTATTTCCCTTTTTCATTATTTGAACTTTGTGACAGAACAGATGTCAACAATGGTATAAATACATTTTATATTGAATGGGAATGAAATGTATATAGTTAGTTAATCAATCAACTATAACCCGTATCACATTATTACCTCATGTATTATTTGATAATCCCACCACAAAATCAATGAATAATTTTTTTTTTATTTCCACTCTGGTACTAGAAAAGGCTTAAGAATTGCTTTCAATTATTTTCATTTTGAATTAACGTGCTAAAAATCATACAAATCATAGTATATCTAATAATAAATATTTTCATTCTATCCCACTAGTAGTACTCATAATGGTCTCTTTATATCTTAGTGTTGCATGGATAAATCAAAAATAATTAACTATGAAATTCACTCAAAAAATCTTTCTTAAACTGGGAATTAAAATGCACACATAATATTATTCCAAATCATAAAAGAACTACTTCATCAATATAAAAATAAGGAAATTTATTTTTCTTAAAAGATTATAAAATTTCCTTTAATTATTTATAATCCTTTTGAACTCGCTTAATTATTTCTAAAAAAATCAACTGTATTGATATATGAAACAAAATAAATGATTCCCCTATATCCAAAACTTCTAGCCAAAAATTTATAATATCATTCAACAATGGTTAACATTCCAAATGTAACATTGTTAATGTATCTTTTTTTATGACTCAAATAATTATCCACAAAATATAATTCCATATCATTTGTATGGAAATTTCACTCAAGAGGTTCAAACTATTATAATGCCTGAAACATTACAAGATCATTATTTATTAGGAAACAGCCAATTCCCTTCAAATAAGAATAACTTAATATGAAAAATTCAATAATTTTGGAAGGTAGGAAAAAATGAAGCGTTCAAAAATCTTCTTTTTAGTTATAGAAATGAAGAATCGCATTATTTTTTCCAAATTAATTTATCTCTTATTTGAGTTAACATAGTTAGTGGGATAGACAACAAAGATATGTTTTCAACAAACAACATAATGTAAACCACTAATAATACAATGATATGAATCTCTATGATATTTTTGGGTCATGTCCATTCTTCAAAAACTTTTTTTATCAGTGTTAGTAATTATTCTTTCTTCAGAAATAATGTGTCGAAGCAAAGAAATTTTTTGAAACCAAAATTCACACTTAAAAAATTTCCCATATATTTTCATTTCATTTATGTTTTTAAAAACAATATTTATATGTATTTAATGTTCCTATTTACTATCTGAATATACAAAAATTTCATCAATAAACACAACCAGAAACCTGAAAACAATCTCATGAAAAACTCTATTCATAAGGTCAATAAATATAATAGATTTATTAGACAAGCCAAAATTCATAAATAAAAACTTATAAAGCCCATATCTATTTTGAAATGTAGTATTTTGAATGTCATCCTCCTTCCCATTTATCTGAGGATACCCTTACCTCGGGTCAACCATTGAAAAATACTGACCTCTCTGGAGATGATAAAAACAATCACTGATATGATGGAAAAGATTTTTATTCTTAAAACATATATTATTCAAGGATCTATAATCAATGTAAAGTCTCATTGAAACATAATTATTTTTAACAAAAAAATATAATCATTCCATGTTTTTATTCTAGGATAAATAAATCCTTTACCTAAAAAATCATACAAATTATTTTTTAATTCATAAATTTCCACTTAATCCATTCAACAACGGTGTTTTGAAATGGGAATACCATCAAGCACTAAGTCAATAATTAACTCCACCTCCTAATCAGGAGTAAAACCAAGAAGATCATCAAGAAATACAAAAATGTATTCATTCACAATTGGAACATAAATATTTTGAATAGTTACATTATTTTCAGTAATAAGAGCTAAGTATCATTCATTGTCACCTCTAATCAAATTCTAGGCTTCTTAGTTTGTTACCAAGGCAATGATTCATTAAACATAACATTCTTAGCCCTACAATCTACATTATCATGATAAAATGAAATCAAATATATAATTAGAATTATATCAAACTATACTATAAATATATCAATAATATTTTCCACAATGACCATCCCACTTATAAAAAGAAGAAAATTCCAATAAATCTTGGTTTCTTTGATATTTCGACACTGATTTTCACCAAATGCTATGTATTCTTTTAATGTAGATATATTCATATTTTATATGAACATTTATCATAAATTAATTAATGTGAATATCCTGAGTCAAAAAGGGCATTGTAAGACTTTGAATACACAAGTAACATACCTTTCACCACTTCATATATTGTCATAAAATCAAGCATATTAGTAGAAATAGATGATTTCACACACTTTTTATTTTGATATTGTTGATTTCCACCACGAGTAACAAACATTGGACAGATGTTTGAATAATTCCTCAACTCATAGAAATTAAAAAATCATACCATCATCTTTTTGTTACCTGTTTGATCATTTTCCTTGTAGTTAAGAACCATATGAGAAACATTTCCACAATAGAAGCATTACTATCCATTGTACTTCATTCACAAAGATTATTCTTACCACACTTCTCACAATATGTGAAACTAGTTTTCTTACCTCCATAATTATTTGTTGAATTATTCCCCATTGACTACCAAATAATCCTCTTATTAAGCTTGTTTTCATGGAATACATTATCATCAAAAAATCCATTTCTACATTCTCATTATAAACAAAAGGTTTCTAAAAAATTTTAGAATTAATGAGAAGCTATATTACTCCAATATCATGGCCTAAATCCTATATAAAACCAATAAATATTACTATCAACATCCCAGGTAAAAGTTTTGATGTACCATTCTAATTAAGTGATTTTTTATTCATATAAAGCCACCCAATATTCATATTTTTTTTCGAATTTAATGATTTTTTAATCCTAAGTTTAGCATACTTAACAAAATATTTATCAAGTAAAATATTTTTAAATTAATCACTTCCCTAGGCATCAATCTATTCCCTTTCACATTTATTCTTAATAAATGACCATCACCAGTCGACTTCACCTTCAAAATAATAAATATGAAGACTTTTATTTTGATGATTTCAATATCCAATGACATTTAATATATTTTATAGGGATTTAATATATCCTTATTCTATCGTGGGGTTGGATGACCCACTGAATTGTGGGGGACAATGTCTCCTGAAATTCTCTACTATTGAAATGATCCATTATGGTAGATCGGGTTCCTCTCTAGTATGGATTCCACCAAATTATATAGACTATTTAAAATGATTCATCACTGTAAAAAAATATTATCTTACAATTATAACCATCTTAGGATGTAGATTTTTAAGGATATTTTCCACATGGTGACCTCCCACAATAGTAAACATGTTTCCTCTATGGAAAGATATTCTGAACAAATATATTTTAGATGAAGAAACATGGTAATATTTAAATTTTATATCATTTTAACATAACCATAAAAGAAAATATTTAAAGGTTATTCTATGATCATTTTAATAAAATAAAAATTTATCTAAACCTACTACTTTAAAAAACTGTAAGGTCTCAACCTCAAAAATTACATAACCTTGTGTTTTAAGTCAAGTATTAATTCTCTTTCATTTAAGGATATTTTCAAATATATTGTTTTATATAATTAGGATATAACTCATAAATAAAATAATAATTTAATAAATTGTTGGAATATCCTATTAGTATCCATTTTCTCACAATATGAAACTTTTGGTATAAAAAATGGTTTCTTTTCTTGAATAATTATCATTATATTCAACTTGACTTCTTCATTCCCCTTACCCATCCATAAACAATAGGAAGAACATTTTAAAAACATGGGATGATAAAAAAATATCATTAAGGGATATAAAAATAATGAAAACCATTAAATGAGTGAAAACATGAAAACCCATGAAATATTTTCCTGCATATCAATGTTCATCGAGTGAAAGAAATAAATCATTTTCACAAGAAAAACACAAATAGTTTTTTCTTAGAGAAAATAATAAAATCCCATAGAAAGAATAGGTAGATCATATAGGCATATTTGGAAATAACTCTTCATTTCACTCTTATAAATAGAATAACTATGTGGTCGCCTTCCATTCCAAATACACTAGAGGGTTATCATAGACATACCCATCTATGATTTATAACTTAACCACCATCCATGGTTAATAATGTGACCACCCATCCTTTTTTATAACAAAACCACACATTATTGGTTCACAATAAAATCACTCATAAACATAAATAATATCCATGAACCATAACATAATCATAACACATATAATCTTCCAATTTTTAGATCACAATCATAAAATAGTCTCTTCTACAACAAGAAAACATTTTCAGATATTAAAATATCCATCCATTTTTAAAAAACATTTTTTCAACACCAAAATACACAAAAATTAATGTGGTTTTTTATTTTAATAAAACAAAATTTATTTTTATGTAATCTAAACATTAAATAATTGTTATGGCAGAGAAATGTTAATGTCGACATATATGATAAAATAGAACAACCCATTTATTATTTCTGATGAAAGTCACACATTTGGTATAATGATTCACGCATTTTAAATACATTGAAAGAAAGAAAAAAATTCCAATTGAAAATATCTCATATCCAAAATTAAATCATTTTAAAAATATGGTCAAGGAAGAAAAATAGTGTTAGAAGGAAAACATTAAAAGAAAATTATTTAAGGAAAAGTCACGTATCATATTGGAAAAATTTGACTAGTAATCCCCCTGAAAGATTAATGTTATAAAAAAAATAAAATAACATGATTATAAATAAATTAATTATATATCATGTAAAAGGGTCTATATTAAATCCTATTAAAATATGATAGGTTCATAACATCAAAATATTCCTCAATGAATGGGGATTGAGATGACGTCCCTTACCTTGTGTCTGAATCATCTCGTATATTCTTTATCATCCTGAATAATTAACATATGATAATTATTTACTTGATTATGATCCATTTTAATGTTTATTATTATTTTTAGTTAACTTATTATAATTATATATATGTTCAGTTAATCAATTAATTTTATGTAGTATGTCTTGATGATATTTGGCTTTTGTGTCAAAAACGACTTTGGTATGTTGACAATTGTCAATGAGGTTGTTATTTAAACATATTCAGAATAATAATCATGAAATAATTATCATATTTTAATATAAATTATACTTTTATGATATATCAAGAAATATGGTTTTGAGAAATGAATTGCTTTACTATCATGGATATGGTAGGCTGTATATACAACTGAGTAACTTTTCTAATTTTCAACGATCAATATGGAATGGAGGTAAGTGATATTTTTTATTTAAAGAATGATCATATTATCATATATAAAATATTTTTTCATTAAATATATTTATATATATCATCCATGTGTTTTGGTGATGAAAATAGAACCACATTCCTTCATGACAGTGGTAGACCACACGTACATGAACAATTCCATCATTATTCGGTGAGTGAAAATGTAAGAAATAAAATAATATATTAACTGTTTAGAATGATAAATATTAAATTAATATAATATTTTTTTAATTTATAGAACATATGTAGATTAAATTTATCCTTATTACCATCCATGTAAAGATTTTGTTAAAATTAATCACATCACTTAGCAAGGTGGTAGTCGTCCATGCACATGAGTGATGTTATCATATCCACTTTGGAATGAAAAGTAATATGTTATATATGAAATAATGACTATATATGTATAATTATTTTATGAATATCATATATATTTATATATATAATTTATATCTATAGTCATACCCAAACTTGGGAGGTGTTGATGGAAAACATGTCACATCAATTCACGAGGTGGTAGTCTTCCGAACAAAAGATCGACATTATCATTTCCCATTTGAGGGATGAGGATATAGATATAGATCATTTCATTAACATAATAACATCTTAGTATTTTTTAAATACTGTTTTTTATATAATAATAAAATTATATGATATTAAGAATATAAAAGAATAAATAAAATGAAAATGCATAGTTTGGAATATTACCACTTCTCAAATAACCTCTTTAGGAATAAAACTAATTTATTCCTAGAATTGATTTATGACCAACTAAAGGATTCTAGGATGAGTTTATGGACATTGAGAAGTGGTTTTATCAAATCATGGATGAACCAAAATGGTTTTATGTTTTTAAAATATAGGATATAACTACTGAAAAATGGGTTATCCCCATGGATCTATACCCACGGTTTATAGAAAATGTGGGGATAATTGAGATGTAATCTATCTATAAAAACATTTTATGTAAACCATGGGT
Source organism: Viscum album (assembly GCA_963277665.1). NCBI lineage: Eukaryota > Viridiplantae > Streptophyta > Magnoliopsida > Santalales > Viscaceae > Viscum > Viscum album. The sequence continues at coordinate 2,054,251,266 of OY728145.1, forward strand.
ATAGAGAGGCTATCCCAGTGGTTTTTTAAAAAAAAATGGATATGATCCCTCATATTTCTCTCACCTCCCACATTTCCCCCCACCCACACAAGCCCTATATGCCCCCTTCAGTCGAGCCTTATTCTTCCCTCACCTGAGTGATGATGTATGACTCTCATCCACCGACATTCTACCCAAATTCAGTGATCATATTTGAAATAATATTAGTGAGTATAGAATCATTCTTCAATTTTGATGACTATTGTTTTCATTTTTATATATGTATGAAAACCTAATCAATATATAGTTAGTTCATGATTTTTTCTGATTATTTATAGTAAGGGTATTAGTGGGTGGTGTTTTATTTTTTGGATTTTTGTTTAATTATTATAATTTTGATGAGCCTTTAGTAATCCATTAGAGTATATTTGGGATCTATTTGATGGTTATATTATGGGGAGCGACGAGTCTTGGTTTTGGTTTGCCTCATTTTTTGTAATTTTGTTTTAAGGATTGTAATTATGCCTTCATTTCTAGAATTTTTCTGATGCATTTTTTGAGAGGTAGGCTTTATTTCCCTAATTTTACTTAATCAACATTAGATTAGTGTGTTCTAAATACTTATACTCTTTTGTTGTCTTTTATTTTCATTTTAATCTATTCATGTGATTCTACTTAAGTATGTTGGGATCACTACTATAATCATGTTTTTAAATTTATATTTTAATATAGAATAAATATGGTATATTAAATTCCAATAAGGGTTGTTCTAATTATAATATATTCATTTTGAAAATTTAACTAGATATTATTATGAATTTAACATATAATTGAGATTGTTTTGGAGGAATATTTTAGGGATTTATATATTTTTAGTGTTTAGAATATTATTTAAGTTAAATATCAGGGTTATTGTTGTTTTTTTGGTAACCTTGAGTTATGAGATTTAATTATACAAATTTAATTATTCATATCATGAACCATAATTAAACTATTTATTGGATTTCTTTCAATGGAAAAGAAATAAGTTTACAATTATGTACATGATTATACTATTATAAGTAAATCTCGAATATTTCATTATCTATAAAGGTTGGTTCTTTAAGAATTCACTACTGTATTTATAGTAATTTAAAATACTTTTTCAATGAATTAATTATTTTGATTTAGACATGAATGAATGATAAAATAATATTTTAAATAAAAAATATTTATATTTTAAATGTATAATAATTTTAAAATAATTGTTATGTAGAAAATATTTATAAATTCCATTGGTAAATGTCATGATATAATTGTATATGTCAGAATGGAAAGATTTTTTTAATAATATTTTTTAAGAATCATTGTTTTTATTGATAGTTATTTACATAGTAATTTTGTTATTTAAAAATTCTGTAATTGTATAAGCCTTATATTCCCCTATTTTTATAAACGGTTAAAAATAACATTGTTCATTATTAAGATTTCTTCCGTAGTAAATTTATCATATATTTAGAAGTTTTATATTTATTTCCATGACACATTAAATGAATTAAAATAAATCTAACCATACTTTAACTCAATTAATAGGTTTCATAAATGTTGAGGTAATAGATGGGTTTCATAAAGTGGGATGGAATGGATTAATTATTTAGTCTTGATGGATATTATAAAAATTTAATAATTCATCAATTGAAATAGAATCTCATGTAAAATCTATTATAATTCTTTTTAATTATATAATTAATTTTAACCTTAAATAATATCCTTTCATAATTAAATGTTATCCTCAATTATGTTTTAAAATAAGAACACCACTCTAGATAATAAATGCACATTTTTTCTGCTAGTATACCTTAGTTGTTATTTAATCCAATACATGCACCATGTTTGGATTTCTATGAGTATGCCTTGGTTGTTTCTTATGATATGCCATGATATTTGTTTGTATTTTTTTCAAAAGGTAGAATTTAGTAAGAACAAGCAAGAAAATTACATGAGTCTAAAAGAGAGAATTTTATTACAATCTTTATCAATGAGAGGGAGGAGATCACCCGGTAACTCATCGGCCCACGTAATGTCCAGGTTGATCCCTTTGTTGACAAGACCATCATCCACCATATTAGCTTCACAGTATGCATGGGTGGCAATATATATGATATCAAGAAGTGAGTCCAGGTAGTTCTTCCAGCTCGCAGCAAGGGACCAAGAGAGGTGAACAACCTCATTCCAAATTGCCTGAATAATGGTGGTGGAGTTGCTTTCAATCCAGATGTTGTTCCAACCTTTGGTCTTCAGAAAATAGATGGCATGGATGAGGTCCATCATCTCTGCCTCAATGGAGGAAGTGATCCCGCAGCTTCCATAGAAACAGCCATGGCAGTGCCCTTTATAGTCTCTGAAAATTGCTCTACAACCCATAGGACCTGGATTTCCTTTTGAAGCTCCATCAATATTAATTTTGATCCATCCAGGAAGCGGGGCTTTCCAGAAGACTTAAAGACAACGTTTTTGGGAAGGAAAAAATGTCACCAATCTTTAAACGTCAGAGGATCATGAAGTCATCGATCGAGTTAACACAATTAGCTTTTTGGATCGAGGCAGCATCATTAATGGCAATCAGGATTCTCGTACTTCCTGAAATGAGATTGGACGAGTGATTATTGTGAATATTGGCATTTCTATCATACCAGATAATGTGTAGAAGTTCTGCCACAGTAGATAGGAAGATATTTTTTACTTCTGGTGAGAATTTAGACTTCACACAATGCTTTATATGGGATAGAATATTGCCCGAAGATGGCCACCTGTAGTTAAAAATGTCAACAATAAAGTTCCACATGGAAAAAGCAGTAGCACAAGATAAAAAAAGATGGTTGATATCCTCACGGTGTTGATAACAGAGAGGGTATTTAGAATAAAGATGAATTCCAAAGGATTGGAGACAAATCTCAGTAGGGATGTGATTATGCGCCAAGCGCCAATTAAGAAAAAGCCTAGTAGGTTTAATCTAGGGTTTATTAAAATATTTCAGCCAAGAAAAATCAGAATCCAAGATCAAAAAACAATGATTGCAGAACTTTTGAGAATTTAGAATACAATTGGGAGCGGGTTCCCAAACTAAGAGATCTTCATCATTAGAGAAAGGGTAACTTTCAACCACCTGCATGATAGAGTCAGGTAGCTCCAACTCCCTGTTTTGCAGCACTTCCTTTATAGTGTAATTAATGCTGTCAGGAGAAGTATTAAGAGGAAGCTTAGTAATAAGAGGGGATCCCGTCCAGTTATCTAGACAAAAGAGAATGTTGGAGTCCAGGCTAACTAACCATCTAGAGTTATTCATGATACAAACAAATAATGTTTTTAAGGATGGCTAGAGTGAAGATTCAAAATAATTTAAATTTCTATTTTTTAACCTCACAAGAAATTTAATTCTAAGGAAAGTAAGGGAGTCAGAGGTATTGTGGATCAGTCTCCAAGTGATCCTCACTTGGAGAGATTCATTGAACAATTTGAGATTTTTAATGTCAAGGACACCCTTTTCAAGGGGGGTGCAGCAGGTCGACTATGGGGTGGTGACAAGTTTCCGCTCAAAGATGCTGCCAGTCCAGACTAAATTTTTAATATACTTATTTATTATCTTGAGAAGACTCAGAGGCCATTTGTAGATCATGAAAGAATAAACCAATTTGGTGATAATGGTCGATTTCACCAGGAAAATTCTGCCAGCCATGGACAGGGATTTTCCTTTCCAGGCAGAGAGTTGGTTAATCACCTGATCAATAATAACATTAAAATAAATAGCTTTCGGCCTACCCCAAAAAATGGGGACTCCTAGATAAGTGAAAGGAAAATATCCTTCTTTGATGCAAATGATTTCAATAATGTGACCTTTCCGAGAGAGGGGGAAGGATTTCCCAAATAAAATAAAGGATTTATTCCAGCTGATGGATTGACCCGAAACTTCCTCATAAGGGATAAGGCTTCTTTAAGGTTGAAGAAATTTCATTTACTTCCATTAAGGAAAAGGATAATGTCATCAGCATAAAGGAGATGAGTCGAGACATCTACATTCCTGGACGCTGAGATGGGTTTGAGTTTACCTTGATGAGCGATCGAGTAGAGCAGTCTACTAAGATAGTATTCCACAATCATGAAGAGAATGGCAGATAGAGGGTCACCTTGATGAACCCCTTTTGTGCATTTAAAGTATCATTTAGGAGAGCAGTTAAAAATAATTGAGATTGAGTTAGAGTTAAAAAGGGATTTTAACCTGCTAATGAAGATATTATTAAAGCCAAAATCTCTGAGAACTTTAAAAATGAAGGTCCAATCAATAGTATCAAAAGCTTTCCTAACATCGAGCTTAATGGAAATGCTGCCTCCACCAAAGACTTTGTTTAGAGAGTTGGTGCATTCTGAAGCAAGGCATGTGCATTCCTGAAGGGATCGACCTTTGATGAAACCAAATTGGTTCCAATAGATGATTTTGTTACATAAGGGAGAAAGACAATTGGCAATAAGCTTGGTAATAATTTTATAAATGGTGTTAATTAGAGCAATGGGTCTAAAAAGATGGATTTCAGAGGCATTAGCCACCTTTGGAATTAAGGTGAGGAATTGGGTGTTATGGCTATGAGGAAGAGAACCAGTGTTAAATAAATATTTCACAAGTTTGCATACATCAGTGTGGACAACCTCCCAGTGTTGTTGAAAAAAGCCATTATTGAATTCGTCAGGTCCAGGAGCACTGTCAGGGTTTAGACTGAAGATCATTGATTTTATTTCATGATCCAGAGGCAAAATTAAGAGAGAAAGATTGTCATCCTCATTGACCAGCGTCGGGATGATCCCAGGGAGAATATTCTTATTGATGTGAGGACCATTAAAAATGTTTTCAAAGTAAGTGACAACATGATTTGAAATGGCAGCTTCATAGGATAGGATATTGTCATTATCTTTCAGAGAGGATAAAGGTCGAGTGAATTTTCTTATCCTCTATAGGGCATTGTAAAATTTAGTATTTCTGTCTCCATCCATGAGCCACTTCGTTTTGAAAACATGTTTGCGAAGGTTATCCTTTTGGGTTAAAAGGGAGTTGAGCTTGACGGAAATGTTTATTTCAACATGGTGGTCTAAGGAAAAATCAGAGTTAGTGGAGGAGATTTGGATTTGATTGAGGTCATTCTCAAGGTTTGAGATTTCTTGGTCAGTCTGTTTAGATTTAGTAATACACCAACCCTTGAGACAATGTTTAAGGTGCTCGATCTTGGTGATATAAGAAAAAGCATTAGAAGGATGACTCATAGAACTCCAACAACTTCGAATGAGGTTAGTACAGTCCTAATCCTGAGACCAGGCATTATTGAATTTGATGGGAATACTAGCCTTGGCTTTTTTTAGAGTGAAAGGTGATGAGAATAGGATGATGACCAGAATTAAGTTTAGGAAGAGTGATACTTGAGATGGTGTCCCAAGCATCTAAGATTGGGGTATTCACAAGAGATCTATCCAGCTTTCTAGGGACTACCCGATTATAATGCCTACTATACCATGTAAATTTAGCAGCTATGATATTGACTTCAACTAGATTACAGTCCTCAATAGAATATCTAAACTCTATAGATGCTATAGGTGAGTGGGAAGGACCCAGTTTCTCAAAGGGTGAGAGGATAGCATTAAAATCCCCCATCACCATCCATGGGTCATGCATGGAGTTACCAATGGAGGAGAGGGCACTCCACAAAGGCCTACGGTCTTGATATCTGTTTTTAGCATAAAAAAGGAACAAAAGATGTGCTCACTACCAAAAAAAAATCACAAGTAAACATTTGGTCAGATAAGATACTAATGTTGACATTTTTCAAGGAGTTAATGATAAAGAATCCATAAAGATTCAACATTACTATAATTAGCACAAGAACCAAGAAAATTATAACCAACAGAAAAGAGGTGCAGCAAATTCAAAGAAAAGTTGATTTTGGGTTCAGTGAGAGCTAAAAGTTTGGGTTTATGTGTAGCAAAAAGTCTTTTAATAACCAAAAGAGTGTCAGAGTTCGCTAGCCCCTGAAAATTCCAAAAAATCACATTCATTAAAACCTTTTTTTGGATCCCAAGCTCCTTTTTTTCTTTTTGGATCCATTCGAGCCCTTATTCCTATTAGATCTTCTAAGGTTTGAGGAAGCGGCTGAAGAGTCTTCAAGTCCTGTTTTCTCATAGGGGAAGCAGATAAAACATTTGTTTCTTTCAAAGCATTTAAATCAATAACAGGAGCAGGAAGTTCCATTGCCATAGGGGTAAGAGGGTTAGTAGACAAAGATGGAGTGTCCAGAGTATCTACTGGTTCAGTAGATATAGCCATCAATGGTGCATGATGCATTTTGGGATTGAGGTCCTGTAATGTCAATAGTATAGGGGGGAAGTGTAGAGGGGAAAGATGAATTCACCTCAATAAAATTATCTTATTTAACCAGAGCAGGAGAGTGCATACCAGTCATATCGATTGAGGCAGTGGCATCAGCCTACTTTGGAGGGGAATGTTCCAAAACACATGGATGTGTAGGGGTTGTAGTGACCTGTTGAGGAGCCCGAGAGGTGATATCAACCGGGTTGTCATATTTGTGGTATACTGTGTGAGATACTGGATCCGGAGTGGCATGGAGTTAGGGTTCAGAGGAACTGTCCAGGACGGGCTGAGCATTGTCTTCCAATGAGGTCTTGGAGAGTTCCTCTAGTTCTTCAGCTTCGAATTGATCAGGCCAGGTGGTCCCGAAGCTCTCACCCAGAAGAGAAGTTTTTTTCACCCAAATATCGGGTTTTTCTTGGGGGGTTAGGGAAAGTGGAAATCACATCTTACCAGTCTTCTTCCTCTTCTCTTCAGTCCATCATTCATCCACAGGTTGAGTCACCTGATTTTTGATCACCCGACATTTCAGAAGCGAGTAGTCATTGGCGTTGAAGATTATAGATTCCGGAACTTTTTCAACAATGTCAACTTCCACCATAACACGCGCATACATACCAAGCTCAATGTTCAGCGTCCGTTGATCAATCTTTAGCGGTGTGCCGATACACGAGGTGATGTCGTTGAGAATCCGGGGTACCAAAAATACCAATTCAAGCCATGAAAACGCCCCTAGATTTGAACTAAGGAATTATTTTTGTTATATGGATTGAAGGCCAGGTCCCATTCCAATATATGGAGGGCACCCGGCTTGAGTTGCAGATTGCTGGAATTCTATACATGATTCAAATATTCTTGTGATTTAAGAACGAGGTGAAAGTAACCCTTACCGAGAGAAACTAGCTTCCAGTCAGAAAAACCCCAAATATTTGCAATTATAGCTTTGAGTTCCGGGTTCGACCAGGGATTGTCCCCTTTTAGATAGGAAATACGGGCCAGGACGAAAAACTTACTAAGCAGTGACCGTTGGTGAAGCGCTTCTGGATCGGCTTCAATAGAAAATCTATTGTCTTTGAGTTTTTATCATCGGGCCTCACACATCTCAGAGGATTTGTACGGGTCCATGCCTTTGAGCGCAACGACAAAGGATATGCCTTTCGGCTTGTCTTTCACGAGGATGTCATTTTTTTGAGCTAAGATTTTCGGTTTGAATGTCAGCTCGCATTCAGGATCAAATACGCTACCCATCAGGAAGGAGCTAGAGAACCAATTCGAGGTCAGCAAAATCATCATGCATTGTATTCAATTTGGTTTCCTATTAGTGTTCATTAATTTTCTCTATACTATATATGTAATTTGTGTTTCTATTTTGATATCATTTTAAAATTCTAGTTATTGTCATATAAATTTTCATATTTATTTTCTCATTATTATTAATATAAAAGGTTATATATTTTTGGGATAGATCCCCTAATTTGGTATCATATCCATTGATCAATAGGTTTTGAATTAAGGGATTGGTATTTGGATACTTGACTCTATATGGGATATGATCATGGTGCTCTGACTCTTTTTAATTTCCCCTTTCACAATATGATGGACATAAAAGATTCTTAAATCCAAACACACTTTTACATTCCATATATCATATAGCTTCGTGCTTCCATATCCTTTATTACATTTTTTTATATATTTTTTATTTTATAAATATTAGTTTTGATGATAATTAGATTGGATAATTATTTATATTTATATAAATTATGGTATAATTTCCATGATATTATTATACCATGTTTTTGTGGTCATGATATTGGGTGACACATTGTTTTTATTCTTGACAAAATGATTTCCATCATAAAGACAAGTGTATTTTTTTTAATTTTTAAATAAATATAAATGTATTTAATTAGATTAATTTCATATTCAAAGCATGGATGTTTAAAAAAATAGCTTCATAAATATTTATGTATTTAAATGGATTGAATAATAGTTGTTGATCATTCAATGTATTATACTTTTTAAGATTCTTTATTTGTATGCATCACTTATAACATATGTTGTTTCTCTTATTAAATGTTTTTCTAGCTACTAACATGTTTTGATGACTTCCATATTAAAATTTATTTTAATAAATTTTGTAATTATGGTTTACATTATTGATTTGAATAAAACCTTTTCCCCTATAATAGAATGTATAGAAGTAAGATGTATCATAATAATCAGATTTTAATCGAGTTTCAAAAGAATTTTGATATTTTATTTGATTTTTAATTTAATAATGCTTCAGATGGAAGTCGTATACATAGTACATGTTATAATTATTTTTTAATAACTTGTTATGTTTGGAAAATGTAAGCTACCATATATGAAAATATACATTTCAAAAAAACTATTATGTTTGGTATCACAATGGAGAGAGAAGAAGAAGTTATACTATTTATGAATAGAAAGAAATAAGTGGAATGGATAATTTGATATTTTATTAGTTTCCATTTGTTCATCATAATGAGAGAGAGAGCATGAGAGTGAAAGAAGACAATTATGTCAATAAAATTTATGAAAATAATGAAGTTAATGATGTTAAGAGAGTTGAAAAATTAATTGATGATGCCACAAGTCATGTATACTAGGAATGTACTATAATGTGAATGTTGGAATAATTAATGTGGTAATATAATGTAAAATCCTTGTATGGAATTTCTCATAACACCATTGACTATATTCTAACCCATTTAAAATAATTACTTCGTGATGGAATAGATATCCCCTCAAATATTTATAAGGCGTGGATGTTTGTTCGGCAGATTATATTTATTACTAATAAAATCCATACTTGTCAAAATGATTTCTGTTTATTTTAGAAGGAAACATAAGACCTTAATTAATGTAAAGAATGTGTTATATTTTGATGCATGGAAAATTGAGATGGAGTACCATCTTGTGTTCCACATAAAGTCATGTAGAGCTTTCCATTGATTCCTAGGATTCAAAATCTATTCATGTCTATAGAAATATCAACCAATATGCGATAGAGTGTTACAAAGATAATCAAAGATAACTATGTGTTGTTTCATCTTATAAATGGATTTTCATGGTAGACAATTTATGAACAACATCCTTCTCTTGTAGTCAAGGTGCATATTGTCATGTTGGGTCTATCCTGTGATAGTGTTTATCTATTTGGCCAAATTAGTATTTCTCACAACATGTGGATTGTTTTTTATTTATGTTTATAATATTTCTCAATGTATGTTTATGAAAAAACCTTTCACTTAATTTAATATAATAATATATTGATCTTTGGATCCTCTCAATTATCTAGTGGTCTACAGGAAACTTTTAATAATAGTGGTGAAGCAGCTTTTGGGTATGGGTGTGTGCACATTCAACACTTCTTCAAACAATATATTTCATATGTGTACTTACCCTATATAGACTATTAATTATTTCCAAGCTTATGAAATTATGTCTTATTACATTATTAAGGGGAAAATATCATTTCCTATTTTTATGAGGAATACATGATCTATAAGACTTAAATATCATCTTAGCTTAACATTCATGGGGAATCAATGATTATTTCCAATGGATCATCAATCCTAGAATAAGCACAGGAGGTTTGATAATATTTTATACACTGAACAACCACCTCAATATATGCCAATGACTGATTTTCTTAATGAATTGAATGATTTCAAAATTTCATTATGTAAAGGGTATATTAAATATAAAAAGATGAATAATGTTTCCAATAAAGCTAATTATAATTGGAAAAGAAAAGTATCTTTTTTGAGTTTCCATATTAGTCTACCAATGTTTTATCTAATTGTTTAGACGTAATTCACATTGAAAAAAAAATATGTGAAATGTTTCTTTTAGTTACTCTAAATCTAAAGAGGAAGACCAAATATGACTTATGATATCCCCGAGACTTATTGGATTTGGATTTTCAAAAAGAACTACATCCTATTTGTATTGGTAAAAATAAATGGAAAGTTTCTTATTCTTCTTATGTGGTGACACATTTAGAGAAAAATAAATTTTTGGATGTATTGGATAATATCACGATTCCAAATTTATATTTGAGAAACATATCTAATTGAGTTAATAAAAGGGATTTCAAACTAAAATCCATAAAAACTAATGTTTATCTCATCCTTCATCACGAATTCATTCCAATAGCAACACAACAATTAATATCCAATAATTTAAAGTTTATGGTTATTCCCATGTGCCATTTTTTTAATACCATGGTCTTAAGATATTATACAATACTTTCTTGATAAAAATACCACAAGAGGTTCCATTAATTGTGTGTCAATTGGAAAAAAATCCTCCATTATCTTTCACTAACATGTTCCATTTAATAGTACGTCTTCTAGATAAAACAATTACTAAGGGAATCAGGGATTTTTTGTGGGTGTATCCTACTGAAAAAACTATGTGCAAAAATAAATCATATATTTGAATCAAGAATCATCCTAAAGGTTTCATTATGAGAGGTTCTTTATATCAAGAATATATGTATTTTTGTTCAATGTATTTTTATAATGTGAGAAGAACACATAATCAGCCAATGAGAAATGAAGATAAGAAATATGGATAAATTGATCCCTCATTTTCATCTCTTACCCAAACTATAGGAATTCCTACATCATATACATTAGCTACATTGATCCTCAAAGAGCAGGATATGGCACATCCCATTGTCTTGTTTAACTTTGGTTTGTTCAATGAATATATCAAGTAAGTAATTTGAATATTTATAGGTTATCTTATACTATATATTTTCACATATACCTTAAACATTTGTTATCATTTAATATAAGAGACATAAAAAATTATATGTATAGTTCATTGATATTTTAATTTGAAAATGATAGAGGCTTTTTATAGAAATGAGTTTCCTGCTTCATTTAAATCAAAGGTATGACCATTACTATGAATAACATAAAATATAGATATTCATTTAATTGTATTATTAATATATATTTTAGGTATTAAGTTTACCTTTTGACATTATATCTCAATAATTCATAGTATTTGTATTTGGTCCCAATTCATTGGTTCATGAATGAAAATTTTTAATAATGAATGGGTATAAATTTGTTACAACCAATTAATCCATGAAAATGAGAACACAACCTGATGGAATTATATCAAATAAAACAACAAAATATTATGATAATGAATCATATTATAGGCCAGGCTATGAAAATGTGTCTCGTTATGGACTTGTAAGGAAAATTTTGTTATTATATTAGTACACTCATGGTCGAGTCACTATGAATAAATTTAAATGATTTGAGTAAATTACATGACATGGTATATTTATTGATGGATATGGATTCAATTCTTTTTTTCGTGACTTGATTCCTAGATATCAATGATCCAGATATTTTAGAATCAATTGGAAAAGATGTGTTTTATGTGATAAATCATATGAGACCTAATTATAGTGTCATTCATAAAATAATTCCAACACATATTTTTCATGATTGTGGAGAAGATATTAATACCATTTATTCCTCTATTTGTGTAGACCATAATATTGTATTTGATGACTCAAATTTTCACTTTTTGAGAGTTGACATTGAACTTGAAGTTGTGGTGGGTAATATATAGAGTCAACCATTTATGTTAACAGTTTATTCGGTTTACTTTGATGTGGGTTTGGTAGGTTGGTATTATTATAATTACATTAATTTAGTTTTATTTTTGAATGATATGTTTATTTTAATATTTTTCATTAAATTTAATTATATTTCTTTTAATTCATAATATGGGGTTTAAAATGGGGTTTTAAAAAACATATAACGTGGTTTTAAAATATAGTTTCTAAAAGGCGTTATAAATTTTTTTATGAAATTTATTACTTTTAATTTGTATGAATTTTTTTTTGTGAATTATTTCTACAAAAGTATAGTTCATTATCATTTATATTATGAAATATATTGAAGAATTTTTAAAGAAGTGATTATTTGATAATGATCGATGGATGAAGGAGCTAGGGTTTCCTCTTATGGTTACATTAGTGATTATAATAATTTTAATATTTATCTTATAAATTAAATTTTATTCCATGATTTTATTTTGTATCAAATATTTTAGGGACATACATATGAACCATAGGTTACTTATCCTCCACCGAGTCTAATGTGTTTGAGAGGGGATTCTTTTAGAGGTACACGGAGAACCTATCATACCTAGTCAAACCCAGACCCTATAGTCGGCACCCCCTCTACCACACCTTCTCATCCTAGAATTCAGAATCAATGGATATTAACAACCATACCTCCTTCATCATCTTATTTAGAGCCTTATTCCTATACCATGTATGGGCCGCCTCCAGGGATGTTATCACATATACTATATACATTTTCTATAATGTGTTCCCAACCCTTGTATCCTTATCCATTCATGTCTATGGGGTGTAACACCCCGAGATTTTATAAGATATATTCTTTTTAATTTCTTTCATATCTTCTGTTTTACGCTACACCAAGATAATCTTGTACTATATGCAACACCGTATTATCTTACAGTATACGCAACACTATTCTTGGCTCGTGTTACACAAAATTTCAAGTTCGTTTTGTGGAAATAATTCTATGCAACATTAAGTATAGATTTTGTTTAATGTATAAATGAAATGAGTTTTGATTATGTTATACGTAGCACCAAAGGGAGCTTGCATTGCACGTATCCCTGACATGGCTTGCATTACAGGAAATCATGACCTTCCTCGATAGTGTGTGTAGTACGCAATACCGGGTTTCACTAAACAACGATATGTTATTAAAATATTATATAAAGTAGCCGCTATGAATATTAATACCCACTTTTTAAAATTTTATAAATTTTATCTTTCAAAATGGACTTCATTTTTGGATTCGTAATCTCGAAATTTCCTAGGGTGAATTTTTTTTGTATTTTTTTGAAAACTTTTAATTTTTGATGAATAGTAAAAACACTGAGTTATTGGTTAAAACCAAATTTTTATTTAAATAATAATTTATATTATTTAAATTTATTTTAGTTCAAAATAGATTCATAATACCTATATAATTTCAATGTAATTCATTTGAGGCATTTTATAATAATATAGATATATAAAAATTTTATTGAACATTTTACCGTCTTTTACCTACCTCCTAGGAGCATTTGCAATTGTACATAAAACATAATTTTACCTCTTCTGTGAGTTGAATTTCGAAAATCCAAGAGACACGGTTAATATTAAGGAGTAAAATGTGGTTCAATAAGATAAAAATAATTTTTGGCGAATAGTAACTTTTTACTTTTATTTACCACAGTTAAAAGTAAATAGGTTAATTAAAGGTAAAAATGATATTATATTTACCCTAGCACATGTCCTTATTCTATTGGATAAGTATAATTCGACCAAAAACAACCTTAGTAATATAACATTACCATTTAGGTCCACTTAGATTATATTAGGACATTTATTATTCTTTAATTCAAAGAAGAGTTAAAAGAGTTAAAATAGACGTTTAAAAATTAAAACGTTTTTAATATAGGGTTATACATAAGATAAATTCGACTATAAATATTCATTAGAAATATAATAAGCTTTCTTAAATAATGGTATTTTATTTAAAATTTCTAGACATTAAATAATTAAATTTATTTATGACACAATGATGATGCAATAATTACCTTATTAATGAAATATTAAAAAACATTGGTGTTATAAATACCCAAATAAATGTAATTTGAGACTTTTTATGAATTCAAAAACTTTTATAAGTTAACATGACATGTTAGTATTGATTCAATTATCTTTTTTCGAACTAATCATTCTGTTATGAGTTTCACAAAAATCAATTTCCAAATAGTGTCAAAATTGACATAAAATAGTTTTTAAAGAAAATATTATATTATTAATTGATATTCTTTTCATAAAAATATTTTTTAGGCCAAATGACATAGATAAGGTTATATATATTAATAATGAACCACTTGGGGTTCTTTTGTCTTGTTATAGTAAGTTTATTAACCATATAGTGTAAGAAAAAAAGAAGACACGGTAAAGGTTAAATTATTTAACTTAGAGTTAAATCTAAATGATAAGATTAAAATAGTAACCTAAACTTGTCTAAAACCAATTGGTTGAGATTATTTTGACCCATAACCACTTTATCTTCGAAATAAGTCACTTTTGAGCCATTATAAACTGAATATGACTTTATTATAAAATAATATTTTAAGTTTTTCTTAAAGTGCCCCTCTCCTCCTTTATAAAAGGGCACCTCCTCCCTATTCTCTTTAACCAATTTTGAGCCTTTGATCTCGACCAAACTCTTCCCATTTTCCTTCTCAACTTCCCTAGAAACATTATAGAATTTTTGGTCTCCTCAAAAGACCAACTCTAGTGCCTTAAGAGGAAGCTTAATAGAGGTGCGTCGAAGAAGATGTAATCTCTTCTACCGATTCTTTCATGTTTCTTTCTTCTTGAACTTCTTCTTCTTTAGTTGTTTCATTATAAAGTAATTACATAAGTATCACTAATATACTGATATGTTATTATAAATATTAAACAACCCCAATTCACCTTCTATCCAACCTACATAAAACACAATCACTGCGCGTGCGTACGTACGGAATACCATCTCCACGCCGTGGTGTAATATGTTTGTCCACCGCCACCTTACTTGGATGGGTATAATGGTGTAAAGAATAACTATTTATAAATATTATAACATCATACTAATTCTGATATATTATATCATCCACTAAAATTCAATTCAATAATTGTGGGAACAATATCATCGCTCGTGCGTACGTACGGATTACCGTCTCCACAACGCGATGAGATTCATTCTCCATGTTAACCACTCAAGGATGATTATAATGTATATATATTGAATAATAATGAAATATATGACATGATAAAGCTACTGAATTTATGTATATATATATATATTCCATCTACTTACTTCCATTCTAGTCAATTAGGAAAGGAAAACAACGTTCATGCGTACATACGGCCTACCGTCTCCATGAACGGTGTATTTCATTTCATTTATCTATTATATATATATATATACTGAATATATATGATATATAAATAATTATTTACATTCTGTAAGTAAGTAAATCATGATATAAGTAATAATAATATCAAGATCAACTAGTCCAAACATGTACGATAAATAAAAAGATTTTACCCAAAACACTGCTTTAACATGGAATTTACAAAAGAACAGGTAATATAAAGTCATAAGTGAACCATATATTATATCATAACAATGAATATGATTCTTTAATAAGTCAATGACATTATTTAAATCATTATACAAGAGTTTTGGATACGTACGAAGCATACCAGACATAAGGTAAGGGATAACTATTCTAATCTCATTCTTATCGGAGATTGTTATTCGTAAGTATTTACTGGGGTTATTGTTATCATCCATGTCCATGTTTTATAAAAAAAATTTCATGTATGTTTAATTTCTGTTTTAACCATTTTTACTTTTACACATTTTATGGAAGGAATATTTCTTTTATTTACCATACGAGGAACATTTTTGACTTTCCTGGAAAAAGTACGAGAAGAATGATTTTTTTAACTTATACGGCGTGAATTTATTTTTATGGTTTAATAAAAACTTATTTCAATGAACCTTACTATAAAAAATTTCATGATTATTTTCAAAAAAATCCTTTTCTAAACTTTCATGAAATTTTGAGAAAAGAAAATTATTTTAAAGAAGAAAGGATATTTTCCTCAAGAATTCATTTCAAGTGTTTTATCAAAACAATTTTCCATCTAAGATGACATTATTTTATATGTGTATGTTTCAAGTATAATGCCTCTATGATTTACATGGTTTCACTTTTCTTATGATGAAATTATATACATTTGTTTTATATGGATTATGTTATGATGGGATGATGTTTTTGAAACCCATTTTATTCTTTGGGTTATGATGCATGATTTATGATTGTGTTGTAGAACACATAAGAATGATTTCAATAAGATATGGTTGGGACCTATATCTCCCTAAAATTTATTAGGTAATGATTTATATCTCATGAGATAGATAAGGCTGGAATGGTAAGTTAATCTGGTTCCTTGATATAGGGCTGGAACGAGGAGTGAACTCGATTCAGAAAGGGACTTTGTCCACTAAGATGGTTTTGGCAGCAATGCCTTGGCTACTATGGAAATAATATCATGTGCTTAATGGTATTCCAAAATTACATGTTTTATTACCATGATATTTTATCATGATTTATGTTCCTTTATGATATATTCCTTACGTACTTCCACGATTTATGTCTTTTCTCAAGAATTTGATGTTTAGATTTTATGTTCACATTTTGGCATCCAAATGTTTATGGATTGTTTTATGTTCTCTATGTTTACCCTTACTAAGCATTTGAGCTCACCATTTTATGTTTTCTTTTCCCTAGGATATAAATAAAGGTTTTAGGTAAGAAAACAAAAGGGGAATATCTTTATGGGATATGTTGAAGATCTTTCATCATGATTAGAAGAATATTTTTCTGAGTTTCCAAAGACACTAAACTATTATAGTCCTTGTGTGTTTGTTTTTGTTATGTATTAAGTATTCTGCAAAAATAATGCAATGTACATGTACGTCAAGTATGGGTCTTTATAGTTGGTATTATAGGAAAGGTTTAGTTAACATTTGGAAACTAGGATACAAAAACTTTAGTAAAATCCCTAGAGATATTTCTAAGGTATGTCTAGGGATGTCTCTAAGGTTAAGCATAAGTATAGGTTATAGACCTAGAATTACGATAAAGATCTTAGAATTTAACCTAAGATTTTAGATATTGAAGGTAATCCCCCTTTATTATGTTTTTTTCCTAGAATGATTTTTTCCTCTCACACTATTCTTTTTGGATTTTAGAAAATGGCTGGAAACAGGAAGATTCACGATAATGGATGATATGATGGACAATGGAATGATATCCTTCATGAGAAACCAAATGAAATGGGATTTGGAAGTCCAAACATCGTTATTATGACTAATCAAAAATCTCATAATATGATCAATAATCTCAACTTTGGTAAGTATCCTGACTCAACTAAGAAGAGAAAGATGGAGTTTCATGATGATCATAGAGGAAAGAAAGTTCAATTCCCCTCATGTAAATCATGTGAGAAGAGGCATCGGAGAGAATGTTTAAAAGGAACTGGAAGATGCTTTGGGTGTCAAAAAGAAGGACACAAAGCTAGTAATTGTGAATGAAAAAGTTTAGTTAACAACAAGGACAAGGATAATGGTATTTCTAAGACATTAACAACAGTTAAATGTTTTTAATGTGGAATGTACGGGCATTATGAAAACCAATTCCCTAAGGGAAAGTCTCATGAAGAGAATCATCATGGTCTTATGGGTAGTATTTATATTGATGATGTTGAAGAGACTACAAATGATATGTAAGATGAAATCATTTTTAAAGCTCCGTCAATGGTTTAAGAAGGTAGTGGAATGATTTATGTTTATCAATAGTTATGTTGTATAGGTAATGGTACTATGTAATAAAGACACATCTAAGGATTGTTACACTATTGTTTTTTCTAAATTATTTTAAAGTATATGATGAATGGTACCGATAACCATGAAATGTTATTCCGATATTTTTGGGAAGTAGATGATATGCGTGTAATGAAGGGATAAGGAGATGATGATATGTTTGATAGTATTAATGAGCTCATGACTGATATAAGGACAATGTGATATCATGGTTTGGGTATATAGAAATTTATGGATTTTGGTATGTGGAAAGAGTTAAATTTTTACAGAATTCATGTTCCCACTAAGTTTCTATGGTAATTTATGTTTCAAGAGAATACATGATTAAGGTATTCACATGTTTGGAATGCGATCAACAAGATATATCTTATGATATATGGGGGATAAATGATGGTATTCAGATGCTTGTTATTTGACCTTTCTAGTAATCGTTTTCTTTATACTATGAGATTAGACATATGTTTTTTGGATAAGTCTTAAGGTTGGAATTGATTAAGTTGAACATCATATAGTATTGTTTAAGGCTAGAACTTTTTTTCAATTTTATTTCTTGAATGTTATAATAGTATAGTTTAAGAAAATGGAAAACCTACAGAATGGGTGACAACCCGTTACGTAGGACAAGGTTGTGGGAATCAAACCCAAAACCGAAGTGCGATAGGCCTTTATCGCCTACCACTAGCCTACAGAAAGTCCCTGGTTAGTAGAAATTAGATTTATTTTATTAAGCAGTATGATAGTTGAAGTATATGTCCATTTTTGGAATCATATACGGTTAATCTCACAATTGATGGACTTAGGTATATTTAATAACTTTTTCTAACCTTTTGTTTGAGACAGATGGAATAACCTATCATTCTATCGCATGATCTGCTAACATTTTAAGAAGACAAATTCAACTTCATTTCCTTAAATAAGATATGAAATGGAAATTTTTCATGGAATGACCAATAATTATATTTCAATGAAATAAAGTAAGTATTTCTCCTTGTGCAAAAATTTATCAACATTAGGGAAATGATCCTGAAAACCAAAATGTTGTCCTAGTACCCTCATATTCAATTAATCAGATAGTACCTTAGATCATCAAAAATTTATGGCTTTATGATTGTTGGATTTTTATAGCCATGTTATCTACCACTCTTCATTAGAAAATGATGGTTATATTTCTATTCCATATCCATATTTTCACCTATGTTCTCTTATGTGGAAACCTAGGGATGAGTTAATTTGGGTAATCATTAAGTTTCATACATTAGTTTTTAAAATTATGTTTTAGTATTCCTTTTTTCGATGTGGGTTTATATGAAAGAAACTTTCAAGTAGTAAACGATTTATAACCCCGATGAATTTCGAGGGCGAAATTCATTTTAAGGGGGGTTGAATGTAACACCCTGAGATTTTATAAGATATATTATTTTTAATTTCTTTCATATTTTTTTTGTTGTACGCTACACCAATATTATCTTATACAATACACAACACCGTATTAGCTTGCAGTATATGCAACACTATTCTTGGGTCGTGTTACACACAATTTCAAGTTCGTTTTGTGGAAATTATTCTACGCAACATTATGTATAGATTTTGTATAATGTATAAATGAAATAAATTTTGATTATGTTATACACAGTACCAAAGGTATCTTTACGCAGCCTTTACATGGCTTGCATTACACGCAATCATGACCTTCCTCGATAGCGTGTGTAGTAAAAAATACCAGGTTTCACTAAACAATGATATGTTATTAAAATATTATATAAACTAGCTGCTATGAATATTAATACCCACTTTTTGGAATTTTATAAATTTTATATTTCAAAATGGACTTCATTTTTGGATTTATAATATCGAAGTTATCCTAGGGTGAATTTTTGGTATTTTTCCGAAAACATTCAATTTTTGATGAATAGTGAAAACATTGAGTTATTGGTTAAAACTGACTTTTTATTTAAATAATCATTTATTTTATTTAAATTTATTTTAGGTCAAAATATATGAATAATACCTATATAAGTTCAATTTAATTCATTGGAGTAATTTTATAATAATATAGATATATAAAAATTTTATTGAACGTTTTACCGTCTTTTACCCACCTCTTAGGAGCATTTGCAATTGTACATAAAACTTAATTTTACTGCTTTTGTGAGTTGAATTTCAAAAATCTGAGAGACACGGTTAATATCAAGGAGTTAAATGTGCTTCAATAAGATAAAAATAATTTTTGGTGAATATTAACTTTTTACTTGTATTTGCCACGGTTAAAAGTAAATAGGGTAATTAAAGGTAAAAATGATATTATTTTTACCCTAATACAATTCCTAATTCTATTAGATAAGTATAATTTGACCAAAAAAAACCTTTGGAATATAATATTATCATTTAGGTCCACTTGGATTAGATTAGGACATTTATTATTATTTAATTCAAAGAAGAGTTAAAAGAGTTAAAATCAAAGTTTAGTAACTAAAAAATTTTTAATATAGGGTTATACATAAGATAAATTTGACTATAAATATTTATTAGAAAGATAAAAAAATTATTTCCTACATAATGGTATTTTATTTATAATTTTGAGATATTAAATAATTTAATTTATTTATGACACAATGACGATGCAGTAATTACCTTATTAATGAAATATTAACATAATTGATGTTATAAATACTGAAATAAATGTAATTTGAGACTTTTTTTGAATTCCACTAATTTTATAGGTTAATATGACATGTTATTATTGATTAAATTGATTTTTTTTGAACTAATCATGCTGTTATTATTTTCACAAAAATCAATTACCAAATAGTGTCAAAATTGACTTAAAATAGTTTTTAAAACAAATATTATATTATTAATTTATATTCTATTCATAAAAATCTAGGTTTCGGCCAAATGACTTAGATAAGGTTATATATATTAATAATTAACCACTTGGGGTTCTTTTGGCTTGCTATAGTAAGTTTACTAACCATATAGTGTAAGAAAACAAGAAGACACGGTAAAGGTTAAATTATTTAACTTAGAGTTAAATCTAAATGATATGGTTAAAATAGTAACCTAAACTTGCCTAAAACCTATTGGTTGAGAGGAGTTAGACCGATACCCAATTTATCATTGAAATAAGTCACTTTTAAGCCATTATAAACCGAATATGACTTTATTATAAAATAATTTTTTAAGTTTTTCCTAAAGTGCCCCTCTCCTCCCTTATAAAAGGGCACCCCCTCCCTCTTCTCTTTACACAATTTTGAGCCTTAATGCTTGGCTAAACCCAGAAAATTTCAATTCTTAACTTCCCTAGAAACATTATAGATGTTCTGGTCTCCGCAAAATACCAACTCTAGTGCCTTAAGAGGAAGCTTAAAAGAGGTGCGTCGAAGAAGAGGTAATCTCTTCTACCGATTCTTTCAAGTTTCTTTCTTCTTGAACTTCTTCTTATTTAGTTGTTTCATTATAAAGTAATAACATCAGTATCACTAATATACTGATATGTTATTATAAATATTAAACAACCCCATTTCTTCTTTTATCCATCCTACAGAAAACAAAATCACTACGCGTGCGTACGTACGGAATACCGTCTCCACGCCGTGGTGTAATATATTTTTCCACCACCACCTTACTTGGATGGGTAAAATGGTGTAAATAATAAATATGTATAGATATTATAACATCATATTGATTCTGATATATTATATCATCCACTCCAATTCAATTCAATAATTATGGGAATGATATCATCGCTCGTGCATACGTACGGATTACCATCTCCACGACGCGATGAGATTCATTCCCCATGTTAACCACTCAAGAATGATTATAAAGTATATATAATAAATAATAATGAAATATATGACATGATAAAGAGACTGGATTTATGTATATATATATATATGTCATCTACTTACTTCCATTCAAGTCAATAAGGAAAGGAAAACAACGTTCATGCGTACGTACGACCTACCGTCTCCATGAATGGTGTATTTCATTTCATTTATCGATTTATTATATATATATATATACTGAATATATATGATATATAAATCATGATTTATATTCTTGAAGTAAGTAAATCATGATATAAGTAATAATATTATCAATAACAACAAGTCCAAACACGTACGATAAATTAAACGATTTTACCCAAAATGCTACTTTAACATTGAATTTACAAAAGAACGGGTAATATAAAGTCATAAGTGAACCATATATGATATCATAAAAATAAATATGATTCTGTAATAAGTCAATAAAATTATTTAAATCATTATACAAGAGTTTCAGATACGTATGAAACATATCAGACCTAAGGTAAGGGATAACTACTCCAATCTCTTTCTTATCCGAGATTGTTATTCGTAAGTATTTACTAGGGTTATTGTTATCATCCCTGTCCATATTTTATAAAAAATATTCATGTATGTTTAATGTCCTTTTCACCCATTTTTGAATTTTACCACATTTTATGGAAGTAATATTTCTTTTTTTTACTATACGAGGATCTCTTTTGGATTTCCCGACAAAAGTACGAGAAGAATGATTTTTTTTAACTTATATGGCGTGAATTTATTTTTACGGTTTCATAACGACTTATTTCAATGAAGATTCATCTAAAAATTTACATGATTATTTTCAACAAAATTCTTTTTTAAAATTTCATGGAATTTTGGGAAAAGAAAATGATTTTAAAGAAAAAATGATATTTTCTTCAATAATTCATTTCATGTGGTTTATCAAAACCATTTTCCATCTAAGATTAAATTATTTCAGATGTGTATGTTTCAAGTATAATGTATCTATGATTTACATGGTTTCACTTTTTTAATGATGAAATGATATCCATTTGTTTTATATGGATTATATTATGATGGGATGATGTTTATGAAACCCATTTTTTTCTTTGGGTTATGATGCATGATTTATGATTGTGCTGTGGCACACATAAGAATGATTTCCATATGAGATGGGTGGGACCAATATCTCCCTCCAATGAATTGGGTAAAAATTTATATCTCATGAGATAGACATGGCTAGAACGGTAAGTTAATCTGGTTCAGTGGTACAGGACTGGAACGAGGAGTGAACTCGATTCAGAAAGGGACTTTGTCCACTAAGATTGTCTTGGTAGCAATGCCTTAGCTACTATGGAAATAATGTCATGTGATTAATGGTTTTCCAAAATTACATGTTTTATTCCCATGCTATTTTATCATGATTGATGTTCCTTTATGATATATTCCTTACGTACTTCCATGATTTAAGTCTTTTCTCAAGACTTTGATGTTTAGATTTTATGTTCATGTTTTTTGCATTCAAATGTTTATAGATTGTTTTATGTTCTCTATGTTTACCCTTACTGAGCATTTTAGCTCACCCTTTTTATGTTTTCTTTTCCCTAGGAAATAAAGAAAGGTTTTAGGTAAGAAAAAAAGGGGAATATCTTTATGAGAGATGTCGAAGATCTTTCACCATGATTAGAAGATTATATTTTCCGAGTTTCCAAAGACACTAAACTATTACAGTCCTTATGTGTTTGTTTTTGTTATGTATTATGTATTCAAAAAAAGTAATAAAATTTCCATGTAGGTCAAGTATGGGTCTCTACATGGGGCCTCCATTTCCAATATCCTACTAGGATATGATGATTTTGTTCCTTAATCATCCACTCTAGTGCATGCCAATCCCCCAGTTCATTAATTGGAACCATAACATCCTTTAGAGGCCACCAATCTAAGAAAACCCATAGATACAATAGATCTTCATGAGAATCCTACATTAGGTTTTTTTATTTTAAGTGTGTTAAATTATATCAAATAATATTTTTCTTATTGTAGTGTGAATTAATTATTCTTTTTTTTGATCGTATTCATTGAGATATTCTAATAGGTGTCATGGGAACATGTGTATGAATCAATCCTGGAATCATCAAAATAAATAATGGTCGATTATAATTAATAAAATTAGATTATTGGTAAAAAAACCATGAAGTATAGAATATTTATGGTAACATTATCCATGTACAGTGATATCATTCTGAGGAAACTAGTCTCATGAAGTAATATCGATAGTTATATCAAAGAGAAATCATGGGTGGAGATATGGGTAAGAAATTTTGTTAATATAATATCTATATTATTGAAGTATTTAAATGAATTAACATGTTAACATTTATATAGATTTAAATTTCCAAATAGTTAATCTCTTAAGGTCTCACATTTTATGGATCATGGGGTGTTATGGTGATCATATAATCATGAGTTATATATTGGTTGGAATAGTATAATCGATTCTAATTTAGAGGGTGTACCGATATTCCCCGACCATCCACCAACACAATGTCAAGAAATGATTACATATTGGAAGAGTAATGATTTTATGGTATTCTTAATCTTAAATGGGTTGAATTTAAAATTTAAGTCTTATAATTTGTATTAAATTATGGTTTTTTAATATGACTTGAAAAAAAGAAAAAATATTCTGTGAAATATTTTCTTATATTAGGGCGCACTATAATTCACGAGCTTGATAAGTTCCAAGTTCTATAATATAAAGATAAATAATTTCTATATTTATATTTTTACAAAATTACCAAACAACCAAATGCCCAAATTCCCAAATGGCCAAATTTCCAAATGGAAAAAAGAAAAGATGGCCAATTTTACAATTTATAAATTTCCCAATTTCTTAATTACCCAATTCTCTAAAAGCCCAAATTCCCAAATGCCTAAATTTAAAATTTTGAAAATGGAAAAATTATGAAATGGACATATGGGGAATTGACCAAATGGAAAAAATACCAAATGAAAAAATTGAAAAATAGTTAAATGGACAATTTAAAATTTTTCAAATTCCTTAATTTCCCAATTTCCCAATTACCCAATTTCCAAAATTCTAAATTTTCCAAATGTAAAAATATATATTTGGACTTCTATAGTGTCCAAGTGACCAAGTTTCCATGTTTCTAAGTGTCCATGTGTCCATGTTCCCAAGTTTACATGTGGGAAAGTGTCAATGTGACTAGGTGTCTATGTTCCAAGTAGCCAAGTTTCTAAGTAGCCAAATGGACAAATCTCTATATGATAAATTGGGAAAAAGGCCAAGTGGTTAAATTTAAAATGGGAAAATGGCCAATTCAAAAAAATATTGAATTCCAAAATGGGAAAATTACCCAATGGGATTCTGGTCAAATAGCCACATAGCCAAATAGACAAATGTCCAAATGCCAAATTTTCGAATTTCATTATTTTTTAATTACCCAATTACCCAATTTTCCAAATTCCCAAATGCATAAATGAAAAAATGGAAAAATTCCAAAATGGCAAAATGGAAAAATGGACAAATGGGGAAAATGGGAAAATAGCTGAATGGCCAAATGGAATTGGAAAAATTAAAAAATTCCCAAACAGAAAAAATACCAAATGGCCAAATAGACAAATGACCAAATTGAAAATCAAAATAACCAAAAAAATTTCTGAATGACTAATTGATTAAAATTAAAAATTAAATAAATAACCAAATAATGTAACATTGAAAATGGGGGTTCAAAACCCATTGGGTGTAGGTTACTGTAGCAGCACTGTAGCGGTACTATAGCAGCGGCGGCACTGTTCATCAGTGGGTACTGTAGCGGCGACAGGGCACTGTAGCGGCGACGATACTGTGCGGTACTGTAGCAGCAGGTTACTATTCACAGAATGTGAATTGGCCTTAGAATTTGGGCCTACAGGCTATGAAATGGGCTACAAGCCCACTGGGCCTTCAGGCTATGTAATGGGTTTCCCTCTACCCAGTTAAAAGAGAACTTTACTTTGATTTAATAATAAAAATGAGGCTTCGGCCCCAACCTTTAAAAAAAATGTAACAAAAAACAAATTAGACCTAAATGAATATAAAATAGGAATCCATATCATACCCATGTTTATCATGATAATTAGTATGTTTGGATTATGTAACCCTACTAGCATTAAATTTATAATTAAAGGTGTTTTTATATTTTTCTTTATTTAATGGATTTATTCAATAACTAGAATTTTAATTCATTCCTTGTTATCTATTTTATATTATTCAATAATGTTATATCTTAGTAATCAATGTCATCTTCCAAAATTGACATATAAAATCGAAGGCCATGTACCATGAAAAAACTACTTTTCTGAAGTAGGAATAAAACGGATAAAAGTGTTTTAAATTCATAGACACAATAAAATATTATTTTTATTTTTATTGATATTTCAAATCTTGATACATAATTCATAATTAAATATATTGTTTATATTTTCAATAAACTTTCATAGAGTCCCTCTATGTGAAAGAAGATGAAATATTTTCCCCAATGATCATTTGATATAGATATTAGTAGAGGATAACTAGGGGAATGGTTGATGTAGACCCCTGAAAAGAAACATCCACACTAGGTATTATCCCTTATCAAATTCATCTCAATCCCCTAATATAAATAATCTTCAAAGAAGTAATGAAAAAGAAGATCAATCCAAAAAAATAACATTACAGGGGCATGAAATATTTAAACTACTCGTCGAACAAGTCTAGAATGTTTCGTAATATATATATATATACATATATTCCATCAAGGAATGCTATAATTTTTTATTAATGTATAGAATCAATACACTCTTTACAAGATGCTTTGAGTGATATCAATTATGGTCCTAATGGTAGTAAAGATTATGTTACTTGTGGTAGTGTTTGTGGTGGTGGTGATAATAATGAATATAATGAAGATGAAGAATAAGAAGAAGAATATGATGATGATCCTAATGAGGTTGGTACTCCAGGTACTGATACAAGTTATGATTAAGATGGCACTAGTGGTGAATAGGGAGATATTAACCCCCTTTATTTTTTAGTTTAGGTAAACACACATGTGCATATGATTAAAACTAATTGATTTTATGGAATTTAAATGTTTAATAAAGTATTTTAAATAGTTCCAAAACAATTTATAACTTGATGGTTGAATTCTAAATATATAATAATGGAAATTTATTAAATTTGAACCATGGTTTATAATTTATCTGCAAGTTCTTTGAGAGGGTTTGGATGGTGATTCCCTTATCTAATGGGGGTAGGTCCATGTACCCCTAGTTCATAAAACCATATTTATACATTATTTTTAGATATCCATATATACCCATGGTTTTCAAGTTTAATATGGGTATTAATAAATACTTATATCCTATACCCACAATTTCAATACAAAAATATCGATATAGCCCTATATCGGTCACTTATAAACCAACGATTCAATTATCCATTAGATTAGAAAATACCCAAGGTTTTACATTCTATACCAATTGGTTTTAAATCATCATTATAGGGTAAGATTTCAGTATTTTAGTTGTATCCTTATAGAGGGTTGGTGAGTGTCACACTTGTATTTTTTTGAAAGAAAAAGGTGAACCCACTTTTTCACATGATAAAAGAGTCCAAAATAAATTATTATCAAGGCTAAAAAATTATAAAGTCAATATATGACCAGAAAATATATTTTAGATATGTTTTCAGGTTATTTTAACCCTTATTATTTATTTTAACCCACTTGTAAACCCATATCTACCTCAGTTGTTGTAATTAATTTTTACAATTTTCACTATTCATTATGGTAAAAAATTATGTTTAAGTTATTAAAAAATATCAATAAGGATTATTCTAAATAGTTAATCCATTTGAATAATTTCAATTAATATAATAGGGAAAATAAAATTTAAAACAAAACCCACAAATGCGACAAAAATGAATGCTTTCACACTACTAGAAATCAAGGCTTTACCAACGGTTTAAAATTTTTGGCAAAGGATGCCAAACCATTGGTATATGTTATAATAATGGTTTGGAAAACCTTTGGGTGATAAGACGTGGGGATAGACTTATACTAATGGTTTTTTTTGAAACCATTGGGTTATACTACTAAAAAATTCAACTTCTCTACATTTTTAGCCAACAGTTTCAATAGAGAAGTGCCAATGGTTAGTAACCATTGGTAAATGCAACTCTATAACATATACCAATGGTTTAAAAATAGTTGGTATATAGGTTTAACAATGGTTTTTCTATAACCATTGGTATATAGTTTTAACAAAAATTTTCCTATAACCATTGGTATAGAGGTTTAACAACAGTTTTCCTATAACTGTTGGTATATATTATATGTAGATCCTATATACCAATGGATTTTGGACCATTGGTATAGTTTTATACCAATGTTTTTATCTTTAATTCAGGTATATAAGGTTTATTTATCTTTATAATAAAGTTTTATAAACTGTTGGTATATAGTACTCTAGGATTACATAGCATCCCTCTTGCCTACATGGTAAAAAAGCCTTCCCTCTTGCCTACCTTGTACAACCTCTACTGAATTACAGAACAAAATACATCCCCTCTTGACTCCCCTATCAAATATATGGAATTCAACACCTGAAGATAAAATAGAAAATATAAAATAATTATCTAACACCTGAAAATATAGAATTCAGAAAAACACTAATGGCCACGATACAATGTATAGAATTCAAAAAAACACTCATCGGGGAGGTGGTGTCTAGGGGTGGGGGATTTCTAAGGGGGTGGGGGTGCCTAGGGGTGGGGTGGTGTCCATGGGAGGTGGGGGTGTCTAGGGGGTGGGGGTGTCTAGGGGTGTGGGGGTGTACATGTGGATGGGGGTGTCCAGGGGTGTTGGGGTGTCCAGGTGATGGGGTGGTGTTCAGGGGGTGGGGTTGTCCATGGGGTGGGCGCTGTCCAAGGGGGTGGGGGTGTCCAAGGGGTGGGGGGTTGTCCATGTTGGTGGGGTGTCTAGGGGGTGGGTTGTCTAGGGGTGGTGGTGTCCATGGGGTGGGGGTGGGGGATTTCTAAGGGGGTTGGGGTGTCCAGGGGTGGGGGTGGTGTTCAGGGGGTGGGAGGATGTCCATGGGGTGGGGGTGTCCTGGGGGTGGGGTTTCCAGGGGTGGGGGTTGTTTAAGGTGGTGGGGGTGTCCAGGGGATGTCTAGGGGGTGGGTATGTCCAAGGGGTGGGTGGTTTCCAGGGGGTGTGGGGTTGTCCAAGGGGTTGGGGGCTGTCCAGGTGGTGGGGTGGTGTCTATGGGGGTGGGGTTGTCTAGTGGGTGGGGGTCCAGGTGGTGGGTTGGTGTCTAGGGGTGGGGGCTGCCTAGAAGGGGTGGGGGAGTCCATGGGTGGGGGTGTCCAAGGGGGGGATTCCCACCAGGGTGGGGGTGTCCAGAGGTTAGGGGATATCCAAGTGGTGGGACTTGTCCAGGGGGTGGGTGGACTGTCCACGAGGGTGGGGTTTGTGGGGGTGGTCTCAGGCGTAGGGGTGGGGTGTCCGGGGGGTAGGGGGTGTTCAAGGGGATGGGGGTGTCTAGGGGGTGGGGTGTACTGGGGGTAGGGTGGTGTGTAGGGGATTGGATTGTGTCCAAGGGGTGGGGGGTGTCCAGGGGGTTGGGCCGTCTAAGGGGGTAGGGGTGTCTGGGGGGTGTCCAAGGGGTGGAGTGGTTGTCCATGGGGGTGGGGGTGTCTAGGGGGGTGTCTAGGGGTGGGGTGGCATCTAGGGGGATGTCCAGGGGGATATGAGCAGTCCAAGGGGGTATGGATGTCCAAGGGTGGGGGTGTTTGTGGGGTGGGGGGCTATCCAGGGGGTGGGGGGTTGTCCATCGGTGTAGGGGTGTCTAGGGGGTGGGGGCTGTTGGGGGTGGGGGGTTGTCTAAGGGGGTAGGGGTGTATAGGTGGTGGGGGTGTCCCGGGGGTGGGGGTGTCCAGGGGGTGGGGTGGTGTCCAGGGGGTGGGGGATGTCAAGGGAGTTGGGGGCTGTCCAAGGGGGTAGGGGGTATCCAGGGGGTGGGGGTTGTCTAAGGGGGTGGGGGTGTCCAGGTGGTGGGGTTGTTCAAGGGGTTGGTGGTTTTCCAAGGGGGTAGGGGTGTCTAGGGGAGAGGGGAGACGGGGTGTTGTCCAGGATTTGGGGACTGTCCATGGGGGTGGGCATTGTCCAGGGGATGGAGGGTGTTCGTGGGGATGGGGGTCCAAGGGGTGGGGAAGATGTCTAGGGGGATTTTCATGGCTGTGGGGGTGTTCATGGGGGTAGGGGTGTCCAGGTGGTGGGGTAGTGTCCAGGGGTGTGGGTTTGTCCAAGGGGTTGGGGGCTGTCCAAGGGGGTAGGGGGTGTCCGGTGGGTGGGGTGTCCTGGGGGTGGGGGTATACTTGGGGTGGGGGTGTACTGGGGGTGGGGTTGTGTACCAGTGGGGTGGGGGCTATCTAGGGGGTTTGGGGGATGTCCAATGAGGTAGGGGTGTCCATGGGGTGGGGGTTTCCAGGGGGTTAGGGGTGTCCGGGGGGTGGGGGTGGGGGTGGGGGAGGGTTGTCCGGGGGGTGTCCATGAGGGTGGGGGTATCCTGGGTGGTGGGGTGTCTAGGTGGGGTGTGGCGGTGTAAAGGGGTGGGGGTAGTCTAGGGGTTGGGAAGGATGTCTAAAGGGGTAGGTGGTGTTTGGGGGGATGTCTAGTTGGTGGGTGGGGGGGTGGGGGGGTTTCCATGGGGGTTGGGTGTCTAGTGGTGGGGTGTTGTCCAGGGGTGTGGGGGCTGTCCAGGGGGTTGGGGGCTCTCCAAGGGGTAGGGGGTGTCCAGGGGGTGGGGGTGTCCCAGGGTGGGGGTTTCCAGGGGTTGGGGGTTGTCTTGGGGTGGGGCTATACTGGGGGGTGGGGGTGGGGGGTTCCATGGGGTGTGGTGTCCAGGGGGTGGGGTGGTGTCTTGGGGGGGGGGGGGGGGTTCCAAGGGGGTTGGAGTGTCTATGGGTGGGGGTGTCCAGGGGGTGGGAGATATCCAAGGTGGTGGGTCAGTCCAGGGGGTGAGGGTGTCCAGGGGGTGGGGTGGTGTCCAATGGGGCTATCCAAGTGGGTGGGTGGTGGTGACCGGGGGGTGGGGGATATCCAAGGTATGGGGGGTTTTCCAGGGGTGGGGGTGTTCAGGGGGTGGGGGTGTCTAGGGGGGTGGGGGTGTCCAACCACAAACTACTGTTGTAAAATTAAATCTCTATCCAGTTATAGCCTGACTTCAATCCTATTATAGATGACCCATAGGACTGTTGAGGTAAAAAATGAATATCATACATATAAATCACAACACACATAAATGTAAACACACTCTAAATATCATATGTGGATCATATTTTATCTTCCACTCAAAATATCATACATGAATTCTAAAAAAATACACCTAATTATAAACACACCTCCAAATTTTGATCTAGGTATGTGTCTTATTGATGCCTTGAGAGGCATGATGAGAGCTAATTCCAGGTTGTGATACAAGGTGTATGTTTAAAAATTTTTGTGTTTGTTTCAAATATGATCCTATGTATGTTGTTTAGGCATATGAGCCACGTTTCTATGGGACACTACTCAAGGGAGTATGATCCTTGTTATATCATTAGGTGATATGGAGTTTTACGAATGTTAAATTTTCATGAGATCAATATAGATAGTGGATAATAACTTGAGTGGGATTTCTTTGTGAAGATCACTTATTCTTGGAAGGGTAAGAGTGAGTGTTGGTATGGAACTTCAAAAAAATTATTAACATGTGAAAGAAACTATACATTGGTTATATGTGATTCTTATTTTTTTTAGAGTATAGGAGTGAACAAACAACCCCCCCCTAGACAGTCCCCCCCCACACACCCCTACAGCCCCCCTTATCCCATGTAGCCCCCCCACCCTGGATAGTCCCACCCACACACCCTTGCAGCCCCTACACCCTGAAACCCCCCCTGAACACCCCCTAGATGGATAGCCCCCAACCCACAAGGAAAGCCCCCCCACCCTCCTCCATGGACAACCCACACCCCCTTACCCACCTGGATAGCCCACCCCCACCCCCTTAGACAGCCCACCCCCTAGACATCCCACACCCCCTCCCCCACCTTGACAGCCTGCCCACCTGGATAGCCCACACACCACCTGGACAGGCCACCCCCACCCCCACCTGGACAGCCCCCTCCCACCCCCACCTGGAATGCCACTCACCTCCTACCTAGACACCCCCCCACACACACATGGATAGCCCACACCCCCACCTAGACAACCCATACCCTCCCACCCCACCTTTAAAACCCACCCTACCCCCACCCACCCCCACCTAGACATCCCACCACCCCCACCGGAAAGCCCCCCCCCCCCCCCAACCTAGACAACACACCCCCTCCCTGGATATCCCACCCCCCAATACATCCCACCCCCTAGACCACCACACCCCCTCCACCACCTGGACAACCCTCCCCCACCCCCTGAATATCCCACCCCTGGACATCCCACATCCCCTCCCCCACCTGGACACCCCACCCTCACCCATGTAAATCCCGGACACCTCCTTGGATAGCCCACACCCCCCTCCCCCACACCCCTGCAACCCCCTACCCCCTGCATCACCCTTTGGGAAATTTTATTTAAAACGAATTTGTTAATTAATAAAGGAAAACCATCAGGAATTATCCATTTCATTAAAAACAACACATTCAATTTATCAAAACATGAAAAATTCAATTTATAAGGCTCTATGGGTCACTTAAGAAATATCATTGGGGAAACGAGAAATCATGTACATTGTTAATTCCAATTTAAAAACTGGACCAAGCACTAAGGTGGTGGGGTTTTTTCTAGGAGGTGGGGTGGTGTCCAGTGGGGGTTGTCCAAGGGGTTGGATGGTATCTAGGGGTGGCGGTGTCCAGGTGGTGAGGGTGTCGCAGGGGTGTTCAGGTGGTGGGTGTGTCCAGGGGTGGGGGTGTCCATGGGGGTGGGCTGGGGGGTGTTCAGGGGCGGCAATACCCATATAATACCTTGAAAATTACCTATACTCAATCCAACTAACATCATAATTCCAATCCATCACCCAACCAACAACCAATTCATTTTTAATACCACTACCCATCCCGTTATTCCTTGAAAAAAAAACTATAAATACAAAATACAAATCCAATTTTTTAACTTATCTAAAGTACATAGAAACTACCATATCACCCCACTAATAAAATGGAAAACCTCCTACAAGACTACCCAAACTATCCCCAATATTATTACATGGACCATCATTATATCCATTACCCACCTCGAGATCATATGAATAAACAAACCATTTACCATTTTTGAGTGGGGATCCATCTCACCAGCACCCATTAGTTCATATGGTTCACAAGCTCTACACAAAAGGAGTGGATATGAAGACTTCAAATAAAGGTGATTCACACAATCATGACGCTTAAAGTGTAGAACAAAAATAGAAGACCAATCAAAGTGTTTGGTATACCATGCCACAGACCACACAGATCTCTGGTTTATGCCAAATAAAATGAGAAAAAAAAACAATATATGAAGAACATTAAAACTAAGGTATAACTTACTAATTTGAAGAGTAGAAATAAAAAATTTCATTATTAAAGATGTTTCAATTGGGTGGAAGGAGTTTCATAGCCTATAATACAGTGAGAGATTAAGATTAAGGACTACAATCACTTGGACGAGGGAGTTGGGTTATTGTGTATGTTGGGGAAAACCGTTCCCAATAGTTTTTAAAAACCATTGGGAAATCCATTCTTTACCAATGGTTTTAAAAACCCATTGGTATACATTAGATAAATTAAAGATTTTCCAATGGTTTGAGTAAACTGTTGGGAAATATTCATTCTAAGAACACAAGGTGAATGATTTCTTCAAACCATTGGGAAAGGTTTCCATTTTTACAGTATACCAAAGGTTTACTCAAACCGTTGGTATTAAAAAATTGGGAAAACCTCCATTTCCACTAGTGTTAGGAAGTGTATTTTTCAAGAAAAAGATTATTTTATTTTAAATAAATTGTTTATAATAATCATTATATAGATATAAATTTATTATTATTGATATCTAATCTATAAATTTAATTTAATACATTACACATTAGAAATTATTTTAATTAATTAGTACTAATAAATGTCGTACAATTTAATACCATTTTCATGAAAACCCATTTTTAAACTAAATTAAAACTTATACTAAAATACAATATAATTTTCATTCAAAAAATAATTATGTAGATTAAATATAACTACATAATACATATATTACTTGACATAATATTAAAAAAATATTTATTTCTTTTATATTATTTAATATATTGAAAAGAAAATAGATTTTAAAAAAATTAGTTTTTATACTATTCATTGAAAAAATAACATTTTACTAAACATACCAAAATTAAACCATATTTATATTTTGATATTATGATTTTAAAAATAAAATTAATGTTTTATAATTAATATTATAAAATTTATAAATTAAACTTTTAAATTAATCCTTATAAGAAAATATTTTAGTTAGAACTTTTTCCTTTTTGATGTAAAAATCACCTTAATATTTTTATGATAAATAAAATAATGGAAGTGATATATTATATAATTAAATTAGTTGATACACTATGTGTATATTTCCACTCCCCCTAATGTTCTCTTGTTTTCATACATAGTTTAATTTTAATCCAGATAACCATCGTATTTTAATTTTACTTTTTTAAAGAGGATGTTTTATTATCCATATTTAGGATGTGGGTTTTCAAAAAATGTTTTTTTAAATGTAAAACAATTGATAACAAAGAAAAATTTAAAATTACAAGGATTAAATATTAATTTTTTTAAAATTTAATACCCTGATATTTTTAGCAACACTATGCTCTAGAAAATATTCAACACACAACAAAGGGCTTAAAAGAACCGTGACATGCTAATATTTAAATGTTATAGTAATAAAATGGATGTCAAATTGATGATTATATATAATATTAACCATATTATAAAATATATAAAATTTTTATACTCATTATATATTTACTTATTAATACTTTGAAAATAAGCACTCAATTTTTAGAAAAATCATTTTATGCATCAAAAATATGTTTTCATCAAATATAGTTTTTAATGCATTTTGTGATGGAATATTATAATTATTTTCTTGAACTTGTATAAAATATATATAAAAATAGATATCATATTTTTAAATCATAATATAAAAATTAGGTTAGATAAAACATTTCAACATTTTCAAAAAAGCATGAATTTTCCTAGAATAGTGAAAAAATACGATTTTTTGTTGAATGCTGTATTTTTCATTCAAGAATTTACAGAGTATAATTTTATTAAATGGTATAAAAATTGAATTTGTTATCTAATATTCCGAAAAATATTATTTTGTTCAATGGAATCATTTTTATTTTTTAATTTGGTATAAAAACATTTTTTATACTTAAAAAGAAATTTTTCTAAAAAATAGTTCTTTATTGTGTTTTGTGCTTTTATTATAAAATTATTTTTTCAATTAAATAAATTAGATATTGAAAAATGGATTCCATATTTTAATTATGAGGTTTTAAATTCTTAAATAGGCCCCTTTTATTTTTTGGGAATTTTGAATAGTAATTGTTGTAATTTTTAATTACCACAGTAAAAGTAAATCAGGAAATTAAGGGTAAAAAATAAGATAAGGTCTAAAAATCAACCCAACATTTGACTATATTTAATTTTCTAAGAATATTTAATCTCTATAAAACCAAACATATAAAATATGAACATTTTTCAATTTAGCACTGATTTTGATGTCTATAATATTTGAGTAAAAGATAATTTAAAATCTATCACTTCTTTTTATTATCTATAATATTTTGTGACAGGGGTAAAAATGTGTTTGATTATAAATGGTTATTTTAAAGATAAATTATTGTTATAATAGATTTTTTTTTTGAATTTTGTTTGAGGAAATAATCACCTTAATCCCATATACAAGTTCACTCAGTCCTGGTGTAATCAGTATAAAAACATACTATATTATTTTAAAAATACTATAAGTAATATTTTTTAGTTACTAAGTATTTATTAGAAATTTTTAATAAAAATAATATATATTAGTGTTTTATGGATTATATTATAATCCCATTTCATTCATGTTGTTTTCAATGTCAAATTCTGTGAATAGGTCTTCAAATGAAATTAATAGTATTTTAACTTAAATATATTTTATTAGATTATTTAAAAAATAAAAAAAATTAACTAGGATAAGTAGGATGATAAATGGTATATAATGACATCCCTTTCCTATTTAGGATATATTTTTTATCTTAAAAGTCAAATTTTTTCCCTTTAATATTGAAAAATTCTTTACCATGGTTATGGTTAAAATTTGTTAACCATGGGGTTAAACCCAAATATATGGTTTTATGTAATATATAAACCTATATATATTTTTTAAAATTATTATATTTTAATTATATATTCCATATATTCTAATGAGTGTAATTTTTTTATCATTTAACATGAGCTAGACACATATTTTACTTTAATCTTTCAGGTATTTTTAAAAATGACAATAATTATATTTTAAAATAAACAATATTTTATTATATGATTTAATGTTCATAAAAATTATATAATAAGACAATTGAATTGTGTAAGATTAAAAATATCATAAAATTTTCATTTATGTGTCACTTTTTCTTTTAATTGTAACATTAATAACCCCTAAAGAGTAAAAAATATTGACATCATGGAAATTTTCAAAAGGGTTAACGAGGGGTGAAAACAAAACAATAAGGTTTTTAAAACAACCATAAATTCTCTAAAATTTGTTGGATGATATTATTTTGAATAAAACTCATATTATACTTTAATAATATCATTATGGATCCATTTTTTAGTGAAAATAAATTTATCCTAATATAGTACATTAATTAATTATAAGAGTGCCCCACCACTAAATTATGAATGGTAACATCCTCTCCTCTTTATTAACCAAATGTCAAGAACCATATGAATAATCCTCCAAAAACAAATTTAATTCCTAAAATATCACCCATTATTATATATATATTATTTTCGAAAGAATATTCACCTTATAGGTCTTAAGGTGTAAAGAAAAGGATGTTTTCTGAAGAAGAGTTATAACATTTAATTGAATGGTTTAGTTTACTTCTTATTTTACATACTTGAATTTTTTTTAAAAATATATGAAATCATAACACTATTATATTAAAAATACTAATATGTTTTTATGTTAATTTAATAACTTATATCTATCTCCTTATAGCCTTAAACAGAAAATGAATATTTCCTTCACGTGTAGGGAATAATACAACCTCATAAATAGATGTAACTCATTTTCCACAAACACCAATCACAAAATGTTATAATTATGGATTTAATGTATATATATTATATTCATGACCTATTTATCATTAAATAAAATAATATACTATATATGTTCTTACAATTCCATCCATTGAAAAATGATAATGTCATTCATGTGTACATGTCCACTACCACATCCATGAAGGGATTCTATTCATTTATCATCAATGCATCAGGTGTCTAATATATGTAATTTATTTAAAGATGTACAAATATATTTATTATATATCTATAATTCAGGAAATATAAAATAATAATTACCTTCTTTCTCTCGTACTCATTAAAAATTGGAAATGATGTCCATGTGTCTGTGCGGCCTACCATCTCCATGATTATTACATTGTTCATTTTTCATAACAATCCTTCATGGTTGGTTTTAAAAGTATAATTTAATTATGAAAAATATAATTATTTAATTATTATTTTTCAATATATTATGGAATAATTACCTCTTTGAATATGGTTAGCATACCAATTGTTTTTTGAAATTGTGAACTGAACATCTTTTAAACAAAATAAGACAACATAATCAAAAATGTAATAACATATGTATTTAAAAAAAATGAATTAAATTGTTTAAGTATAGGGGATTAATAATTGAAATGGTTATTATGGAATAAAATAATTTATATAAGTGTATTATATAGGTGTTAAAGGATATACATATCATGTCTTCACTCAATGTAAGAGGTTTTTTTTCAATTTCCCATCATTATGCTATGTTTTAATGGTGCATGAATTTTTTTTATCTATGGTTTATACCTTTAAAATTTTATATTATGAATCATTCATATTTAATGGGATATTATTTTTACAATTCATATTGTTTCATCCAAGGGTATATGACTTGAAAGTTACCAACTGGTAAGGAGTATATTATCTCAATATCTATTCATTGGGTTATACTTCTTCTTCATTGACCTTGTAATTACATGATTATATATAAACTAATATCTATATTTACTTATTTTATACTAATAATTATTTTATATTTATTTAAATATTTTTATATCATGACATCATGTATTACTTATCACTTCAATAGTTATGATCTTACAAGGGTTTTATTTGTCTCAATCTCATTTTCTTGAGACATGATTCATGTCTTACACCTTCATTTATTGGAAATTTGTACATAAATAATCATAAATTAATTTTTTAAAATTAAATCAGAAATTTATGTGATTTATAGAACCATATCATATTATTTAATTTAATTCTTTTTTATATGAATGTTATTAAAGTGAAAAAGGCTTTACACAATTATCCTCTTTATTTTTGAGATTGTTTATGTTCAATGTTCCTTTATAAGTAATCATATAATATTATTTTATTAAACCAAATATATATTATTATAATATATATTATAATTTCTTTGACATTTAAAATTTAAATTTCCACCATTATTGATTAAATAAACATCAAAATGTTGTTTGTAAGTGATACTGGTCTTCTATCTTCTTTTAGATTGGGAATCATTATCATTAGTATCCATTTTTTAAATGTTTTTAAGAATGTTATTTACAAAACATAAGTTAATTAAAAAACTTATTTAATATGATCATTTAAAATATTTTTAAATGTTTTACAATGATATTTCTTAATGTTTTTTACATGGTTAACTTTTGAATCTCCTTAAAAAAGTTCTAAAATAATTTTTATTTTTAACGTTTACATCAAGGATGGATTCTCATGATGGAATTATAGTAATATCCTTTAAATAATAATTTATATGTTATCAAAGTTATTTTAAATGAAACATATTGTCATAATATTTTATTAATTTAATGTTTATAAATGTTATTTTCCATACGGAAATGGATTTTTCATCAAGAGTGTTTTAATAATAACTTAATTGTATTTCTATTCACCACTAACACCATCCCTTTATGTTACATTTGCTTCACTTGGGATATATTGTAATGATACTATAATTATTATTTCTCTAGATGGATTAAGATTGATTCAATGATATTATCTTGGATCCTCTTTGTTTTCTATGGGTAGATCATGTTATGAATGGAATAATGGTTATTTTAGTGAGTTTTATGATGAAATAAAATATCTGTGTACATTATTATTATTATGGTTTATGTAAATTATTTATGATGATCATAAGTTCCATTATAAACTAACAACGAGTGGTTCCATTAAAAACCAAATATGGGTGATTATGTTAGAAACCAAGGATGGGTGTGTATGTTATATCCCTCCAATGCATTGTGTAATGATTTTGTTCACTAATAAATTATTTTGGTAGTTTTCCACAATGGTTATTCCACTTGTACGGTTTATTTTTTGTGTTTCTATAAAAACAATTTTCCAAGATACCAACAAAAATTCTTTAAGCTTTCTATGGGTTTTTAAAGTTTCCTTTGATCATGATTGATAACATAGGGACTATGATTATGATTCTTTGGACTCTTAACTTTGATAAATTTTTATACCATGTCACATTATTTATGATTATGATTTTTATGGGTATAAATTGTCATATTTTATGACAATTATATTTAATTAAGTCTTTTTACCTTATTCGTATCTTATGCTCACTGATGAAATTCAATTTTTAGTGATTGTGTTTAAGATTACTAAGAATTGGAACTCATATTTATTATGTATTTATTACTCTGGGATGTGAAAAATGATGTTAAAGGAATTATGGATATAAATATATCATCTATGAATAATTTTTAAGAGATTATAAGAATTAATGTGCAATTGGAAAAGCTAGTTACAATGGAAAAAATACTAATTATATGGAATATTTATTTTTATTCAAGAGTTTATCATAATTATATAAAAATCTAAACCTAAATGGTACTCTTGTATGAATGTTATATAATATTTTCTTTTCATTGTTTGGGATATATATGGTTAAATTTGGTCATGTTTATCAGTATCAATGACTTAAATTTGAATATTATGTTTTAAGAACGGGATCCAAGAATGTGGGTTCATATATATTACAAAAACTATGGGTTTTCATAGAAAATAACACAATAATTTTCAATTTTATACATGTTTCTAATAATAAAAAATAAAAAACATTCTCTTACACATTTACATGTACATCCATTTAACTAGTCATATAATTTTAATTAAAATATAGTATATAAAATGTAAAATTTTTGGTATTACTATAATTTTATTCATTCTTGAAAAAGGAGGGACAAGTTCATTATTAATAATATTTCAAAAGATTTATCATTTCGATTGCCTCCCATATTATTATTATTATATAAATAAGTGACCAAAATGAAATTACACAAAAAAACATAACACATGTATGAAATATATCATGAATTAAAGGTATAATATATTGAAAAAATTATATAGAAATCAAGATTATTCTATGAATATATCCAAAAAATAATTTTAGAAAACCAATATTAATTATATTGAGGGAAACATATTTTAAATTGGTTTATCAAAATAAGTAATTTTACACAAAGAAATACATTAATCTCAATTTATTTATAATTATAATTATTATGAGGATATGTTATCTTGTCAAATAGTTTTACATTGTAATGGAAATACACTTAAGATGAATTAGTCCATATAAAAATTTTGATAAATATTTAGGATTAATTTTTTTTCTAGTTAAATTATATATATATATATATATATATTGTGATTAATCACTATTTTCATCATTTATTTAAGGTTATGTATTCAGATTAGAAATGATGGATAATTAATAAATTACTAAATCATATCACAAAATATTTTAAATATCCCAAATGTGTATGTCAATGCAACTAATAAAAATGATGAATGTACCTCCCTATTATTTCTACAGTGAAAAACATGGACATTAACACAAAAATATTATTAAGTTGTCAAGTTCCTTGAATAAAATCACTAGGGGCCTTAAATTCCCTTCTCCATACTAGTATACTTATTTTACATGACATGTTATCATAAACATTCACTTATACCGTGAAAATACTTCAAGAACCTTGACTATGCCTAACTAAAAAATTCATTGTAACTCTTATCCAATATGATACCACTCTTTCATGCCTTTCCCCCATTTGGACCCCTCCTTAGCCAGCAATTAAGGAATGATCATCCATAAATGACTACCTCCAAAGGGACCTAGCTTGGAAACCATCACCCTTGGTATAAAAAATATAAATGGTACGCATTACCATATTTAGAATGAATAAATTAATAAAAAAACATGAATCAACCACCAAAAAATTCCATTCGGAAATATAACATTTGATTAACAAAATTTTACATTAATTCAAGTGTATTAAATCATTATAAATGACTTGGAAGAAGTGATAAAAAACTCTAAGTCATCAACTATCTTTAACCAAACTACATGAAAAATATCTCCAATCCCCCGTAATATATGCTATAAATATATTGAAAATATTTGGTCAGGTGAGAACTTGAGAGTAGTTATTAGGTTCATCCATATAAATAAAGAACATACATGCTCAATAAATGTGAAAGACTAGGAATGAGTGAAAAAACCCCAAAAAATAAACATACATATAAGTAGGAATGAGTATAAGAAGGAAATAATCAAACCTCCACATCCTATATTGATATCACTATTTTTTAATCCAATTCTGGTATCATCCTCTAAGTATACAATAACATTGATCCCAATAAAAACTATATCTTTGAATTTTGATCAATATTTTATCCATCATTTATCCCCTAGAATCTGAGGCTCGAAATTTTTCATTCCTCTAAACTACTATTTATGGTCTACTCTTACTCAAATAAGTTCTGATCTGGTAATAAATCACCTTAAAACCATTAGGTTGAAATAATGGAATAATTAAAAATAAATATTCAGTCATCACCTCATTCCAAAAGAAAATACTCTAACCCACACCTCTAAAAAAACATATTTTCATCTATAACCAACATCTCTCCACCACATACTATACCACCACATACCCACAATCATATACCACACCCAAAATAGCATAACCACAACTATCAAATGTCGACCACCATCTAGGAACATATGGTAGTGTAATGTACACACAATATAAATCAAACATATGTTGTCCTAATTCTATGTAAATCCCTCTTCCACAGTAACATGTCTATATCATTCTCATCATAACCACATTCAAATCATTATTGTAGAAGGGTATCATGAATATGTTAGGAATCAACCATGTTCCCTCTTATGTCATGCATGGCCCCCTACATCTAACTCATCCCATCATCATTATAATGAATCAATTCTACCATAGGGTCTACCAATACACCATATACTACATTATATTCCATTATAGCCCACATGATCATTCCTAATTTGATCCATGAAACCCCATAGAACCAAAAATTATTATCCTTGTTTTCTATGCATTATATTTCCACCATTGCTTCTAGTATACCAAGAAACAATATAAAAACATACACCGAACAACACATTACAAAAAAATATTCAAGAAAAATAAATGGGTATAATAGAAGAGTATCCAAAAATCAAGAATCGCAAATCTCATTTTGATCCCACTCCATAATTAACTATTTACCTACCATATCAAATTCAAAATTCCATTCATTCACCCATGAAAACACATTCATCCATTCACATCCCAATTAAATCCATTCATTCAAATCTAATCACATTTATTTTATCCATGATAATAAATTTCTATTAGAAATTAATCAATTTCCATCTACCTTTGTCATTATCCCCCATATTCATAACCACAAAATTTGCATACCATTATTTCAGATTAGTTCTTATAGTCCAATAAATGTTACATTAAAACATGTGTATCTAGGATTCAAGATTATCTAACAATTTATTTCAAATTTCAACCTCATTTCTATACACTATTATAAACCATAAGGTAGTTTAACAATATCTATGAAATGAACAATAAAACCTATCTTATCAACACACACATACACACCAATTTTTATTTCAAAATGAACCAAAATTTATATGTTTTCATCATCCAACCTAGATTAATAACTTTCCATTTCCCCCTATTTCCATCACTACCCCATAAATACGTTTAGAAAAAAATTTAGGTAGCCACAAAAAATAATAATAAAATAATAAGAAATAGTAGGCACACCATCAAGCATAATATCTGATAACAATAATAACTCATAAAAATAATGTTATCAAAAAACTCCCTTTTTGTTATAGGAATTAAGTGATTATAAAATTAAGAACAATTCATGGTTTATTATGTTTTCCCCAAAATTTAAATAACAACATTAAGAATAAATTACTAATAATCAAAATGTTGTAAATATTATATAAATGACATGGTACATGTAACTCCTTTTCCATTCCATTTCCCCCTTACCCAGTTTAACACCTTGAAATTATTTTATTCTTCTTCTTTTTTTGATTTTCCAGGTGTTCATCCCCTTCCCCATAATCCAATAATGGCCATGATGCAACATAACAAAATATATCGAATAACACATACCATAATAAGAAAGGATCACAATAAGGTAATGAATAATATTAATTCTATAAGATCATAAATGGATTTAAAATCCCCAAACTGAATGGAATCATTGCAGATCATTATGAAATCATGAGAGTACATATATGGCCACAATACATAATCCAAAAACAAGGAATCTAAAATGTAACCTAAACAAAATCCATCCTTTATTAATATCAAAACAACCCACTCAACAAACCCTCCATGATGACATAACTGGGAGATGATTAAGAAAATGAATAATCCAACTGGGGATATCAATGAGTCAATCTAATGAAGTAAATGGATAAAAATAGTCAAATAGAACCAAATTATTATTAAATCACACCCATGATTCCCTATAATTTGATCAGAATTTGTGTTAATTTAATGAATTGGAAAAGTACTCTATATTTGTACATGCTCTAGAAATTTCCACCTTAACAATGTGACATATATTCTTCATGAAATGACAATATAAGTCCAACTAAAATCTGAAAATTCCACTTCACATTGCTGATAAATTACTTAGTCAATAAACCAGATCACATTTTACCAAACAAGGGTCACACATTGAATAAACTTATTCACTTATAATTACAAATAATTAAAAAATGTGTCATGTTAAAGGTATTTCTATTAAACCTTATCTAATAATTGATGTATTAACATTATTTTATTTTTGTAATGAATATTATTAATTATTTATAATTACAAATAATTATGAATAATTACTAATAATTATAAATATTTAGAAACCATTCTCCATAACTAAAAATAATTACTGGTAATTAAGTACAATTATCAATAATTATGAATAAATATCAATAATAATGCATAATTATCCACGATTATCAATAATTTTAGAAAAATTCTCAATAAAATGAAATAATTAGAAAAAATGACTAATAATTACTAATAACTGCCAATAATTAGTAATATTTAGTATTAATCCATAATAATTAAAAATAATTAGTTTAAATTCATAATTAATATTAGTAATTCATAATAATTGGAAATAATTACTAATAATTATTCGTAATTTGTAATAATTAGTAATAATTGGAAATAATTACAAATAATTTTAAATTAATAATAAAATTTTCTAATAATT
Source organism: Viscum album (assembly GCA_963277665.1). NCBI lineage: Eukaryota > Viridiplantae > Streptophyta > Magnoliopsida > Santalales > Viscaceae > Viscum > Viscum album. The sequence continues at coordinate 2,054,295,924 of OY728145.1, forward strand.
AGAAAATATTAACAAACTTTTTCAAAAATTAGTAATAATTAGTAATAATTATAATGGGAGAGGGTGTGGCTTTAGGTTCTCTCCAATAGAGAGGATAATGATAAGTACGGTTTCTTTACATCGATTGTGATTCAACACTATTTGCGACATGAGATTCTATTGAGAGGTCCTTCTTAGTTAGTGGGGAACCACAAAGTATCTTCTATATAGATTTCAATTCATTTGGATGGTTTCATTGAACTTCAAAATGGGATCTTGTAAAAGAAAAATGATTTACAAGAACTAGGGATATTCTCTTTCTCCTAGTTTAGTAGTGAATACTCTAGTTTAGTATTGAGGATGGAAAATACGTAACATGTCGTATTAAATGAGTAACCCAACATTGATCGTCTTGCACTAGTTATGTAATTTATCATAAGGTGTGTCATTCTTATAGGATATTATATGAAATTGAGGATTTAAAATTTGGATAATCACCTTTAATATTTCTAGGGTTTCAAAAATTTTACATGTGTACTGATGGATTGAGGATTATTCACTATCTTGTTCACCAATGAGAATCTGAAAATAAAGCCACGTGGGTTTCAATATATCTCTATGAATTCATATTTTCTACACATTTTGTAGAAGTACTTCACCCTAAATACGATGGAGAAGAAATCAATAATTCATGTTTGGGTCAAAATTTATTATGTTCACAGGATATTATGGTATCCAATATTTTTTTTATATTAAATTGTCTATTAGATATTCAATTAAGTTTGATGGGGAAACAAATAACATTTTATTTTTGAAATATTATAAAATATTGGTGGATATAGACCTTGGTTTCACTTTAATAGACAATGATTCCCAAACTATTGTTATGGTGTAATTTTGATTGATAGTTATGTATGAAAGGATTCCTAATTTTTTTTATTTGTAATGCTATAGGGCATAATATCTCTTACTTTAAAAGAATACACTCTTAATAATTATATAATATAGGTGGACATAAATTGAAGGAGTCAAAAATTAAAGGAATACCTATCAATGTCATGAGGGATAATTTTGTAGAACCCTATGTTGTTGGTGGTCCTCAGTCCTCTTAGCATGGCCATGCCAACAAATTTGCAGCAATTGGTTTTAATGACATTGTTTTTTAGGTTGTTCCCTAGTCTCATATGTTAATGTCCTAGGATGATAATGTATTGGATGAGGAGGTTTTTTCCTTTTTATTTGTGGTGATACTTCATTTATATATTCTCTATTCAATGTAATTGAGATGTATAGGACACATGTGGATTCTATTCATGATTATTCTCATAGTGAATATATTGTGTATTACATTGTATATATGGAATGGTGGTTATAGAAAACTATAGCCACTAAAAAAGAAAAATGAAATACGAAAATGGAAGATACATCATCATGGAAGTCCAAGAAACCCATATACTAGTATAAATAAAAGGAACAAACCTCTCTCATAAGTGACTCAACAATAGCTCTGGGTATCAAGAAGAAGCATAAGGCTGTTATTGCTGACATTCCTACTTATAAAGAAAATATTATTTATAGTCTAGTTATGTTTTAAAAATATATTGATGGTGACCCCATAGTTTGTAGAATAACAAAACAAACCGAGGGAACTCAATCCATGCTTAATTTTTTCAAGGTTATAGAAATATATAGTACTAGAGTGGTTAATCATGATAAAAATGTTGTGATAATGGAAATACCATAGAGGGATCATGTGATTGCTGGTGATAAACTCAAGGTGATTCCTTATCTTGTAGTCTTTACTGCAATGGGTCATTAATCTCCAGAACATAATGATGATGCAAGAACATCTTTTAGGGTATCATGACAGTTGTCTTCTATGTTTAGTGATATGGTCTTTACATGCAATTCCATTGACTTTATTTCCCCTGAAAGTTTAGGGGAAGAGGGGAAAATAAGTGATCATGCATATAAAGTAATAGTTTCAATAGATGAATTTAATGATGTGCTAGTTGACAATGATGGTGGACATTGGAAACCAATAAAGACATGAAGAGGGGCAGACATCCTTGCTGTCAGGGTAGACGAGTATCTTTTCATAGTATGAGTATGTTTTTTCTTACTTGTTGATTTATTCATCAATTTTCATCTTATGTCTTGCATATTATGGTAAAAATGGGTTTTTTAACACCATCCTCTCACTTTCACATTGTTTTTTATTTTCTTAATATAGGGGTCTCATCCCATTTTGTTTATAAATTTGTTAAAAATTACTAAAAAATAGTAATAATTAGCAAAAATTACCAATGTTTAGAAATAATTATTAATAATTGGAAATAATTATTAATAATTCATAATAATTAGTAATAATTTCGTATAATTAGTGATAATAGGAAAAAATTAGTAATAATTACCAACAATTAGTAATAATTATAAATAACTACCAAGATCTACATATAATTAGTAGTAATAAATAATAATTAGTAATAATCACACATAATCTGTATAAATTATAAATAAATTCTAATAATTTCAAATCATAAGAAATAATTAGAATTAATTAGTAATAAATATTAATAATTAGAAACAACTAGTATTAAATAGAAATAATTAATAACAATTACCATCAATTAGTAATTACTAGAAACAATTAGTAATAATTACTGATAATTAGTCATAATTTCCAATAAATTGTAATAATTTTCAGCATTTAATAATTAGAGAGAGATTTTATTAAATTAAAATAAGTATCAAACATTAGTAATAAAAATAAATAATTATAAATAATTATAAATAATTATTAATAATTAGTAATAATAATAAATGAAAGTAAATAACTAGAAATAATTTTTCATAATTTCAAATAATTTTCAATAATTTGTGTTATTGAAAATTAGTTATTAATAATTATTAATAATTTCCATTTAAAATTATTAATTACAAATAATTTGTAATAATTAGTTAAAATTACAAATAATTAAAAATAATGGCCAATAATTAGTGAAAATCATAAATAATTATAAATAATTAGTAATGAGTAAAAATATTTAAAAATGACTACCTAAAATTTATAATAATTAGAAATAATGAGTAGTAATTATTAATAATTTTCATTAATTTGAAGTAATTTCCAATAATTTGTAATATTTTCAAATAATTTTGCATAATTATTTGCAGTTTGTAATATAATGTATGCTTATTCCTTGTATTTTATTTTATAATTATCTTTACATAGTCCCTCCCTTATATTGAATCAATTTAAAGAAATATTCATAATAATTATTAGTTTTTAGAAGATAATCGACTAATGATGTTGGTATCAATTTTTATTATGAGATAATAATGGGATAAATCATCATATAATCCATAATGATTCTAGTATAGAACTTTTGTATATTAATGGTGTTGAAATATTATAATCATTTTCATCATCATATTTAGAATTTGTTTTGGAAGGGAAAATTAGTATTCCATGTAATAAATGTGTTCTTAATATACTTAAAATCATTGAAAGTGTTTGATTTTATTTATTAATTTTATTTAATATATAATTTTTATTGGTATCAATATTTTGAATGAAATTCATAAGAATATAGAAACATATTTTTTCTATATCCATTATTGTTTGATATTTTCGTACACAAGTTTGTTGGCTTAAATTATTAACAGACACAATCTCATTGTGATAATTTAAATTTTAAGTTAGAACCATCTCAATTTTATGGGATAATGAAATCTGTTGAAGTATAATTATATCTCTAATAATGGATAATAAAACTTACAGTTTTTACAAAAATAATTAGTGTTAAATCATAAAATGGAATGTCAGATAGTTTTATAAAAATATTTTATTTGGTTAATCATTATTATCTAAGGGAAATATTATGCCTGAAATTTTTTATGAAATAAAAAATATTTTTTTAATTTGGGTTTTAGTTATTAAAATATTTATCGATATTCGAATGATTGAATCTTATTTTATAATTTTTTTATTTAATTACTATACATGTGGAAAATCAATGTCTAAAGATATATAACGAGGAATGTTTAAATTTTTTATATTCAATAGTTGACGTATTTTCATCTTAAAAAATATTAAAACAATTCTATATGTCTAAAAACAGAGTATCCTTGATAAAATAGAATGAATACAATATTTTTATCATAAAAATATTAAGTAAACATTTTGAAAGTTATTGAGGGAAAGAAAAGGATTCTATTCATCTGTATTTTCCTTCAGAAACAAATAAAATGAAATCAAGTATTTCTAATCATGATTTATGTCCATTTGGTTCTTACCATTGTCTAAATTATTTTCTAAATAATTTTATAACTCTATAAAAGATAGAATCTTTGATTTTGAGGAATGAAGCATATTTATAATGGACATTAATAATTTCAGGGAATCCCAAAAATAATATTGATATTTATTTCAAGATAACAATTGATGAGTTAAATTTATTATGAAGTAATGTTATAAATACATATGATGAAATTTCCAAAACCAATTTTGTTACGAAAGATTCATTAATGGTTAAAATAAATTATTTTATAGTATATTGAAAGTTATTTTAATATAGTACACATTGTATAACATAATTTTTGAAATATATGAGTGACATAAAAGCATCTATGCTTTTTCAAAGGAGTAAAACCTTTTTCTATCAATGTTCATTGAAATTTTGTTATGAAAGATCATTATTTACAAAGGAATAGAAATAATTTCAAAAATGGTATAATTGAAATATATTGATCAATTTTTGTGATATGATGTAAAAACCATGTGATTTTATGAAACATTTTTTAATAGATTCGAGTACACACAACATGAAGTTTAAATTAATATTGACATAAAATTAATATTATTATACAAAAAACCATTATAAAATGACCATTAAAATTGGAAGTATGAATAGGAATAATCACATTTAAATTTTTTTTTATTATGGCTCTATATGAACAAAATATTTGGATTTTTTAATGTTCTCATTTTCTTTAAAAATATATTTTTATTTCAAAAAAAAATCCATTACATTTTTTTAAAATTTTATAAAATTAAATTTTACAATTTGGAGATTTTTATTTGAAAAAATGAAATTAATTTTTTAAATAAAATTTTAAAAATTTTCTTAGAGTTAATTTTTTATACTTTTCTAGAAAGTAAACTTTTTTTGATGAACAGTTCGAAATATTGATATTTATTGAAAACTGCCTTTTCATTTAATGAATTTTCTAGGTTTCATATTATATTAAAATGATTTAAATGAAAAAATAGATCAAATATATTTTGATTAAATAAAATTTACTTAATTTTAAATAATTTCATATTGAATATTGATATTTAAGCATTCCGCACATAAAAAGAACATTCGTTAGAAAACATCATTTCACTGTGACTATGGGTTTAATTTTAAATTAAAATTTTCCACATCATTAAATTGAATTTGGAAAAATATATTCCATTTTTTGAATAATAATAATTTATATTATCTAATAATTATAATTTAATTTTTAACCATAATTAATAGTGATAATAATGAAAATTAATTATTGTGAATAAGGTTAAAATTGGTTTACCGGGGGTTAAACTGAAACGACAAGTGTAAAAAATTCCTTAAAAATTATAGAAATCATATTTTATGGACATATTAAAATATTATAATATCTCAAGTTTGAATATATGGTAATTATGAAGCTTTTTTCTATGAAATAACTTTATCATTATTTATTCTATTAGGAAAATTTAAAGTAGTTTCATAGTGGGTTCATTTCCCAATTTATCAAATAGCCTCTAATATACTCTCCTATCCTCACTCCAATATACTTTTGGATCTTCTATTACCTACCAAAAACCCTTCATAAAATCCCTTCCTATTTCCTAAAATCATTTTTCATCTTGAAAAACCTTCTATGAATGCTTTGCGTATAAACCAAAAGAGGCACTCTGAAGAAGAGGTGTAACTCTCAACCATGCGTTATCATTTTATTTCTTCATAAAACAACATAAAATCTTATTAAATAATAATTATAAAATTAAATCATTAACTTATATATTACTAAATTTATTAGGACAGTTTCAAGACCTATATCCATCTCTACTTCCATTAAATTGGTAACAAAAACTGTTGATCATGTTTACAGAAGACTACCGCCTCTCGAACCAATGTAATTCATTTTACATCACCACCTCTCACAAATGAATATAATTATATATTTAAAAAAATTATATAATATTAAAGAAATAATTATACTTATTTAATTATAATATCACATATACCTTATTACTTTCCATTCCGTGGGGGATTGATAATGTTGTTCATGTGTGTGACTGATTATTGTCTAACGAAGCGATACAATTCATTTTTCAATTACACTTTAAATGAGAGGTATTAAAAAATCATTTAATGAATATATGTGATATATATGGAATAATAATTGTTATCAAATTGAAATTATTAGGTACAGTTCCTCCATTTCATTTATCAAAAAATGAAAATAATGTTAATGCTTATGTATGACCTACCATCTCTGTGAATCGTGTAATTTATTTTTATTTTATAAAAATTTAAAATATTACTCTAAATATGTATTTAAAATATATATTATATTTATATCATTATTAAATTTATGGTAATAATAGAACCATTATCAATGTGTATGGACAGAAACTATAGAACCAATATAAATAAGAAAAATAAAGCAGTTATTAATCAAAATCGTGATTTTAAAAATGAATTGTCAATAAAAGAGTGATAAATTATTATAAATAAATAATATATGATATGAAATATATTATTATGTTTCTATAATAGATTTATAAAAAATCTATTTATTCTCTAGTAGTTTTTATTGTGTATGAAGGGAGTCGAAACTTGATATAACATATTTATGTCTCAACTTTTGTTTTTGTGAGGCATATTCCATATTCATCACATGATTCCTCTATGTGGTGTATATAAATCCCATTAATATATTTTATGATTATTATTTTTAATTTTTTTATTTCCATATCCATATAATATTATTTCTTTTATGGGGATTATTATTCAATAGTTACTAATGTGGTAAGGGATTTGTGTACAATCTCATTGTTATTAGGATTGCTTTCATTATTCTTCTTATGATTGAATTTATTGATACGAATCTTAATAAAATCGTTATTTTTATTATACTCTTATAATTTATTGAGAATACTCATTTTCATTTTATTTTCCTTTTTAATTACTCAAAATATAAAAAATATGTTTTTAAGAAAAAACAACTTTATTTTCCTCTTAAGACGAAATTGATTTTTCTTCCATATCAATATTTTATAAAAATGTTTGAATGATTAACTTATAAATATAATATATATATTTAAAGTAATTTTTATCCACATAATAAATTTTTGTAAAATGGTTTAAAATAAATCTTCTTGTACGTTTCCAAAAGAGGCTCTTTTATGTTTTACTAAAAATAATTGAAGAATTTTTTCATAATGTGTATGACATGAGAATAATTTTTTCCCTTCATGAATACTCAATGATTTAAAATTAATTTATATTATTCCATTTTTATTTTTAAATGAACTTATTTTTAATTTTATTTGTAAAATCTTAGTCTTAAAAAGTTATTTTAAAAGTGGGAAGTTTATTTCCCTCATGAAATTCCCAAAGTTACCTTTAAAAATAATTTTCCATCCATGATAAAATCCTTTGATTATACATATCCTTAACTGGGATATGATCCAAGGATACCATTCTAATTATTTCTCTCAATAGTGTATGATTAGTATGAAAGTATTTTTATGAAACCTATTCTTTTTTCCACAAGTTATTCTACGATGAATAGATGATCTGTTTGTGAAACCTTTTTATTTTCCACAAGTTATTATATTATGAAATGATTAGGAAACCCATTTTTTTACATGGGGTATGATCTAATGATTTTTTTTTCATATTTTATGACACATATTTATAATTTTATTTATGTGATGGTTGATTCCATTATAAAAAAATTACTTTAGTTATGTTATAACCATGGACAATGGTTACATTATAACTGAATGTGGTGGTTATATTATAACTAAGGATGGTGGTTACATTAAAACCACTGATGGTGGTTATTTTATAACCAAGACTTTTTGGACCTATAAATCTTTCCAATTCATTGTTTAATGATTTATACCCTAAGAGATAATGATGGAAAACAAGTAAATGGGATTGATCTACTATGGAAATCAAGTCAATATCCTAGATCTACTTAAGAAACAAGTGGTGATTATTTCATTAATATGGTAAATTGGTTATGTGACCTAATCCATTATGTTTGATTGTCTTTGTAGTTAATTTAGACTAATGAAATGGTTTTTATACCTATTTTGGTGAAACATTATTATTACATAAGATTACAGTCAATAATTATGATGAATTTACACTCTTATGAAAATTTTCATTATGAATGATAATTATTTCTACCATTACATTGGTTTTAAATCTATGATTGGATAATTATAAATTTTCTATTTTGTGTTCATGATCTCATAACCTCATATTTATCTCATGATTTCATGTGATCATATTTTTATATCTCTCATATTTACCCTTACTCTGCATATTAACTCACCCTTTATTATGTTCCAATTCAAAATAATATGAAGAAATATTTTATTTATAATATCTCCATAAAGGGTTCTAGTTATGATGACCTTAATCAGAGAATATATTCTTCCTTTATGAAGATTTTTTTTGTTTTTGTGTTTATGAAGGCAATGAGCCTTTATTATCCATAGGCATAATTTGTTTAAACTAATTAATATTCCTCAAAAAATTTATAATATCTATGTATGAAAATCTGTGGTCTCTATAGTTTTTATCATAGGATAGTTTTATTTATCCTTTGTAAACATTAATGAGAAAACATTAGAGAATAACCAATATGATATATCTATGTATAAGATAACATCCTAAATTTTTACTAAGGATGAGATTATGTGATATTCTTAGAAATAAACCCTTGTTTATATACTACATGTGGACATGTTTTGGGAATATATGTGCCCAAGGTTAATAACTCTAAAAAAGGAACATCTGTTTTTCTATGAGAATTACCGAGTAAACAACAAAAAGACTTTACTTTACACCTATTTTGACAATCCCTGGGTATATTCACTGATTAATTGATAATTTATTTATAAACTATTTCACTCTAGTAGAGGGCATGAAAGAACAGATAAATAGAATTAATAGATAACAATAATGGATGAACTGGATTAAATAAAAGGGGTTGTATATTTCAAATAAGGTGTCTTAATTTAGGCAACCTATAAATGATCTTCACAAATATATATTTTCCCACTATGACTAGTGTTGTTTACACAATTTTTTTTTTGTTTTAGTCAATGGTTTAAATACAAAGGAACCAAGAAAATTATTTATGTGATAATAATGCAATTAAAATCCACCTGATAAACAAAATTAAATGGGATTTGGGATACAAATCATTGATTTTATTCTTACAAAACATTCTCAAGCCATGAAAATTTTTGAGCTTAAATATGATCAAAAAAAGAAAAATGTTTTGTTGAATCCATCAAGAGATGAAATACACCTTATTTTAGTGTGTCTTATGATCTACTAGTGGACTGTAGATTTATAAATACTATCAAGTATATTTTATATTCAAAATTTTTCAGAAATTGATAAGGTTTTCTAAAACATTTATCATTTGGAAGGTGAATAAAATCACTACTAGAAACTTATTATGAATAAAATTCGTTAGGATGAAATTAACTCTATTGAATGTGGGGAGTTTAATAAAATATTTCATTGTAATTAGTTACCTCATATTATTTTATCAAATATGGATAAATGAATTATTGATCTTAAAAAATTATAATGAATCTATTGGTACATATGAGAGTAATTTTACAAGCCTTTTAGGGTATAATTCTAGTTTAATAATCATCCCTAAAAGAAAAAATGATAAATTAATTTTTTTAATTAAAAACATGTATTCAAAATTAATTAGATATAAGATACATTAGTAGCTATGAATAAATATTCCAATGTACACTCAAGGTAGAAATGAATATTCTATATTCCCAACATTACAATGGTTTTGATAAGGAAAATAAGAGTTTGCCACATGAAAAATCAAATAAATCACATCGTGGAATTAAATTATAGACGTATACATATTAAAAATATGGAAAGAAACATTAATAGAATATATTGAATGGAACTGTGAGGTTCTTTAAATGTGGAATGGTAAGTCATAAAGGCCATGAAATTCAAAATATGATGAATAGTTTGGTTAATGTAATGGAGGATAAGAGGATTCCAACTAATGAATCACCCATGATGAAATGATTCCAATAGAAGTTGTATGATAATTATTCAATAAATTTCATGGATATGAATGTTTTTTCAATTACATTCAACTTCCAACTAATCTCAATGAAAATGGAAAATCATATGTGATTATGACTATCGAAGTGGATTATAATAATGACATGGTGAAAGGTAGACTTATCATCCACTTTGGACTATATAATCTCTTATTTGTTTCTATAACTATACACACTTTTATATCCAAGGAATTTTAAAGGTGTATTTAATTCCCATATCAAGGATCATATTTTGAGTTATATGTAAAAACATATAAGGATATTATAATCAGATCAAAGGTCTATAGTTACTCTCTGATTGATATTTTTTGTAAGGTTATTCCTAAAAATCATGATCTCCTTCATTTAGTTTAATTTAATGTGATTCTAGGCATATATTATATATCTTTATATTGTACCCATATAAATTTTAGTGTAAGGGAAGTCACATTTCATATTTAGAATGAAACCATTCTAATTTATTGATATGATGATGAATTAATACATTCAATGGAAATTTGTTCTTTTTTTATGACTTTATTTTTATTGGGGAAGGAAATTTAACATAGATTATTGGGTATAAAATCAACATCAAAGGCATGACATTTGTTTTGGAACTTTTTGATGTCATTCCTGAGGAATTTCTAGGTCTTCCTCAAAATCATTAAGTTGAGTTCTCAATAGAACTCATACATGGTTCTAATATAATTTTTAAGACTCCATATATAATGAACCTAGTTGAGTTGAATGAATTTAAGAATAAACACCATGAAAATATAGATAATATATTTATACTCCATAATGTGACAAAATGTGATGTGTTTATTCACATTGTTAAGCATAATGATGTTTTAATGGATATCTTCATTCATTATCAATAACTTAACCTGATCACTATCAGCATAATGTATCCTTTATCCCAGATAAATGATTTTTTTTATAAATATGAGGATTTAAATACTTTTCCAAGATCTATATTTAAACTTTGGACCATCAGTTAAAGCTTAAAAGTAATTTCATACCTATGGAAAGATTCTGAATGAGGTTTGGGCACTATGAATTATAGTGATTCCCTTTGGTATTAAAAACCCCCTTTAAATTTTCATGGATTTAATGAAGAAAGTATTTAGGGATTTCATTTATCAAATTATGAGATTATTTATAGATGATACTCATATTTACTCAAATAGAATGAAATATCATGATTAGAATTTGAGGATTGTTTTGGGGACCCATTGGATTAAAATATTTGATGAAATAATATACAGTGTAAATTTTGGATTTGTAAATTTTAATTATTGGGTTATATAATCTCATGTGGGGGTATTTCTGTGGATCCTTCAAAGATTTAAGTTACTGATAAATTACCCAGACCAACCATGGTAACTAATATCTATAGTATTCATGGTGTGTCCATATAATATGGATGAATTGTGGAGTGATTTTCCTGGAAATATAATCTAATATCCATATAAAAATAAAAAGGAGATAATCTTCTTTTAATGGATCAATGTTAGGATAATTTCAAGGACATGACAAGAAGACTGGTCAGTGAACCTTTCCTTAGTGTTCCTTATAGTGGGGAATGTTTTTTAATCTATATTATTGATTCCTAGAAGGGACAAAGATGTGTCCTCATGTAGAATGATATGGTGATATCTTATAGATCATGAAAATTAAAGGGTCATGAGAAAATTACCATAATCATGATTTTGAGAAAGTTGTGGTAATTCATTCATTAATGATATGGAGTAATTAACTTTATTTAGAAAATGTGATATATATACTAACCATAAAATTTTAAACTATATATTCACTCAGAAAGTGTTGAATATGTGTCATAGGATATGGTTAAAACGGATTAATGATTATTAATGTTCAATAATTGATTACACAGGGAAATAAAACAAGGTGGCTGATGCTTTGAGTCAAAAGTATATTTCTATATAATATATGATAACGATCATAAAATATACAATATTTCAAAATTTGTAAATGATGTATATTAAAATATATAATGAGGTAGATAAATCTTATCATTACAAAATATTTGTTCAACAATATATAAAATTTATGATTATGGTAGCATGAAAGGAAGGTGTACGTCTATAAAAGAGGGTTATAAATGATCAAAATTTTAACCCTGATTGAGATGTAATGATAATGTATAGGAACCCTATATGGGTATCTTACATACTATATTTTATGAAGTAGATATTATAGGAATCCAGTTCAACATTTTCTATTCATTCAAGAAGTATAAACATATATAGTGTTTTGAGAGAGTATTTTTAGTGTGATAGAATTAAGAGAGATATTGCAGAATTTGTATTTCAATTCATAATATGTCAACAAGTTAAGGTTAAGAGAAAAAATTATAAGGGTATGTTACATAAAATACGCATACCATAATGGAAATAAGAAAACATCACCATGGATTCTATCATTAGACCCCCCCCCCCCAAATATCCAAATTCCATAATGATATTTTGGTTGTAGTTGATCACCATACGAATTCATCACACATAATTGATATTAGAGAATACATATCTCTCTATCATATTGGGAGATTATACATTGAGGAAGTGGTATGTTTTTATGGAGTACCATATTCAATTGTACCTGATCATGATTTGAGGCTTACCTCGATGTTTTGGTGAAACCTTCAATGAGATATTGAATCATAATTTAGTTTCATCACTAATTATCATCCTCATAAAGGTGTTTAGTCTGTTAGAATAATTCAAACCCTATAGGGCATGATGAGATATTTCTATATTGATTTAAAAGGTAGTTGCGATCAATACCTTCCTATTTTCATGTTTTCCTATGACAATAAATATCACTAGAGCATTCAGATGGATCCTTATGAATACCTAAATCAAAATAAATTTAGGTCTACAACATGAAGGAGTGAAGTTGTAGAAATAAATCAATTAGGACTTGAGCTAACTAAGTAAATAGAATAGAATTTTATATTCATTTAGAAAAATATAAAGGCTATAAAAATTCAATAGAAAGTTTTTTCAGATAATAATCAATTTGATATGAAGTTCTATGTTTGTGATAAAGTAATCCAACATATATCTCCTTGGATGATGTTTATGTAGTTTTGGAATAATTTAATTTTTAGATAGATATATGTTGATCCTTTTTAAATTCATGATCGTTCAAGGATATTATCTTATCGTTTTATGCTTCCACTAAACCACTCACAAGTTCATGATTTTTTCCATGTATCATTACCAAGGAATTACATACCTAACCCTTAAAATGTATTGATATTAGAGGTAATACCACTGGAAAAATATAATTATTATAAGGATAATCTGGTGGATATTCTATATCATGGAGACAATATTCTAAAAAAGTATCACTCGCCTGGTCAAAGTTTTGTGGTGAAACATCCAGCTTAAGGAAGCTACATGGGAACCTAAGTATACAATATAGAAAAAGTATCCTTGGTTTTTATATCAGAGCAATATAATTTAGAGTGATAAATTAATTTTATGGGTGTTATAATTTAACACCCTTATTTTATATGAGATATAAAATAAATTTAATTTCTTTGATAGATTGGGTTACATGAAACACCGATTTTTACTGAACAATGACATATAATTTAATTTATTAATTAAACATGAGCATTATAACATAGTGATTAATCATGGTGTTAAAATTTTTAATAAATAAAAATGTAAAATATAGTATGATGGTTTTAGATAATGAAAATACATTTATTTTTGGTAAAGTCTATATATGCTTCAAAAAAATGATAAATAATATTTTCTTTTTTTGTGAATAGAGAATAAAATTAATTTTTATACTTTTAGAAAATATATTTTTAAAAAATAAATTTATTTTTTAATATAAATTACAGAATTATCATACTATAAATTTTAGTGAATTTTCTGAAAATATAAATGTTTTTATAAATACTGAAAAATGCCAATATTTATAGAAAACTGCCTTTTTTGAGGCCACCGTCCTATGCTGATTGCCATTGCTGAACCTAAAGTTAATTTTGTTCCAAAATTCATGCATCTGTGTAACCTTGGTTTCTCTTTCTTGGGTGATTATAATAATGGTTATGTGTATTCTCTTTGGATTTTCTATCACTCCTCTCTGCAAAATGTCAAAAAATTTAGTCTCTCTGCTCAAGCTTTGACATGCGATTATTTCCTCGATAGAACTCACATCTACAATACCTTTGTTTATGCCAAAACTAATTACCTTGATCGAAGATCTCTTTGGAAGGAGATTTCTGACATCAATACCAAGATTCAAGATCCCTGGGTATTAGTTGGGGAGTTTAACTCTATTTTTTCACCCTCTAAAAAAATTGGCCACTCCTTCTCCTCTATATCCACCAGAGAATTTAAATCTGCCATTGAGGGCAATAATATCATTGAGATTAACCTTACTGGTGCTCAATTCACTTGGTACAGACACCACTAAAATCGTGTGGTGGTGAGTAAACTTGATAGAGCTTTCACTAACGAGTCTGTGCTTGATAATTATAACCAGATATTGTGTGCCACCCTTACTAAACTTGCTTATGATCATCATACGATCTTAGTCAGCTTTCCTCAAAACTCTCGGAAACCTTCCTTTCCTTTCAGATTTAATTCGGCCTGGTCTTTGGACCTGAATTGTGTCTCTCTTATCAATTCTTCCTGGACTAATATGGGCAATCACAAGGATGCCTTTGCGTGCACCACTAAGTTGAAAAATATTAAAAGCATTCTAAAAAAATGGTGTTTTGATAAAACTACTTTAATTGACAAATATATCCAAGATTTAGAAAAGGATTTGTCTCTCATTCAAATTAATAACACTTATTTCAGTTTCAATTCTGACCCACAGGATGAAATCAACATCTCTTCTAAATTTATCTCACTTCTAAACTTTAAGGATAACTTAAAGAATAAAATTTTCAAAACTAAATGGCTCAATGATGGGGATAGAAACACAAAATTTAACAACTCTCTTCAACGGATTAGGAAAGCTTGTAAGCCTCTCTCTCGCTTAAGAGTTGAGGGTAATATCATTGATTCTGAGGAACATATTTCTAATCATGTTGTTTTATACTTCACTGACATTCTCAATGGTCCTAATATCAACAAAGATATCCTTACAAACATTATTCCTTATTTGGTTACTTCTGAGGATAATTGTCTGCTCAACTGCACCCCTCTTGATTATGAGATTAAGGAAATTGTCTTTGGTTTAAATCCAGACAGTGCCCCAGGCCCCGATGGCTTCAACAATGGATTCTATAAAAAACATTGGGATGTCCTTCAATATGATGTCTATAATTTAGTTAAATCTTTATTTTAAAAAGGGGTTCTCCCTCATGCTCTAAACTCTCAATTCTTCACTTTAATTCCTAAAGTTGAAAATGCGGATGAAATTCATCTCTTTCGACCCATTGCCCTCTTAAATTCTCTCTTTAAAATTATTACTAAGATTCTTGATAATAGGATCTCTAATATTTTCAACAAAATTGTCTCCTGTAACCTTTTTGGTTTCATTAAAGGTCGATCTATACAAGATTGTATTTTCCTCGCCTCGGAATCTACCAATTTATTGAACAGAAAAACTAGAGGTGGGAATATTGCTCTTAAGCTGGACATCACTAAGGCCTTCGATATGATTGATTGGACCTTTATTTTTAAGGTCATATCCAGTTTTGGCTTCAATGATTCCTTTATCAATAAAATAAAAATCATTTTCAACTCAGCCAATATCTCTGTTCTTATTAACGTCTCACCTAGGGGTTATTTCAAATGCTCCAAAGGCGTTAGGCAAGGAGACCCGCTTTCTGCTATCATTTTTTCTATCGCTGAAGACTATCTTAGTAGACTACTCTCGCTCAAAATTGAGGGAGGCCGAATCAAACCTATCATTGCTTCTAGAAATCTTCATACTCCCTCTCACTTTCTCTATGCCGATGATATTATTTTTTTCCTTCAGAGAGACAAACGAAATATTAACAACCTTAAATCCATCATTTCTCATTATGAGGAGGTTTCTGGACAATGCATTAATTGGAAAAAATCTTTTATTTACTTTGGTAAAAACTTCCCCTCGAATAGGAAAACTCATATCTCTAATGTCTTAGGGGTTAAGGAAGGATCCCTCCCTTTTACTTATCTTGGTGTTACCCTTTTCTAGGGTCGACCCAAGGCTTGTTATTTTATTAGTATCGTTGATCAAGTTATAAATCAATTTTCTTCCTAGAAAGGTAAATCCCTTTCAATGGCTGGAAGAATTTGCCTTGTTAAATCCATGATTGTCTATAAGCTAGTCTACTCCATGATGGTCTACAAATGGCCTTTGGGGATGATAAAAAGGCTCAATACAACAATAATAAATTTCATCTGGAGTGGAAGTACTCTGGAAAAGAAATTGGTTACGGTTTCTTGGGCCACTAGCTGTAAACCTATTGAAAATGGAGGAATTGGTATTAAGAATCTTAAAATTTTTAATGAGTCTCTTCAGGCCAAACTCACATGGTCCCTTACCCATAATAACTCCTTTTCCATGAGATTCCTCAAAAACTGATTCCTGATAAGCTTAAGTCTAGTTCTTCTAATTACATGACTTCTTCTATCTGGCCTTCGATTAAAGCTTCTTTTCACTCTATCATGGAAAATTCTAGATGGATTGTTAGTAAAAATTATTCTTTAAATTTTGGGTTTGATAACTGGATTGGCCACCCTCTTATTTCTGATATGCCTAATACCTTTTCCCCTAATCCCCCAAATTGCTCTATTAGGGAGATTATCAATTCCCCTGATCCTCAACTTCCGAATCATATCAAGGGGATTGTGGATAATTATTATTTCACTTCCAATGAGGATCTCATTGTTTGGGAACCTGCTCACAATGGCCTTTTAGATTCTAAAAAATTTTATCGCTATCACTTCCCTAATGAGGATGCAAATTTTAATTGGGTGTCCAAATTCAATAAAGCCTGGATCAAGCCTTCTCGTCTCACTCTTATGTGGCGTATTGCGCATCAAAAAATTATAACTGATGTTTGCTTGCAATCTTATGGATTTAATATTTGCTCTAAATATAAATTATGCAACCAGAATCGCGAGGACATTAATCAACTTTTTTTATCTTGTGACACTGCTATGGACCTTTGGCATTACATCTTTGACCTTTTTGGATGCAGCTGGCTCTTAGATTCTTTTATTTTCTCTTAACTAAAAAGAGTGTTGGATTTCCCAAGATCTCCCCAAATCAAGAATCTCTTTATGATGGCTGTTGTGGAGCTTATGCATACTCTATGGTATGGTAGAAATGACTCCTTTTTCAACAATAACTCTTTTAATCTTAATGTAGGCAAATTAAGGATTCAGATGGCTATAAAGGAAGCGACTATGATCCAAAAAGATTGTTGTGACAATTCTATCACAGATTTTGAAACCCTTCACCGAATTGGCATCAAAGGTATCTTCTCTAAGCCCCACTACACTATTGAAGTCTTCTGGCAGGCACCTCTTCCTAGATGGGTAATGGTAAATGTGGACGGAGCTTCAAAAGGCAATCCTGGTCTTGCTGGCGGCGGAGTAATTTTCAGATACCATCAGGACCGAATCCTCAGATGTTTCTTTGGAGGCTACGGAAATGCTTTTACGCTAGAGGCTGAAATGCTAGAGGTTGAAATGCTTGCTACCATTCATGCCATCTCCTATGCAAAGCTTTTCAACTAGAAGAATATCTGGATCGAGAGCGACTCCACTACTATTGTACAAGCCATCTGGAAGGGTGATGTTCATCTGGCATGGTCTCTCACCCCCAGATGGATGGATTGCCTCGCTGCGCTCAACGACCTCAACTTTATGGACACTCATACCTATCAGGAGGCTAATATGATCACTGATGGGATTTCTAACTTGGGAGTCTCTCATGAGATCACTTGGAAGAATTAACTCCCGCCAGAGCTAATTCCTATTTTTGTTAATGACTCTAGAAACTTTCCCTCTTTCCGTCTGATGTAACTTGTTTGTGACTCTTTCTTTTTGAATAAAGCTCTATGTTCTGGTCTTTTGACCAGAACCCACTTTTAAAAAAAATAGAAAACTGCCTTTTCATTTAAATAATTTACATAGATACGCCATATTTAAATATAGTTCAAATGTAAAATTATATAATTTTTTTTATTAATCGAATTAAGTATATTTTAATTAATTTCTTATTTAACTTTGATATTGAACCTTTATACACTTATGAAAACATTTTATGTTGAAAACCATTATTCATCACATTTTGGGTTTAACAAGTAATTAAATCCTTAAAAATATGTGAATTTATTTTGGTAAAATAGATTTTATATTTGAATCATCATAGTTAATATTATCTAATATGTTAAACATAAATTTTGAACAAAATTAATAGTTAAAATTGAAAAATTAATTACCATTATTATTGTTAAAACTGGTTCATCTGGGGTTAAATGAAAAAGGTAAGAATATGATTTCCATTAAAAATTTCCTAAATACTATTTTAATTCCATTTTTAAATATAATAAAATATTATTTTTTAATCTCTGTTCATTTCAATAATTTTTTTTCTTGGTAATGACTTTAACTTTATGGATTTTTTTGGGAAATGTCATAGTAGATTCCAAGTGGGTTCCTTTCCAAATTTATAAAAGAACCTATCTAATCCTCTCCTATTCACACTCTAAGATCCTTTTTTCATCCATGACCTAAAAAATACCTTTATATATTCCATTACCACATCATAGAGTCCTTTATTTTTTTGATAATTCATCCTAACAAGGCATTTCTTATAAATCTAAAGAGGCTTCTAGAAGAAGAGGTATAACACTTTACCATGTGTTATCGTATTGTTTATTGTTATACCCCCTTAAAATCTTATTAAACCATGATTATACAATAAAATAATTATATAAAACATAATTATATGTTTTTATGTTATTTTCAAGACCAATTTCCATCTCCTCTTCCATAAAATGGGAAACGAAACTGTCAACCCTGTGTAAGACAGACTACCGCCTCGCAGACCGATGTAATTTGTTTTCCATCACATGAAATCAGGGATAGATATAATGATTTATTTAAAATATTTTTATTATATTTATGAAATATTTATACTTATGGGATTATTATATAATATATACCATATTACATTCAATTCTACGGGGCATACGATAACGTCGATCATGTGTACGACAGACTATTTCCTTGCGAAGCGTTGTGATTAGTTTCTCACATACAGTTTAATTTAAAGATAATGAGGATAAATTTACTAAATATATTTGAAATATATGAAATAATTAATATTATTTAAATATGAATTATTATTTTTCATTCTTTTTTATCTATCCATTGAAAAATGAAAACAATATTCATGTGTGTGTATGACCTAATGTCTTTAGGAACAGTGTCATTCATTTTTTTTATTTCTAAATTTTACAGATGACTATAAATATGTATATAAGTAATATATATTTCATTTATATATTTTTTATAATATGGATATAATGTAACTATGATCAAATTGAATGGACCAAAACTACATAAAAGAAATACACATGAAAAACAAAGCAGTTATAACCTGAACCAATGAATTTAACAAATAATTGATAATGAATATGTGATAAAAGGTTATATGTAAATAATATATAATATGATACATATGAGTATGGATATTCAATATATTAATAATAATACTATATCTTTTATATAGAAGGTTCTAACAAGTATGATTGAATTTTAGATTTGAGGAAATGGATTTATGTCTCACTTTTTTTTGAGACACATGCCATATTAACAATATATTTCATCTATGTGGTGTATATAATACCCCTGAATGTATTTTATAATAATAATTATTATTTTTATTGGAATTAAAATATCCATATATGGTTCCTTATTTCATGGGTATTATGATTCAAAAGTCACCAATGTATTAAGGGATTTATATTATAGTCTCGTTATTATTGATACTGATTTCATTATGCTTACAATGATAAAATTTATTAATATAACTCTCAAAAAAATCATGAATTTGCTTATATTGAGGTTAGTTTAGGATAATAATTGTTTTAATTTAATTTTATTCTCTTTATGTAAAAAATAGTTCATAAATATGTTTTTAAGAAAAATTTACATTATATCTCTCATCTATCAAAAATGTTTTTTCTTATATATCCATGAATTAGAAAAATGATTTAAAGTTGTTTTTATAAATATAATATGATTAATTAAATTAATTTTACAATGTTTTCACATATTTTTTAAATGAATATTCATGTGGTTTTCTAAACATTGTGATTTGTACTTTTTACTAAAATAATTGAAAGAACAATTTATTTTAATGTATACAACATGAACAAAATTTTCTGCCATCATGACAGATAAATAATATAAATATTTAATTATAAGATTCAAATTTTATTTAAAAAAACATTCTGAAATGTTTCTCATAATTTTAGTTATAAAAAGTGA
Organism: Viscum album; assembly: GCA_963277665.1. NCBI lineage: Eukaryota > Viridiplantae > Streptophyta > Magnoliopsida > Santalales > Viscaceae > Viscum > Viscum album. Next base: position 2,054,316,759 of record OY728145.1, read on the forward strand.
TTTTCAAATTTAAAAGGATATTTTCCTCAATAAATGTTCCATGTGACCTTTCAATAATCATTTTATATCTAAGATTAAATCCTTTGATGTTACTTATGATTTTATAGGGTTATGATCAAAGGAAACTATTTTTATTATTTATCTAAATGATTTGTGATTATTATGACAATATGTTTATTAAGCACATTACTTTTCCAGGGGTTATGAAATGATGAAATGATGATATATTTATGTAACTTTCTTGTATTCCATAGATTTTTATATGATGAAACATTTATAAAACCCATTTATTTTCATGGGCTTTGATATAATTAATGTTTAATGATCTTATAGAATACATAGGTGTGATTTTAGTTAGGTTATTGTTGGTTCCATTATAAACCAATAACAGTGGTTACACTATGACCAAGGACGGTTGTCAGATTATAACCAAGGATGGTGGTTACGTTATTACAAAGGATAGTGGTTCAATTATAACCAAGGATATTGGTTACATTATTACCATGTGGGATGGGACTTATATCTTCCCTAAATTCATGGGGTAGTTATTTATAAATCATAACATAATGAAGTGAATCAATTTTATGGTATTGATCTACTATGGGAAACAATTCAATGGACTTTATCCACTCTATGAAATAGGTGATGAGGTCTAGTCCCATATTCGAAATAGGTGATGGGGTCCAATCCACTACATTTTATGGTTTGGTTAGTTAATCTTGAAAATTAAATGGTTTATATACCTATTTTTCTATCATACATTTATGACATGAGCTTATGGTACAGGAATTATGATGAGTTTATAATGTTATGAATTATTTCTTTTGGAATGATAATGCTTTGTTCCATGACTCATGTTTAGGATTTTTGACAGGTTGGGTATGAACATTTTAAGTTTTATTGATTATATTGTACCATTATATTTAATATCTACTCTTATTTGATCATATGTTAATATTTATAATTTTTAACCTTACTGATCCTATGATATTACAATTTCATATGTTTCATTTCCCCAATATATGAACAAAGATTTTATGTACGATATCCCTAAGAATTGTTCTACCTATGAAGATTATAGTGGGAGATTATGTGGATCACTTTTAAACCTATTTTTTATGTATAACATTTTCCAAATACACCAATCCTTTACAATACTTGAGTGTGTATTTGTGTAATGTATTGAATATTCATAAGAAAATATTTAATATCTATTCATGAAAATATTAGGTCCCTATATCTCATGTGATGATGTAAAATATATTATAACATAATCACATACTATTAACATTGTACCAACCATACGCCAATAAAAAATATATGGATTTGGTAAAGACCACAAATGGATAAAGAATATTATTTTTTCAAGACCATCCATATTGGCCTAATTTATCAGTTTTTTTCATGTTAAATGTCATGCATATTGATAAAAACTTGTTTGAGAATATATATTTTTATAGTTTTGGAAAAACCTATTATGACTAAATATAATATAAATGAATAATTTTATATTTCCAAAATTTTTAAGCCTCCACAACATGATATTTAGAAAATGAAAAAATCATAATATATAATAAATAAAAAAGTTTCATATACACATTCTAATGAAACTCAATTATTATTCTATCAATATATTTTATATTCGATATTACTTGATGGATATGCCTCTAATTTGGCTTTCCATGTCATAAATGGATATATTATTTGATCAAATAGTCACAACATCCATATTATAATGGAATTATTACTATTTATTCTCTATAGACGGTTGTTGATTTCTTAAATATGATATGAATAAATGAAAAAACACATTTTTTCTAAAACACTTTAGTGATAACCACAAATTATGATGCACTTAGTAGGAAGAAACAAGGTATTATTATACCATTATTCATATTAGAATAAAATTTCACTGGCTTTGATTGATTCAATACAACATTCAACAATAAAATTTTCACATTAAGTATATAGGTCCAAAAAAAATATTGTTGGATAAACCTAAAAAAGATTTTCATATAGAAATTCTTGAATAAGGTAAGTAAAAATAATAATTAAATACATAAGATTGTTTTTTTGGATGAAGTTTTGAATTTATCTTATGATTATTTTTTATATGAATATCTATTAAGACATAAATGAATGAATCATAATGGGGGAAATTTTGATGCTACCAAAAACCATAAATTATTTGTATTTTATCTGTAGGATCTTGTCTTTAGTGGATTTTAGGAATGATAGATCTCATATAATGAACAATACAAAGATGAAACATATTTTTTACATATTTTTAATGAAATTAAATAATTTGTACATTTAGAGATGTGTTTTACAATTTTTATAAATTTTTTGAAATAAAATTATGATTAATTTAATTATAGAGTATATGAATATGATACCATTAAATGGTTCACAAAAATTAAACATTATTCTCTTTTATAATTTCAAATACATCAATTTTTCTATTGGTTTCATAGACAATAGTACTAAATTATTTATAGTTGAGAATTTAAGATAAATTGTTCAATTTTTTATATGATTAATTTCTATTTTTATTTTTCAATGTATCAAAACATGAAAATATAATTAGTAGTCAATTATGTGTAATTTTCTACCAAAACATCCAAATGGGATAAATCTTATTACATGTATTTGGTTAATGGATTTTTATTTCATACACATGAATATAGTGAATAAACTAAATCAATGAAATTTATTTTTTTCATGAAAGTATATCATAATAAATAATGTGATGAAAAAATTTAAGACTTGGTGGATGAAATGATTTAGTTATGATAAGTGGGAAAAAATGCGTAATAATGTTAAAATTCCATTAGTTTGAAACTGATAGATGGTTTCATATTCATCAATGACATGGATTTATTTACATTAAATCTTAATGTATTGTTATTTTAAATAAACCATTTATTATGGAACACCAAGAAAAATGGACGATGAATCTAAAACACATGTGGAAATTAATGATTATGGGGGTTAAGAGAAATAAATTATGATTTATGAAAATGAATATGTGGTTAAAGTTCAAGAATAATTATATTACATTATTGTTATATTTATAATTAATATATATGATTTTTATCAATTATTTGAATATAATATTATTTTCTATGTTATATTGTTGGAGAATATATTGATGAGATGTTTTTTTCCTTATAGATTTTTGTCATCCTAGTGATCAACCTGATGATATATCATCCAAACTATAAGATTATTCCATTACATCATCAACTTAGAGGGGATGTGTTCTAGAGTGATTGATGATCTTATACCCTATTCTTGGGTGAGTTCCATATTTTTATTTCTATCCATTATTAATGAATTACATTAATTTTCTAGTTTAATTAGTTTTCAATAATTTATTTATATACTAATTTATAGATTACATTTTTTTTTATTTTTAACTAATTTACACATATAGCCAATGGAATGGAATGTGTGATTCTAAAGAGTAATGTTTTCAAGACATGGGTGTTATGGGATCTAATTTCCATCAATATTTGGAATCATATGTTTAATCACTAGAATAAATATAAATACATAACAATTTTCAATATATATATATATATTTAATTATAAACATTACATTAATTATTGTTTGTATGTTTTATTGTATCCCATTAATGATTGAATGAAACCTTTTATTAGAGTATGTTTGAACATTATAATATGTATTTACACAATCTGAGAATGAGAGGTATAAATATATAATCAATGAATGTTTTTTATCTATATTTTTTTATTATTGACTTGAATATATGCCAGCCCAAGATTCAAATAGATTGTTCTCCTACCAGATAATAGATACCTTTTAATGGAGATCATCATCATGTCAATAAAATTGTGATACATAAGAGGTCACACAGAGACATGGGATTCATGGCTATATTATTCATCAATGACATATGGTATGAAATATTTTTTAAATAATTTATATAAACATTAAATTTAAATTGGATATATTATGTTTATATTAGAAGTTTAGAATCCTAGCGTTATATAATTTCAGGTTTATAATAGGATGTACACTAATCTAACCATTTAAGAGACTATTGGTAACATACAACGTCATATTGTGGTATACATTTTTTTATTAAAATTAAATTAGATTAACTTTCTTAAGAGTTTAAATTTATAATTGAATTTGACAGATGTATATGAGGTTATGAAATCTTACAAACATGATAGTTAGGTTTAAATAGTGTTACGGGACACATGTGAGCCCGGTTATGATAGGAAATCATAGATACAGGTGACCTAGTAATGTATCAAGATTGGTCAGGTGATCTTTATTGGTTCTTGATTGAAAAAATTTAGTTGTTATAATACAATAGTGGGATCATCATCCTTCTAAAAAGGATCTTGTAATGAGTCATCATTATCTATAGACTATAAAGAGTGGTTTTGAGCTTTGTATTATATTATATATAGCATTCATAGGGAGATAGAAGTGTAGTATTGATTTTTGGATCAATATAATCTATATAATCACTAGAAATATGAGAAGTAACAAGAGGAGATGATGGAGTACATGTGATGACTTACTCACAGTTTAAGGATAGAGTTCCCTTTCCATGATCATTTAGTTGAACCTCATCTATACTGATTTATGATATTTTATTAGAATAAATATTATAATATTTTTATTGAAATATAATGTAGTATGTGGGGATTAATTTATATTCTCAATGTTTTATATATTTTTTTGTAATTTTTTTCTTGTTATATTAATTTTTTATTTTTTATTTTTTTCTATTATTTTGTGATGGAATTTAATTTCTAATCATATTTTAAGATGTATAGAAATTTATGTCACATATATAGACTCAAAATTATTCTTAATAGAAATTTTCATCCATAAAAAATGTTATTTTTGAGAGATAAAAATTTGTTTTAAAATATTTATTTTTTCTATTTTTTGATGAACATATTTTGAAACATAATCAATTATTTCCAATGAAATATTTTATCCACCACTAAAAAAGTCTTTTTATGGACCATGAAAACAAATATTAGTTGTGATGATATTTTCACGAATGGTCATTTATAATAAGAATTCGTCACAATTCACCCGTAGAAATTAAGAAAAATATTGTAGCAATTCCAATATTTTATTTGAGTTATTTTCTTCTTATTTCATCAATATTGTTTATGAAAAATCATTTTGACGAATCAATGGATAGATTTTAACTTAGTTATCATTTGTTTAAATAAATATCATACTTCTTTGGATGGATTTCCATTAAACCATAACCCACTATAGACAAGATTAAATGCTATAAAGTAAAAAAAGGATTCTATTTGGAAGGTATACTTTCAAATACCCATACTCACACATTTATCACAATTTAATTGGTCTCCTTATGCAAGAATCAATATTTATCCCCAACACTCTAAACATTTCATAAATGTTTGATATAAAGGGTTTCAATAGATATCAATTTATAACACATATTCCATTACTCATTAAATATTTTGACACATTTAATGAATAATTAAAAAACATAAATTTTTTCATTTATCTTATTTTTTATAAATTATTGAAAAGTATAGAAAATAGAATCAATAAAAATACCTTAATATTTTCATGTTGTGTAAAAAAAACATAAATTGTTTTGATACAATATCCATATTTGATACCAAATTATTTTCAAAATAGAGTGTTGTATGATATTCTTCTTTTTGTTCCATATTATATAAATGAATCACATCTTATAATGAAATTATGTAAGGTATATGTCTATAAATCTCGAACTTTAACTAAAATATTGATGACTTAAATGAAATTTCACTTTATAACTCGTCTGAAATATGATAAAATTTGAAACATTTTTTCAAAATCATTATTGTTATAATACAAAATAAAATTGGATAATTTATAATACATATCAACCATATTATATATCATTTATTATAACATGTAGAAAATCATCGTTAAATCCTTTTTTATATCTTCTAAAAATCATTTGAAGCATCACTTTAAGTTTTCTAGAATCATAATGCATATCTATATCATCCACTAAAATCCTTCAAAATCACATCAGACATACACTAATGGATATGTGTAGTGAACCACACAATCATGGTAGTACTATAGTTTATAATTTAATATTTTATCATAAAAAATAATGAAGATCAATTTTAACACCAATAATAAATTACAATAACCCCCTCCTAGTATATTCATCATTATGATTTAGATAAAGTCTTATTGTATAATTAATAAAAAATAGTTCAACATCATGGCACTACAATTAAATAGATACATTATTTGAACATAGAAAACCCCAAAAACATTATAGTTATAGTTCTATTTAACATCAATCTATGTGCCACTACAATAAAATAATTTTATTGTTCGATAGTACCCACATTATACAAGATAAAAAGATAGCCATAACTAGAAATGCCTAGAGAATCCAACTCTCCATGTAAATTATACCAATCCAATCACGCATGCCAATTTTATTTACACAATCTAAATCCACATAAAACAAAACATAGAATTATAATAACAATAAAAAAATTATTTCAATGAGTCACAACATTAATATTTCACCTCATAATTACTCCCATGATTATTTAATAATAATATTATAATAATAAAATTATTATGAACACTTAATAATTCATACCATGTTTCATATATCCTATTACTACAATTCTTTAATTAGTTAATTAATTCCATATCCTGGTAACCTATATGGTTTCACAGTCTACTCATTCCAAACTCAATTCATATCCACATTAATGTAACATTACCTAAAAAACTAGAACATAAATAGAATATATGATACATGTTTATGTAGAATATTTGGAAAGTTGTCATTTTTAATTACTAACATCACATCCCTCATATATTATTAATTAACAGTATATAGTCGATCAATCACATATATATAATAAAAACTCTGAATACAGATAATTTTTTATCAATAATAACCAAAGGATGTTCATAAGTCACAAACCTCAATCTAGTATAAGAATCATGAATATAAAAAATTATAGTATCTCATGTACCCATTATAGATGAATTAAATTTCCATAATCCTTATTTACAACCTCATTAAAATGAAATAACATCTTTTATCCATAATATTATAGTATATGGATTAATAGGTGAAGGGATAAGGAGTCAATAAAATAGGTATTATAATAAATTTTTATTCATTATTATGGATTGTGGAAAAGAAAATCCTTTAAAGAATATCTAAAATCATCTTTAGAGTCCCTCCTTATCCACTTAATGTAACTAATGGAGTTGAATAACCTAATAAGTGAAGAAAGTATCATTTAAATTTAAAATTTAATGAGTATTGATCAAACCATGAATCAATTCTTTATACCACAACCCGGTTTGGGATAGAAAATTTATATCCAAAAACCCTGATACCCCAAATATTATTCACCACTAATTAATTGATTATTTCCTTTTCAATCACATAAGTTTGAACTAAACCTTGACCAGGTCTATTATGAAAGATATGTCTTATTAAACACTGAATTAATTAATTATTGTTCTTAAACATACAATGTTTTATAATATAATTTTTTTGTTATAATAAGTTTTCATTGTAAAAAATTAAAGATATCGTGGTATTGGTAAAAAATAAAAAAATACATTTATTAATCATAATATAGAATGAATTTATCATTATAATCACATAAATGTTTTTTTATAAAAGACGGATTCATTAATGTTGAAAATTAGCAGACGTACAGACATGAAGCCATGAATGGAAATGGTCCAGCCAGAGCTGGTTGTCATCAAAGGGGCCAGATACCGCCCGCTGATGGGAAACATTTTTTCCTTCCATTTTGGTAAAGGAGAAGGTGCATAATGTAAAGCATTGACAAAGAGAGATGATTTTTCATGATGAGGGATCCAAAGGACTGAAGTCCTCCGTCATTGAGGTTGATAGCATTGATAATGGTGAGTCAGTCTGATTCGAGGTTGATTTTATCCCATCCATGGTCTTTAGCGAGAATCATTCCGGAGAGGTTGGTGGCAGCCTCAGAAACCACAGGTTCCCAAAAAACATGATGTGATTCATGTTTGGCTGCAATTATTTGACCAAGATGATTCTGGGCGAGTAAGCCAAGGGCAACAGTTCCATCCATGGGGAGAGACACATCCACATTAATCTTGAGAATCCCTTCTGGTGGCGGGAACTATTGGGAGGAAAAGTAAGGAGTTCCAAAGGTCTTATGTTTTCCATTTTGGTGCTGCCAGCCCTCAATCCAGGAAAAGGCCCATTCAATCTAGATTCCGAGAGGTTTGTGAACATGGTTGAAAACGGCATCGTTGCGGCAGACCTAAATGATCTAGGCCATGATGCAAATTGAGCCCACTTTATCAGATGAGAAGGAGAAGCATCATTTCATTATGAGAGAGGGGAGTTCTGAGCCCATGTTTAGTGAAGAATCTTAAGTAGAGATCCATTTGTTCCAAATCTCCATTTCCCCCAGGCATTGGATGATAGCATGATAGAGAGATTCTGGGATGTTCGGGCAGAAGGGGAAGACCCTGTCACTGTAAATATGTCGGAAGACGAGAAGGCTCATGGTAGGGAGGGTTCCCATGCACACCTTCTACCAAATGTGGCAGATATTTGGGGTGACCTTGTGTTTCCAAAGTGATTTTTAGGGCCCCCCTTCCCTAACATCTTTCTGAGTTCCAATAGCGAGCCAGTAGATGGATTTCACCGTATAGGCTCCCGAGAGGTCGTTGATCCAAAAGATATGGTTGGGGGCTCCATTTGGAACCCAAAGGGTACTTAGGATAATTTTTTGTCTCTTTTATTAAACCATGAATGAATATTTTCCATGCACCACCCAAACCCCAGATCGGAAAAAAGGCACCAGACAGTGGAATCTTCAAAACCTAGTTGGGCAGGGGATGATGTCTGCACTCCTTTCTTGTCGATCAGCTCAGGATTGGTCAAATTGTTAACAGTTGAGCCATTACCAATCCTTCTACCAAGACCTTTTTTCAGAAGACTTCGGGAACCCCAAATACTTCTCCAGAGGAAGCTAGGACGGGGGCCAAGAGAGGATTCATGGAAGTCCTGTTGGGGGAAGTATTTTTCTCGGAGAACCCATGCACATAGAGAGGATGGGTGGTTTAAAAGGTTCCAACCATTCTTAGCCAGCAGTGCATCATCAAAGTGAAGGAGGTCCTGTAATTCCATTCCTCCCTTAGGTTTTGGTATGCATAGGTTCTCCCAGGCTATCCAGTGGGTTCAATTCCTTCCATTATTTTTTCCCCACCAGAAGTTGGTTGTGCGTGCGTGTATCTGATTGATGACAATAACTGGGAGTTTAAATAGGGACATAAAATATCTGGGGATAGACTAAAGAGTGGCTTTAATGAGGGTCTCCTTGATGGATTTTAAAATTCTTTTAGGGTTCCAGCCTTGAATTTTTTTCTCAATCATGTCCAACATAGATGCAAAATTTATTTTTTGGAGCGATCTATCACCGTAGGTAGCCCGAGGTACTTCTAGGGTTTCTTGACCATATGAATGACTATAATGGTGTAGATTTCTTTTTTTTTTGGATGGAGAAACCCCAACACTGAAGGATATTTCTGACTTTCCATGATTTATTGACTTTCTAGAGGCCCTCTCGTACTATTAGATCACATGGTCGATCTCACAACGCTAATTATTGGTTTCTCTAGAGAAAAGAAGGCAGTTGTCGGCGAAGAAGAGATGTGAAACAGGTGGGATTACATGACAAACCCTTTTCCCTTGGATTGTGTGAGTGGATTCAGCCCTGGAAATGAGGTTAGAAAAAACATCATCCACCAAGATAAAGAGAAAGGGGGAGAGAGGATCTCCCTGGCATAGGCCTCGGGTTGGGGTGAAGCTTTGCGTGAGTGACCCATTGGCATTGATTCAGAAAGAGATAGATGAGACACAGTGCATGACCATATCTGTCTATTTAGAGCAGAAGCCCATTTTTATCATCACAAATCTGAAGAAATTCCATTCCACTTTATCATATTCCTTGGTCATATCCAGTTTCCATGCCACGGTTCCTCTTTTCACAGTGGATCGTGTTTTCAGGCATTGGAACACTTCATGGGCCACAATGGAATTATCTGTGATCAAAATCTTAGCCACGAAAGAGCTCAGATTTTCTAAGATGATATCAGGTAACCAATTACACAACCAATTAATTAAGATATTTGAGAAGATCTTATAAGAGACATTGCAGTGGATGATAAGTCTAAAATAAGGTACCACAAGAGGTTTCTTGATTTTAGGAATGAGGACGATGATAGTTTCATTGATGTTATAAATGTTTGTTTTCCCAGCCCAAATGTTCTTCATCGGATTTCATATGTCGGGACCAATAATGTTCCAGTATTGTTTAAAGAAGAGTGCATGGAATCTGTCTGGGCTTGGGGACTTAGTAGGGTGGATATGTTTCAGAGACAGACAAATCTCATCATCCATCCCATATTTGGTAAGATGCCTATTTATCTCTTCAGGGATCACCAGTCTGATGCAATCCTCTACTTTAGAATAAATGTAAGGATTTCCTGCAGAAAATAGTTTTCGAAAGTAACTAGAAATGGCATCTTAGATTCCATCGGTGTTGAAAACATTGCTACCATATGGTTGTGAGATGCAAGATATAAAATCTTTCCAGCACCTAGCTGATGATTTCTAATGAAAATACCAGGTATTAGCATCCCCTTATTCAATATTGTTGTCCCACTCCCGTATAGACCAGGAGATTTCATTGATGCATAGGGCTGCATCCATATCTCTTTGAGTGACACCGATTTTAGTGAGATTGCAATTGGATTGGGGTTGGTTGAGAAGGTTGTACAATTTCCTTTCAAGGAAATCACAGTGCCTGTCAGGATGATGGAATTTCTTATTGGGAAACTGAGAGGCAACCTTGGAAGCCACATTTTAGATCAATGCTAGTGGTGTCCTTGATTTCCAATATGGTTTCGGATATGAAAACCACATCAGGGTGACTTTGAGCGCAATTTTGCTAGAGTATTCAAACCATTCGTGGGTTTCCAAGCCCACGACAGTTCCATCATAAGATAATAATTGTTCTAGGTGGGGCTGAGTCTTGCCCACATCCTCCTTTGAGTCCTCCAGGGTCATTATTTCACCCGTCATTTTCTATCATTTTGGGGAGTTTCTCACTAATTGGCGCATTTTAATTCGTCGTTTAAGTTCCCTGGGTTTTGGGTAATCCAATTTACGGTCTCTATCTTTATTTTCACCATTTTCCATTTCGACGGGTGATTGGGCTTGATGGTGTAAATCATGACATCCTAGAATCACCTTGTTCTAGGATGCCTGACATGGTTATTTCTAGATCAGGGTTCAGATCTGGTGGTTTGGTGCACATTATTTTTGAATTCAGGATTTGATTTTGTGGATCTTTTGGCATTGTCAACGACTCTATTGATGTGGATATGTTGTCTTTCAAGGGGTAGGATATATGCATGATTCAATGTAAGGTTTCTTCATTCATATCTCTTACCAAACCCCACTATTCCATGTGGTGTTAATGTTATGAGAGGGCCTACCAGCTTACCTCGGAGTGGTTGAACTATCTTCAGGGAACACTGGTGGTCCAAGCATGATAACTTTATCATGTTTAGTTTTTTCCCGCCTTGTGCGAGCCATCGTGAGACAGTTATGATCCTTTTGATTTTCCGTCTCAGGGATGAAGGAATATTTTGTTGTTTTGGCACAGAGCCATGGGAAATATTATAAGATGATATTAAATTATTCTTTCCATTTCTTTTAATCACATGCTCTATCCAGATGTCCGACATGTCCACAAAAAAAAGAACAATATAATAATAAAAATATTGGAAAATTATTTAGTGAACAGTGGAATAGAATAGTTAAAAATGAATAAGAGGAAACTATAATATTAAATTCTCTAAAAAATTAACCTACACCCATATATATGGATTATAATAGTTTAACTATAAAAATAAATAGTGTTGAACAAATAAAATAATGAATAGTGTAGAAAAAACACATGATAAAGCTATCTTGAGGTACTGATCTTGCATCTTCTATACATACAAAAAAATAAAGTTTTGTATACATCATATACTATACTCCTTGTATGGACTCAAACATTCCACTTGATATAGTAATGAAGAAACAAAATGTACAGGGTATTAAAAATTGATGAAGAAAAATAATATAGGATTGAGACCCCCCCTACTAGGGCTTATTCTCATATATGTCATCATAGAGACTATCCATGCACTAAAATTAGTCATTATCATCAAACTAATATCCTTTTTCATCATCCTGAGGTTATTATTATATACATGGATCTCTACATGACCGAATAATATCCCTCATTTACACTCAAAAAATTATAACACTTTAAAGAAAAATGAAGACCTTATCATTATCATAATTTTTCTTTTTTAGAAAACATAAAACATTCTAGAAACCCTCTCCCTCTAAATTAAATTAACTTAGTGTAAAACATAACCAAAAAATATAGGAACTCACATGAATGAGGCACTAATGAATAAAAGATAATTTTCAATGGAAAATTAATCAAAGTGATAGGTGAAAATAACATAGGAAAATATGAATGTAAGGTTAATATCCCAAGGGACGCATTGATAACCATTATTAATATGATGATTCAATTAACCAAGAAGAATAAAATAGAATTCCCCGCATGATATATTAGATAATGTTTTAAGGGAAACAGAAGAATCACTTGAATTTTTTTCATAGTGAATAATTAAAAAAAAATAGATTCTTGGAAAGACATTAGATCCATGAGATCAATTGATTAAATAAAAATTCATGGGAATTGAATGAATTATGTATGAAATGTATTCTAGATCCTGGGTTACATAGGAATATAAGGCTTATAATGAAAATTAGGACATGAAAGGAAGGATAGAGAATAATCCCAACTAAAAGTCCTAATAGAAATGATCATATGGGAAAAAACAAACCATAACAAACAATAATGATACAATATTTAATTATTTAATATTAATTAAAACATATAATAAATAAAATTAATCATGCATAAAAAATGTAGTAAATTTTCCATAATTTTAAATAGACTTGAAAAAAATATTCACCAAGTAAATAAATTATATTGACCTAAACCATTGATGTTATTTCACTACCTATATCCATTTATTTTGGAAATCATGCTAAAATAATAAAATATAAGATTGTATGCAGTTTAACCTTAGTCAAAATATATTTCTAAATATCTTTTGATTATGTAAAGGTGATATATACTTTCATATACCGAATAAATAAAAAATCAAATTGTTAAAACCTTAAAAAATTATATCATAATGTAATAAGTAGAATAAATCAAACATTCTATAAAAAATATGATTTTCTATCGTGAAATACTTGATCTTCAAGATGACCATATACCAATAGAGGTCCCAATGTGGCTTACTAATGCAAGTAAAACACCACTAATCAGAGAATAGTGACATCTTATCCCATAAAAACAATTAAAAAATCAATAATTTCAAGGTGATCAATAGTTCAAATGTAAAAAATATTTAAAAAATAAACACAAAGTATTGACACGACATACATAAAAAATCTACATGGTTCCATTCCTAAATCTATATAATTTTTTTAAAATAATAATTATTTTTCTATGATAAAATTACATACATCTATCAAAAAAGAAAACAAAATCAATTTTGAGTCTAAAACAGTGCGTTGTACATCTAGAGTGAGTGTGATTCTGGAGCTCATTTCTTTCTAAATGGGACATCCATGAAGCCATATTAAGTGTGATTAAAAATGAGTGAATCTCCAAGCAATATGACATAATAAACATCTCTACCTAAGGAAATCACACTGCCTATCAAAATAATAAGTATAATCCACTTGAAAATTAGTTTTAGTTGAGGAATAGTAAATAAATTTCAATTCCATGTCTATATTCTTTAAGTGGACAAAAAAAATTCATAAGATCAAAGAACTAACTATATTTCACACAATTTCTACCACATATTCCTCACTAGTATAACCCTAACATAAATAACCTAAACCCATAGATGAAAAAAATAATTCATTTCAATAAAACAATTTATGAATATTATTTTTTTAATTTAATTAATAGGAAATTAAAAAAATATATAGAGAATAAACGAATAAACAGAAAAAAATAGTCATGTTCTTATAAGAGGAAATTCAAATAAACAATGAATATTCTATTTATAATATTATTTGTTGGTCGGAGTGGACACTCAAGAGGGGGGGTGAATTGAGTGCCAATTAAAATTTCTGTTAAAAACAATTTCTATTAAAATCCCCCAATTTCAAAAACAAATTAAACTGTAGTGAATTTATATAGATTATAAAGGTTCAATTAGTTTCTCAAAGATTGATTAATTCTCAGTTAACGTAATCTTATGATTAAATTAACTTTTGAAACTAACTTACTGATTTATAACAAATATAAACACTTGCGAATTTAATTATCAAAGTAGCTTTGAAGATAGATTATATTTCAAAGTAATAGCAGCGGAAAATGAAATAAATATGTATAGTATGGATATAGAGTATAACTATAAGCACAGAAAATTAACCAAGAGGTTCAGTCTCAAGCCGAGACTTAGTCCTCTCAAAATTTTATATAAGAATGATCCACACCCTGGATCGGGGTTAACAACAGTGAACACACTGTCCAGGTCACAAGACCTCTACCACAGTTCTTCGTGGGAAAACAAACAACAGCAGCAAGCTGTCCAGGTCACAAGACCTCTACCACTATCCACAGTGGGAAATGGGATGCAAAAAGATTTGCTGAGGATTTACAGATCCTCCAGTGAAAGTACAGGAGTCAGTGTGTGTGTTAGATATAGCAGATAACACACACTACTCGAAATGAAGAAAACTAAAACACAGTAGAGCAATGGATAGAATGAAGAAGGTTTAGAGTGCTCTATAGTGTTGGCAGATCAGTTCTGGACTCGTAGGAATGAGTGACTTGAATCTTTGGTCCTTTTTCTGTAAGTTGACACTAAAACAGAGTGTCGGGATTTTCAGACTTCCAGATGTTCAAGTGATCAGCCTTTTTGAGTTTGAGTGCTTCACAGCATGGCTTTTAGGAGACGCTTCTTTCAGTCTGTTCCCTGAGACTCTTTTGTTCTTCAGAATGAATGATCGAGAGTTCTTCCTCTTTTTGTGTATATGCGTATCTGATGTTAGACTCAGTGTAACTGTTCCATTCATGTGTCTTCTTGAATGCTTCTCTCTTCTTTTTATACTCCTCCATATATTCCCTTTTTGTTCACCCGAGGCCGACAAGATAGATAGTCTGGAGTTGCACGTGCGATCTTCCTCGTACATTGTATTATTTCTTGATATGTCTGCAAATATCAATAAATAATGTTAGATGTATTCATCTTGCTAGACATGACCGTTAGATTAGTATTAATCAAATTGGTAAAGAAAAAGTAGAAATATAATAATAATAAACTGGTCGAGAAAGTATGTCACTGTGGACTTCAACTGTGGTCTTCCAACTGTGGACTTCCTTCTGTGAACTCCCAACTGACTGCTGACTTCAACAAAGGGCTTGTTGTCTGTAGGCTTGCAATGGTAGCTTTTACTCCATGTAACTGTAGCCTTTCTAACTGTAGACTTGTAACATCAAATTTGTAGAGCTGTAACCTTTGTCAACTGTAGACTTCGATCATCTGTAGACTTAGTAGACAGAAGATGTCTAACTGTAACCTTGACTGTAGACTTATGACTGTAGGCTTGTTCGACTGTGAACTTGTTCCAACTGTAGACTTGTTCGACTGTGAACTTGAGCAGAGAAAGCTTTGAACAGAAGTCTTGTAACTGTAACCTTCGTCTGTGAGCTTTGACAATAGATAGCAGTAGACTCGTAACTGTAAGCTTGTATTAGTCTTCGACTATAACCTTGTAACTGTGAACTTAGTGTCTTGTAACTGTAACTTAAGGTGACAGTTAACTGTAACTGTGACTTTGAAAATAAAACTCTGACTGTTGGCTAACAATACCAAACTTATGTAAATACTACTGTAAGCTGTTACAGTAAGGTTATGAGAGTAAGAATATGAACTGTTTAGAATAAAATACATTTAAGCATAGAATAATAAGATTAATGCAAAGGTTTAATACATCATAATCAATGTTTAAGCATGATATGGGATTATCAAAACAGGTGATTCCAACAATCTCCCCCTTTTTGATAATCACAAATTATGTCAGTATGAAATATAGAAGTATCAGAGAGAAGTGTGCAAAACATAGTATTAGAAAAATGAGCACAAAAATTAGGTATAATCCGCAAGGATTTCTCCTCTTTGTATAGGTTCATTTCTCCCTTTGAGTTTCCTATTTCTCCCCATTTCTCCCCCTATCTATTTCTCTTTATTTCTCCCCCTTTGTGATTAACAAAAAGAAAGACAGAATGAGAGAAAAGAAACATTGTATTAATAAGGAGTACATTACATGACCCAAAATGTGACTACATGATCCCTATCAAAAAAAAAACATAAACAGACTCAATCCTCTTCATCTGGAGGTAAGGGATATTTTCCTTTGGAGGAAGAAGATGGAGCAGGAGGTGAAGGATCAACAGGCTGAGGAATGGCAGCAGGAATGTCTGGAGGGGCAGCAACAGAGGCTCCTGAAGGCCTGTAGTGAGTAGCTTGCCGAGGTATCAGTGGTCTAAGACTTCTGAGGGCATCAGCAGGAGACATTATGGAAGAACCACTGGGGTTGGAGACAGGTAGGGCAGGAGGAACTATAACAGGTGTGCAGTCCACATGAAGAAAAGGTAGGAGCAGATTCCTGAAATCCATGATGATGTTTCCTCCTCTGTCCATGGCAGATAAGAAGTCATCTTTGTTTTCCAAGAATTTATCCAAAGCCGGGGTCAACTCTCGTAGCTTGCTAACTTGTTCTTTGAAAGCTTGAGTTACAGGAGGCAGCTTCATAGTTTCTAGCATGAGCTTGAAGTGATTGTTCAACTGATGCTTGGTGAAAATCCGATCAAAGTAATAATCCACTTTACTTTTGATGGCCTCCTGAGAAGCAGTAGCAGCCTGCAGGTGCTCACGAACAAAGCCACTGACTTCTCTTGTAGTAGCAAGGATCTGAAGGTCTGATGTGTCATTTGCACGGGCCTGAGTAAGCTCTTCTCTGAGCAGGCTTCTAAACTGCTCAAGGTCCACAGGAGAGCTAGATGAAGGAAGGGACTTGACTGAGAATGCCACTGTCTCCTTGAAAGACTGAGTCAGATTTCCAATCACTTTCTGAATGACAGCATCCTGATTGCTAAAGTGTTCTTTTACTGATTTCTTGAAAGCCTCAAATACTTCCACAAACTGCTTGACCACTTCTTTGATGTATCGAATCTCACTGGCCACTTGTGTCTGAGAACTGCTCAGGGCAGTTAAAGAAGCAACTGATTGTCTGAGAGCCACTACTGCTCCAGTCCAGCTTTCAATTTGGGTGTGGCACACTTTCATTTCATCCATCACTTCTTTGATTGGACTTCCTACAACACATCCCAGAGATAGTTCTAAGGATTGTTCCACATTTTTCAGCTCATCAAAAAGACTGGTTTTCAATTCAGCAACAGACTGTCTGATGGTCTCCTTCATTTCATTCTTTAAGGATTCAAGGTCTTCCTTGGTGGCCAATTTTTCAGTTTCTAACACTGGAGAGCTGTTAGGTAAGATGACTGGATTTCTTGGTGGTTGGTTTTCCTCATCTGAATCCTCATAATTGAGTCCTAACACCATGTATCCTGGATCTGAGGTCCATCCTTCTATATCATACAGTACAGAGACTGAACCAATACGCTCCCCCTCACTTGGAGGTCCTTCCTGAACACTTTCTACTATCTGCTCAACTCTGGGTAACTCTAGGTTCTCTTCTGTAGCTCTAGCAGGTTCCATACTTGCTTCCTCTGTAGGTTCAGCAGTGAGGTTAGCCTCCTTCTCTGTTGGGTCATCAACCACTTCCATGACAACAGTAGTAGAGACCACTCCTGCTTCCTGGTCAGACACTAACTTGTCTGTATACCCTATCAGAGGACTCATACTAAGTTCTTCTCCAACAGTTTCTTGATTTTCATTTAAAGCTCCAGCCTCTTCTGCTTCGACTGTATCACCCTCATCAGAGGTGTCCTTGACAAAATATTGAGATTCTTCTTCTTCTTCTTCTGTAGTCTCAGTCTCACTGTCTCTTAGAACAGGTTCTCTACTAGGTAGTTCTTTTGGAGGGCTTGCTGCTCCAAACGTCACTGTCCTGACAGGACTGTGAGTAGTATCAGGATCACTCCCTTCATCAATTGGGGTGTTCTCTCTTGCAGAGTTACCAACTACTGCAGTCTGTTCATCATCTGAGTATACAGGTTCAGGCTCATCAGGCTTTAAGCCTGGATCTCTCCTATCTCTCGGTCTAGAGGGATGAGTAGAAGGGCTAAAAATCTCATAGATTCTCTCCTCATCATTCACCCATGATTTCTTCCAGGGATTCCAACTGATCTTCATGAATTTGCAGATTACTTTCGAGATACATACACTGTTCTTTGCCACTATCAACTCTTCCTGACTTCCAGCTGCACCTTTCACTTTCAACATAACCGAAATGAGTTTAGCATGAAACAAGGCACATGATTTTGAGCTTGCCTTTATCATGTCCTCCATTTGAGCCATCAGCAACCTACAAAGGTTGACCTTCCTTCCATGTTTTAATAAGTACATCAAGTAAATATCCTGATGCTTCAGAGTTGCAAAATCTCCTCTTCTAGGACTCAGTACATGCTGGATAAACTTAAACAGAAGCCTGTCCTCTCCATTCATTTCAGTAGCAACAATCTTCCTTACAGTGCCATTGCCTGTCAATTCTTCCAGAGCCGTCTCATGATCAAAGATTCTACTGTTTGGAGGAGCCGCTCCAGAATAGTAGTTGTAAATACCCTCATGAGGAACTCTTAAACATGCAGCCCATTCAATGGATGAAAAACTGACTTCATTGCCGTTTACTCTGGATACCAGTCTATGCAGATCATCCTCTTCCTCGAACTGTAGATATTCATAGAACTCCTTCACCAGCTTCGGGTAGTATGGTCCATTATTGTTTGCGAAGCATTCGGTCCATCCTTGATCATTAAGCACTGCCAGTACTAATGATCTGCTCGATAAAATCCATTCTTCACTTAGCTCTTTCTCAGCAACTATTTCTCTCTTAGTCAGATGTGGATTAACAGGTCTTATCGAGGCGTTCCCGGTGCCACTGGATTCGACTTGAGTCCTCTTCGGCATTGGTGCATCTTCGTTAACAGTCGGGGGTCGCTTTGTTCTGGCCATTGGAACTGAATGAGGTTTCGAGGTTCGGTTGAAGGTTTAGGGTTTAGGACTTGAGAGAGCAAGGGTCGAGATGAGTGGATTGAGATATGTTCGATGTTCTCAATTTTATCATTTAGGGATTTATAAATAAGAGAATAAAGAAAAGAAACGGTTCGAATTCCCGCAAAAATAAAATAAGATTAAACAGCGAAACAGCCTACAGAGAGATGTAACAGTGAGGTACACCGGTGAGGTCTAACTGTGAGGTTTCAACTGTGAGGTTTCAACTGTGAGGTTCAACTGTGAGGTTTCAACTGTGAGGTTTCAACTGTGAGGTTTCAACTGTGAGGTTCAACTGTGAGGTTTCAACTGTGAGGTTTCAACTGTGAGGTTCAACTGTGAGGTTTCAACTGTGAGGTTTCAACTGTGATATAGTTAATCATACCTAACTCATGTTTGATATAACTTAATCTCTCAGAATTCAAAGGCTTTGTAAAAATATCAGCTAACTGATGTTCAGTGCCAATGAACTCAAGAGTGATATCACCTTTTTGATAATGATCCCTCAGAAAGTGATGTCTCACATCAATATGTTTTGTCCTAGCATGAGATACTGGATTTTTTGAAATGTTAATAGCACTTGTATTGTCACACCTTATAGAGACATGTTTGAATTGATATCCATAGTCTAGTAAAGTGTGTTTCATCCACAAGATTTGTGCACAACAGCTACCAGCAGCTATATACTCAGCTTCGGCAGTAGATAATGCAACAGAATTCTGCTTCTTACTACACCAAGATACTAGTGACTTGCCTAAAATGTGACATGTTCCAGAGGTGCTCTTTCTATCTAACTTGCAGCCAGCAAAATCAGCATCAGAATAACTTAATAAATCAAATGATTGTCCTTTTGGATAAAATAATCCCAAATTGGGAGTATGTTTTAGATATTTGAAAATCCTTTTAACAGCAGTCAAATGAGACTCTTTTGGATTGGCTTGAAACCGAGCACACATGCATACACTGAACATGATGTCAGGTCTACTGGCAGTAAGGTACAGTAGACTACCTATCATACCTCTGTAATTGGTTTGATCCACTGGTTCACCAGTTTCATCACTGTCCAACTTGCAAGTGGTGCTCATAGGTGTGTCACTGCCTTTGGTGCCATCCAAAGAAAAACGTTTTAGAAGATCTTTAATATATTTACTTTGGTTTAAAATAATACCATTTTTATTTTGAAAGATCTGAAATCCAAGGAAAAATTTGAGTTCTCCCATTAAACTCATTTCAAACTCATTTTGCATTATTTTTGAAAAATCAACACATAAAGAATTTTTTGAAGATCCAAAAATAATATCATCCACATAAATTTGAACTATTAATACATCTTTAGAAATCCATTTAATAAAAAGAGTAGGATCAGCTATCCCTTTAGTAAATCCTTTTGAAATAAGAAAAGAGCTGAGCCTATCATACCAAGCTCTTGGAGCTTGCTTTAAACCATATAAAGCTTTAGATAGTTTAAAAACATGATTAGAAAAATGGGGATTTGTAAAACCAGGAGGTTGTTCCACAAATACATCCTCAATTATATATCCATTTAGAAAAGCACTTTTAACATCCATTTGATATAGTTTGAAATTCAGATGAGCAGCATAAGCAAGTAATATCCTAATGGCCTCTAGTCTAGCCACGGGTGCGAAGGTTTCCTCATAGTCTATTCCTTCTTCCTGACTATACCCTTGTGCAACTAGCCTAGCTTTGTTTTTGATTATATTACCAAACTCATCAACTTTGTTTCTAAACACCCATTTAGTGCCTATGGTAAGAGTGTCTTTAGGTCTTTCCACTAATTCCCAGACTTTGTTTCTTTCAAACTGATTTAGTTCTTCTTGCATAGCCATTACCCAGAATTCATCACTGATAGCATCATTGACATTTTTGGGTTCAAGCTGTGAAAGAAAAGCTTGATGTTCAACCTGATTTCTTAGAGAAGCTCTAGTTTGTGTTCCTCTATCAAGATTACCAACAACAGCATCTAAAGGATGATTCTTTAGAATCCTAGTTGATTTGGTGAAGGTTGGACTAGAGATTTCAGGTTCATCTATAGGTTCGGGTTCCACAGAGGAAGATTCTGGAAAAAGTCCAGAACTGGATGTTTTTATTACAGGTTCTTTAGATTTGTCATTTAGGTCCAGAACAGATAAGTCTTCTTCAACATCTTCAAGAGAAGTTTTAGACTCATGTGGATCAGTCTCATCAAACTTGATGTGAACAGATTCTTCCACACATTTGGTTTTCTTATTGAACACTCTATAGGCTTTACTAGACATAGAGTAACCTAGGAAAATTCCTTCATCACTTTTTGGAGCAAATTTATCAAGATTATCTTTAGTATTCAGAATAAAGACTTTGCAACCAAAAACTCTAAAGTAATTAACCTTAGGCTTCCTATTGTTCCACAATTCATAAGGGGTTTTCTTAAGAACTGGTCTGATCAAGACTCTATTAATAACATAGCAGGCTGTATTTACAGCTTCAGCCCAAATGTGAACAGGCAGGTCATATTCATTAAGCATAGTTCTTGCAATTTCTTGCAGGGTTCTGTTTCTTCTTTCCACTACACCATTCTGTTGGGGTGTCCTAGGAGCAGAAAAAGTATGAGAATAGCCATTGAGTGAGCAGTAAGATTCAAATTCTCGATTCTCAAACTCACGGCCATGATCACTCCTCAAGGTCTTAATCTTAAGTCCACTAAGATTTTCTACAGACTTAGAGTATTTAACAAAGGAAGAGCAGGCTTCACTTTTGTGAGCTAGAAAGTATACCCAAGTATATCTAGAAAAGTCATCTACAAGAACATATACATAGTGCTTCCCATTTAGACTTGAAATTCTTGATGGTCCAAACAAATCCATGTGAACCAGTTCAAGTGGTTGAGAAGTTGAAACTTCTTTCTTTGGTTTAAAAGAAACTTTGTGTTGTTTTCCCTTCTGACAGGGATTACACACTTTGTCATTTGGGAATTCAAGCTTAGGTAAGTCTCTAACTAAGTGTTTTTTAGAGAGTTTTCTAAGTGAATGAATGTTGCAGTGTCCTAATCTCCTATGCCACAGCCAAGACTCTTTATGAAAAGCATTTAAGCAAGTAACATTATGTTTAGCTAAAGTGTTTAAGTCAACAGCATAAACATTTTCATTTCTTAAGGCAGAAAATATTAAAGCATTTTTGGAATTATAAACATCACAAGAATTGTTTTCAAACTTGACATTAAAGCCATCATCACACAATTGAGAAATGCTAAGTAGGTTGTACTTAAGTCCATCAACAAATAAAACTTTGGAAATTAATACTGAGTCAGAGTTACCAATCTGGCCTAAGCCGATGATTTTTCCTTTTGAGTTATCACCAAAAGTGACATATCCTCTATCAACCTTTATTAAGCTTTTGAAGCACGAATAGTCCCCAGACATGTGTCTTGAACATCCACTGTCTAAGTACCATACCTTCTTGTAATTGCTTTTCAAACAGATTTCCTACAAAACAGATTAGACAAGAAATGACTTTGGTACCCAGATTTTTTTGGGTCCAGATATGTTAGCAATCAAGGATTTAGGTACCCAGATTTGTTTTATGGGTCCCATACAATTAATAGATGCAACAGATTTAGAGAGATATACTTTACTTGATCGACAACTATTTAAATAACCAGTTGAGGCATACGAATTTCCAAAACTGGAACTAGCAGGATTTTTTTCAGACTTGGAAATAAATCGGGTTTTAGTAAGCTGTCTTTGTCCAGGTTGGTATCCCAATCCAGTAGCATACTTAGGTGCAACTTGCTTTCCTAGTAGTTGGGTTAGAGTGTCTTTTCCATTTGTGAATGTTTCTAAGTCCTTTCTAAGTTGTTCATTAGATAGTTTTAGTTCTGTATTCTCCTTTAATAATTGAACATTTTTCTCTTTTTCTACATCAAGTGCAGACTTGACACTTGCAGTAAGAGCATGCTGTTTCTTTAAAGACTTATATTTATCCTTTAGTTCATTACACGTTTCTTCCAGCATATTACAGTATTCAGTCAATTCATCTTTAGACATATTTTCAGAATCAGAACCAGATTCTGCTTCACCTTCAGAATAATAAGAGTTTAGAGTGGGAGTGTCTAAGGTTACCTCAGATGTGTTTGTCATGAAACACATATTAGCACGATTTCTTTTAGAATCACTGGACTCTGATTCACTTGTGCTGTCTTCTGAAGCACTCCAGGTGGCCTTCATAGCTTTCTTATAATTCTTGTCCTTGTACTCATATTTCTTCTTGAATTTTAACTTAGGACAGTCAACTTTGATGTGTCCTTTCCTTTTACATTCATAGCAAACTATGTCCTCTTCTTTATCAGTTTTCTTCCAATCTTTCTTCCACTTACCTTGTCTATTATACTTACCCTTGTAGTTTGGTTTTCTGAAGAACTTCTTCTTCCTATAGAACTTCTTGAATCTCCTTGCTATTTGTGCCATCTCGGCATCACTGTCAGAATCTAAGTCTTCACTAGATGAGCTTTCAGTTGGTATATGCACTTTCTCCTTGTCTTTGCTCTTTGATGCAGTAGACTTAAAAGCTACAGATTTTCGTTTTGGTTCCTCATCTTCCTCTTTATTCACCTTTAGCTCTTCTTCGTACATCATCAGCTTACCAATTAACTCCTTGACAGGCAAAGTTCCAATATCACAGGATTCTCTAATTGAAACGGATGTGCCTCTCCATCTGTCAGGCAGACATCTCAATAATCTCATGATTTGCTCCTTTGCTGGAACAATCTTCCCGAGTGAGCTCATTGTGTTGACTATCTCATTAAACCTGAGATACATATCAGAAATAGGTTCATCAGCTTTCATCTTAAAGTTATCATATTTGATAGTATAAGTGTTTAACCGCATTTCCTTGACATTAGTTGTTCCTTCATGAGAAACAGCTAAGGTGTCCCAGATTTCAAAAGCAGTTTTACATGCAGAAATTCTATTGAATTCCTCATCTCCTAGAGCACAGTAGAGAGCATTCACAGCCTTACAATTATTATTGTAAGCTACTTTAGTAGGTTCATCCCAAGTTATTCTTTCAGTTTCTGGAATCTTGTATTGAGACTCTATAGCAGTCCAAATATCAAAACCCATACTTTCCAAATGAATTTTCATTTTGAGCTTCCATTGGGCATAATTCACACCATTAAAGAAGGGTGGCCTGTTAGTAGCAGCACCTTCTAGTCTATTATCCATAAGGAAATTCTAGAAAATGTTTTAAAGAGATAAAATTTAGAACTAACAGAAATTTAAGATCTTTTAGATAAAACTACAATCACAGTTTAAAAACAGAGAGTTAAAATAAAACGTTGAGCAAGTATAACAGAGATAAACACAACCTCTGATACCAAATGTTGGTCGGAGTGGACACTCAAGAGGGGGGGTGAATTGAGTGCCAATTAAAATTTCTGTTAAAAACAATTTCTATTAAAATCCCCCAATTTCAAAAACAAATTAAACTGTAGTGAATTTATATAGATTATAAAGGTTCAATTAGTTTCTCAAAGATTGATTAATTCTCAGTTAACGTAATCTTATGATTAAATTAACTTTTGAAACTAACTTACTGATTTATAACAAATATAAACACTTGCGAATTTAATTATCAAAGTAGCTTTGAAGATAGATTATATTTCAAAGTAATAGCAGCGGAAAATGAAATAAATATGTATAGTATGGATATAGAGTATAACTATAAGCACAGAAAATTAACCAAGAGGTTCAGTCTCAAGCCGAGACTTAGTCCTCTCAAAATTTTATATAAGAATGATCCACACCCTGGATCGGGGTTAACAACAGTGAACACACTGTCCAGGTCACAAGACCTCTACCACAGTTCTTCGTGGGAAAACAAACAACAGCAGCAAGCTGTCCAGGTCACAAGACCTCTACCACTATCCACAGTGGGAAATGGGATGCAAAAAGATTTGCTGAGGATTTACAGATCCTCCAGTGAAAGTACAGGAGTCAGTGTGTGTGTTAGATATAGCAGATAACACACACTGCTCGAAATGAAGAAAACTAAAACACAGTAGAGCAATGGATAGAATGAAGAAGGTTTAGAGTGCTCTATAGTGTTGGCAGATCAGTTCTGGACTCGTAGGAATGAGTGACTTGAAGCTTTGGTCCTTTTTCTGTAAGTTGACACTAAAACAGAGTGTCGGGATTTTCAGACTTCCAGATGTTCAAGTGATCAGCCTTTTTGAGTTTGAGTGCTTCACAGCATGGCTTTTAGGAGACGCTTCTTTCAGTCTGTTCACTGAGACTCTTTTGTTCTTCAGAATGAATGCTCGAGAGTTCTTCCTCTTTTTGTGTATATGCGTATCTGATGTTAGACTCAGTGTAACTGTTCCATTCATGTGTCTTCTTGAATGCTTCTCTCTTCTTTTTATACTCCTCCATATATTCCCTTTTTGTTCACCCGAGGCCGACAAGATAGATAGTCTGGAGTTGCACGTGCGATCTTCCTCGTACATTGTATTATTTCTTGATATGTCTGCAAATATCAATAAATAATGTTAGATGTATTCATCTTGCTAGACATGACCGTTAGATTAGTATTAATCAAATTGGTAAAGAAAAAGTAGAAATATAATAATAATAAACTGGTCGAGAAAGTATGTCACTGTGGACTTCAACTGTGGTCTTCCAACTGTGGACTTCCTTCTGTGAACTCCCAACTGACTGCTGACTTCAACAAAGGGCTTGTTGTCTGTAGGCTTGCAATGGTAGCTTTTACTCCATGTAACTGTAGCCTTTCTAACTGTAGACTTGTAACATCAAATTTGTAGAGCTGTAACCTTTGTCAACTGTAGACTTCGATCATCTGTAGACTTAGTAGACAGAAGATGTCTAACTGTAACCTTGACTGTAGACTTATGACTGTAGGCTTGTTCGACTGTGAACTTGTTCCAACTGTAGACTTGTTCGACTGTGAACTTGAGCAGAGAAAGCTTTGAACAGAAGTCTTGTAACTGTAACCTTCGTCTGTGAGCTTTGACAATAGATAGCAGTAGACTCGTAACTGTAAGCTTGTATTAGTCTTCGACTGTAACCTTGTAACTGTGAACTTAGTGTCTTGTAACTGTAACTTAAGGTGACAGTTAACTGTAACTGTGACTTTGAAAATAAAACTCTGACTGTTGGCTAACAATACCAAACTTATGTAAATACTACTGTAAGCTGTTACAGTAAGGTTATGAGAGTAAGAATATGAACTGTTTAGAATAAAATACATTTAAGCATAGAATAATAAGATTAATGCAAAGGTTTAATACATCATAATCAATGTTTAAGCATGATATGGGATTATCAAAATAGGTGATTCCAACATTATTTAATACATTAATATTATTTGAGTAGATATAATTCCAATGTTTATGGGATATTACACACTATAAGGATATAATTATTGAAAAGGGATTCAAAAACATACCAAATACTATAATATAATATTTTTGTAAATATTTTTTCTATTAACAGAGAAAAGAAACTTTAGATAATTTCAACATAAACTAAACAAATCACAAGAATATAAATATACCATGATTTAAACATGATTAATTTATGGTAGTTTACATTTATAAAAAGTGAAAAAATGCAAGAATAAATACAAAGATTAACCATTAAGCTCTTGTGGTAGTAAAGAAGTATAAGAAAGAATAAATATAATATTAAATTCTTTACTCCATGGTCAATTTAATTTTGTTGATGGGGTAATATCATCACAATTTCATTCTGTAAATAATATGAGTTCAAAAAAAACAAATAACATAGTAGACAAGGAACATAAAAAATATTTTTTATGTTATATTTCTTATAACTTTAAGACTTTTGAAATAGCCAAGTAATATATATGACATATACAAGGTTACATGGCTATAAACACATGAAACGACTAAATTATCACTATAAAACTAGTATGTGAAATTAATTTTTTTCTAATAAAGAAATGAAATAGTGTAATGAGAGCCCTATACAAAGGATTAGTCTCACCTATGGAATTATCAAGGATCCACTATATAATTGTGCTAAGTTCGATCATCGAATAAATTTCCTATATCCTTATTATAAATTTACTTGTTAAACAAAAGAATCATCACACAAGACAAGAAACACCCTAATCATTTAATCTAGTGATCACAACAAAAAATATATCATTTTAGAGTTCCATGAAAATCAGTAGAGAAAATAATTACCTCTAATATATCATCCTTATTCCTCTCCAATAAACATAAAACATGTTAGAGAATCTATACATCTTTTTGGTTTATCTTACTAATAACCAAAATCCCACGATGTATGGAGATCCCCTAAATGATGTTATATTAAACAAAGAGACACTGCATGGTAATGTAACTAAGTACATGAGTTTCAATGGCATAACTGATCATTAAAAAAACTACAAATAAAAATGCTTTTAAAAAATACAATTATTCCTAGGAATCATCATGATGAATGGGAGGTGATAACTAATCTTCACACAGAACATGTTGTCTTTTGACTTGAAGGGAGACAAATGGACCCCCCAGATAAGTGTCATAGAGAAAGTACACAAACAAATACCTAGAGAGACTCAAGTATTCATTAAATCCAAGAAATTAAAGTATTTTAAAATTAAAATATTCTAGGTGATTTATTCCAATAAAAATTTCAAAGAAGAAGGACTAAAGGGAATTTCCATATAGGAAAATTAGTGTACCTAAAATAATAATAATCCAATATCTAAATTTATAAAATTAAATGTAAAATAAATATTTCAAATTTAAACTTCCATAAAAATGAATTAAATTTTCAATAATTTGAAATAGATTTTAATATAGTTTCATCAACCATAAATTTTTTTATAAATTTATATAAAAAAATATAAAGGAACCTTATGATTTTTCCTCTCAGTCCACGACATTAAACAAAAACTATAATAATAAAAAATGATATTTTTTAATCCCTTTATAGGAAATAAAATTTTCAAATACTAATTTTAATCTACAATATAAATCATTAATTGTATCATCAAACCA
The DNA here is from genome assembly GCA_963277665.1 of Viscum album. Taxonomy (NCBI): domain Eukaryota; kingdom Viridiplantae; phylum Streptophyta; class Magnoliopsida; order Santalales; family Viscaceae; genus Viscum; species Viscum album. The sequence continues at coordinate 2,054,345,216 of OY728145.1, forward strand.
CTTAGAAAAATGAAAAACTATAATGATATTTCACACATTGTGGTACCCAGAACCAACATCAATACACTTTCTTCTAAACACTAATTAATTTACACTGAAAATCACAACCCATTATGTTCTAATATGAATATTCAAAATGATGAAGTAATAAAAAATTTTACCACGTAATGGTTTTATCTTAAGATATATTTTATTTAATTTTCTCTATGTCATGAATTCATTCCCTTAATCTTTTGAAATTAACTATTTGAATAATAATTTAATTCTATTTATTTACATTAAATACCGATTGAAATATTTTTCCATTAAAATATCGAAAATATATAATAATGAGAAACGTAAACAATAAAAAATCTTATTCACCATATTATATTCTACTCAATTTATTTTTGTCCTTGAAAAACACACACGTGGAATATAAAAAGAGCACTCATTATATACACATGAATAAAGTGATTTAAAAATTATATGGTAATTATGTATCATTTATGATACCAATACACTTGTAAATCCCCCATTCTATTGGGTGTCCAAAAAATACCCACCACGGGAACATATCATCTTATCCGCACCTTCTTATCTAGATTCTAGATCTCCATTGGCCATTATATAAACATTGTATCCATAACAGAATCTGAATCAATATAAGAAATCATATAAAAATTATAAATATGATATTTTTGAAATATTGAAACTTATAAGGAATAATTATCTCACTAAATTAGAGGTGAATATTCCAACATATATACCACTTTTTGAATACATTTTTATATATTAAAATTTTCAATTAATCTCGAAGAGAGATTCATAAATCAACAAAATATGTCATTCATCTGAAGTGGTAAAAGATTTAATAACATATGGCCATCATAATTGAGCTCTAAGAGTCACCTTTTATATTATATAATATATTTTATATTTTCCCATGAAAAATTCATTTGTTCAGGTTCCACTATAAACTTTTACATTATACACTACACCAAGTACATTATAACGATCATTATCTCATTGTCCTTGGTCTAGTTTAATTGTAATGTGCCTGAAAATCAATGAAATTATTAAAATGTTCCAATTTATATGGATGAGTAATAGGTATTATTATAATAAAATAAAAATAGAGGAAAATGTGAAACAAATAATCCTCTAAAATTGAGGAATTTTTTCGTGTATGCACATTCATATAAGGATTGAATGTTTTCTTGAGGAAAAATAAACAGTCAAAATAATGGTTCAATTCTTTAATTCATTAAAAGTAAAGAAGCAATCCAGCTCTAACACTCATGTATTTGAGTCCCCAACTCATATCCCTTGAGTGATTTTTTATTAATGATAATAATTAAAAATAATATATTTTCTTAGTTCTATTAATATAATTTTGAATCCAAAATCATTCATTGTCTCTCCCCAAAAACATATAGATTATTTTAAACAATATACACTAACTTATATTAATTGATATTCATAATAGAAGCATTATTCCCTAATTCTATAAATTAAACCTATACATTTAATATAAAAAATGTAGGAAAATCATGATTATAAAATTAAAAAATTTACTCACTATTCACTGATTAGGTATACCAAAAGTATAATTCCATGTTTTGTGACTAATATGATTTTATGTACACCAATATTAACATGAATATGATCAATCCTCAAAATTATCACATAGTTATTATGAAAAAAACCTTCTCATTTCTTCTAAAAGTTCTATTTTTATTGGTAACCCACAAAAAACATATAAAAACGGTCTTTCAATCTCTCAACATATCTCTCCTATGAATGTTATGAAAAAATAAATGAAAAATAACACCCTTGTGTGACTCTTATGCCACCTTAATGGAAGGGATTATTGTGTTCTAAATAGTTCATGATAAAACCTATTGATAATTAGTTAAAATATGTTATAAATTATGTGAATGGTAATAAATTATAAAATCACAATAAATGTAGGTGGAAAATAGGGATGAAACATGTGATAACACATAACAATTTTAATCTTATCCCATTTCATATAAAGAGTTGAATATTTCCTCAATATTTATATTCATTAAAAATGGTTGGATGATAAAATATTTTCAATATATTTTTTAAATTAGAGTAAAAAAATATTGAAAAATAAAACACTAATAATTTTAGAATATATATATATATATATTAAATACATACTTTAATAAAAATAAAAATCAAGAGATAGAAACTTCATGGGAACATGGTTTAGAATCATCCATATAAGAAGGATCTATCCCCTCCTAGATGGTAAATAAATTACATTCCCACTTTGTGGATTAGATGATAAAACGGAGGTTCCTCATCAGGAAAGGGATCCTTACATTTTTTTGAATAAGATCATAAATGTAACATAAGAAAATAAAATATAAAATATAAATAATATTGAATAGTATTAATTGAAATAACTATAATAAAAAATGAAAAAATATGAGTAATTATAAAAAAAAATATTTATCATAATTTGATTTCAATATAACACAAAAATATTTATTATTATCACTGTTTTCATCTATATCATTTTCATAAATATCATCATTATGATTATTAATAACTTCCTAATCATTTTCATTTTTACCAATATCCATTATTTGAAATTTATTAGTAGATATATTATTCATAAGGACATCACCGTAATCAATTAATAAAAGTGTTTGATTTGATATATTTGTTTCATTTAAATAAAGAAGCATATTTGGTGATGAAACCATAAAATTTTCAACACTTTACAACTATAATAAACGAATTTAATTTGTAATGAACTAGTTTTTTATGTGATTTCATTTTCAATACACTTGAAAATGGTTATGTATCTTTATAATAATAATAAACTTAATGTTACAACATTAGTGGTTCATTTTATGAAAGATAATAATTATAATTTAGTTCAATAACTACATTCCAATTATGTACATGTTAATTGGTATCAAACTAGTGTCACTTAACCATGAAGTCCAATTCCTCTTTCTTTATGGTGAATTACATTTTCAGAAAACCCATTATTCATTACATCATTTAATTATACATATGCATGTGGTTAAAATTTAAATCCATTGAGAAAATAACAATTGTATAATTTTTCCAATTTAAATGGTGGAATTTTCAGTAAAAGTTATCGTCTACCAATATTATATATATCTTGTGAAACCAAAAAAATTATTAATAATTATTATAATTATAAATTGTATATTTCATCACAATTTAATAGGGTAAACACATATAACACACCTTTATTTGAATCCAGATAATAAAATTTCATTTTATACATTCTTCTAGACCATCTAGGATGACATCTAAAACAAATAATTTTTTATCATTATAAAAACTACAAAATAAATAATTTATTTTTAAGATATCAATAAAAAAAAATTCTATATGAATCTTTTCATTCCATATTAATTTATATGAACATTTGTATGAAATATTTATTGTTGCTCATCTAAAAATTATAATTTATTTCCACTTTAAGAACTAATCCATCAATGATTAAATAATGTTAATCAATTACACATGACGTGATCTACAATTTTGAAAATAAATAATTTTTTTTAAAAAATATTAAAATAGAAAAAAAATTACATTTTAAATTTTCACATTAAAATGTGTTAATTAAATTGATAATTTAATAAATTCATTGTTACACCACTTTTTCTTCAATTTAAAAATACATCTCTAAAATAGATACATGCATAAAAAATTTATAGTTCCTCTATATTTTTATTCATAAAAAAATATCATATTAAATTTTACATTAAATAAAAGAAGTATGGAGTAAATATTCTCACACATTTATACAAGATGAGACCAACCACTTTAATAATCTTCCACATTTTTACATAATCATGTGTTTTTCTAGTAAAATTTAATTGATAAAATGATATTTTTTCAAAACATATTATATTAATGAAAGAAAAAACTATTTTTGTTCAACAAAAAACAATATTTTATTAATCAAATGACTATAATGACTTTTTAATCCATTTATATTACTTTTTATGATATAAAATAAAAATTTAGAAACATACTCATTTGGAAATATCAAATATATAGTTCATAAAAAAATAAGAAATAGTTTTCTTCAAAAATTAATAAATATCTTTTGAAATATGTATATCTAGATGCCAAAATATTTTAGGATCCTCAAGGGTTTTATAATTTGTATGTGAATTAGTGAATCCATTTGATTTGATTTTTAATTAAACAACATTCTTCACTATATTGGATGATTTATAATGTTATTATTTCAATTTTATTTCATATTTTGTAATGGTAATATTTATGTTTAATCATAAAATTATACAACTAAAAAATCAAAAAAAATAAATAAATCATACATAGAAGGAACAATTATTTACATGTTTTATATTCATTATAAAAGATTAAAACCTTGTAATTTTAAAAAAACTGAGAACATAAAATCAACTATATTCTTCATGGATATAAAGAGAATGTTTTGTTATTGAAATATAATTTCAAAAACTATCTCCTAGATTATGATACATTATCCTATAAAATGGTAATATAAATCATCATGTGGTATAATAAAATTTTTATTTTAATACTTAAATATGAATTCAAATTTACTATAGATGATTCCCATCTTCACATTTGCTCTAAAAATGAATTTTTCAGGGAAACAGTGAATAAAATCAGTCGATTATTACTCAATATCATTATCAAATTTACTTTGATATTTATTATGGAAATAATTAACCTATAAGCTTCATCCAATAAGATAAAACTAATAAATTTTATACAAATTACATAATAGAACATAATATCTTAGAGGATATATTAAATCTACAATTATATGTGCTTTAATATCAATAATTTAATATATAAGTATCCTCTATAATTAATCACTTTTATCGGTTTTTTAATACATTAAAATTTTATAAAATTAGGGTAACACTCTATTTTATACTCTAACTACAATTCCCTTATTGAATTTTTAATTTGAAAATAAAAATCAACTAAGTATCATTAACCACAATATAATACTCTATGAATTTGATTCCTTTGATCATTAGAAGTCATAAAACAACATTTTTTTTATTTCATGTATATTAATGTCCTCACACAAATAGTCTTAGGTTTCACTGACCATACCACATCAGAAAATGCATCATAATTATTGTTTTTTATGACTAACAATGCCACACTAGATACCAATAAAATAGTACTTGAGGTATCTAGTCCAAATTATCCACCTTTTTCTATCATTTAATCTTCATTTCTAGGAAAAAATATTTTTCAATTATACTCAACCTATTTCAATAAGTCATATTTTACATTCTTATATATATGAACCATTTGTTTAACTAGAATTGAAAAAAATAAAGTCATGCAAAATATATAGTACCCTGACCATAGATAGCCCAGTGATAGTTTCTACTATCAATTACATGGGCACGATTACAAGGAATCAAATCCTGAAGGACGAATAATTTATTAGTTTTGGAAAAGAATATACATACATGAGTATTGTATTAAAAATGAATACACTAATTACGATATAATATTTTTTATAAATAAATTAACAAATAACTTGGATAATAAAATTGAGAATAAATTTATTCCATCATTTATATCCCTAAATAGCATTCATAGTATGAGTTTTGGATTCTTGGTGAAAGGAAAAATAATAATTTTTAGCTAAAATGAAAAGTAAGGGTATGTAAAGTAGAAGCTATAAGTAATCAATGAGAATAAATTAACTTGGAAATATAAATAACTGATAACTCATGCTATTCAAATAACCAGACAAAGAAAAATAAATATAGAAAGGTATTAAACTAAAACACCTTCCATTTAATCAATGAACTAAAAATGAAATGTATCTATAAATATTTCAACACAAAATATCATGGATAAATAATAACTGAATATAAATATACGAAATGATTGATTATTGGACGCCATGTTTCTTAGGTACATGATACATTTACCATCAATACCTTTCACAAGACGATTTAAAACATATAGTGTCAAAACACATGAAAGGAGGCTATCCAAATGACTCGTCTCATGTGACTATCGATGTATCAAGGGGTGATCTATAACGAGGCCCCACCCATGTCATACAATTCCAAATCATTTCTCATATATTGAATAATCAATTTAACAATGTGAATTATAAAATATATGTGTGGTGTAATAGATACGAATTTATTAATATTTAACCAAATAATAAAATAAATTTCAAAGTGGAAACTGTAAAAAAATGATATAGGGCTTAGGAAATTAATATATATATATATATATACATATATATATATATATATATATATATATGATAATTGATATGGTGAAATAGGGGAAATTAAATGTTCAATGATCATAGGAAATTGAATATTTCATGCGGGGAAAGGAATTAAGGTAGTTAATGCCAATAATATCTTTGTCTAAAGAAAATATAAACCAACAAAAGGTTGATTAAAGTTGGTATCAATAAAACAAACCCTAAGTGGAGTAAAATAAAGGGTTATTATTATTGATTAATTGAAATATTATAAAAAGTATTTTAAAAAATTCTTGAGTAAAATAACATTTTGTTTTTTAAAAAAATTCATTGAAAATAATTTTTTTTAAAAAAAATATCTAAAATTTAATATTTTAATCATACAAAGTGATCTTAAAAATAAAGATGGAGGGTAAATCTGTACATACCATACAAGGTAAAAAGAATATTCCTTTTGTATGGTAAAAGATTAGAAAAATTGCATATTAAGAAAGATATAAGAATATTCTATTGAAAATGATGGTAAAGGATAAAAATGGGAGAAATTTATTTATCAAGTCATTTTAGAAACATTTAAGAAAACATTTTAATAAATCCTGGATTTTATATGAAAACTGGTTCTCTGAGAAAATAGATAAATGAATTCAGGTTTTCATTAAAACATTTTCTAAAACACCTTGAGTAAAAAAGAATATAAATGGTAATAATACTTAAATAAGATCATGATTAACTAGGTGAGAGTAAAATTCATGTGTTTATTAAAAAATGGACATATAATTTTATCAAATGGAAATGAATGATCAATAAAATAATTCTTGAGGAAAATAATTTTTTAACTTTCAAAATTATCACATACCACTTTAAAACATTATATATCATAAGCCTCATGAATTAATAACATTAAATGAAAGTTATAATATCATTAAATTAAGTATATTCATGATATATCATCTAAAATTGATTTATATACAAAATAAAAAAGAAACCAAATTCCTAAAAACAAATAAGTCTCAATAGAATGTAAATAGAGATGAAATCCCTTCGCTTTTATTTTATTTCAGGTCAATGTATTTTATCCTCCTATATAATAAAAACATGTTAATTATTTACATTATTTAGAAAAATTTAATTTTTATAATTACTTTTATTCCACTTATTACAATATTATATACAATAATTTAACAATTACATTTATGTTGTTTGTTTTGACCAAATTTGGTTTATGTATCAAAAACAATATTTATTGGTGAACTATGGTCAAAGGGGTAATTATATAACATCTCTGTAATAATAATAATGATATAACTATTATATTTATACACGAATTACACTTTTAAAACAAATAATTAAATATGGTTATGAAAATTGAATCCATGTTAGAATCATTGAGATGTAGGTTATACGCACGCATGAGTGAAATTCTCATTTTTCAATGATCATTTTTGAATGTAGGTAAGTAGAGTAATAACATTCCATAATAATAGTTATATTTTTAAATTCAATATTATTTAATAAAATATACTTACATATAGAATAATTATAATTTAAAAGTAACCACATCATGTTAAGTAGGCGGTATTCCACACGTTCATGAATGGTGTTATCACTTTTTTGTGTGTGAAAGGGTAATAAAGAAAATGATATATATATATATGCTATATTTTCAGAAATTTAATTATGTCAATAATATATATATATATATATATCATATTTTTAATTATAATCATCCTTTATATTTTTTATGTATAGTGTGGATGAATCACATCTCTTTGAGGGGGCGGTAGTCCACACTTCCTCAAATGTGTTAATCGTATTAATAACAAATAGAAATTTTAAAATGTGTGTTTTATAAAATTATTAAATAAGTATAAATACATAATAAATATCTTACAAACCATATATAGATACATTTTTCATCATAATTTATATCCATAAAAGTTGGTAAAGAAGACATGAACAATCATCATTTTGTGAGGCAATAGTTCACCGTACACAGAAATAGTCTGTTCATTAATAATTAGATAGATGTGTGTGTAAGTATAGGTATAACCCTTATTAAAAAAGTAAATATATATTGAGTACACTTATTTAATAATATAATTGTGATTTAAAAATAATTTAAGGGGTGGAGGACTAAATAAAAGAAAAGAGATCGTTGGAAAACATTACCTTAAAAAATCAGGTAGCTCCTACTAGTTTATGCCAAAGGGATTCCTTAGAATTATTTCCTCCAAAATGGATGATTCATGGTTTATGGGAGGGATTTGGGAAAGCTATTTGGTCATATCATGGACAATCCTATGGGTTTTGAGATGTTTTAATAATGGGGAGAATTTGTGTTCTTTTATAGTGAAGGAGGAGTGACACTCTTGTAATATTTTGACCAAGGATTTATACCCACGTTTTTCATATTGAAATTGGATAAAATAATATAATAAATTCGATATAATAAATTATAGGTTATAAATATTTCTATCCAATATCTATTAGATAAGTGTATAGGTCGTTTTGGGCCTTAAGGTTAAGGTTTAGTCCCTTATTTATCTTAATTTAACCTCAATCATTGTAGTTAATTTTAATCACTTTCACTAATGTTTTTGGTAAAGATGAGTTATTTTATTATTATAAAATATAAATTATTATGATTAAAAATATTTAATACATTTTTAAAACTTCCATTCATATAACTGGTATGAATTAATTTAAGTTTAATCCCACAGACGGGATGACAATTTGGGTTTTAAAAGTAAAATCATCCAACTCTTTTCAATGTTTTTATAATAAATTTAAAAGTTGAATATATAAAAATAACATAAATTGTGTTAATTTTTATATATATTTTCTACTTACAATTTAAAACCAATTAAAAGTAAAATTTCACTTTATTAATAAATTAGATGAAAAAACTATTTTGATCTAACAAATCAGAATTTTTAACTATTCATTAAAAATGATATGTTTCCAAAAAATATCATAAATTCATCGTATGATGGTTTTTATATTTATTTTAAAAATATTAATTTTATTTTTAAATATAATATTTTAAGAAGATTCAAAATTTTTATTTAAATGGGATCACCATTAAAACATGATAAAATTTCTTTTATCAATATATAGGTTTCTATGTGTGAATTTTGGTTTGTTCTTATATTATACCAATAAAATATAATGTATGAATATAAAAAATATTTGATTTAATGTATAAAATATATATTCCATTAAAATCAATACATATTTTCAATTAATTATATTTATTATGATATAAATCTTTTGGAAGCATAAAAATAATAATATTTATTTTTATGTCCAATTAGATCTCATTTTCATTTCTCATTAATTCATAAATCATGAATTAATTTCATATTTATATAAACCATAAATTTTCATAATTTAGTTAATATTATTTATAACTACTAACATATTAGCTAGGTTATAACATATTATATTTAATAATAATATTTTAATAATACATTATTATTTGGTGCAACTCAGTCTTGTGTGCATCACAAGCTATCATAGAAGGTCACTCTTACGTGTAACATAAGATTTTGAGGAAGGTCACTATTTCATGTAACAAAATAAAACTTAGTGTTTCATGCATTACAAGATATGAAAAATATTATATTTATTTAATATAGTAGATATATTGTGTTGTATCATGTAAATATATTTCTTTTTTACACTTGGTGTTTTATGTCATACAGTCTATTGAATATAAAGTTCTACTTTAGAATTTTAGGGTTTTGTATTCTCCCCGCCTTAACAAAACCACATCCTCCCATTTTAAACTCGATCTTGGTAATAGATTGTTTGATATTTCCTATTTTTAAATCTCACATCATGAGAATGGTTTAGAGAACAATTTTTAGAAAAGAGAGAATGGGAAATAAAACAGTCGTATGGAATAACATATAACTGGGTCTCTATGTAGGATACCATTAGTGTCAAGTAGATATATGTACTTGGAGGAAAATAATAAATATTTATATGGAGTGATTGAGGTCATAAATCCCAAACATGTTAATGATAAAAAAATGTAAGGGCCTCAAATCTGTAAATTTGTGATGATTTAGAAGGCCATAGGTTTAACAAAAAAATAATGTATTATGACAAATGTTTTGTTTCAAAAAATATTTCCTAATGTTGTGGAATTATTTTGAAACAAATGTATACATAATATATATATATTTCTGTTAACATAATTTCAACATTGTTTATTCTTCGACCTATTTTCCAATTCTAGAAATAAAATACTGATGCATGAAGCCCAAAAATAAATTTATAAAGGATATTGAGTCCCATAAAAGAATGAAAAGTCTAACTATTCATCTTTAACTATCTTCACAAACCATAATGTTTAATATATTAATCTATAATCCTCAAAAGTGATACTACTTGTTCATCATGAACATTTTTTTTCAATTTTTTTAACTCAAAACAATGAAAAATTAACCAGGATATTATGTAGGAATTTGGTTGTCATGAAACTCTTATAATCCTTCGGTCATGGGTTCTAGACCCGTGACCTTTCCAGACATTATAGTTTTTCACTTGATATATATTTTTTCCTTTTCTAAATCTATACTAATATAATTTCAAAAATAAATCTGATGGACATCCTTGAAATTGGGTTAATCACTAAATACCCTTTTAACTATGGTTTTCAATGAAACCTCAATATATAATATTTCATACATTTAGTTTCATATACTCCCTTCCCTGGTCTAATTTTTATCCATAATATAATTTTTCAGATTTTTAAATCATGAAACATTAGGTTTAACCTAGATTGTTCATTTTCAAAATCCATCATTTTCATTTGTAAATAAAATGTGAATTTTCTTAAGTATAACCCCTGGGAATGTTATACCAGTTGTGAAATAATCCCCAACTATCATATACCATGTTACCTCGAGTCAGACTCAGAACACCTTTTCGAAGTTATTTCTCCTATGTACATATTTTTTAGAACCACACCCACTTGTAATATCTATATATTAATATATTTATTAGAAAACTACATAATCTCTACCTAAAAAAATTATATGATTTTCCTATATACTTATCCCTAAACTATAACATAGGGTTATGTTATTTAACTTATTTTTTCCAAAATATAGTTCACAAGGTTTCCACTAAACTTCCTTTCATACTGACTGTAGTTCCCCGACCACAGATAACATGGATACAGTGTCTCCTATCAGTTAAATCTTCATGATTACAAGGAATAAAATCCCAAAGTGTTGAGAGCTTAGTGGTTTTGTTAAAATAGATACATACATGAGCCTTGTATTACCAATGAATACAGTAATTACAACATATTTTTTTTATAAATAAATAACATTGAGAATAAATTCATTCCATCTAGTATATCCCTACATATCTTTTATATTAATCTTATTGGATTCTTATGGAAAGGAAACATAATAAAGGTGATATAAAATTTTCAATAAGGCTAGGTTAAGTGGAAGAAATAATGAATCGATGAGAATAAATTTACACAACAAGGTAAATAACTTAGAACACATTATATTTAAATAACTGGATAAATAAAACTCAATGTGAAAAGGTATGAAACTAAAACACTTTCCATTTAATAAATGAACTTAAAATGAAATGTATCCATAGATATATCGACAAAAAAACTTATGGATAAATAATAACTAAACCTAAATTAGGGAAACACTTTATTATTGGACTATATGTTTTCTAAGTACATGGTACCTTTACATTCAAGACCATTCACAAGATGTTTTACAACTTATTGGGTAAAAAATCATATAAGGGGGCTAGCCAAATGAATCATCCCATGAGGCTACTAATTCATCAAGGTGCTACCTATAATCAGGGCCCACTTTTGTCACACCAATCCAAAACATTCCTCATATACTGAATAATCGATTTAACAATTTTTCTTACAAAATATCTGTATGGATTAAAAGATATGACTTTATCAATATTTACCCAAATAATCAAATAAAATTCAATTTGAATGTCATATAAAAATTATATATTTTTTAGGAAATAAACATATCCATGATAAATGATATGGAAAAATAAGAGAAATTCAATTTTCGATGATCACAATAAATTTAATATTTCATGGGGAAAAAGGAATCAAGGAAGTGAGTGTGAATATTATCCATAACCAAATCAATTTTAAACCATCTATATTAATATTGTATATAGTATCAATAAAACATACCCTAATTGGATAAAAATAAAGGGTTGTTGTTTTTTATGAATGGAAATATTATGAAATGGTCTTTTGAAAACATTCTTGATGAAAATATATTTGTTTTGAAAAATTTTTATTTTAAAATCAATTTTAAAAACATTTTATTTTAAAATAATCATTTTCAACATGAAATTGATGCTTTTAATTGATTACTTCATGTAAAACCATATAGGTCATACAAGGTAAAAACACATTCCTTTTACCCATTAAAAGAACAGAAAAATTACATGCTCAGATTGAGAGAAAAAGATTCCATTTAAACAATTGTTAAAGGAAAAAGGGTAAAAATGTATTTAACAAATCATTTTTAAAAAAAATTGAAAAAAATTAATAAAACATGGGTTTTAAAAGAAAACATGTTCTCCGACTAAATAGATAAATGATGTCTGGTTTTCTTCAAAAACATTTTATAAAACACCTTGACTACCAAAGAGTTTAAAATTGTACTAATACTTGAAAAATGTCAGGATTAAGAAGATTAGAGGAAAATGAATGGTTTTATTGATCAGTTTTCATATAATTTCCTTGAATGTAAATGAGTTATCAGTAAAATTATTCTTGAGGAAAATAATCTTTAAACATTATAAAGTATTCCATACAACTTTGAAAAATTTTAAATCATAGGCCTCGTGAATAAATAATTTAAATGAAATTTATAATACCATGAGGAAATTAGATTCATGATGTATCATGTAAATAAGTAGTATATAGACCAAATAAAATCAACTAGGTGCATAAAAACAAATAAATCACTATGTAATGTAAATTGAGACGAAATCCATTACTTTGTGTTTCATTTTGGGTGAAATTCCTTTAACATCCAATATAATGAACTTATGTTAATTATTTACATTCTTGAGAAATTTTTTCATATTTATAAAAACATTCATTTCACTTATTACCATGTTTTATACAATTAAATAAAAAATTACATTTATTTCAGTTCTTTTGACCAAATTCAGTTTATGTGTCAAAAACCATATTAGTTGGTCAACTATAGTTGAAGGGGTCATTATATAAAATCTCTAGAATAATAATAATTACCTAATTATTATATTTATAGATAAATTATAATTAAAAAAAATAATTAAATATGGTTATGAAAATGGAATCAATGTTATAATCACTAAGATAGTAGGACATACATACACATAAGGAATATTCTCATTTTTTCAATGATCATTATGAAAACAAGGTAAGTAGAATAATAACTTTAAAAAATAATAATTATATAACAAATTACTTAATATTTATTCATATATGCTTATATATATAATTCTTTTGATGTAAAAAGAAATCATATTTTGTCGAGAAGGTTATAATCCACACATCCATGAATGACGTTATCACTTTTTAGTCTCTGAAAGGGTAATAAAGAAAATTATATATACAAATATATGTTATTTTAATAAAAATTTTATTCTTTCAATAATATTATATTTATTTTGGGTATGTCTCAAATGTTTAATTATAATCATTCTTTATACATTCCATATACATTTTGAATGAATCACATCACTATGAAGGGGCGGTAGTCCACACATCGTCAAACGATGTTATCAGATTAATGAAATATTGAAAGTATTAATGGTTTGTGGTATAAGAGTATTAAAGAAGTATATAGAAATAATAAATATATATATCATATCTAAACAGATTTTCCATTATAATATACAACCATTAATGTTGGTATAGGAAATAATGAACAATCATCATTTCATGAGACAGTAGTTCACCATACACATGAACAGTATGTTTGTCACCCATTGGAGGGATGTGTGTGTAGATGTAGGTATAAAACCCAATAAAACAAAATAAAAATATATTTATGATGCTGATTAATTCATATAATACTAATTTAAAATTAATTTAAGGGGTGGAGGAGTACATGAAAGAAAAGAAATCATTGGAAAACATTACCTTGAAAATCAGGTTTCTCCTTCTTGTTGGTACCAAACGGATTACAAGGAAGAATTTTCACTCAAATAGAGGATTAAATATTGAGTCGAGGGATGTTTGTAAACGTTTTGCTAATATCATGTCCAAAAGTAAGTGTTTTTAGAGGTGTGATTAATGTGGATAAGTGGTGTTCTTTTAAACTGAAAGAGGAGTGGCACACTTGTAATATTTTGAAATAGGAATTCTTCTCATGTTTTTAATATTGAATGTGAAACTAATAATGGACCCAATTAGATAAAATATATTATATGGTCTAAATATGTCCATAAAATTTCTCTTCAAAAGTGTAGAGGTCGTGTTGGGCCATAAGAATATGTTTTAGTCCCTCATTGATATTAATTTAACCTTAATCGTTGTAATTAATTTTAATAAATTTCACTAATATTTCTTGTGAAATACATTTTTTTATTATTAGAAATTAGAAATTATTATTATTCCAAATATATAATCTATTTTTAAAACTTTAAATCATATATTTGGAAGAATTTAATTTAATTTTAATCTTTTGGACGTGACAACATGTGGTTTTTTAACGTAAAAATGTCTAAGAATTTTCTATGTTTTTATAATCAATTTCAAAGTTAAATTTATTAATATGATATAAATTGCATTAATTTATTAAAAAAATCTAAAAAAAAATTAAAACAAATTATAAATATAATTTCTCCTCATAATGAAACTAGATGAAAACACAGTTTTAAACAAAAAATTTAGTATTTTTAACTATTCATGAAAAAATGATATGTTTCCAAAAAATATAAAATATTCACCATAAGCTAATTTTTATGTTTCTATTAAAAATATTAATTTTAACATCACATATTAAATTTATAAATGGTTCAAAAATTATATTTCAAATTGGTTCACCATTAAAAGGCTGTAAAATTCCCTATATAAAAATATCGGTTCCTATGTGTGAATTTGGGTTTGTTCATATATTATGCTTATAAAACCTAATAGAAGAATATAAAAATATTTTATTGAATATATAACATATATATTCCATTAAAATCATTCACTGATTGTAATTAATAAATTTTATGATGATAAATCTCTTTTGAAAGCATAAAAATAATAATATTTCTTTTTTCTGTCTAATTTGTTCTTATTTTGGTTTCTCATCAATTCATAACCCATGAATTTATTTTATATTTTTATAAACCATAAATTATCATAAGTTATTTAATAATATTCATAACCACTAACATAATGGCTAGGTTATTTCATATTATATTACATAATAATATTTTACATATAAATTTTTATTTAGTGAAACTCTGTCTTACATGTAACATAGGCTATTGTAGATGGTCTAACTTACGTGTAATGTAAAATATTGAGAAAGGAAACTATTGAATTTAACACAAGATAACATGGTTTTTTGGGAATTAAAATATATGAAATATATTATATTTATTTAAGATAGTAAATATATTTCATTTTATTATGTTAATGTATTATTTTTTACACTTGGTGTTGCATGTCATACATGATATTTAATAAAAAGTAGTACTTTAGAATTTAAGGGTGTTATATAATATAGTGAAACCAAACATAATTCTTGGATTTAACAATACCCAATTCAAATTTTATTGTAAAATAATCAGAAATATTATTATTTATGCCAAGATACTTTGTTCATAAAAAAGAGACATCATTTAATCATTTCAATTATTATGTGAGGATACTCAATATATTCAATAATTATTATTATAGATTAATCTAAAAAATCTCCATAAGAACATAGAATAAAATTTATAACACCTTCATTTTCTATAATATAATATTTTAATAAAAAATATCTCTATAATTTTTTCCAAAAAATATCCAACACATATACTTAACAAACCATTTAAACAGTTCCCATATCAAACCCACACACACACACACACCGAGTTATAAATTTTACCCTTGAAAAAACACCATTAAAATGTTCTTCCATATAATTTTTGAATACATTTATTTATGAAATAATATATTCTAATAATATATATTATTATCCATGACATTTATAATAAATGGATAAATAAAAGAAGAGTTTGGATAGATAACCATTCAATAGACACATAAATTATGAGGCTAAACTCCCATCATCAACCATAACTATTTAAATTAATCATCTTGAAATATATTGGTAATGAAATATTTCACTTGATCCATAGTGGGAAAAAATATAACATTACCATAATTTACTCAACCATTTATTTTAAAAATTGGTACTTTAAATCAATATTCTTCAATCGAGAGTATTGATCAAAATTATTAAAGTTATTAAAATTATTAAAATCATTTTGATTATCACAACCAAAAGGTAATGGTAAATTCACCTCCAAATTATGGTATTTAACCTAAGTTCTAATATAAATCAATTATTTTATGTACTAATTTACTGTAATATAATATAGTTCCAATGTACTCAAGGTAATGAAACAATGATTAGAAGTGACAGATATACTCCCTAAATCTGTATATATGTATCTATATGATATATATTTTGGTTGAATTTAAAATTTTAATTAAATCATTAATTTTTTATTTAAATTAGTCATATTATTCCATACTTATTAAACAAGAATACAATATTCCACTTAAAATATAATTTTTCCAAACCATTTTATAATACAAAATGTTTGAGAGTATATTCATTCTTCCACTGAATAAATGTACTTGGTAATACATTAACTAATGAGTTTCCTAACATGATTAAATTGGAAACTATTTAAAAATTTTATCATTTATATATAATGAAAATTTAATAAAATTGTAGTGGTGTGGATATAATGTATGGTGGACGGTGATTTATTTATATATGAAACTCACTTATGCCCAATGATATCTTTTTCTACCCCATTTTATACAGTAGGATCTATATTATCATGGAGGATGGAGTGTCTCACTTATAAGATGATGAATTATTCTTGACCAACATATACCTTAGGGGAGTGCATGTATTTTGGATACTATAATTTTGATGTATCTCAAACCCATATAATGGTGTTTGATGTTGTGGTAGATTCTATTCGGTTTATGGTAGTATATTTAATGTAGTTCTTCATGTCAAATTTTATAAAGTTTCATATTTATTATATGGGTGATCCACGACATGGTATTTTAATCACATCCAATGTATATAATAATAGTTATTAGACTCATTTGAATCTCTTAAGGGGTACCGGATCTTGGTTCTCAATAATAGTGTAGTTTTATATAACTCGGTAACATAAAGAAAAACAAGTTATTACATTTATGTTCTTAGCCCAAATAATGGTGACATACATATGACCCTTATATAGATTGATCTATATAGGGGTCATCCAACCATACCCTTATTTAGATAATTCTATGATAAAAACTAGCCATTTTAAATCATAATAATAATCATAATTTTTTTTATAAATTATATAAATTAGGTCAAAATTTTAATTTTTTATATTTATATTTTTAATTTCTCATAATTAATGAAATTGAATAGTTCAAATAAGAGGGTCCTTTCAAAAGATAATATTTAAATAATAAAAAATTATTATTGATGATTTATTTTATCATAGTTTAAATAATTACTAAATAAGGGATATTTATATTATGTATGATGTTTATATAATCTAAATTTGAGTATAAATTGTTTATAATTCAAAAAATATTCCATATAATGAAAAATATGAATGTATTCTTATTAATGTTAACACAATATTTTTATATTTAAAGTCACAAAATGTCTATAATATAAATCTATAACTATAAAACTTTTATAATTATATTTTATTTATGAATTGTTATCAAATTGAGTCTCATGTTTAAATATTTGAATTATAAATTTATTTCAATTTAATTCAATTTTAGATTCATAGTAATAAACTATTAATATGACTAATGAGGAGTTATTTAGTTTAAATGTTAAACTTATTCAAAAATAAATACTTTCATCAACATAATTAGTTGGTAAATAAATAAATTGTTCATCTACATTGAAAACTATTTTTAATTTATATTATGATCATTAATTTAGTTGTGAAATATAGTTCATTAATATTAGGTGTAATATATAAAATTAATTTAATTCTTTCTTTGGTAAAGTATACTCAAGTAGAGGGACCTATGGTCAGACTACTTATATACCAAGAGTCCTATTAATTGATAAGGAATGTGAGTATTATTTTAAATATGTCCCTAAAATATTACTCATTTAAATATTTTAAATATATTTTGTCCATAAGCATTTATATGTAATTTTTTGGAACCTTTTATATATGATGTATTTGGATATATATTAATGTTTTTGACTTTTATTTATGGGTTAATAATACAAACTATTGGTTGTGTAAAGTTTTACATATTAATATTACTTAAACATATTGATTTAGTGGGGGTAATATTATTTTAAAATTAATTACTAGAAACATTAATATATAAAAGGGAATAACATGATATAAGATTGTTAGACTAAATCCATTTCAAATACTATGTTTTAGATTCCTTCTAAAGTAGAACTTATTTGGACCTCGATCATTCTACTAGGTTTATTTTTCCCTTTAAGGGTTAATCTAAAATATCTTTAATAAAGAAATATTGTAATATATAATACTAGATCATCATTCAGTAGTTTATTCCCTATAATGATGGATTTGATTTTTTTTTGTTATTTTGTCCTTGTAAATTTCATTAGGTTACACTTACCGTGTAAACCCTTAGAAATGATACTTAAGTAATAGAGTTATATTAATTGATATGATGTATTGGAAAAGAGGATATTTCATCAATAATGAAAGAGTTATATTTGATATGATTGGGATTATTCCCATGAAAATAAAAAAAATTAATAATATAAAACATGTAACTGATTTAATGTTTAGTGAAATATAGATCTTGGACCACTAATGGGGATGATGAATTTAAAATGGGTTATGATTTTTATAGAATCTAATTTAATGGTCTTCCTTATTAAATATATATTAAATATATTACTCATATATCAAAAGTTTATATTTTAGATAAATAGTATCATCATCAACATTGAACTAAAAAATTTGATCAATCCTTTGTAGGAGAAGATTAATGTAATATACTTGAAATAATCGCTATTTAATAAAAGTTCATAAATAAAATTTTATGTGTTAAAAACTATTACCAAGTAAAAAATGGTTGAAAATATTAAAGATATGAATCAAGATGATTTTTGAAGAATAAAATGATACATTTTGTGATTTAATTAAATTTTATGGAAGTTAAACAATGGAATTTTACTCATCCTACATATACCAAATATGATTGGGTATATTAATTATATTTAATATGATTAAATTTGATAAATATAGAAAAATATTAAGTATTTACTTGTGTATTTTCATATTTAAAGGAATTTATTATAATTGCATCTATGTAATTGTTTATGAAAAAATTTACATATTATTCTCAAAGTGGTGAGAATAGAGTAACTAGGAATGTGATATATATTTTTTGTTATTATATGGATAGTGAAAGTTGGTGAAAGTTCAAACTAAAAGAAGAAATTATAGATTGAATGTCTAACAATATTTCTTGATATCAATGTCATTGAAACATAGGGTTGTTAAAAATTAATGAAAAATAATTCCATATATTGGGATTATCCAGAATACCTGAAGAGTTTTAAGATTCCTAGTGGAGAGTCCACATAAGGTATAAATGTTTTCTAACTAAATTTTATTTTATAACATGTATATAATAGCATAAGTATTTTTTAAATCATTTTTAAATATAAAATTGTTCAGTATATTATATTGAGTTGAATAATTTAACCACGAAATTGGTAATGGATAAAATGACCTACTGCATCGAAAACTTTGATACTTGAAGCATAGATGGAAATATCATATGATGTTTGTCATCTGAATTTTCTCTTGAGATGATAGTGTAAACACCTTTTGATAAAATAAAATGAGATGTGTTTTTTTGATACACATAGTTTGTGATTTTTAAGTTCAATATGATTTTTTATGAAAACATAAAAATGACATGTTCCCATTAGAAAAATTATTCATATTGCAATTTATGGATATTTTAATTAAATTTGAATTAATTTGAGAAAATTTTTCCAATGATTCCAAACTTTATAAGGATAGTTATAATTTACATATTATTTATAGATACTATTTTTTATAATTAATAATTTTTAGTAAAAGTACTCACCATTGAATGTTTGGAAGTGTTTTTTTTTCAAACTCCATTGAATTTAAATGATAGGTAATTTTTTATAGAAATTGAATCATTGATAATTATGGGTATATGTACCTAGTTGGTATGAAAAAAAAAATTTTAATATAAAAGAGTTCAAAATAAATAGAATAATTAATAGAGCTTACATATTACATTTACATAATAATGAAAAGAGTTTCGAGAATTTTAAAGATTGAATGTACTATAATGTGTAATGTTTAAATTGATCTGGATAACTGATTTTTATCATTACCTAATTACTTTTATCGGAAAAGGGATGTTGTTTTCGAAAATAGTATTTTTTTTATATTGATTTCATCTACATGGTTTATGGTTCATTTGATTCAATAAATTTATCTAAGAAGAAGATAAAGATAAAATGTTTTATCCCTAATATAGTGTTTACTGAAATATTTGTTAAAATATAATGGAATTTTATTCCCACCATATAGTATTGAATTTTAAATAATAAAATAGTATTTCCATGAAAGTACAAAAAACACTTACAATACTATATGTGATGTGGAATTATATTTTATTTTTAAATATTCCTAATAAAAAGATAAAATATACCATTTCCAAACATAAAATAATTCATGTGTATTATAACGATATTATAAGATGTATACGGTGTCTAAGAATATAAATAATTTATATTTGAACTTAGTGAAGTCCAATGTTAACAAATAAAATATATATTATTCTATAAATTACAATTTTTTAACATTAAATCCAAAAATAGTTTAGGGTAAGAAATAATTAAGAATAACATACAGATTTAAATTTATTTGTCATTTGAAAGTGAAAATAACTAGAGTATTACCCCATTAAATTTTAAAAATTGATTTATAGTTTCTATCCTAAAATTATTTTAAGATATGGAGAAAAATAGAAATATAAATAGTTACACTAGTTAATGTAACAAAGTATATTTCCATTTATCATAATGGAGTTTAATATATACTATAAAAAATAATGTAAATAGATACACTCATTAATAGATGTGAATTTTTTTTATATAAATGGTGTGATGGATCATTATAATGTATTTAGAGATATTTCAAGGTAGACAACAAAAGATAACAACACATCATTTGATATTGTGATGTTATAAAGTTTGAATTTGTAACATCCCTCGATATTAGGAAATATCATATGTCAAATAAAAATTAATTCATTAATACCATGAGTTTCCAAAAATTCAAATTTTATATTTTTTATACACAACACCATCTTAATCTTTCGTCGCCCATAACATTTAGTTTATTCTTTAACTTATCTTACTTGCAAGGCCAAGTCTAATCAGGGAAAATATACTATTAATATTATTATTTAACATGATATTTGTCACCATACTGTTGGAATTGTGTAAATGAGTAATATTAACTAAATAATGAAAATATGTTTTAAATGTGTATATATAATTCATTAATTGGAAAAAAAATTAATTTGAAATGAAAATAAAAACCTATAAATACAAAATATGTGTTTTTATGAAAGACTATTTTTACGCCCACTAAAAAATCTTATCATAATAAATTAAAATAATCACTATTACTGAAATAAAATAAAGAAATTTTTATTTTATATGTTCAATAAAATGTTTTTATATTCATCCAGTAAGTTTTATATCCTTAAGATAATAATAAATCCAATGTTAATAATAAAAGAAGTATTTTTGTAAATGGTAGTTTTCCATATTTTAATAGACCACTTGTTTTAAATCTAAATTTTTAAAATTGAATAAAATTTATTTTACAAAATAAGATTCATTTTTTGAATATAAATGTAAATATTTACTTTGGATTAATTTTTTGTATATTTATGAGAAGATTAATTTTTTGTTGGATAGTTAAAAATACTGAATTTTATTTGAAAACAGCCTTTTCATTAAAATAATTTAAAGTTTAAATAATATTTATAATTGGATCTAAATCTATGTTATATTAATTATATATCTATTAATATAATTTATTTTATTTTAATCATTTTCACATTATATTTTTCTTATCAAATCACAATAAACTATTGAACGTATTGACATTAAAACCATGCTTAATCATCCCGCTAGCAGGATTTAATTTAAAATTAAAATTTTTGTTTATTAATGAAATTAGGAAAAATCTATTTTATATTTTAATTCATAATAACATAAAATTTTAAGTGATTTAAACTGATTTTTTGATAAAAATATTTGTCAAATCAAATAAAATTAACTAATGCGGTTAAGGTAAAAATGATTTTCTTAGTGGTGAAAATTTAATCTTAAGGGGACAAATAACCTATAAAATTGTTAATAACCCATTTTATGGAAATATTTATACCACATCCCTTTTTTTTGTAAAAAATATTTCATTATTTGGTGACCATTATTAATAGATACCTCTCAATAATGGTTACCTTTTTTATTTACTAGAATGTCATTATTCCTCCACTAAATAATGGCCCTCACTCTATCCACTTAATCACACCTATAATTCCCTTTGGTTGGCCCAAATACTACCCAAATGAACTCCCAAAATGACTCATATCATCTTATACTCATCACCATGGGTATAAAGAAAACCAATTATGTTCTTTGGATCCAACCAAAAAGAGTTTCCTCATGAAATGGTAATGTTCTTCGATAAGAATGTTTTTTATTTCTTTCTCAACCCCATAAATTATTTTTATATCATAACCATATAGTAATATTAGTATCCTAAATATAATGACATATTTTAACATTAATTTTACAACCTAAAACATCACAAACATCCATCAAATGTGCTATTTGATCATCATTCATTTGTACAGTGGATTACCACCTTATAAACTGATGTCATTCATTCTTTCAATACCACCTCTCGATATTAGTAATAATGATTTAAATACTATTTTTATATGATATATATGATTTATACGATGACTTTATGCTTTTTTAATTCTTATATAACATATACATTCACGATTTCCAATTTGTGGGAACACAATAATATCTTTTGTGGACGTGTGGACTATCACCTCTTCAAAGTGATGTGATTTATTCACACTTTAAATACAAAATTTTATGGATTGGTTTAATAAAAATATGTGATATACATGAAATCTATAATTTTAAATTATTTAGTAATATTGAAAATGAAATTTTATGCATGAAATGTTGAAAATTTAAATCTTTTTATGTTTTATGATTATATAATGGTGATTGGACATTTAAATAGTGGTTAAGTTATAAAAAAAATGAATGGTGGTTCCACGATAAACCAATGAAGGATGGTTCTATGTTAAAAAATGATTGGTTATTCCATGATAACCCTCCAATCCATTTATTATGAATATATTCTGTGTGGTTATTCCATTTTTAATAGTTATATATATGGAAGTCCACCACAATGTAATTATATTTATAATAATGACATGTATTATGTCCCAAGTTACCTTTTTTATATTATCTATTATTTCTATTGGATTTATGGTAATATTGTTTTTACAAAAATAATTACAAATGAGAATATTTTCAAAGTTAAATATTTATTACTTCTTAGGGGTGATAAGTATTTCTTTATGATAATGTTTTCATGGGTATTTATGTTTTCATAGGACTAAATTTTTTCATTCTTTGTGTATCACGTACTATAATTTTTTTAATCACCCCAGAATTTTTAAATTTCATTCACAGGGTTTATGAATGGGAAGGGAAATATATAATTCAAGTTGAAAGTTTGGGACATTTTCCAAGAATTTAAATCTTTATTTGTTTTAAAACCATTATATATTGGATAAATAGATACTATTAGAGTTGTCGACTTTGTATTATATGGTTTTGTAATGTATTAGTTGTGAACAAATTTATAAAACCCAAAGCCTAAAAAGATACTCAAAGTGAAAGAAAGTAAATTGTTGAGTAAAACTCAATATTATTTAATGTTTTATGGTTTAGTCCTTATATTTGGTATTGAATGATTTTTTAGACAACTTTAGTGGTTAGGATAGTGTTAATATCATTCCATTATAATATTTTACTTATGTTTAAGTTTAAATGATACAAAATTTTAATATTTCCACATTACATCATCTAAAAAATATCTCTTTAGAGGGGTTTTCCTTAGAGGAAACATGAAGACTATAGTGGGAAGGAACTGAAAAAAAACATTCTTACAAATCAGCATCCAGAGATGGTTGAATTAGAATAGAGTATTTTGTAGCATTGATTGCATGGTTGAAAAAATTTACTAATGGCGGTGGTATCCTTTCTAGGGTGGGACCCAATATAAAATGAAGTAATTTGTACATATTGTATAATTTCATAAGTAAATATCCCATTTTATTTAATGGATCATCTGATATAGTGTCATACAAAGGATAGATTAATTTCTTATAGAAGATATTTTGAAGTCATGGGATTTTCAAGACTTAAAAATTTAACCCTTTCAATTTATTATTTTTATGGTAAAGTAGATTGATTATGGTCTTCGGTTAAAAATACTAGAGAGAAATATGATCTTGATTCCTTGGAATGGGAACCATTTACGAATATTTTATTTGATAAATATTTCCCTAAGGTTGTTCAGATTTGAATTGAAAAATAATTCCTAGAATTGAGGGAAAATATTAAAGATTCCATGGATAAATATGAAATAAAACATTAAAAAAATTGTAAAATTATGTGAAAAAATTTATTCATGAAAATGGTTGAAAAATTAATAGATTTAACTTACGATTAAAAATAATTATATGAAAATATTTAGCCTCTCAATAATATAAAATTTATGATAAATTTATTCATTGTTCTAAAAAAGTTTATATTTTTTTCTTAAAATAATGTGCCACGGTATTAAAAGAGTAAGAAATGGTAAAGGTGGAATAAAATTTTGAATAAACCAACAAATAATTATGGTGTTAATCTCGAAACTTATTCCTGGATTGGTAAAATATATTTTGAGGAAATTTATGTTAGTGTCAATAAATTGTTACCAGTGTGGTATGTTTGGTCACAAGGTTTTTGGCTGCAAAGAAAAGTCTGCTGAATAATCCAAGAATGATATAATAGATATCCATTCAATAATAATATACTTTAGTTGTAGTGAGTTAATACCTTATGATAACATGTGTCTTAAGTTCCTTACATAGGGTGTAAATAATCCGGATCATAAATAAAAAGTTTTGGGAAAATCTTTTACTACTATTGCAGTTAATATTGAAAAATCTGGTGATGTTATGTATACTCTAGGGGGTCAGTATTTTCTAAATGTTAACCATAAGTAAATGGTTTTATACAATCCTTATGATGTTTTTTGTTATGAGATCATAAAGTGATTAAGGAATTTTTGTGATATGTTTACTAGGTTTATGTTCATGTGAGGATTTAGTTTAATTAGAAGTATTCCATTACTTCTGGATATGAGTATAATGTTGTTTATAACATTTTGGGTTTACATGATCATTGATTATTAAGGTTATATTTAGTAAGTTTCATCTTATTTTTTGGAATGTAATAATAATAAAATTACGCTTATAGAACAAAAATATATCATGTAAGTATATTACCTTATATTTATAGATAGTAAAATTGTTCCTCAACACTAAGAAATATATCTTGAAACAAAAATATTTGGCACAGTAAATTAATTTTTGATGAGATATTAGTCTTGTTGATCATCATAGATTTATGGTTTTAGGACCTTAACCTTAAATTTATCATTCACTTTTTCTGACCAATGAATTCAACCACTCTATATAATTATTTATTATTTAGTTTCATATCTAAATATTCATTTCCCACCTATGTTATTCTATTTAGACATCTTGAATGTGTAATTATAAATGACCTTTTCTCATCTATTTCGATCTTATCTAGTGTATGCTTTATTAACTCTTTTTTCATTGTGATTTTTTATGAAGTAATTCTCATAATGTTAAACCTTCGATAACCAAGACAAAATTTGAAGGCGAAACTCATTTTATGGGTGGTAGGATGTATCTTCCTAAGATTTAATGAAATATCATCACTGAAATTAATTCAATTTATTTTATAACCTCATTTAAATAAAATTAATAGTTTAGGTTTTTATAAGAAACACCCAGTTTATCTATCGTTTCAAGTAATGCTAAGTTTCTTCTTCAACATATGTTACACATAAGGGAAATTCTTACAAGACATAAATATAATTTTAATATTATTATTTAACATGATAGTTTTCACCAGGATATTGGATTAGAGGGAATGAATAATATTAAATGAATTATGAAAATTTGGTTGATACATGTTTATATAGTGAATTTTATGGTGAATAAATAATTTTAAATGAAAATTAAAACTAATTGAATATAATATATGTGTTTTTAGGAAAAACTATTCTTATGCACACAAAAAAATTTTATCATAATAAATTGAATTAATCACTATTAGTGAATGATCTTAATGAAATTTATCTGTTATATTTTACATAATTTTTTTACATTCATCTAATATGTTTGACATGCTTAAGATAAGAATAAATAAAAAGTTTACCATAAAAAGTTATATTTGTCTAAAAAGTAGTTTTTCTACCTTTTAATTGACCACATGTTTTAAATATAAACATTAAAAAATTTATAATTTTTATTTTAAAAATTAAATTTCCTTTTTGATATAAGAAAATCAAAATTTACACTAGGTGAATTTTTTGAATTTTTCTGTGAAGTTTCATATTTTGATTAATATTGAAAAATACTTACTTTTCATTCAAAATAACATTTTCATTAAAATAATTAATAATGTTAAATTAAAATTTTAATTGTTTGTAAAGTTAAATTATATATATTATATATCTAATAATCCAATTTAGTTCATTAGATTAATTTTTTATATTAAATTTAGATATAAAAACATAGCAAGGTTTTTCTCGTTTTCACTTTATAACCCTACTTTATCATCCCATCTACAGGATTAATTTTAAATTAAATTACAAAAATTATATGAATGAAATTTAGAAAAATATATTCCATATTTGGAATAATAAAAAAATATATTATTTCTACATTGTTTAACTTATTTTTTGACAAAAAATATTAGTGAAATAAATTAAAATTAATTACAGCGACTAAGGTAAAAACGTGTTTACATAGTGGTTAAACATTAATATTAAGGGAATAGATGACCTAGAAAATATTTTAAAACACATTGGATTGAAATATTTTGATCATATATCCTCATTTATGATACATACTTCATTATTATAGAAACAATATATAAGGGAGTCCTCCTAATAGTGTTTTCCTTTTTTATTTAAAAGAATTCCACTCCACCTCCACTATATAATGTCACTAACTATCCCCACTTCTTCGCACCTATCAAGCCTTTTAGATCATCTGAAACCTAAAAAAATAAAATCTAAATATAATTCCCCTCATCCTATAATTTTTACTTTGGGATTAAATCAAACCAAGTAAGTTAATTGGTGAAAACCAAAAAGATTAGCCCAAAGAAGATGTAACATTCATCAATGAGCAATTTTTTTAATTTATTTCTCAACCCAAAATATTATTTTTATATCATGATTATATGATATAATAAGTATCATAATTATACTGAAAGGTTTTTATGTTATGTTTATGACCTAAAAATTCACAAAATTCCATCAAATGGGATACATAATCATCGTTTGTGTGTACGTCGAACTACCGACTTAGAAACTGATGTCATTATTTATTCTATTACCACCTATAATGGTTGGGAAT
Source organism: Viscum album (assembly GCA_963277665.1). Taxonomy (NCBI): domain Eukaryota; kingdom Viridiplantae; phylum Streptophyta; class Magnoliopsida; order Santalales; family Viscaceae; genus Viscum; species Viscum album. The sequence continues at coordinate 2,054,373,556 of OY728145.1, forward strand.
AATGATGGTAATATAATTTTCATATTATATATTTGATATTTATAAAGTCTTTATGATTTTGAAATTAAAATATAGCACACAACCACATGATTTCCATTTTTTGGGAATATGATAACATCCTTTGTAGATGTTTGGAATACCACCTCCTCAAAGTGATGTGATTTATTCATAATAAACATGTATTTTTTTAATGATGGGTTTAATAAAAATATTTTATATAATTTAAATATATATTAAATTTATAACAGAATTATATTTCTTTAATAATAATATATCTCTTTATTTCTAACCTTTTCAAACACTGAAAAAGTGATAACCTCGTTCATGGACGTATGGTCTACCGCCTCCCCGAAGTGATTTAATTTTTATTTTTTCATCACCGCATAAAAATAATGATATATGTAAGAGTATATAATTAAAAATTATTTTATTTATGATAAAATTATCATTCTAGAAATATAAATGTTACTTAACTTCTTTGCATAATGATCATTGAAAAATGAGAATGTTATTCATGAATATATACGGCCTACCATCTCCATGACTGAATCCTTAATTCATTTTTTCATAACCATATTTTATTATTAGTTTTAAAAGTATAATTGATATATAAAAAATATAATTATTTCATGATTATTATTCTATAGATGTTTATATATGTATATCCTTGACCATAGTCAAGCAACCATAGTTGTTTTTAACACAAAAGCCGAACATGGGAAAAACATCTGATGTAAAATTAATTGATTAAGTAATTTTATAAAACATAGTAGTATGTAAAATAAAATTAATAACAAACATTAAAAAGGATATATATAAAGTAAATAATTAACATATGTTTATTATTGGGGAAGATAAAGACACATGTGACCAGTCAAAGTCAAGGTAAGGGACTTCATCTCAATTTTATTTTATTAAGGTATTTCTTGATTTCATGCACCTTTATTATTTTATGAGGTGTATATACAGACCCTTTGACATATTATGTAATTAATTTAATTATTCTAATGTTATTTTATTTTTTTAAATGTGATTCTTTTATAGGGATAATGATTCAAATATTTCAACGTGGTATGAGACACGTTAATTTAAAAAACCATATTATATTTTTAATGATTTAAATTAAAAATAATTATCTATGTCAATATTATTGCTATTATTTTATATGTTTATTTATATGGATATAAATGGACTATAAAGTACATTTTAAGACTATTTTTATATATTTTTTCCTCTATAAACATTCATTTTCTTAAAAGAAAAAAAGCCATATTTTCCTATTTTGGGTATTTTGTTATTGAAATTGGGTTTAGGAAATGGATTGATTATTCTAATAAATTGAAATTTTTTCTTATGAGTGAAGATGATATTTTATTAGTGACATGTTGAAAACTGAATGATTTAATGTGTTATGATTATATAATGGTACTTGGACATTTGAAAGGTGGTTATGTGGTGATGGGTGGTTACGTGATAAACTATTTATGGGTTTTTGTACGATAAACCAATAATGGGTGGTTCCACGATAAACCAAAAAATGTTGTATCTAAGATATCCCTACAATTCATTAGGTATCAAGGTCAACCGTATAGTTATTCCATGAAACAAATAGACCCAGGTTTAACCAAAACCTGGAACCTAACCCAATCTGTCACATACCCTAAGGTCGTTCCTGATCCCAACCGGCTGGCGAGAAGTACCCAGGCATCGAACAAAAAACCAGAGTGATTATATTTTTTCAACCAGAACAAACACATGGAGTATATATAAACAAATCACAAAGTAATAGTGGAAATCCAATAAATATATTTCATTACTATAATAAAAATAGTAGAAACAAATGACTTTAAAAAAAGACAAAAACTTCATGAACAAGTCCAACTACAAAGTAAAAAAACCAAAAAACTACTCATTTTGATGGCATGGATGAACTCATACCATATCACCACTAGAAACCCAAATCAGCTAAAACTAAACCTCATCTCCTCACTGTGTCTCAATGTCGTTCCCTACATTGTAAGACATACAAAGGTCTATGCACCACCAAAGGGGGGCCAGGGTTTGAGCTAACGAGCTCAATTGTATCCCACATAGGTGTTTCATAACAAGTATCTATGTTACAATTCTTATATGATAATTTTAAATATAACATGGCATGAGAAACAATTTTAAGGTTTTATATAAAACATGTTAAAAATTTCCACTTTATCACAGTTCTAAAATAAAAATAGGTATATCAATTTGAAATAAAATTTCCTATATCATCTTTTAAAAGTATCAAAATTAATATAAAGGATAAAATAGTGGAAATCCAAGAAATAAAAAATAATTGTAGCAGCATTAGCATCATAACACCAAGGAATAAAATGGGTCAAGAAGTATATTACTCGTACCCAAACATCTATAATCAATGCAATATGGTACATAAATATGATTATATACACTAAACAACCAGGTAGACACCCAAAAGTGTGAAACCCCAATATCATATACATATCTAGATAAAATAATATAGACTATTGGAAAAGAGTAACCCCTTGAAATTGAACCCCCAAAATGGACAATGGCCTAAAGAAAAACATTCCCCCTAGTACCCAAGGTAACCCATGTGCTCGCTTTCATAATCATCTTGATTATTTGAAAATCATTTCCAAAAATTTTATGAAATTTAACATTTAATATAGTAACCATAACTTATTATTTTTCACAAGTCATTCAATGATTTGAAAATACCCCTTTTCATTACATTTATAAAAAACACATTAAATACAAATTTTATTCAAAATATCATTCCAACACACACAAAAAATCATTCCAATTTCATACCAATTTATTTATAAATCCATTTTTAAAATGAAAAAATATGGTTTATCAAACACAAGATAGAGACATAACCACCTACCTCAAAACTCAGGTTGCACATGCACGCAATTGGATCCTCCAACGACAAAACCCAACAATGCTAACAGATACCCTAGAATCCAATATTCAAATCTTATGATTCATACAATTGATAAATAGGGTTGTGAGAGAAGAGGAAATACCACATACCTAAACTATGAACACCCACAACACCATAATCGGCAAGGGAATAGGCTCTGGAATGTGATTTCACAATGGATCTTGGGATATTATAAGAAGAAACACCAATTTAGATCAACAGATCTGATGTTGCAACCCAAGGGAGCCACATTGATTAATGTAAACGAATAAAAGGAAAGGGAGCATACCCTTATAGACACACCACAATTATAACAGATATCAAACACAAAAAGAATTGATCTGGAAGAATAAGAGTCTCCCAAAATCACCTGGGAATTTCCTCAAGTTGATGGAAATGAATTCTAGAAAAATAACCTAAAGAAAAACTTCGGCACACCTATTTTAAAAATGTTCCATGGGGCATTAGATTATATATAACCTAGTTAAACAACATGTAACTACTAAAGAATTGTATATGCCATAAAACCCATCACCGTATATTAAAATCCAATATTTTATTAACTCACGATGTGTAAGCGCACTTTATGTTGTGTAACCTTTCAAATCATGAATCATTTTATTTCTTACATCCATCAACTCTTAAATTTCATGTAACCTAGTTACACGGTGTGAAATCCTCCTGCAGCCTATAGAAAATCTCAGTTAAAGCAGGGAGTCCAACAAAAAAACGATTTCACAATTATAGTTATCCAACCAATTCCTTATCATCCCTATACATATAGTGAAAAGATGGAAAATCAAAAAGCAGATAAGGATATAGCATACAAATCGGTAGTGGGATGTCACATTCAATTTGTAAGAGTGACATGTATGGAATTCAACCACATGGTTGTTCCATTTATAAGAATGAAATGTATAATTATCTTCCAATATAACTTCATGTGTAATCTATTCATGATTTGGTATTTATAGTAACACTTCTATTTCAAAATGGGTAAGAAATCAGTATTTTTCAGAAGAAAGTATTTACTAACTATTATGGGTTAAAAGTACAACTTTGTGATAATTTTTACATGGGTTTTCAAGTTTTCATAGGACTAATAGTTTTCCTTATTTTTATACACATTATTATTATTTTTTTGAACATACTTCATTTTTTAATGTTTTTACATGGATAAAGGATACGAAATGAAAAGGAATATTTCAAGTTGAATGTCGTGGAGATTTTACATGGAAAAAATCAATATTTATTTTAAAAGTAGTATATTATGGAAAAATGGATATTAATCAGAGGTGTCTACTTGTATAATTTAGTTTTGTAATGTATTAGTTTTGATATAATTCTTAAAAACTCTAAAACTTAATAGATTCTTATTGTGATCAAAAGTAAATTCTATACTAAAACTCAATATTATGTAATGTTTTATAGAAGGTTACTTTTAGAATATATTAAAATTATTTTAATTTTAAGAATATGATCCCAAAGTCTCAACATTATTCAAACTATCCATCTTCAGTGATTTTACTCATTAAAAGTGTTTAGTGGGAGGTTATTTTTAGATGTCCATATGTGTATGTGTGTGTGTGCACATGTGTGGGATTAGAGTTATATATTATGTATGAGATAACAAAACCCCTGAATGTGCGGGATATATAAGGCTGATTTTGTTGTATTTCATACTTTATTTGATAAAAATACAATTATATTGTGTTTTATAATTATTCTTAAGATTTTCATGAATATTAAAATGTTTCAATATTCAGTGGAAATATCTATTGTATCATTTATTCACATTGAATACATAAATTTTCATATATATATACATCTCAAGAAATTAAATTATAATTGATGTATCAAACTGTGACATTGAGTTATCCCTAATAGATTTTAATCAGAGTATTATAGGATTTGATGAAATTTAAAGGTTATTATTAGTTATATTATTTTATATAGATAGACAATGTACTCAAGTGGTGAAAAATAAATAATATGATTCTTTATTTATGTTGGATGACCCGTAATGTATACCACATGGAGTGGTATAACCTCTATATTTAGTAGTCTTACAGTGCATGGATTGTATTTGAGTCCCCACTTCTTGAAGTTGGGGAGATACCTCGCATGATATCCTCTATATATTGACATCATACTTACTCAATGAAAAATATTAACTTAGAATATACAGAGGTAGTTGGGTATGTTTCAGATATTGAAATCTAATTGAACGTAACAAAAATGGTATTATTCCTCTAATATAAAAAGTATGATATCTAGTAGATCGATTGAGATAGACTATAAGAGTGTGTAGTAGAACCTATATATGGTATATCTATCCAAAATAGGGACTTTGGATGTACTTTTCCATAAGGGGTTAATGGCGTGTAATGTATTAATCAATAATGGTAGTCAATACTCTGAAAATAAATAATGTAAGAAATTTCTAAATGTTATTGAAATGTTCTATTCCCCATGTTCACTTGATGTATTTGTTATGTGAAAAAATATTATAATTCACATTTTCATATGATGCAGACTAGTGGAAAATGGTATAGAGATACATGTGTTTTATGGACATCATGTCAGATCCATTTATGGATTGAGTAACATTTATTATCTACAATAGGATTATTTTCTATTACCATTGTATATTTAAAGATTCATATTTTTTTGTTAATTATATAAAAATAATATTGAGGAACAGTTTTTTATTGGTGGAATGGAGATTGAATTTGACCTTCAGAGTGACTATAAAAATTATTTCATAGTTAGCCCAAAATTATTTTGGATGGGTATTTACATTGTATTACATGTGATGTGATAGAAGGTGGAGTTAATGATATATTTTCAATTTTTTTTGAATGATATCCAAAAGTGTTTTGGAAGATATCTAAAGGTAATTTTGGTTATAGTTTTACAATTAATTGTCTATTGTAGGATATATGGTTAAATGGAACAAATTAATTTAGGCTTTAGTTTAAGTGGTATAGTGATGGATATATTCCCCGAATCCATATATATATATATATATATTATAAGCTATATTTTAACCTTCCTAGAAATTATCATTTACATGCATAAATTATGAAAGTTATTCCATAATTCATGGAAACTCTATCCATCTATCACCTTAGATATAATATATTTGAGTTGATTCATAAGATGAAGAGTTTTGGAGGATATTCATTAATGTGATGAATACATGTATTGAATATAAAATTTATCCATGTTTCACAATGCCTAATAAGGAATGACTTCATGGATATATAAATCCACAACTATTTGATGACAGTTTTGTGGATTCCTTTTATGATAGACGATGATTTTTTCATGGATAAAAATATATTCTACCTAATGTTTTTATCTTTTAGATACTTTATATATAAGGTTCTTTCATATCATGTATAATGGAAAGTCGGTCTTGTAGAAAGAGAGATTTTCATCAACCCATCAATGCATTTTAAGAGGAGATTTCATTTTCTGACTCAAATTATGATCTCTCTCAAACTCATGAATCAATGTTTGAATTTTTAGAATATTCTCTTATGTATAAGTTACACTATTTACAATAGAACTTCATTTTTTAATAAGTTTCATATTTCATGCATGGTAGATCCTTGATATGTAATTTTAATCATTTCATAACAATCAAAGTGTTTTTATTATAATTGTTTTAATCCCTTAACTTTGTATACTAACCCTAATACTTCTCTCATAAAAAAGAAAGATAAACATATGGTAGACATACTATAATCAACAGTTCCAGTCCTATCTTCATTATAAATTCCATATATATTTTGTCCCATTTCTATGATATTTTAGTCCATAAAAAAATATACCATTGACATGGATTATAATGTTTTCCAATAATTATGTGATTCTATATCCGTTTAGTTTAATAATTATAATAGACTATGAAAATATAGATAATGTATATCTATAAAAAAGTCAAATAAATTAAAAATCGAATAATTTTTCTAAACCCTATTTCATTTATCTCTTTAACATCATAATTTTTTAAAATTTTAATTCTCAATGAAAATAGGGTATAATATAACTTATCAAACATAATTATAAAACTCTTCTAAGGTTCTCAAGTATAGATTTATTAACGAATACAAATATGATCCTTTTAGTGAGAAATTTTGGGACCAATCAAATAATTTATCACCAAAAGAATTTAATTGTCAAATAAATCTTCCACTTATGTTATTAAATCTTTTAGAGAAAATTATTCATTAAAAATTTAAATATCAATGACATAGTTGATATAAATAAGAGATATATGTTTATATTCCTTTATATATAAGATGTTATCCGATCATTGGTTCCTAAATTTCATCACCTTGAAGCATATATCATTTTTTGAATAAAATTCCCTTAATGCTTATTTAAAGGCATATGATTACTTATTATACCTGAAAACACAACCATTATCTTTTATAAATAATAATTATTTGGGTTTTTAATTATACACTTTCCATTATAGATTATCATTGAGGAAGGCCAACATGACATCCATTTTAAGAAAAATTATACAATCTAGGAGTAGATATAGCAACAAATATCCATGTATTTTTTATCATTTTAACAAAGATTTGTTTGTTTTAATAAATCCCATTATCCTATGAATAACCCTTGTAATAAAATATTTTATTAATCCCCATTAGAATTTACAATTTCATTCAACTTATTATGAAATATCAAAAACATTCTAGTAACATTATTGTTTATTGTCTTGAAAATGAATTCCAATTATTTTTTAATCCTCAATATAATCTAATTATTCATCTATAACATCAATAGACTATTGGTTCATAAACAGTTTTCATACATTTCTTAGTTTTCCTAGAGTTATCAGTGTTATATGTGTTGTTTTCCTCAATGTTATCCTAGTCTGAATATACTTTCCATGATCAATAATCATATTTAAATATTAACTTACTTCATAAACCCCATATGAGTTGAATTTAATATTTCTTTATCATGATAAGGTTTACCCATCACATTCAACCAAAATATAGTTGGAATGCTTAATATTATCAAAATTTATAGAATGATATCCAATAAATATTTCTTATTCTCTATTAATAAAAATTATTTTATTTATTGTACATAGTATTTAAATTATTTTTCTAACATCATTGTATCATCAAAATTGAAAACATTCTATATTTACTTTTATAGTTTTTATAACCCCTTTTTTTGAACAATAACTATGGAAAATTCAATTAAATCCTCTTTATTCACACTCCCCAATGTTTCCTAATTTCACATTGATAAAATGAAGGATACCCAAAACCATTTAATAACTAAATTTTAATTTTTATTTTTATACATGTTTATAATGTTATGTATAAGAATTTACATTATATTTATGTTAGATTTGGATATTCCCCATTGTTATAAATACTTGTATCAAAATAAAAAATAATGTTTTATATTGTTCCAACGTTGGTTAAGCTATATACCCCTTTAAACAATTATTCCATTCAATGAAAAATATATATTTTTGGGTATAAAAGGAACAATATTTATTATTATTACTATGGTAATTTAAATAATTGTTAAAATTATCATAGTTTTTCAGATCAACATTAATGGTTATATTCATTTTAAAAAAATTCAACACATTTTTATGTGATTTTCATAAAACAGATAAACATATTCAAGTCCATTCATTTATGGTTTATAATCATTTTAAAAGTAATGCAGTTAAATTAATTAATAAATGTGACAAAATATCTATATTAATTCATTGAGTTCTTCTTCATATGTACTTATATATATAATTGAATAAGTTCACACAATTGAGAATTTTGAATCTACACTCTCTTATAAGATGACTTTTCAATAAAACACTTTTGTTATACATATAAAATTAATTAATTTCCCTATTTATCATAGAAAAATTATTAAAATTATATCCTTATGTTATATTTATCATTTTCAATTGATAAATATGTAAAATTATTTGATTCCACAATTCACAATCTTATATAAAATCATGTAGCAAAAATTATCAACCTCAACTATATAATAAAAGATAATTTTTATTTATTTTGTCTTTTCATAATATAAAAAATAATTCATAATTTTCTATAATTATTAATAATTTTTTATAGACACTTTATTCCATTCATCATTAAGTTGAGATTCGCTAAAATTATTTCACATCAATGTTTTAATAAAATTTGGATTATGTAATTTGAGAATTTTCTATCCAGAATACATTGAGGAAAATACATTATTTTGAGTAAAAAGAAATTCCTAAAATATGTTGATACTTATTTTAACTTTCTTAATCATTGATTTAAATAACTCATAATAAGATATTAGAAGAAACTGTCCATAATTCATGGTTATTTCTTTTCTAAATCATTTTATGAAACTTCCTCTGTGAGATATTTTTATTTTACTTTACTCTTATTACTCTGAATTTTTTATGAATTTTTTATCATACTAAAATGATCTTGAGATATTTTGGGATAATTATATGTATCATTGATTTTATTTTCAAATCTAGCATAAATAAGTTTTGACATCTAAATTTTATTCTCTACAAATTTTATGTTTTTTTTTGTGTTTTTTTCATTGGAGATTTATTACTCTATGTTATTTATTTACAAATATTATATATTAATATAATTAAATAACATTAAAATTGTATCAAATTTTTTATTCTTCAACCCACCACAACACAAAATTTATCTATAAAAAGAAATAAAATTGACTTGAATCACATGTCCTCCAGACTATGCCACTTTTTTTCAACCACTTATATAACCATTATTTTTGGATCATTTACTACAAGAAAACCAACATATACCCTTGTTTTCAAACCCAAGTATAGACCATGAAACCATGGGTATAGGATATACCCATAGTTTCTATAAGTGTGTCTGATGGGCACATTGGTATAGACCTATACCCATGGTTTCTATGTCATTTGTGGGTATAGGATCATGAAATTATAAAATACCCTTGGTTTTTCTTAGAATGTGGGTATAAATTATCTCTGCTACACACTATACACAAGGTTTTCATAACCATTGGTATAGGTGCCTCTCTAATATTGGCATCACTAGAAACACCTCTTCCACCAAAACATGTAAGTTAAAAAAATAAAGAGTAAAAAATAAATGTAGTAAAAATATTTTATATTTATAATTCAAAAAATGCTTTAATAATTTTCAAACCATTTACAATACTAAAATATAAATATAAAACCATACAAATAATAAATTCATGTTATTAAGAAACTTTCTAATGTTTCCTTAGCTAAGGTAAAAACTGAAGGGATAAATATCTCCCCCATCAGAAACATCCTCATATTCATAACCATCTATAATATCCTAATCACCATAAAAAACATCCTCACCACTAAAAACAACACCTAGATCATAAAATTCATCCTCATCAACATCACCATCATCAACAGTATCATAAACAGTATAATATCTACCACCATCATCTCAAATTCCACTAAGGACCTCATTCGCATCACTCAAGTCATAATTCAAAGAGTTCATTCATTCCATACATAAATTAATCGTAATAGCATCATCTGATCGAAGTGATTTACTAATAACTGAAATAGATTTTAAGTATTTTTTAGTGATTAGATTAATTATTTCATTCTATTTTTTACTTTTTTTAGTATCATGTAAAGTTATTTAGTTTTCCTCATATGCTTCTGCATGAGCCTTTTACAGGTAGGGGGTCTGAGAAGTTTTAGAGGAGCCCGATAAGGACTAATACCTATTGGGGATGATGTTTTTTTGGGTCATCATCAGAATCTCCCCCAATTATACTCACCTAATACCTGACTCAAGTGATCATTGGGCAAAAACATTTCATCTTATTTATCATCCAGGGCCTCCATGGAAGATTGAAGAAAATAGAAACAAGTTATTTATTTTTTATTTTCATATAAATATGTGAATTATAAATTAAAAAACTTATGATCATTTCTTGTTTTTTTCTATTTTCTTCGCTTCTATCCTTTTCCTTTATACTAAATAAAATTAATTTGTCTCTAGGAATAGAGTCTTAAATGCCCAATACTTCTTAATTAAAATGACATTGATTAGTATATATATATTCATAATATAAACATTTAAAAATCATTAATAAAAATAATAAAAATGTAATAAATTTTAATTGATTGAACAATTCATAAATTTAAACATGTGAGAATAATTGAGGAAAAAATAAAAAATAATCAATAATCATAAACACAAGATAATTTTAGAATAACAGTGTTGTAGAATTAGTTGTGACGATGAATAATCATCTTAACACATGTGTTCTCAAAATTAATCTTTAACAAATCATGTTAGAACATCCCACTTTCAATTACTATCCAATTTCATATCAATCAATAAAAAAAAATCTAAATTCAATTATCAGATTAACCATGATACACTATATTAGTGAATTATAAGCTCTAATAATTTCACAACCACTTACCTCAAGGTGTGTCACCATTCATCAAAAGGATTAGAATTTTAATTCCCACTCTAATTACAAATTTCATGAATACAATAATAACTAAAATAAAAACTATAAATAAAACATATAAACCACTTTTCCTATTACCTAAACAATAAATAGAACAATATAAACACCATCTCAATATCAACACACAAAAAATATTTTTAATCTTCCTTGAACATAAGATTTTAATTTTACATACACTCATGCTAAATAAACATCAACATTATTCAACAAAATAATCAATAAATGAAATTATTTTATATTCCTTTAAAAAACAAATTAATACCTTTAATCATATTTATTAAAACAATAATTTAATATTTTATCATGTAAATAAAACATTTAACACAAACCATCATTCACATTAATCCTTTTTTATACCCAATAAACATAAAATTATGTAAAAATAAATTTCATTTTATTTATTCCATTTCCCATTTAAACATGAATAAAACATCCATTAATCGACTCATTTATAAAACTAATTACTAACATACTATTCTTTTACCTAAGAAAATATGAATTTAATTCACTTTCAACAGACTAAAAATACACACAGAAAATTCATATTGACTATACACATTCATCAATATACATAAATTAAAATTTACCTTTCTTTTTGCAATTTTAACAACTTTAAAATTAAATAATAGAAACATAGAATCAATATTTATGTCACATTGAGTGCATACATAGGAAAATATTGAGCTTAGTAGAAAACCTATCCTCAATAAATTCTTTTAGGGCATGGAACACCTTAAAATAATTAAAACATTAATATAAAGGTCAACCATTATCATAAATTCAAAAGGTTTAAAATAATCCAATAAATTCTCTATGTTATATCTATATATTAAAATTTTAAAAAAAATTACTAACTCAATATGATTTCTCAAGATTTAATTTACCTCGTGCTTCTAATGCTTAGACACACCATAATGTGTGAAAATAAATCATTAAATCTTTAATATTTTTTCCCAATTATTCCTAAAAACAAAATTTAAATAAATTTAAAAAGAATGAATTTTTATATGAAAACAATAAAATATTTTCAATACCTTAAACTCAGCATTCTCCTATTATGCGATCATTTTAAATATAGAGCATTTGGATAGTCGGGGAATATGAGTACAACCTCTAAATCAGAACCAACTATGCTACTCAAACCAACATATAACTCATTCTTGTATGATTTCTATAATTACCCAAGATCCATCAACCTTGAAACCTTAGAATATTCATCCTTATGAAAGTAAAACTGACTCTAAAACAAACTTGTTAATTCATAAAAATACAAAAATATTATGGACATAAATTTTTAATACTCTCTTACCCATATCTGTGCCGATTATTTTTCAGTGATATCATTATCGAGATGTATCAAAGAGATTGGGTCCACTAAAGTAATAACACGGTACTTGGATAAAGTGGTCATGAAACTTCTACACTAACTCAAAATTTTACCTTTCATCTGTTTTTATTCATTATAATCCAAAATTATTTATTTTTCATGATTATATGCATCTCGTATACAGGTGTTCCAATGTCTCATACAAGAATATCCCACAAAATAAGAAAAAATTAAGAAAAAATAATTTAGTCATGGTAAAATAGGACAAAAATGATGGGATATAATTTAAAACGATTATAAAAAACATGATGCAAGTTTGTCAATAGGATCTAATGAATTTTTTGGTTATCCTAGATTAGTTTCCCTTATAGGATGTGTCTATTCCAATTCATGCTCTGTGATATCTACATGAACTTGAGTGGGAGCTAAAGGAATAGAATCAGTAGTTCCAAAATGGATAGAAGGGATTGTATGTGATGTGGACATGAAAAGTTATGGGTGGTAGGGTTGGGGATACATCCATAGATATGGAAATGGTAAAGGTGGAACCATCCCTACAAGCGGTGTAGACAAGGTAGGGATGAATAAGTTAAATGATATGATGATGGAGACATGGGTAGGAACATCCTCGTAGGTGATGTAGACATGATATGGGAAGAAGAGGTTAAATAAAATGATGATGCCAGTATAGATAGAAACATCCCTAAAGGTAGTGTATACATGATATGGGAAGAAGATGATAAATGTTATGAGGATGGTGGAATGCATAGTAACTTCCCTTAAGGCTAAAACATATGTTGATAAGGTGTGGTAGATAGTTTTTTGCTGGTGGGACAGGGTGGAAACATGTAAGACATGTTCTCTGTCTTTGTCTACGAGCATCCCCTCATAGACATGTGCTGGTAGGATGAGAAGGATTCAAATCTGGTGTAGCTGAATTTCCCTAAAACAAAATATATATTTAATATGAAAATGATTTTTTTTGTAATGTATAAGAAAATTATTAAAATTATTACAATCTTTAATGGAACCTGAGGATCCAACCCACGCTCGTTCCTCTCTCGACTAACATTAAACAATCACTGGATTCAAACTTCTTTCATAAACTACACAATAAAGAAATGCAAATTTTTTAGAAACTATTTTTAAACATATTATATAAAAATTAGTATTCAAAGAACTAATAAAAAATTTGATAACATTTTTTGTGATAATAATATAATCCCAAGTTATACATTGTTTAAAAACCCATTGTAAACCTGGTTTTCTGTATTTAAATAAATCTAATGAAATGTCATGAAACCAAAAAATACTGAAACATACATATGATTCCAAAATGAAACTAAATTAATTTAATTATAGTAATACCAACCTAATAAACTCATATCAATGTAAATTGGATGAACTAGGAACATATATGGTTGCTTCTATATATTACCCACCACTACTTCAGGTTCAACATCAACTCTCATAATGGGACAATTTTATCCATAAAATGAAATATTTTGGTCAACACTACACGGGAAATCAAAAGTGTCGATTTCTTCCTATAATATTAAACAATATGTCTTGGGATTACTTCATTAACAACACCATAATTGGATATGAAATGATATTTAACATAAAAAATGTTTCCCATTGATTCCAAAATGTATGGTTCATTGGTAACTAGGATTTGAATCATCTCAATAACTCTAATTACACAATAATTTTTAAATTTAACATGTCACATAATTGAATAAAACCATTTAAATTTCATCATAGTGACTCTAAATGAGAATAGTAATCCAATAACAGTATTTTTTTCAAAACATCCATAATAATACACATCTTTATATCAAGGATAATTATCTAATTCACTAGCATAATAGTCTGTTGTATCATTTAATATAATGCCTACATTTTTTGTTCTCATTTTCTGGATGGCTCAGTTGTCAGAAATTCATACACATTGATTATTTAAGATTTAATTTTATGAACCAAAGAATTGGGACCAAAATCCTATTCTCTTAATTATTGAGAAAAAGAGTCAACTGGTAAACTCAATACCAAAAACATATATGAATAATTCAATTAAAAGGATATATATATTTTAATTTTATTAAATTAATTTTCATACATTTTATTTTAACCCAGTAGGAAACTCTTGGATCTGTAAAGCCTATATCTCCTTATCAATGGAAATGATCGCTGAAATCAACTTATAATTTGTTAATGTTCTCTACATAAAATGATAATGAAATTATAAGGTATATGTGAAATGAAAAAGTATAAGATAAATTATATATATCCAAATTACATACATTATATTTTCATCAAACAAACTATACTTAAACAATAATGTGAAATCTTCCATATCTCGCTCTTCAAGCTTAAATTTAGCCAATATATATGAACCATGAAATACTCGTAGTTGGGGAAGAGTTGGAAATGAGGGATCAATTTCTCTATACTACTCATCTTCATTTTAAATTGTCCAGATATGTCTTTTTCTCACTTCAAACAAATACATTGATAAAAAATCCATACATTCTTGAGTTAGATAACCTATAACAATTGAAATTTCAAGATTAATCTTATTTCATACAAAGGATTTAATTATAAATATATTTATTTTATTGTGACACATCCATAAAAAAGAAACAATCCCCCAAGAAGTTTTTTATTTCGAATATGTACTGTTAAATTCAGCTTGTAGGTGAAAAATGAGGGAGTAAAATTATTTTCCAAATAACGCTATATTAATAGTGTGTCTTGCTACATTTTTATCCGGAATGACTTGGATAACATTTTAGCAGAAAGGAAATTAAATTTTTTCACAAGAAAATCACTATCACCATTACATTATTGGATAGAAAATTTCTTATATATATTGGAATAAAGTCATGAAGAAGGATGTGATAATAATGATTTTTTAGGGATTTTAGTTTCAAGTCCATTTTTTGATACATTTAGTTATGTTGACAAATTTCCATCAGGAACCATGATATTATAAAATACTTCTAGAAATTTATTTTTCTCTAATGGCTTCATCACATAAGAAGAACAAGTAATATTCCATTTTTTCACCAATACACACAAGATACAGTTCTAGTTGAATACCCCAATCCCTCAAGTCCTGACAAGACCGAAAGTAATATTTTATCTTCCCCTTGATATTTAGTAGAATTGAAAGACAAATTTCATATATATTTTTCTCAATTTTTATTAAATTTAAACAATGGTGTTAAAAATCAATAGACCAATATCGAAACTCAAAAAAAGATACTTTCTTTTTCTAATTGTAAGTGGATTCAGTGTCAAATTGTTTCCCTTTTTAAATTTCATCTTACCTTTCCATAATTAGAAATTGAAATATTTCAATTCAGTAAGAACATATGTTCTGGTCTTACATTAGTGGTTGTTCAATTTTAATAATGTTATCAAACCTATGGTGATTTATCTTGTATTGTTGAACCGTTCAAATGAATCATCGATTCCCCATGAAATTGAAACTACGAAAATATTTAATCCTTCTCAATCGTGTATTCTTAATACAAATATGAAATGATAGTTTTCCCTTCATACTCCAACTTGATATCATTGCATAAGTAGGGAAATCATTTATAGTCTATAAAAGGGTAGAACATATCTAAAATATATTTTTAAAATAATCACCAAATCTGAACAAACCCAAATCCCAAACCTATCTAAACTCTCTAATTAAAGGTTCCATGTAAACATCTATATCATTGTAGAGATCATAAGGTACTGATATTAGTATACTCAAGAAAGTGAAAGGATTTTTCATTCACATTCATGGAGTATGATTATAAACATGAATAAAAAATGACACATGTTGTTAGCTGTATGAATCTGACCAAATAGATTAACACCATCACTAGATATACTCAAACTAACATTACACACCCCAGCTAAAAAACATAGATTTTTTGAATAAAATTCCTAACATGATAATCTATCTACAAGACGAACTAACTCATCATTTCATTTAATTCTCTTAACATTATTCCATATCATATTGGATGATATTTCTGCAGTCATGAATAGACTTTGAAGCCTATGAATCAATGGAATGTCCCACATGACATTATGTGGCACGTGATATGGTGTTCCATCTACATTTACCTTCCATATAGATGTACCACATCCTTTATAATCATTAAAGTCAGATATTGCTTCCCATGAAAAACATTAATCTTTCAGTCAAGCATGAACTTCATTAGTAAAAAAATACAAGCTTCTTAATTTACTTCCCTACCTTATAATGATTTTCGGGAATATATATTCCATCATGAACAAATTAATTCAAAAAGGTAAGAATATATCCAATGGTGGTATTAGAAATCCAACACATGGTTTTTCCATGATATAACCACATTAAAATTCTAACTTAGTCATTTTAGTAAATTGTTGATAACTAGAGTTTCAGTATCATCCATTATATTTTTCACTTTATCAACATCATCATCTACAGTATTTTCCACATGTATATTGATATCATTTCCTTCTTCCACTAGCATACTATCTATCTCATGATTATGAAAAAATTTAAACTGGTCAAATATCAAATTCAATGTACCACTTTTTTATTTTTGTTCATGAACATTAGAATATTTTCTCGTCTCTCTATAGTTATACGAAACACAATATTTTTTTTTGAAATATAGATTTTGTTATATGGTATCTAACTTCTTCCCATCATAACCATGGCCTTACAACACACTTATATATTGTAAAATGTATAAAACCTCAATCTGAAGTATTATTAAATGAAAAATATAAAAACATTCCAAATTCATTTGAAACTCAATTGAAATCCAATCAATATGATATATCCAGCTTCTATCCATTCTATTATAAGGTAAAAAGTTAAGTTCCAATCAAAAATGAAAACCATAATTAAAAAATTCATTACAACCAATTTTAATATTAAATTCATCAAATATTACTAGTAGTTACAAACACAATGAATAAGAGAAATGACATATTATATAAGAGATGATTAAACAAAACCAAGGTCTGTAGGCAAAACATTTAAGAATTCACTATCATGGTCACTATCCAAGAATCTCCCTTGGAAGATCAAGAGGTGAAAAAAACTAGAATTAAATGAAAAAATTAACATTTATCATACGCTTTTATGAAATAAAATGAAAACACATCAAAAGTGTGTTAAAATTATTTTCTAGTATTTTAATTAAATACTAAAAATCACATGGAAATTGTTTTTCCCATCCAATAACTTCTTTACAAACCTCTTCTTTAAAGTTCCAATTTAAAACCTCATCATGAACACCACTTTCTAAAATTATAATTTCTATCCCAAAATAGGATTATAAAATCCAAAATCCTTCCAAAAGATATTTGGAAACTATCCTTTCCATAAAACATGGACAATTTGCACAAATTTTTTTTTAAAATGAAAACACAATTACAATTTCATTAACAAAAAAATATTTCATCTGAAAGTTATTCCAAAAATATTTTGCAAACAACATTTTACACATTAAATAACACACCCTTTCAAACTCATTTACAAAACAGTTTGAGCTATATGATTACAAATTCTCTTTATTAAATTTTTTAAAAAATTAAATCTCAATTCAAAACATAGATATGTAAAACAAAATAAATAAAGAATCACATAGTTAGGACCCACTGTGTCATTCCACACAAAAAGGGTAAACCACAATAACATTGGTTTAAGACAATAATTTAAAAACAATGGGAAACAATCGATATACTAGATAAATCCACAAAAATAATCCTAAAATTGATCCTGGTGTCATGGATCTTAAAAATGGGCTATAAAAATTGTGTGTTATCATGTCGTAGAATAACCCTAGGTTCCTAAATCACACTTCATGCCTATATAATTTAGAATCTCACACAGTATCGAGGAAAAATTTACACTCTATGGTATCCCTTGGTACGGGTCAATGATACTTGAAAACATAATCCTGGGTCATGGAATCAACCTCCAAAGTCATCTACCCCATTTTACCATGATTACAATTAAAAGTAAAATTAGGTGAGAAAAATAAATAAATTAGAAATATCAAGTATAATTTATTTAAAATGATACATGCCTCACCTCTTATATCCCCACAAAGAACAATCCTCATCTATTTCAAAACACAAGTAGAACATATTAATTTATTAATAATAAACTTCCCCTCATGATATCACAAGAATTCATGGGAATTAAAATTTAAAATGGGAACAGGAGGGTATCACACATTTTATAAAAAACACTTTCTTTTAAAAATAT
The DNA here is from genome assembly GCA_963277665.1 of Viscum album. Lineage (NCBI taxonomy): Eukaryota > Viridiplantae > Streptophyta > Magnoliopsida > Santalales > Viscaceae > Viscum > Viscum album. Next base: position 2,054,392,621 of record OY728145.1, read on the forward strand.
CAAACAGTGCTTCACTTTAATGAAACAACTTTATAATACCAAGTTAATTATCCCTTTAAAATGGAATCACAATTTAATTTTGAGACCAAAATTATTAAAACACTTGTTTAAACTTAATGGGAACCCACACATCCCATTACACCACCTTAGAAAAAATTTACATCCACTAAAGAGTTTCGAAACATAATTGACATGGGATAATTCACCAATTTGAAATCAAAAATCATATTTCTTATTTTCTAAAAAGTTTTAAACATCAAAAAAATTTAATTAGAAATAAAATAATATTGAAAAAAGTTCTAATATTGATTATATGGGTTAACACAGACCTTTTTAAAATCAAACAACCCATGATAAATACTTCAAATACTTTCAAAACACCCATTCCCTAGGATTGAAATAAATTTAAAACGATGACACTTTTCATAACATCAAGATGGTGTTAACTACTATATCATTAAACAAAAAATATTCATTAAAATACATATTAGATTTTTCACAATTACTTTTCATAGAATATCTTTCCATTACATTGTTTAAAACCACCATTAAATTTACATGGCCATTCCTGGGTCACACATATAGGATTAATCCAAATTAATATCTATTTTCCAAAAATTGTTCAACAAGGGGTGACACGAAATGTAATGAAATGACATGACTCTATCTTAAGGGTCACATCAGGAATATGCGGTTATTTATATCTAAATATATAGAATACCATCCCAATGTGACTGCAATAAAATACTTGGGTCAAATGATTATATGATATAATCAAAAACAAACATAAAAACTAAGGACACATGTATTCACCCAAGGTTCTTTCCATTCCTGAAAGAAACCAGAAAAAATGGTTTACAATGCACACCACAAAAGGTAATACATAAACAATGAAGCACACTAAATTTCAAAAATAATCATCACTCTGACTAAGAAACCAATGAGGTACCTAATAAATTACTTGGTTGGACTTCATCAAGACAAAAATACTCTAAACTCAATGATTTTAATACCTAAAAATGTGATTTCATCTAAAAAAGAACGAAAGACAAAAACTAAAATTGAAGATAATACATCTATAATGTTAAACACTTGGTTTTTTAAAAAAAAATATAGAAAAAAAATAATAAAATGGAAGAAAATAATAACTCTCAAAGATCACAAAAAAAATCACCATAAATAGGGGAAGAACACTTTGTATGGGTGAAAGTTCACTTGGAGTATCCCAAAATTTTCTAAGGAGGGGAGGGGGATGAAAAATCTACTTGATGAGGGGAGGGAGGAGGCCTATATCATCTGAGGGGATGGGGATGCACAAATGCATAGAAGGAATGAGAGAAACTAGCATTTAAATGTGGAAGAGGGGAGGAGGAGCCTAATTGGGCTTCTAATATAGAATAATATATACCAATGGTTTTTAAAAAAACCATTGGTATAGACTTTGATATTTACTTTACACCCATAGTTTAGAAAAACTGTGTGTAGAGATCTGTTGGGATAAATGGTTTTCTAGTAGTGATTTGTAAAAAAACAAAATATTTGGAAACAAATAATTTTTTCCAATATATTGGAATAATTACATGAATTTTTAATCAATCCATGTACAACATAAATTTCATTGAAGTTAAAAAAATAAAATTTTCACTTTTTTAAAAAATTATTATTCTTCTGACCTAAACATCAATTTCATTGAATTAAAATTCATCTCATCCTTTCCATAAACAAATAAAAAACTTAATTTATAATTTTATTAATGTATTTTATACTTCAAAAAATAATAAATATTTTCATATTCTTTATAAAATATATAGATTATTTTGATATTTCACTATCTTTCAGCATTATGTTCACATAGTCAAATTGAAAATTATTCCTACGAATTTATAATTTTCGTAAACATTACTAAAACTATCAATTTTATTTATATTATCCTTAATATTATATTCTATATAATCTTTTAATTTACTTTCTATTCCAAGAATCACCTTCAAGTCTTCATTCACTATCAAAATTTTATCAGTATCAGTAGAATCAATGTTGTTTGATGTTTTATAGTCAATATTTAAGTTATTTTTATATTTTTATATCTTTTATATTTCAAAATTATACTACTAAAACTCTATCCCTAAAAATAACTTTATATCAGTTTCATCCTCATTTCTATCACCATCAATCTACATCACTAGTGAATTTACCTACATTCACATTAGAGATCAACAAATTCTCTTCTATATTAATTTAATTTTAATGTTCACTCTCATTATCACATCATTATATATCATCAAAAATATATAATAAATTCCAAATTATTGTTTTTTATAAACTCATACCCTTTCTAATTATGTGAAACAAAATCTTGTGGTAATATTTTGATTTTATCTTTGATGAACATGTAGGAAAATCAACATCAATATAATTTTATTCTTCATTTATATATTTAAAATTCATTGAAAAATATATAATGGATCCATATTTTAATAATATTAATGGAATATATCATTGATATGTTCCATTTCAATTCAAAAAAACTTCTTGATAGAATTGAAATTGACTTTAAAATTAATAAGATAACATCAGCTTCATAATCTGATTTAGCTTCATCTTGTTTATATTATTTCAAAATTTTATCCTCCTTTTTTAATTTAAAATTAATTTAATTTTAATAACTATGATCATTCTAAATATGTCTTCCCCTTAACATTTCGTAAGTAATAAATTAGATATAAAATTCATGCAATAAAACTATATTATGATCATGGTATTCAAGTTTCGATAACTTAGAATCAACTCTATTAAAAAATATATGGAATATCTTTTTAACCACTACAGAATCTAAAATAGTATAAAAAATACAATAATGGTTATTAACACATTTTTATATCATATAAATAAGAAATAAATAGATTTATCATCATTTATAAAAATAATTTTATACATAAAACACTAAATCTGAAACTTTTCTTATTTGAAATACACATTTCCACTATAGTTATTCTCTAATATTCACTATATTACTTAAGAAATATTAATTTAAATAATTTCTTGAACTCATTCTCCGAATGAGAATAAATAATTTAGTTTCTTACAATATCATCATTCTCAATACTATTTTGATCAACTATGGTTATTATTGGACCATCAACCCATGGAACATATAAATAAGTTTTGACTTTAAACACATAAATGAAAATTTATAGTAAATATTTTAAAATCCTAAACATCAATTTGTGGAAGTATTTCCATAAAATATTGAAATACCCAAAATATTCACTAACATTAAAGATATATTGGTTTCATAAAAGGTTAGTAGTAACTCAAATTTAAGAAATGATAATATTGTACAATTAAAACTCAAAATAACATTTTTTTCTAATAGATACTAGGAACACAACTCTAATAAAAATTATGGATAAAAAGTTAAGGTTTCAAATGTTTTTTTCTAGTATGAGGTGTAATCATATGCTTGTTCATTAATTTTTAAAGATAAAAATAAAGAAAAATATGAATGTGCTTTGATATTTAATTTTCATGATCAATTAAATTGAATTTGTGATTAATTTAAATTGAATTACCTCGAAGAATGTAGTATTTTTTATGAATTATTTTTCATTTATGGTCTTGTTATATTGTGGTTATATTAAAGAATCCAAATGAATATTCCGCTTATTATTCCAAAAGGAGATCCCTAAAATGTTGAATGGTGTTCTTGATCTTTGGGGTGTTGGCCCAAGAATAACAAGTTCCTTACATCATTTACCATTGATAACAACCAACATATATTATTATCTATCCAATTTATTAAGAGGAAGATAAAGGGATAATTACCTCTAGGGATTGAGATAATTTTACACAATATCACTAATATCTTATAAATCAATGTTGGAAATTAATAATTTAAATATATATTCATAGGTTTAATAAAATATTTTCAAAAAAACTGTAATTCTTTTATTTAATCGAAGTCATACCCCATGTCACATATAATAAAATTATAATAATAAATTAATTAAATTTCATAAAATGTGATTAATATAATATAATTTATTCAATAAAAAAATTATTAATTAATTAAATATATTAAATAATGTAAATAATTTCTATTAGATCATTGAACTCAATTCATTTAAAATTTATTGAACCTTGAATAAGAAAATATATTTTTTTAATAAAATAAAATTAATATTCAATTCATTTGACATTTGAATAAGTATTTATTTTAACATATATTTATATGAGATGAATAATATTTTATCTTATATTATTCACTAAATATTTATATACATAAATATTATATTCACTAACGTAGGGATAAAAAAATAAGATATTAAATTCAAATTTTGGATCCTATAATGAAATAACATAGAACTTAATTTTATAATTAGTTTTTCTTAATTAAAAAAATTCTACATGTTCAAATTTAATTTATTAATAAACATAAATCCAACATAAATTAATGAACTTCAGGATACACTTACATTGTGGCCGTTTATTCCCCTTTCTCAATGAAAAAATGGGGTGGATTCCTAAAGTAAATGAATATAATACACTAAAATATCAAGGCATATATTGAGGTAAAATGTGATGACCACCTCCCTCAATTGGTACTCCTCCTTGGATGGTAATCAAGGAATGGAGATAATAATGGCAGAAACATGCCTCCAATATGCAATGGGTTAGAAAATAGCATGGAGGGAATATAATTGACACATCTAGGAGGCAATACAATTTAATATAAATAATGAATCAGAGTTAAGATTAGATACAATTACCAATAAATTATCTTCATGGGTGAATAAATTAAATAACTAAATATATGAATGTAATTTTATAAAACTAAAAATCTAAAAAAAAAAAAAAAAAAAAAAAAAAAAAATAACATTGACAGTGACCATAGATCCCCCACATCCCCTGAACAGCTACTAATTTTTTAACTCCCAATTTATCACCAAACATCTATTTCAGACAAGAAAAATAGTTCATATATACATAGAGTGATCATAACTTCTATTTTGAACCATATTGTCCCTAAAAACTCTCTTAGAAAATTTGAAATGATAATAGTAAAACCAAATGATTATATAAGTGAAAATGAATCATCACCTAATAGTTAATAAAAAATTCCCATCATAATTATGTATTTATCAAAAAGTAACATATAAAAAGTGGGTAATATAGTATCAAAAGAAAACATATAAAATGTAACCACCTCCACTTAAACTGGTGTGTAGATCATTACTCAATTCCACACATCTTATTCTCATCTCTTCTATATGTGGTCCTAAACCTTATGCATATGTATCATAACCATTAATAAATACTATATAGACTAAAATTGAATCCCCATGAACATATAGGGTGTCATGTGTGATAGGGATAGTCAGATCCATAGTCTTGGATGATATATTTACATCACATAATACCTATAGACTCAAATCAATGATATAAATTTTAGAATCCAATGGAAAAAATGGTGTGATGTATAGTTATTAGTGTGACACCCCTACACATAGACGATAGATATCTATTATGGTAGTCTACTAGAATTTGACAAGATTACCTAAAAAGGGTACAACTTTCCTTCCGGTGGAATGTTTCCTATGGGCATGATTTGTAATTTCTAGTGCAAACTCATTGGAATTACATATTGATTCCATGACTCTTAGATTGGCCATTAGGCAATTATTAGTTACCAAGATTGAATGAAATTCTAATAGACATCTGTACCTACCTAAAGTAGGTATGGTTGATCCCAGTAGTCACATTAGAGACCATGGTTTTATGGTGGTTATTTATTTATGCTTATATAATTACTTTTATTTATTTTGTTTAGAATGTCACATGAACTAACCATAAATTTACTAGTTATGTATTCAACCATGTAGGTGTTTATATGTGGATTTATACTCACACCATGCTTAGATATCCATTAAACTTGGGACCCTGAGAATCATTCAATTTTTATATAACTAGTTTGGAAAAGGCCTATGATATTATAAATCCCTTTCATGATGATGATGAATGATTCAAACAAAAAATTCACATATGTCAAATCTACTAAATTCAACCATCTAACACCTTCATGAATAAAATAAAACCACTAACTTTTAAATTATATTCTGAACCAAAAATCAAACCAAGAATGAAACCTAAAACTAAAATTCTATGTTCAAACTTTTCAATTACTCCTCTATATCCAACCGAGACACCTATAACAACCCTATATAATGAAAGTAATAAGAATGTCCAAAGCCCCTATACTAGTTAACTCCCAACAAATTATCCAAATAATTAATATAATAATAACATATAATAAAAAGGTAATGGTCTTAAAATCAACCCCATGAGATATGTTTCAAAAAACTCACTATATTTAAATACAACAATACTTATAGAGAAAAAAAGACCACAATTATACAACATAGACAATGAACCTCAAAATACTATATAGGGGTGATATTTCTAAATAGAAAACAAGATCATTTATAAATAATCCATGAAGAGGAATATTACTTAATTTAGTATAACTTCAAATAAAAATTCTCAACTTGGATGAATCAAGCATCAGAAAAACTTGGGAAAGCATAAACTCCCACCCTCATGTGCTCTCTGAAAAGACACTATTACACCATTGGAATCGAATTGAGGGAATATAATTCCTACAAAACACTATCACCTAGAGGTCCTGAATCTAAAAATTTTCTTCCATGATGGTCTCTACGTCATCAAAATCTATCTCACATGTGTCAATGATGTGATAATTTTCTTGAATGTATCAATGGTTCCATGATTACTAGAATATTTAATGAATCCAACCCATCAACATGGGTATTAAAAATTATATTACATATCAAAAAAACATTAAAAACCTTCAATGTTTTAATTAACCTGGGTGAAATATTAATCACTCAACCTAACCTTCACTAGAAATATTTAGGTGACACCTTCAAGAATGTGTGATCTCTAATGTAAAACTACATAGGTACCCTCCTATGATCATCATATAAACTATGATTATCTTGTATAACCTTCATTCACTCATAAATCACAATTATATACTTTTTCATACACTACAACAATTATTATCCACTAATATATGACTCTCTGATTTTGGTCCATCACAATAGACATCTGTATAGTATTCAAAAAACTCTTTGATGTAGCCATATGAATAGGGAAATTATATCTATTCTTCAACGAAATTCCCAAAAAGTGTAGGTTTAACACCCCCAAACATCCAAAATCCCGAATTCATACATAAAACATGTACTCATAATTTTGTATAGTCCTCTCTTTCCGCACATCCATCTGTGGATAAAAAGCGATACCAAGGAACAAGAAAGGGAAAAAATTTCTAGAGACCTCTTCACACCATGTATGGAAAATTAGAATCATTAATAGAGATAATCTTCTTAAAAACCCTTTTAAGACTCACTAACTCCTCTATATATGTCATTGAAAAACATCATGTAAGATAAAATCTTTAATCACTAAGAAGTTAATTTTTTTGTGGTCCATGATCAACCATATAGCATCAAATACACCTTTTAATATTATTAAATTTGTAAAAAATTCAATCAATATTTTATAAAACTCACACTAGTTAACATAATTTGGATGAAGAAATAATCCCAAAACATGATGTTTAACTTTCACCCTTTATAAAATATAACACCAAGAGACAAATTCACCCAGTGAGAACTACATACCAGACCACAAAAACCGATTCCCTAGAGCATGAAAAATCATTTATAAACTTTGATACACTAAAATAGAAATACTATAGAACTAATATAGAACCATATGATTTATTTTAAATGGAATATTAAAAACAACTAGAAACAAAATTTATTGTTGACTTTCATCTAAATAGATCTTCAACATGAACAACTCAATCATGAAAAACATCTACCCCTGAATCCCCAAATTGGTACTACTCGACATATTTAACCATGGATGATTTCACTATAAAGTGACAGTCAGAACCCCTTTCATTATCATCTCCCATATATTCATTCATTAAAGACATATCTTCCATCACTCTACAAGAGTATCCAGAAATCCTTAGTGCACCACCATATGAATTCCTGCTCAATGCATCCATAATAACATTCCCCATACATGGTGTAAAGGAAATCAAAAAATATTAATCCTATAAGAACACTATTCACTATAAATGATAAAAATTCAAGAAATTCTAAAAGAAAATAAAATTTTAGTTATTATGGTAAGTGAATACTAAAAAAAATTAACTGGTGAGATAGTGATAACTAAACTTCAATGAAAACACCATTGGAACACGACATAGATCATTGGGGGTGTAGTCACATTTATGAGGTTGTAACTGTTAATAACCATATGTGATAACCTTCTTATTATCATAAATAACAAAACCAATACATGGAATGAAGTATCAAAATAAATATAAAACATAATTCACACCTTTGGTATATAAAGAACAAATTCATTGGATAACTTCTCCTTAAAATACTAGATAGTATCATGGAAATGTTTATTCACCCGATCACCTAATCCTTTTGGCCAATTATGTTAAAGAAGTTTATATTAAAGTTAAATTGGGCATGGGGAACCTATAAAAACCAAAAAGACATAGAAAACTACATACTTATAAAATATTCTTAGAATATATCCTTCAATGAACTACCTCAATAATCGATGGATCCATGGATACTCCATGATGAGATATTCCATTCTATAATAAATAGAACTAAAATTCCTATAACTTGCAATTTGAAACCATTTTGAATAGTTGATTAAATCAAATAACTCCACACAAAGGTCATAGATAAATAGTTTTCTCCTCCTCTATTGTTGAATACATAAGGATGTCTCTGAGAAAATCTAACAAAAACTGTTATAGAAACCCATGGAAAAGTGTATTTATCATTCCCTTGAATAGGGTTTGAGTGTTCCTCACATTGAATGGAATCATAATGAACTCACAATGACTTTAACATTACTAGAAACCATTTTTAGGATATCCTCATACTTCACCGACATCTGATGATATCATAACTATAATAAGATCTTTGAGATCCGTATATATCCAATCAAGTAATCAAATAATTCATCAATCCATGAGAGGTTAAAATTATAATTCACCATCACTTATATAAAATAAATATAATGAAAAAATAACCATTTAATTCCATATACATTATTCATGAAAAAAATAATATTCCTAGGATGACATGAAAGAATAAGTTAATATTACATATAAGATACAATCAATATGAATCCATAGTTTCTGAAAATCATATTGGGTCATCTAATAAGGTGAAATTGATATAGGTAAAAAATATAGTTGAGACCCTATCCTGAACTCAATATATTATTAAGGGGGAAGCGTCAAGTCCACTTCATGGGAGAAATAATTGTACTCTTCAACCACCATGGTAACCAATACCATTTGATCCTATATAGAACTCAACATCAGTCAGAACAATAAAGAAAATTGGGATTTGAAGCTCATCTAACCCATAAGAGGATCTCCCTTTACAGAAAAACACTTCCAGTTCTCTGTCAAAGTTTTATAATGTGACGTTCCTACTAATACAATATGTAATATCATGCAATGAATATATTCATTACATATAGAGGATGATGTCTTCTTTTTGTATCCATAACCATAGAATATTTCCCCCACATCAGTGATGCTCTAGGAAAAATTCACATTCTCTACATGTATCATAAAATATTTCTCATCATTCAACTATAATATTCAATGCTAATTGAACTAAAATATACTCCACCTCATGTCCCCATTCATGAGCTATGGTGGGTGAAATAATGGATTCGGTTCCTCCTAGGTCAACCAAGGAAAAAAACTAAATAGAAAAAATATAGATAGTACCTAAATGATATTGAGTATTTAACATATTGGAAAATATATGGATTACATACACCCCATACTATTATGAAACCTATCCATACATAATGTCAAACATCTCTATGGTTTTTTTGTTTTTTGAATAATGGTTAATACAACTATAATGGATTGGTCTGTAATGGGAAACCTCTTTTATTTTGACCGCAAAGGTTAGTCATACACTCTCACTTTTAATTACTATGACCTCCATAAGAAACAAAAACCAAACCCAACCCCTGGTGGGGTACCTAGAACTTCCAAACCCATAGAAATTTATTTTTCTAGGGGGAAACCTACTCCCAACTAGTTGAGACTTTTTTTCAGAGAAGATAACAGATAAATCCAATTCATAACTCCACTCTATATAAAATATTGGAAAATCCCATATTAAGTTATCCTAGTCCATGAAAACATCCTATAAATGAAATTCATCCTTTTGAGTACTTGGAGTTATTAATTACAAAAACATAGAGTGACCCGGTGCTAATCTTTGGGTACAAAGCCCCATAAAAATGCCTCACCCAAGCCTCATCATTATGTAGTAGATTTGAATCCTAAAATTTAATGATATTAAATTGGATATAAAAATATCACACAATAGATTTACCTTATAAAAGGGTATTGATAACCTATTGAAATAACTCTACAATAGTATAATATTGAGGCTCAATATGGAAATTCTTATCGAACATTTCCCATGAAACAATTGACTCCTCATGATCTATGAGGATCAAAAATCCACCACTACTGAGATGACCCATACAATGTATTCAAAACTAATGAAACCTAGTGGTATATCAAAGAATGAATCTAACTGAAGGATATCTACAACACCTCTATCCAATCCTTTATCTCCCAATATGAAATAGATCCCTTTTACTTACATATATCCCTACATATAATCTCTCAAAGTGTCTTACATGATGAATTTCCATTATCTACCCCCACACTATAGTGTTCTACTGGAACATCTTATCGAAAACTTTATATAGAACCTAACATATTTGTATACTGGGAACTATATCATTAAGAAACATTGTAAATTACTAATCATAGGATATTAATTTTTTTTAGTTATTTTATTAATTGTTTTCAAAAAAAACTACCATTAATTACTTGATACAAACCATGCACAAACTATAATTATGAGTGATACATATGTTTTTATATACCCCATATGAAACTTAAATTCATAGAGAATGTATAGTAAAAATGATAGGCCTTCTTTCAGATCACAAGGGTTCCAAAATTCATATATCCCCAATAGTCACACTTCATTAAAGAATGTACTAAGACTAGAGGATACTATTTCCCTACCAACCTATGCATCATCTCCAATACATAAATACAACCTCGATAATTCCCCTCAACCAATTTATGTTACCACAATATCACAAAACCCTATCTCTAATGCTAACACTCATAGTTTATCAATGAATAAAAATAGATAATGTTTCTAGAATCCCACCCCCCCATATACTATATTTTAGTGACTAGTATAGGGGGAATGTCATCGACACAATAGAGAATAATTACCATGTAATATAATTAATATATATTACTTAATATGAGATAAAACCACCAAAAATACATTACAAGGGATATATAAATAGAATATCCCAACTGCATTCATGTAATTTCATAGAACTAACCAACTAAGAATGCAATTAAGAATACAAAAAATCCCCAATAGTTACCAAAAATAATCAAAATCATCCAAACAACTCCTCATTTTAGTAAAAATATGATAAATCACTAACCAACTCCTAAGTAAATAAAAAATAGGTTATATATACTTAGGATGATCAAAAAATGTATGCTCAGTAGAACCCCCCCAAAAAATAAACATGTAATATATGAAAGGAGTGTACTAAATCCTAGTGACAAAATAATTGAAACCAACTCAACATCTAATAGGTAATACTAGTTTATCTTCTTCACCATGGAACTCTCACTAAGTAATGTGTAGTAAAATAAGTAATATTGTATAAAAATAATTTATATGAATGGTATGCTTCTTCAACATCCACATCAGTTTGCTACTGTCATTACCCAATACCACAAATCTTATCATAATCCCTTCAATATGTAATCCCACATACCACGTATTTATAAATCATATCAATTACTATAAACTATGTTTCAAAAAATATCATCACTATAATTTTAGAGTATTAAACAGCTTGAAGTTTGAAATCCAACATAGTCCATTACATGAACTTTACCTCAGGCCGTCACACCCACTCTTGTAATACAATAGGAAATTGTAGTCACAAATATCAGATAAAAGTATGTGATATAACCACACACCATTATAACACACACATATATATATTTATAGTATATTACCCCAATGAAAAATTTATATAATACTATAACTAATTAAAGAGAGATAGGGTGAATGAGTATCCAACTATTTGTTATATGGATAACCTCGATGTTGGTGAAGACATCCCCCAAAACATGTAGGTTTTGGTTTTTCTTGTAATGTGGTCTGGTTAGTGTATAAAATCATAGAATATAAATATTTATATCATAAAAACCATAATAAGGGAAACTATATAGCCATAAATTTATATATATCTATCATCATATAATACACCCCACTGCCACAAATATATACTAGATCTCAAACATACATACATACATCAATTTATTCAACAATTATCTTTCAATTATAAATAAAATTCATTCCCTAGTTAACTGTTGATATTCTAATACAAATATCATCATCACCATTATTATTTTCATGTGTCATCAATAAAATAACCATCATCTATAATCACTTTAAATCATCATTTTTTACTAATTATATCATTAATCATTTTATAATTTTTCAGGTACTCTAGGATTAAACCTAATCCACCAGAAAAAATATGAACTATTTATGCATAGAGTTTATTACATTGGCCAGTTTGAACATAATAATTTAAATACATATAGACATATTCCCATTAAGAAATAATTAATAATTAATTAAATATATAAATTAGAATGATTCACTTAGAAATAGTCCTGACTGCTCGGTGTCATTGACGACTCAATTTTGAAAGAATAGTTTATCCTTCCATCACTAACATAGACCATCACTATAGCATTGGGCTGTGATTCCATTTTTAATCAAGGTTCCCAACCATATAGTGCAAACCCCCATACCAAACACATTTCATGATTAATTATTGAAATCCAACCAGGTTATAAATGAATAACAACAAAGGATCTAAATCCCAAGATCTAAAATGCATTTTAAATTAATTTTTCACAAATAATTATTAAAGGAAAATATGGGAATAGAAAAGATGGTTTTCTAACCACTTTCATGAAATTAATGGTCTTACACATCACAAAAAAATAGTATGTAGTAGAAAGGAATTTTAATTTCCATCTTGAATTAATTGTTTTGTTATATGTATCATGGAAAAAATGAGCAATAGCTAACAATAACTAGAACCAATACAACATTCCCTTTGAATAATTAAAATAATGTTAACAATTTAGGGTAATTGATAATTGGATTGTGAGAAAAATTCAATTAAAAGATTTAGGTTATTTATTTAAATAAAGAATTTAACTATGAAAATTAAAATATTTATGATATATGAAACAAATATCACATTATTAACTAAATATATAAGGTATAATCAAGAATAATTTAACGTAATTTCAATCAAAAATCCCAAAAAATTACATATTCTCAAAATTGTGAAATTTTAATTATCTATCATAAGAAATAATTCCCATTTAATTTCATACTTGTTATATAATATTTAATAATATTTAATTGTGTGATCCTTTATAAATTAATGTCACATTTGGGTTAATCACATTTATTTAGAAAAATAAAACTAATGTATTATTTGATCTCACTTTTACATAAATAAAGGTGATGTAAAAAATCCCCTACCATAAGATGGAACATCAATTATCACTATTCTATCATGTTATGGGAGGTAATGACCTCATATTTAACTATGGAAAGGAGTCACAATGACATATAATATAAAAGCCACATCAAAATCAGGGAAAATATCTCCAAAATAATATATATAATTATGGAAATAATAAATTCATAGCTTGGAAAGATTAGTCTTGAATATATCAAGATCCAATGAGTAACGAACCAATACTAAATTTTCATTTATTAAATATCTTGATATCAGGGGATCAATCTGATTGAAATCAGTTCAATTTTTTTTAGAAATATCTACATTTCACCTTGAATATGAGAGAATTTGGTAGACTATTTTTTAAATCAAAGGGGGTATCTGATTTATATCTTATCTAGAAAATTCAAATTCATAATTAGACATAAGATTTTTGTTTTGGAAATATTTAATCTATCATATGTCAAAATACATTACATTAGACTCAAAAACCTTGAAATGTAATTCATGGTATTTAAAAAATATTCATTCAATGAATTGATTTATGTTGGAGCAACTGGGTTCGATCCTCTAAACCCATTAATCCTCTAATGAAATTGTGAACCAGTCCTTATTTCAAATAACCATAAACCACACAAGGAGCATGACATGTATAAAGAATTATATCTCCACACTCGTCAATCATTACAGTAGCTCCATTTGAGACACCTCTAACATCCTGACCATTCAAATGATGGACTCGATAAGGAAAAGACCCTTTCAATAAATTTATTGTATAAAATAAATAAAAATTATATGAATTTTATATTATAATATAATTCCTTTTCCAATTGTTATATTTTCATATAGGATGAATAAATGTGTCATCATCCATGTCAATAGATATATATTTAATTGAATTTCTAAAATTAATATGCATGTAAAATAGAATGGCCATGGATTTTTATTAGCTTATTTTCTCCCAATAAAAGGTCCATATGTATCTTATTATATTAAATTAAAAGGAACAAATACTTTATTTAATATTCATTGAATTAAATATCACTTATGAAATATATAACACATTAAACAACAACATGAGCATCTATCGTCATCTTTTTTATCCAGTTATAAAAGTAGGTGATTCATAACACTCATTAATAATAATATCAAATCACAGGACCCATAAAAATTTTCATGAAAAATGAATATTAAATATATAATAAAATATATAGAATTACTATTAGAAAGTTAGTCTTACTAACCTCAATCCATATATATAACCATGTGTAAACATCATGAGGAGTAGTCTCAATGCATATGATAACCCAATACCTAATACAAATTAATCATATTTTTCCCATAAGATTGAAATATAAAGAGTCAAACACTATTATTTAGGAATAATTTGTTAGAATATATAGTATATCTTTATATAAGGGAATGAATATAACCCTTTGATGTGAAAAATACCCCAAGGACATAATATAATTCATGTTATACGAATGAATAATAATTATATGATAAGAATAAATATATTCATGTAATGGAAATTAAAAAATAGTTTTTAGGGAATTAACTCCAAAATAATTCAACTTAAACTAGAGCTAATGACTAGAATCTATTATATTAATAACACTCTTTATAAATTGATTCTTATATTGAGGTATGGATTTAGTCATTAAGACTGTAACATTTAACCACATGGTCATACTACTAATTGTGACTTCATCTCTGTGCAAAAAAAACATTTCAAGAGATGATACTTCTAAAATATATACATACTTGATATTTATCTATATAAAAAGCTATGATATATATATATATATATATATGTGTGTGTTCATGCATATATATATATATATGAATCTATGTAAGATAGTAAGTATATATGTATATATGTATCTATGTATGTATGTATATTATATTTTTTTAATATGATTTACTTAAATAATTTCATCCTCAACAACCTATCATTATTTTAATAACGATATAATATTAAATTGATCATTATATAACCAATTATGTATCCCTGTAATTTTTTTTATCCTCTCTTATAGGTAATATAACCTCAATAAAACTCTGGTACTTTATGATTGTTTTAACAGTTACTCAATAAGGATCTCTTATATCTACATGATATTATCAATCATTTCAATATCAATAATAAATATCATGATTAGTAACATGGTATGTAATGCATTATAGATTCTATTAATGAATTATAAATAACTCTATATATTCTTTTTTTATCATTGGGATTCTATGGACACAACTTCTAAGAAATATGTATACCATATGACATCAGAAACAATAAACCCTTGGATTATTCCACATAATATATTTTAAATACATTTTCACTGTTTGTATCTTGAATTATTTCATGTTGGGTCATAAATCCATCTCTATAGATCACAATCTTTATGATACTGGCTACATCATCAAAGTACATAATATAGAATAATTTATTTAATCTGTTCTTCAGATCACAATCCCTATGAAATATGATAACAAATTATATCATTATAAAAAATAAAAAAAAATCAAAACATTAAAATAAATCCATCTTTGCCCAAACATGATAGAAAATTAATTATTAATAACATTTCTCCAAAACTGAATTCATTCAATAGAATGAAAATTAATTTTTTTTTATTAATTCAAAATTACTTTTGGATAGTCTATTATAATATCTTCAAACTGACTGGCCATATTTTCCCATGTGTGAATATATTTCTCCAATTTTATATTCCTTTCATTGAAACCATGTTCCATAATGGGATCTTATTTATTAATTCACACCATTTTATCCTCATTAAGGTTAAAACAATCATTGTATCATATATTTTTGTTGAAAAAATACTTTAGATTATTTATATGGAAGAATTCTTCCTACATTTTCTCCTTATAGTGTAGCATAAGATACAAACATTTCAATTTATTTGCTTCTACCTTTCCTGCCATTATCTTGAATACTTTTCCTATAATTTATTCTTTATACTACACAGTTACTCTGCCTTTATGTTCCCTTTTTACCTCACTTAGAGGTTTCTTACCTATATTACTAGATACCTGCATAGAACCTTCAACAATTATTGGTTCCCAATTTCTTATATTTATCCCATTTTTATTTTCTATATATGAAGATATGGATAAAATAATTTTATGGAATATTTGAGTAATATTTTAGAGGTCTTTCTTCTCCCCTTATAAACCATAAAATTCTCAGAAAAAAGATTACCTCGTTTGCCTTTCCTTGATAAAGTCCCAACCATTAAAATGGTTGAAAAACTAAATTCATTAAAATATTCATAGTGATATGGTATGTTCTCTATCTATTAAAACTAGTTTTCTCCATTGGTAGATACAAAATCCATGTCCACATTTATAATTCTCCAAAATCTACATGGTTCCTTTGTGTGTTTATAAATGTATGATCCAAAAATTATACCTCATACCCAAATAGTAAAAAATGATTAAAATTGATAATTTACATACTTAAAAATTCCCCTTCTTCATAGAGGTGAAATTATTTTTCTAGTGATCCATCATTCCATATGTAAAAAAATATATATTTATGCTCAATATAATACAACTAGATGGATCTTTTTTTGAAGGATGATGCAATGATTATTTTGTATTTGATCCTATAATATTACCATTTTACTTTCCATTCATTCTATTATTCATAAGGATTGATGATAATTTTTTTATAACTTTATATACATGGAGAATCATTTGTATGATATCCATAATTGACATCTCTATATTTTTCATATCGAATTAAACAATAATGTTTGTGAAACTAGAAGCCTAAGATGAGAGAATGAGATATCTAGATTTCTCTTTATGACTATGTAATATAAAATTATTTGACTTATCAATGTTCCCAATCATCTTGAGTTTATGGATTTTGTAAGGGGATACCACTCATAACTTGTAAATGATGATTTCTTTTGATATTCTCTATATCTCTTTTCTAGTTATCTCCTAGAAAATCACATGCAGACTATACTACACGGAGTATGAGTCTTTGTCCTCTTACCGATTTTAATGATTAAATTGATTTGTTATAAAAAATTGTTTTTATATCAAATGAATCATCTTCATGTTATTGGTATAAAAATTTCTCATCCACACTTGGTTTATAAAGAGGGTCACTAGGTAGTGGGGATTCTGCTACACATTACTTCCTCTCTTATGGTAGTGAAATTCATAAACCCCTATATGAATCAATAATTTTTTCACCAATATATAAATTTTCCTTCTCCGAGATTGATCGAAATTATAATGAATTAAATGTAATTTATTCTATTTTATTTAACAAATTAAATAATAATGTAGTAATTTATTTTGATTAAAATATAATACAATAATTAATTAAATATTTAATTATGTGCCCTAGTATTTTTGGTATTTAAATATCCCTTGCTGTTTAATTTTGATTAACCAGTCACCAATAAAAACTATTCCAAGGATCCATATATCTATTCACATAATAAAAACTAATGAATCTAAAAATTATTCAATGGTATATATGTGTGATTTTTCTTTCAAGGTACATTAAATCTAAACCCCTATATTTATTAGATAGTCTCTTCATTATTGATATAATATACTCATTTATCCTAAAAATATATTTCTAAAATAAACCAATAATATAAGTGAAACATATTTTTATTCTAATTTGGTTATGTGTGCCCGAAATAATTTATTAAAAATCTCAACAAATTAAAATGTCTCTAATGACGACCAAACAGGTACTTGAAAAAATGGTTGTATTCTAAATCAAGTGATATAATGAATTAGATGAATTTATATTTTATATGAAGTGATTTTTCAACAAATGAATATGTATCATTATTTTATTCATTACAAGATTGTTAATGTTTTTGAAACTAAAAAAAAGTAACCACTTCTGATAAAATAATCTATAGTTTTTAAATTTTTTATACATATATATCATATCAAATTTATTACTTTGAACAATTGTTAATTATATTTTGTGGGAACATATATAAATAATTAACCAAACTTGTTAAAATAAATATTATACACCGTATTCTATTATATCTAAGCAAGCATGTTAATTTATTTATAATATGTGATTATCTTTATATAATAAAACAAATAAACCCTCAATTCTATAAATAAAAAAAATAAACATGCACTGAAAAAACATAAAAATAGTGTGAAATGATCATTTTATTAAACTATGGGTTTTTTTATTTAGTAGTGATAACTAATTATAGAATCTATAAGGGGGTGAATGATCCTTAACTTGGATTGACATGCAACATCGTCCATTCTCTTTTGTATCTCCTTATTTGGATTCATTTCACCCTAGATATTGAATTGTATTCTATAGTCAAGATATTTATCTATTATAAATGTATACTCACATACAAGTGAGGGGTATAATGGGTTTCATGATAAAATAAATCAATCATATACATTTAGGGAAATATATAATAAATTAGGTAGGTATTATCATTGAAATGACCTGATCTTAATCATTATTTATTATATTTCTTTGAAATGTAATCCACATTATTAAAATCTCAAGAAAATTTTTGATTTATAATTTTGGATGTTTAGGAAAAAAAATTACATAGTAATCCCATATATTATATGTGTAAATTTATACTTAGTATCCACTTTTTCACCAATAAAAATATTGTTTCTTTTCATGATAAATCTTCTAAAATTTTCATCCTAACTAAATCTTTGTCCCACCAAATTTTTAAACCTGGTGAAAAACATTTTAAAAATTAAAATGAGTAAAAAAATATCAATAAGGGAAATAATAGAAATAAAACTATTTCTAGAGTGAAAAACATTAAATATCATTAAAAACATTTTCTGAAAAACATACATCATTTTTCTAAAAGAGAATAATTTGTACATAATGAAATATTGTTATCTTACATTTTTAAAATCAAGAAATTTCCATGAAAAATAATATGTCATCATAGAAAATTCATGTAGGTGCCTTGGGACATCATTTATATATTAATCCTATAAACACCCTTACAAATG
Source organism: Viscum album (assembly GCA_963277665.1). NCBI lineage: Eukaryota > Viridiplantae > Streptophyta > Magnoliopsida > Santalales > Viscaceae > Viscum > Viscum album. The sequence goes on from OY728145.1 coordinate 2,054,412,409, forward strand.
GAATAACCATTCAATTGAATTCCCATATCTGAGTACCCAATGCATTAGAGAGAAATAATAGGGCTCAATCATCTTATCATGAGCTATAATGGGGATAAAATGATCATATCTTGAGATATAATGGGACTCAACCAATAATATCTTGAGATATAATAGGATCATCCCAACATAATAAATTTGTAAAGACCATATCTTTAATAATACCATTAAAATTATCTTATAAATTCATATGAAAAACTCTTTGGACTTGAAAATAACCTTTGATATTAATAACCTTTTTCAATAAAAAATTACCTAAAAATAGAAAAGGTTTGAACTTTAGGAAACAAGAAATATTTTATTTTTATATAAATATTTTTATAAAAAAAATTAAATATATTTACATGGAAGAAAAATATATTTTAAGGGAATCATTAAAAGTTCATTTTTAAAAGAAATTCCATTACAGAAAAACATTAAAAGATTTATTTTTTTAAAAAATTTGAGAGAAAATATAAAAGTCCAAATTTAAAATGTTTAGTTCCATATATATATTTCCAAATAATCATTTTTAAAAACATTGATATAAAGTATAATAATTTACAAAAAAATCATTTAAACTTTTAAAATGTGGTTTTTAGTTAAAGAGTCCCTTAACATGAGTCTGAATAATATCAAACATCCCTTATCTTCCTGAATAATAAAAATACATTAATTTTAAACCTTTTTATGAACCTTTTGAATTTAACTATTCCCTTTATATCACATCTGAAAATTTTATAAAAATAAATTCATTATCTAATTTTACATCAAACACTTTGATGATATTTGGTTTGTATATCCAGGATGACTTTCGTATGTTGACTGCGGATGAAGAGATCAAATTTATATCATCTATAGAAAAATAATAATGATTTAATTATAAATTTTGTTAATTAATTACACTTTTAATCCCCACTATTAAATATGGTTATGATAAATGAACTATGTTATAATCATAGAGATGGTAGGTCATACGTACGCATGAGAAACATTTCAACATTTCAATGATCATTATGGAAATAATGTATGTATTATATTATATTTAAATAAATATCATAATATCATTGATATCATATTATAGATTAAAATATACTTATTTGTATCATTCATGTGATGTGGTGATGAAAAATGAATCACATCACTTCGTGGAAGGGATAATTCACATAAACGCACAAATGATATTATCATATATCTCTACATTGTAAGAAAAAAATGATATATTTTATTTTCATAATGATAAATATTAAAGAATATCATATATAAACTTTAATTCCATCATTATAATTTATTTTATTATAGATGGTGATGGGAAATGAATTACATTGGTTGGTGTGGCAGTAGTCTATCATATGCATTAAGAATGAATTCCTTTCCCATTTGATGGAATATGAGAAGGATATGGGTAATTCCAATACCATATTAAAATCTAATTATTTAGAGGATACTGGAGGTTTCATTATATACTTGTTGAATAAGGTTTGAGGGATTAAGAAGATGAAACAAAACTAGGACATGCACATAAAAACTAGACATCTTCTTTAGAAATACATTATTTATTAACACCATAAGAAATCTAATTTTGGTGTTATGTCTAATAAAATAACTCTATAATTTGTTTAGGAATTTTAGGAATGTATTTTTTCTATAATTAAATGAAAAATTGGGGTTTCATTTGTGAATAAATGAGAATATGAGGTTCCCTTTTATAAGAGAGGGGGAAGAACTCTTTGAATTACATAAAATATTAAATTAATATGTATTAATTTTCAATAAAAAGGGATTAAAAGTAATTTATATATAATATAATATGATTATGTGTTGAAATAACCTCATAAAATAAAAAATCTATAACTTTTTAATATATGTATACCATTATCATTTGGTTTTACCCCTTATTTAACCCCTTTAACTCTTACCGTGACAACATAGATGTTTTACATTTTGAGGGTTAATATTTTTACAATAAAATGCCAAAAGACCATGAAATGTAATATGGTTAATATTTTCAACCTTATCCTAATCACATGGGAGAATATAATATTTTTAGTAATTTTATATAATTTAGTAAAATATTATTTATTATAAACTATCAATATTGTCAGTTTTTAGAACTATTAATTACTTTAACTTTAATTATATCAAGATAACACTCAATATTATAAAATATTATTCTATAATATACTAAAATTTTCAATTTAATTTATATAATTATTTTATTAAATTAATTATCTAAAATTAAATATTTTTTTATAAATTTCAATATCATTTATTTGATTTTTCTATTAATTAAATAATCACTACATCATCAATGGAAAACCATTTAAGGTAATTATTTCTTTACTAAAAAATAAGATTAAATTACCATGATGAATATAAATCTACTATATTTAAAATTATATTTATAGTCAAAAATATCATTTAGATAAAATCATATTAAAAATATTAAACTTATTAAAAACAAGAGTGTGACATGTCTGACTTTTCTTGAAATAAAATACTATAAAGATCATAATCTCAACTAAGTGGACCAAAAAAGATGTAAATAAATTTATATCATGAAAATATGTTTATTTTCATTAAAATATCCATTTATTTTATTTTAATATTTATTTTAACTCACATATATATCTTATAATCACTTTTAATGTGTTATTTTAACTTTTTTGGCCTTACGCAAGTATTGCACAAGCATTTGGATAATCCAATTTAAAAAAATATATAATTTTTCATGGCCATAATAGTCATAATTAATAAATTATATTTATTAGTCATTTATATCATATAATTATATCATCCTAATTATTATTTTTATCGTACCAAATTTCATATTTCTAGTGAAGTGCAAGCTCTGCATTGACACTGAAAATGATTTTCCTATTTCTTGTGGAATAAATTTTAATATCCATTTTTTAAATTATTTTTTAATTATATTTATTATAAATTATCATAAATGATTCAATAAATGAGTTTGATTAATTTTTATATTATTTCAATGTCATGGTGATAACATAAATGAAACAGTATTTCATAAAAACAATATTTTTCTACTACTCACTAAAAATTTAATTTCTTCAAAAACATGAAAAAAAGACTTATCCTACTATAAACATGGATTTATGAATCCAAAAATAATTCCATTTTATGATATTAAATTTTAATAATATATATAAATTAATTTAAAAATAAGATCACAAAACGTGTTAAAACCCACTTTTTTTAAGAAGAAAAATAGTATTTCTTAAAAATGCATATTTATGTTTAAAAAATGATTTTCTTCCAAAATAATTCATAAAATTTATTTCAAAGACAATAATTTTATTATTCCTAATATAATAGAAATAATTTTTCAATGAAACAATTTTTAAATAAAATGGAACTTAACAAATAGTTAAAACATAAATACAATTTTCAATAAAAATTCGTATTTTTCCCTTTTTACTGGAAAATTAATTTTTCCAAAAAAAATCAAATAAAATATACGAAGATAATTTAGACGTTCTGAGTAAAAATATAGAAAAAAATTTACAAATAAGTTTTCTAATACTATCATAAATTATTTTTATTATTAACCCATGAAAAGAAAGAAAAAACTTTTTTTTTAAAAAAATATTTTATAAATAATATAATATTAATGAAAAATATATTATTATGATTTTCATAAAAATATTATAATTTTTAAAATGAATAATTGATTAAAAATAAATTATAAGGAATTTTTTATATTTCATAATGCGGTTCATACTATTCATTCCCAGTAATTTAAGGACTATGTTATAATAGACACATTTAAATAATAAGATACTATTTTTTGTATAAGATCGATATTGTGTATCTTATATGCTATAAAAAATGGTATTTCATTTAAAAACCATGAATTTCAAATTATCCCCGCTTTAATAAATTATGTCCTCTCAATTTGTACACAATCTCAAAAACAATGGGTTTTAATTTTCCAATAGACTTTATTGAAATCCAACTATGTAAAAATGATTAATAAAATTTACATGTAAAAAGATAGAAAGGAAATTTTGAGGGTCATCTAGAGGAACAGAAAATATGTTTTCATGTAGAAAAGAATTTATATCTAAGAGTACTTCTAACACCCAATTAATGATATATAGTGATAGATAACATGGTCATGATAAATTTAACTGTTACAAACATCTAAATCTTTGAGTGGTTAAAAGGCCATTGATTTCTCGATAAGAAAATTAAATGAATAATGTTTTTATTTAAAAATAATTTTCCTTGAGATGAGTATTTTCTTTATAACTTAGTCTAAGAACAAATTAAAATATACTTACTTGAACCTAATAATTTCATTCTTTAATCAATTTCACCCATATAATCATATTTTTCTCCAAATAATGAGTATTAAAGATGAATTTTTCTCTCATGATGCATTAGAATAAACTTATATGGATCACAAAATTAACTAAATAATAACTAGTTATTTAAAAAATGTTTAATTATTTTCTAAAATCACAATATTTATTAGAAGATAAGATAATTCCCCAAAAAGAATAAATATTCATATTAATAAATCTACATTAATATTAAAAATTTAACAATAATACCCAAGGATCAATATAGATCATTACATAAAAACTATCCTTAAAATATCAAAAAAATATTTTTTACTAATATTGAAACCTAAAAATCCAATGGATTTTATCCCATCATCTTCCATGATAATTTATCATTTACCTCAAAATCACATTAACAACTCTTAAAGTCTCATACCAAAATATAATTTCCCTAATAATATAATCTCCAAAATATTCTAATCATTTCCATAAATTATATTAATCATTATAAATCCATAATAAAATCGTATATTTTTCCAAAAAAATTTAATTCATCCTTAATTCCTCAAATAAAATTGAATAGTATCTTGTTTACCTTAATAATATAGGGTTCCCAAAATTGTGAAAATATTCTGAAAAACCTTAATTAATTATTCAAAAAATCCTTTTCTAATCCAAAGGCTACCTATTCAATAAGACTTATCTTCAAAAAATGAACATGACCACTATCTATAAAGTATTTTAAATAAATAAATTCAATTTCATACTAATAAGGAATCCACATTGAAATGTGGTAGGAAATGTACCATTTTCTTACATTCGTTATGGGTTCATTCTCTATGGCCTTTCTAGATGCGATGAGATTTCACCAATCCTGTAGGTTATCCCTTTTGTAAAACTATATCAATATAATCCTTATAAATTCCACAAATATTAGAAACATAAAAAAATAGAATTAATATATTTAACATTAATGATATTTTTTAACCTCAAAGGATTCATCATACCTTTCATTTTCATCCCAAAATTTAATATCCCATTTTTTACCCAAAAATGAATGTCTCCAAAAATATCATTAATCACCTTAAAATTTTATTACAAAAATCATCAAAAAAATTATAACACATTTAACATATCATAAACCTTAAAATTATAAACCAATGATGGTATCCTTTACTCTTAAGATAACCTCTCAAGAAAACATCTAAATCTATAAACTTGGTTAAACCATCCTCTCATACCAACTAGAAGGAACCGGACATAATAATTATATATTATTGTTTATTTGAACTATAATTAAAATTACTACAATCTTAAGGATCCTTTTTTATAGTTTTAGTGAATTAAGAAAAAAGCTTATATATTAATCCCATACATTACGTGTGGAAAATTATACTCAATATCAATTTTTCCCACCAAAGAAAACGTTTTAAAATACAACATGGTGTATTTTTATGATAAATCAACAAAATTTTAATCATGACCTCTTAGTTTTCCCTAATCATCTATAAAATGTGTGAATTTTTTTAAAAGTTTGGATGAGAACAAATATCTCATTAAGGTACATCAAATAAATAAACCCATTAGTCTAGTGAAAAACATGAAATACAATTAAAAACCTTATTCATAAAAACATATCTTTTATTCCAAAAATATATTCATTTTTTCTTAAGTAAAAACCCTATATAACCTTTTGAAAATAAAGTTATTTCTATGAAAACTCATAAGTTAGTCAAGAAAAGTCATGTAGGTTCCTTGGTAATTAATTTTAATACCACTCTTAAAATCACACTTAGAAATGGAATAACCATATAGTTGAATTTCATATATGGAGTATTCAATGCATTTTGGAGCTATAATAGAGATACTATAATATCTTGAGATATAATGGTGCTCAAACCATCATATCTTTAGCTATAATATGGATAATTCCATCATATATTGAGCTAAAATCATCTCGAACCATCATAAATAATATACAAGGACCATATCAAGAATAAAACCCTTGAAAAACTCTTATAAATTCATATTAAAAACTATTTGGATTTCAAAATACCATTTTATATAAAGAACCATTTTCAATACCAAAATACCTAAAAAGGAAAAGTTATTTTCTTTGAAGAAAATCTAATTATTTTATTTCCATAAAAATACACATATAAAACAAATTTTAAAATATGGACATTAAAGAAAATATAGTTTTAAGAGAATAATTAAAATAGGATTTTTAAATGAAAGTCCCTTACATAAAACCCTAGAAAGATACATTTTTGAAAAATAATAATGAAAATTCAAAAATTATATTTTTCAAAAATTAATTTCTATCTAAATAACTTAATAAAATTCATTTTTTAAAACATGTATAATAAGGAAAAATATTTTGAAAATAAATCTTAAAAACATTCCATCCAACGACCCAAAGGCCTCATTTTTTTATTATTATAATCCCCTTTTAAGGGAGGAAGAGGGAAACCTAAAGACTTCCTGGACATAGTACAAAACACACCCAAAGGAAAAAAAGAGTTAAACCGAGCTGACAATACAGAGCTACCCCTCCCAAGCATATGATCATGATGCAGCAATCCACCATTAGAAGGAAAGATGACAAAAACGTTTCATGTGTTAAAGCACAGACCTGATCTGATGGAATAAGCCATACCCTCTTAAATAACCAAATCTTTATGGCTCTGCAAAGATTAACCGCAAGCTCTAAATCCTCCATTGGAAAATTCCATAAATACAAGTCCGAGAGCACTGATTTTACACCTTCAAAGAAAAAACATTCAAAATATTTTCTTCCTCCCATCACAGTATGAACCACTTAAAAATCAAAACTCATACACCACACATAGGACCGAAGACCCCGTGTGCCTTGAAAAATTCACCGGTCATCCAAACCACCTCCAGAAGACACCCCTGCCGCCAACCACATACATCCTCAACCAAATGTAGAACCACCAGAAGAGGAAAGATGGCCAAGGCACGAGGATCCATACCATCGTCACATAGGACTGGATGGCCCAACATCAAACCCCAGAAGAATCGCCAATGAGGGATCCGAACCGCACTAATAGAAAACGCCAGATCTGGCTGGAACCGGACTGAGTAGGGCAGCAGAACCACACACCAGAGTCCAAAACGCTCACCATGGAAAGTTGGAGATAGCGAGGAAGTGTAGGGGACCTCCGGAAACAGCGACGCCACACAAACCATCTGAACATCAACACCATCTTAACATTCACAAACATAAAAAAACATAAAAACGTGCAAATAGAAGAAATGTCGAAGCCAGGACCTCCCCCCTCCGAGCCACTCCACATTCGCCTTCAAGCCACACCGGAAGCATGCCGAAGGCATCACCTGGACTCGCCGAACTGAAAAAGGTCCACTCTGAGCACTCCATCATAACCGAGCCACTCAGATCACATGTTGGAAGAATTTAGACATGACTGAGAAGCCAAAAAAGACATCAGAGCCCTGTCGTGCAATGCCAACGCCAAGCCATGTCGAGGCAAGCCAATCCTAAAGAGGCCGACTCCGAAATCGATCCAGGACGAAGGGGAAGGAAGGCTAAGAAAACCTGAAAATCCTAGTCACCACAAGCGAGTGGTGAGAAGCCGCTCCGATTCCCACCTTGTCCATACATCTGGATCAAATCTTAAAAACATTTAAAATGATTTTTTTAGTTAAAGAGTGCTTTATATTGAGTTTGATTCATCACTAACACCAATTATCATCTGAAATAATAAAATTATGATTTTTTATATTTTTAACAAAATTTCTACATTCATTTTTCCATTTATATCACATATTACCATATTATTATAATTACTTAATTATTTATGTTTATGTCGGATTCTTTGACGACATTCTGTTCATAAGTCTGGAATGACTTCATAATGTTGACTTTGGTCAAAGAGACCATCATTAAATCATCTAAAAAAATATTCACAACATAATTATCACCTGTATAAATTAATTAAAATTTTAAACCTCAGTAATAAATTTGGTTAAGAAACATTTACTACGTTACAATCATGGGGACGATAGGTTTTACTTACACATGAGTAACATTTCCATTTTTCAATGACCATTATGGAAAAATTGTAAGCATTATATTATCTTTAAATAATTATAATAATATAATTAATATAATATTTATCAATTAAATATATTTATATATATCATCCATGTGATGTGGGGATGAAAAATGAATCACATCACCTTGTGGAGGTGATAATTCACATCTAATGCATGAATGACATTATCATTTTTCTACATATAGAAATATAAGAACGTAAATGATATATAATATTTTAATAATTATAAATATGTCATTAATAACATATAAAATTATTAATTTATCCATTATAATCCATTCTATGAGATGTGGTGATGGAGAATGAATTACCTTGGTTTGTGAGGTGGTAGTTTACCATACACATAGATGATGAATTATTTTCACATTTGATGGAATGATATATGGATATGGGTCATTATAATAACATAATAACATATATTTATATGTATTTTATTTTATATATTCTTATATAATGGTTTTATATGGTTTTAGTGATGTGAAAGAAGAATCAAATCTAAGACATCAAAATAAAAACTATACCTAATATTTAGAAATCCAATTTTCTTTACAATATTAAGTCCACTAAAGATTGTGTTCTGCCTACAAAAGACCAAAATACTGTGGGGAATTATTCTTTGAAGGTATCTGAGTATGTTTTGTCTGAAAAAATTGGTTTGAAGCGTGAATAAATGGGAAGAAGAGGTTCCCTTTATAAGATATGGGAGGGAATCTCTTGAAATTTCTTAAAATATTAAATTAATATATATTACCTATTCATTCCCATTCTTCTCTAAAGTGAGTAATTTGTAACATAATATTCATATGGGTCAAAATATCCTTATAAAATAAAAAATATGTGTTTTTTTTGTTATTTTATACCCTTATATATTAGTTTTAACCCTTAATTAACCCTTGAAAATCTTGTCCTGACAACATGGAGTTATAACACTTTGAGGGTTAATATAGTTACTATAAAATGTAAAAAGACCAATAAATGGACCATGGTTTATATTTAAAACCTTATATTAACCCCTTGTATGAATTAGATATTTTTAATAATTTTATATCAATTAATAAAATATTATTTATTATAAAATATCAATAATGTCAATTTTGGAACTATTCATTACGCTGACTTTAAGAAAACAATACAACACATAAAACTAGAATGAATTATTTTAACATATACATAAAATTTAAAGGTATAACAATCAAATTTTTTTAAAATTTAACAATCAAATTTTTTTAAAATTTTTTAACTGAAATTTTATTTATTTTAATATTTTAAATTTCATTTTTTTGATTCTTCTATTAATTAGAAAATTATAGCATCAGCGTTGTGAAAGAGTTTGAGCTAATTATTTATTCAATAAAAATTGAAAAAAATACCATGATGAATGTAAATATATTATATTTAAGGAGAAACATTATAGGTGAAAAAATACTCTTTATAATACCATATTAAATATATTATAATTATTAAAAATAAGATTGTGACACGTTTTACTTTTCTTCAAATAAAATACTATAACAGTGATAATCTTATCAAATTGGCCCCAAAAGGAAATAAATAAATTTTTATATTTAAATATTTATTATTATGATAAAGATATTAATTTATATTCATTGATATTTATATTTACTCACATATATATCCTGAAAACACATTTAAAGTGTTATTTTGAGTTTACTCTCCTCAGACAAGTATTTCACAAGAATTTGGACAAGACACTAGTTATAAAAATGAAAAAATTGTTTCTAATTATAATAATAATAAATAATAAATAATATTTAATTTTAAAGTAGATAATGTAGTTATATCATCCCTATTAGTATTTTTATGATACCAATTTTTACTTTTCCAGTGTTGTGTAGGCTCTCCGTCAGCAGTGAATATGATTTTCATATTTATTATGGAATAAATTCTAATATATATTTTTTCAATTATTTTGAAATTATATTTATATTTAATTATAATACTTTGATTTATTCCATTATTTTCATAAATTTTTATATTATATCTATGTCTTCAAGATATCATAAAGCATACCATATCTTGAAAAAAAAATGATTTTTTAACTATTCAGTAAAAATTGAATTTCCTCAGAAAAATGTAAACAACTTCTCATAGGATAAATTTGGATTGATTAGTCAAAAAATAAAATAAATTTTTAAAAATTTAATTCCTAAAATTTATATAAATTATTTTGAAACTAATTTTCTATAATGGGATGATTACCAGATTTTAGAAAAAATAGAGTTTCTTCTTAAAAATGAATATTTTGGTTTTAGACAAATGAATGTATTCAAAATTCAATAATAAAATATATTTTAATGTAACTAATTGAATTATTCATAATATAATGAAGTAATTTATCTTTTAAACCATTTTAAAATAATATTTAACTTCATAAAAAGTTGGAACCAAAATAGACTTTACAAATAAAAATTGGCATTTTTCATTACTTGCAGGAAAATTAGTCTTTTAAAAAATTCTTAAAAATTAATCTTATGATAATTTTGACATAATGAGTCCAAAAATGAAATTAATTTTGAGAAATAAATTTTCTAAAAATTTTGAAGTTATTTATAATATTCATTCATAAAAATACAAAAAATCAATTTTTTGAGGAAAACACCTTTTTAATGAATAAAATGAATTTGAAAAAAATATATAATAAAATAAAATATCTAAAAATATTATTATTATTTAAAAGAATTAATTAATTAATTATAAATAATTATTGCCATTATATATTTCCTAATGCAGTTAATATTATTCATTCCCACCAATTTGAAGGCTAGGTTATTATGGTCATATTTAAATAATAATATTATATTTCTAGTTTAAGATCGATATTGCATATCAGATACAATATTGATCATTTTATTTTATTTTAAAAACTAAGGATGTCAAAATCATAAAATTAAATTTAATAATAATTATAAAAGAAAAAAAATTATGATAAATAATTAAAATAAATAAATAAATCCAAAAAATACAATGGTCAGCTGAAGATAAATATCGTTTACAATATTAAAATCCAATCACATTTAAAATTTAATAGAATTTATTTCAATTGTTTCCTTTTAATACATATTAATTCATAAATAAATTGATAAATAATTTAAAATATTTTTACTTTGACAAAAATTGAATCCAATTAATGGTCCTTTAGACATATTAAATAATAAATTAATTATTCTAATATAATTTTATATTATTTAATATAATTATATAAAAGTTTTACACTTTGATGGTAAGAGAGTGTGTATAAAGTGAAAATTATTAAATCTCTTGACTATAAATTTAATGAACACACAATTTTTCGTGAGAAAACACAAGTTGTTTGATACATTTTATTTACAAGTCGTCAAATTCATCGTGTATTACATTACTTGTTTCTCCCACATGAAATCTCATTACTACATGGTGTGTTATCATATTTTTTCAAAACATGTGTCATACATGGAATGTTAAAGAAACACAATGCACCATTAATGTATGTGACATATATATGTATAAATTCATGTGATGTATATTTGGTGTGACTATAAATTCATGTGAAGTATGCCATATACCACATTGGTTGTCAATAAATGATGTTTTTATGTCATCGTGTATTGGATGATGTGACACACTACGAAATACACAATGTGTACCTTGTGTAGGTAATTACCTCAGGTATTGATCGATACGACACACCAAGAAATACAAATAGTCCACATTTTTTCCATCAAAATCAATATATAAAATATAATTAAAAGAATGAATGATCTCAAACATTAATTGATATAATTATGCACATTTATTTTTTAATTAGTTTAAATAATATTTACTAAATAGTTTTATTCTTTATGATCAACTATTTTTCATTTTTACCCTTATTTTATTTTCATTATATTGGAAAATAAAACATTGGATTACAATAAATGTATTCATATGTGCTCTATAATACTCAAAATATAGTTCCAAATCTAAAAAGTGCATGTAATTGTAGAATAGTAAAAATTTATCATTCAACATTGATTAAAAAATGAATATATTTTTATCTCTCTATATACATAAGAGATAATAAAATTAGATAATACTCTCTAGGTTGTGAGAGAATATTTTATAATGTCTCATACTTCCATGTTTTAAATGAAAAATTTTAATATGTGTTTAGAGATTAAATAATATAATTTCTTTAGGAAACTATTTCGTTTTACTTTAGAAAAATAATGCACCATGCCACATGTAATAAAATAAAAAAAACAAAATTATTAAATTTCATGGCATTTGATTCATCCAAAAAAATTCATAAACTAATTATTTAATATTAATTTAAACAATAAAAAGATATATCATTTTAATTGGATTTTTAAACAAGATTCAAATTATCTTATTAAAATTTATGAAACCTTGAGTAATAGATTATATTTTTTTAAATTATGTAAAATAAATATTATATTAACATGGATCGTGAATAAATATTTATTTTAATATATATTCAAATAACTTGAATAAAATAATTCTTTTTCAATATTGAACAAACTTGTGATAAGAAAATATTATATCCATAAACTTTTGAATAAATAAATGTGAGAGTAAATAATTCGTATAAATGAAACTATAAAACATACAACTCAATATAGGAATAAAAAGTATCCAATAAGAGAGACAAAACTTCTACATAATATAGAAAAAACAATGGATTAAGATACCATAAAAATATAAAACATTAAAAATATAATTATTCAAATGGAAAAAAAGAAACCCAAGATTTGGAAACCCTTCAATGAGATCCACGAGCCTTTGTGGGAACCACATTACCCATGTAAACACACATCTCCTATGATATCCCAACTTTTATTTCATATCTTTTCATTACATGGCACAAAACAGGGGATATTTTAGAATATATTTTTGTGGCAATATGGTACATAATACATGGAAACACAAAATATTATTCTAAATCCACTTGAAATACATCATCATGGGTTCAACCTAAGTTAATTTTACTACATCTCATATGTTGGAGATATAAATCAAAGGAAATGGGTGAGCATGAATCTCAGTAAGTTAATAATCAAGGGAGACAAAAAATCATGTCATCATGATATATATCAATAAAAACAGGAGGCATAATAGTATGACATAAATATGAGGCATATCATAATAATAAAAACCTGAATAATAACATGGAAATATGGATACAAAATTTAAATGTGACACTCATAAGAATATCACCAAGGTTTATCAGCAAGGTTACATAAAGGGGAATTACGAAGGTTATTCACTGAAGCGTGGCTAGATGTCTCATATTGACCATTCAAGGTTTCAATGTTCAGCTAATGTTTATAGTAGCACTTGGGTCCAATCCTCTGTGATGATACTTTTTAATTGTTGGTTCTTCTATGATTTGTCTTTTTTTAGTGGGGGTTGGGGTTGTTTACAGAGCTTAATTAAATTGATTAATAGATATTGTTTGATCAATTTACCAATTTTACAAAGATTTGGGTGAGTTCATTATTTGGGATTTAAGGTTATGATATCATTGAGATTTTCGTTATATTGAATTAAATCAGCACCCACTTCACAAGATAACTTTGACCAGAATACCCATATGTTAAGGATTTAATCCAAGAATTAACATAACTAGGGTTCTAATTTTAATTAAAACCTAATTACGGTGGTGTATTTTTGGTTCCAATAACCCATGGAATCCACATGTTAATTAAAACATGTCATTAATCCATGACATTTTATGTTCTATATACATAGTGTTATCCTAAAGAATACTCAATGAGAAAAATCCCTCAATCACATAATATTCCCAAATTATGACTCACCCCAATGGTAGATTTACTCACACCTTTATATAGTTATTAATATGGTTGTAATTATTATATTGAGGGGTTTAAAATAAAATAAAAATAATGGGACAATAAAAGAGTTTTGTGCCGAACAAAAACATGAAATGTGAAGGGAGGTAAAATTACACTTTAGATTGAATGAAAAAGAGAAATAATGGAAGGGGTTTTAACTTGATTTAAATAATTTTAAGAGAATTAATATTTAATAATTTAGGGTTTATGATTAAAAGAGAATATTAATAAGAAACTTGAATTAAAATTGAAATGAAATTAGAAACATCTTATATGATTACAATTGAAAACAAATGCAAATGAACAAGAAAATAAAAGTGGAGGAGAGGTATATCTTGTAGAAAAAAGCTAAAGGAAAGTCCTATCAGGACCTTGGAAAGGCTCTATTTATGGAAAAACACCTCTTTAAGTTCTGAAATTCTAACTCATTACAAGGATAGGAGGGGGATGCATTTATATCCCAATGAGGTGGATAGTTTTCATTCCAAATCTTCCCCTCCAATTGGTTCACCAATTTGTCCATACAAATAGATGAATCTTTAGATATTGTCTGATTAAAATTTTTATATATTAATGTTGAATTTATACCCGCAAAATTTTGGGTCTATTTGACCTAAGGATCAAATGTTATGGTGGTTTTATTAAACAATTTTAATCTTCCCATTTCAATCTAGACTTTTTAAAAGGCCAAAATGTGAATGGGTTTTTGAATAGGAATATGCACTCAAATCAAAACCATTTCTTCTAAAAATCCATAATGGATGTCTAAATCATGATAAAAGACAATAAATGGGTGCTGATTTTAATTCTCAGATAGAATGGTGTACTGGACTCTAATGAATCATTTGGGACACTTTTTGTTGAAGTTGGTCCTTGAAATTTTTATCCATGGTTCCTTTGGATAATAACGAACAAATGTTTGTGTCTCATCAAATTTGGTTTTCTAGATTGAGCCCATAAATTATAGAAATAGGTATGGTCCCATTTTTTTCACAGATTCTTTGGTCTTTATTATGTGGACCATATGACCACTTAAATAACCGAATTGGACAAATTTTCCTTCTAATTATTGTTAGAAATTTAATAAGGAACTCAAAAAACAATAATCACACAATTTGGATCAGTAGGATTAATTCAAATAGTGATCAAGAATAATGTTTTTTATTAAAAAATGAGTATTTCACAATAATAATAAAATTTTACATGAAAACTTACTAAGGGAGTAGAAAAAAATTTATGAATAAATGAATAACATCAACTCCCCCACACTTAGTCTTGTTCATGTCCTCGTGTGCAAGAAATATAAAAAAATAAAAAATCATTCTCACACAACAAAATATGTTAATTTTTTCCCTTAATCAGGGGAGGTTTAGACCATTTCACTTATCCATATTGAATTCCACCACAAATTATTACAGAAAAAATATTCCAAAACAATTCATTTTTCATTCTCAAATTAGAAATGGAAAATTTAGGCACTAAAAACAAACTCCTATCAATGTGATAAAAATTTATTTCTAGAGGTTCACTCATCGCCAATAAAAATTGAAAATATGAGGATTTGAAAGAGATCTAAACCTCCATTACCTATCCTAAAGTATAAAAGAATGAAGAGGTCTTTTGGGGGGGTTTTCTATGGCTTTGGGGTGGTATGAAGTTAATGTCTAAGAGAAAGTAAAAGAGGGGTTATTCAACAACATAGGTAAAATAATACACAATTTTTTTTAATGAAACATAGAAGTAAATGAGAACGCATATTTGCAAGGGAATGATTGTGTAAAGAAAGTCACAAAAGAGGAAGAAAATTTTAAGAGGATGAGAAGATGAAATATTTACAAAACACAAAAATTCTCCTAATGACATAAGTGTTATTTTTTCATTATTTTCAAAATTGGAACTTGAAAAATATATCACACTCATATCCAAACCCATTTTTTATCTCCTAATGAAACAAATTTTAATATTTATAACAAGATAAAGGGTTAAAGAAAAGGAATTTATGGCCTTCCAAAGAAACAATAGAATTTTTTTTATTTATTGATTTTTAATTCCGATTTTTTTAAACATGTCAATAATAGTTAAAAAATTAAATAAATGTAAATAAATTCCCCAAAATCACCGAATTAAAATCACTCCTCCACACGAAAATGGATTCTTTCCCTCAAGAATATGATAACACATTGAAAATCAAGAAAATGACACCTAAAATAAAATCCATTCCCCCACACTTAAATTTAAATAAATTATGAAATATAATTCCATGTATATCTTGGGTCTTACAAGGTATTGGAATTTTAATGTTTATATCAATAAAAAGGATTTCATATGCTCGAAGGGGATCTCAAAAAAAGGATTAATGTAAGGTTAATATGACAAAACTTGTCTATTATGATTCCCATGTGGTTCAAGAAATGCCTCTATCATATTCAAGCACACCAAAGTAGTAAATTCAACTTGAAGGTACAAAACCTCAAGAGTCTAAATCAGTGTTTAAAAACACACAAAATTAAAATAAGGTCATATGTGACCTTTCTTGAAAGCTAATGTTGTTACTCACGGTTGGGGAAGAATCATTTTCTAAATAAAAAAGTGATCATTCAAAATTTTCTGGTTTTAATGA
Source organism: Viscum album (assembly GCA_963277665.1). Lineage (NCBI taxonomy): Eukaryota > Viridiplantae > Streptophyta > Magnoliopsida > Santalales > Viscaceae > Viscum > Viscum album. Next base: position 2,054,429,309 of record OY728145.1, read on the forward strand.
AAGTTTATTTACCCATATTTATGAGTAAATTAAAAATAATTGAGATGAAAAAATGTATTTTGACTCCCCAAAATGGTTGGACAAATATTCAAAGGTGGGTGGTGAGTGATTATTACTCTTTTGTTCATATTTTTTTTATCTTTTTTAGTTTTTTTAGTGATTTTTTAAATACACACCCACACAAAAGAGAGAGAGGGGAAAAGGTTCCATGAATAAAATGGTAAAAAATGTAATGAGAGATGAAAAATAATAAAGGGAGAAATATAGGGAGAGAGGGAGTGGGAGAGAGAGTTAAAGAAAAATAGGTTCCCCTTGTTTGGATTTGGTGTGTCGCCATATCAATCCAGTGTTGGGTCAATTGTAGTAGTTGGGGATAGGATGGAAGTCAATGTGGTTCTTGAGATGTGTGTCCTATCATGGTGATGCTCTAACCAATATCTATTAACCATGAATTTCATTTTTTAATAGGGGTCTTGGACTTGCACTCCACCAATTGGGTAAACATTAGTAATAATTAATGTACCTTCCCAATGGGAATTAAGATTTTTTAGGTGAAGTCGAAATCAAGAATTTAATATCATTACCTTTTCACCTTCATGAAATGCCTTCCATAGGATGTGTTTTTCGTGGAGTACCTTGTCCTTTTCATTGTAAATTTTTTAATTCTTACATGAATCAAGTCGAATCTTCTTCAATTCGATTAACTGTAGCAATTTTTCTTCACCAGATTTTTCACAATAAAAATTACATGTTTTCACAACCCAAAATGACTTATGTTGAATTTCAACGGGTAAATGACATGATTTACCAAAAACTAGCCTAAATGGAGACGTCCCTATGGCTGTTTTATAGACAGTTATATAAGATCAAAGTGCTTCACCAAGTGTTTCAGTATAATCTTTTCTAGTGGGCATTACAATTATCTCAAGCACTCTTTTCACTTTTCTATTAGAAATTTCATCCATGCCATTTGTATGGGGTTTATATGAAGTTGAAGTCTTATGTACAACCCCATTCTTTTTCACAAGATACACCATGGTCCAATTATAGAAATGAGTTCCTATGTCAATTATCAAAGCACGTGGTGTTCCAAACCAGTGGAAGATGTTGATTTTTTGGAACTCACTAACACTATGAGAATCGTTCATTCTAGTGGGGTTGACCTCAACCAACCTAGAAACATTATTGACCAGAAGAATAATGTATGATAATTCATTGTAAGGGGGAAACGGTCACATGAAGTTGATTCCCCAAACATCAAAGATCTCACAGAAAATTAAATGCTTTTGGGGAATTTCATTTCTTTTAGTAATTCTGCCCAACTGTTGGCAAGTGGGACATGATTTATAAAACTTATAAGATTCTTTGAATAGTGATGAATAGAAGAATCTAGAGTCTAAGACCATTCTGGAGGTCCTTTGTGGTAAAAAATGGACACCACCAGTCATTGAGTGAAAAAATTCCAAGATGGAGGAATATTCTTCTTCATCAGCACATCTCTTAATTATTATGTTATCCCCATTTTCTAAAGATTATTATCTTCCAAAAATAGATTTTGGATCACTTTTCTACTTCAAATTTATTTCTTTTGAAATTGTTTTATAAAAAACACCAGAGAAAATGTAATTTACAATTGGGCATACCATGGTAATTTTAGAGTGATGGATGAGAGGTGATCAGTGGGGAATTTAGGGTCAATGATTTCTAAATGAGAAGAATTAAAAATTCTGTTTAGGTGATCATCCATAGGTTTTTATTTTCGAGTTCTATATTTAATCACAATGTCAAAATATTCTAGCATTAAGATCCATCTTATTTTCCTCATTTTGGAATCACTTTTCTTAAGTAAGAACTTTATATCTGAATGATCTATAAAAATGATGATTTTGGAACCTAATAGAGAGGTCCATAATTTATCCAATGTAAAAACCATAGCTAAAAGTTCTTTCTCAGTCACGGTGTAGTGAGATTGATTTTAATCCAATTTTTTAAGGCATAATAGATGAAAATAGGAATCTTTTATCTTCTTTGACCAAGAACAACCCCAATATCCCTATCAAAATCATCACACTTCAATACAAAGGGTAAAAACCAATCTTGGGGTTGGATTATTGTGGAAGATATCAGAACAGATTTGAGTTCAATAATGTATCTCTTGTAGGATTCATCTAAAATAAATTTGACATAATTTAGGAGTAGTATAGTGAGTGGAAGGTAAATACTACTGAAGTTATGGATGAATCGCCGTTAGAAACTATAATGGACAAGGAATGAAGGTATTTCTCAAACATATGTGGGTTAAAGAAGTGATTGGATCACATCAATTATATAAAAATCAACTTCAATACCCTCTTGTGAAACTATGTTCCCCAGAACAATCCCATTACTTATCATGAAGTGGCATTTTTTATAATTTAACACATTGTTAAATTTGGCACACTTTTGAAGGAAAAGATAGAGTGAATGCCAGAAGGATTCAAATGACTCACCAGAAATGGTATAGTTATCCATGAATACCTCCACTCAATGCTCAATGAATTTAAAAAGATACTCATCATACAACTATGGAATGTTGCAGGAGGATTGAAAAGGCCAAAAGATATTTTCCTATATGCATATGATCTAAAGGGGCATGTGACTATAGTCTTTTCTTGGTCCTTAGGTGCGATTTGGATTTTTAAGTAGCCAGGAAATCTATCAAAAAAGAAATAGTCTTATTTTCAGGCTAATCGTTCTAGCATTTGATAAAGGAATGGAAGTGATTAGTGATCTTTTCATGTTTCAGCGTTCAATTTTTGATAATCGATGCATTCTCACCATTTTTTCCACTTGAGTTGTGACCAACTCCCCATGTTCATTTTTAACAATAGTTATCCCACCCTTCTTAGGTACCACTTGAATCAGACTAACCCATTCACTATCAAAAATTGGGTAGATAGTAACATCTTGAAGAACATTGGTGATATATTTCCTAACTACCTCAATGATGAGTGTGTTGAGTCTTATTTGTGGTTTTCTGACTAGTTTGTATGATTCCTAAAGATGGATGTGATGCATGCAAAGGGAAGGGTTGATTTCTGGTATGTGATATGAGTTCCAAGCTAAGGCCTTTTTTCTAACACCTGAAAAAGTTTAGACTCCATGGTTTCAATAAGTGTGGAAGAGGCAATGACAGGATAATATTGATCATGGAAGAGGAATGCATATTTTTAGGTGTGCGGTAAGTGGTTACAGTTCAGTCTCATCTTTCATTTGTGGGATAGACAAATCAAGAGAAAGGGAACATATTTTAGTTGATTCTGGTTCATTTTCCTCAGTACATTCCAAGGTGAAATAGTAGAGATCAGAGTTGATACGGGATTCAAGAGAGTTTTCAAGATCATCTAGATTGATGGAGTCTATGAATAAAAGGTCAACATAAAATTCCCCATTAATGACTTGGTTAATCATGGTGAAAATATCAAATTCTCCACTATCATTAGAAAATGATTACATGATCAAAAGGTGGTTAATAAACTCTTAGAAGTGTCCTTAGATGCATTGATTGATAAGGAAGGGTGATCCGTTTATGGGTATCTCATGTATTGAAAGATATTGAATGTGACCAGTTGGTCACCAAATTGCATGGATAGGATTTCTGCATGGACATCAATCTTAGTACTTGTTTTTATAATGAATGGTCTTCCTAGAATAAGGGAAGATCTATAAGTGGTTGTCTCACCTTCCATATCAAGGACATATAAATCTACTGGGAATATATTATCATTAACTAGGACAAAGAATCCCTCAATTATTCCCAGAGGATAGGTTGTGCTTTGATTGGCTAACTTGATGAAAACACCCTTTGGGTGAAAGGGACCTAGACAAATGTTTGAGAAGATAGATTTGGGCATGACATTTATCAAGGCTCCTAGGTCTACAAGTATATCATCAAAGTTGTAACTCCCTATTTGGCATGGAACATTAAATCTCTCGGGATAGTTTCACTTCATGGTAATATATGGTTGGGTTGAAACATTATCAATGGTCTTAATATTTATCTTATAGGTGTACAACCACTTAAGAAAATTGGCATACATAAGAATTTTGTTGATGAAATCTAAGAGGGGTATGTTCACTTCAACACATCTAAACATGTCGAGAATTTCAGGATCAGGTTCAAAGGACTTTATTGGATTATAAATGTCTTGAGGAAAATTAATTGGGTTTCTTAGAGGAATAGAAGGAGGTGAGGGAGTGGCTTCAGCTTCTTTTTCTAGTTTCTTTTACTTTTCACTTTATAGGTAAACATTTAAAGGAGAGTTGTAGGACTCATCATGAGGCATAGCAACTTTCTTTCCCAATCTAAGTGCAATTAAACTTACATTACCCTTGGGGTTGGGTAATTCTTGATATGGGAGATGGGAATAATTTGATTATTTCTGTTGGATTAGGTGGGATGAAATTTGACCAATGTGGGTTACCATATTTTTAATGATAGAATGGGTTAAGGAGGAAAGAACTTCAATGTCACTTTTCGATGGTTTCTTAGAAGAGGAGGCATGTCCCGTATTGGGATTACCTTGATTTTGGTTCTTGGGAAAGTTCTTGTATTTGGTTGTCAAATGGTAAGGCTCATTAGGATAGTGGAATCTTGGAGGAGAAAGAAGAGTATTGATCCTTTGAGGTTGAGGGACAAAAGGATAAGGATGTCGGAACTTACCAACACCTTGACCACATTAGAATAGGTTTGGGTTTTTAGGATGTAATTTAGGGGGATGAGAAATGGGATTACAATACCTAAAGCCTAGGTTAAAGGTATAAGAGAAGGGATCAGGGTGGGGTTGGTTGATATTTCTAATGAACTGACTTGATTTTTTACGGTTGGTGTTCCTCTGAGCATATGCTGCATTGATATCCATCGGAAAATAATAATCAGGTAGATCCTCTTGAAGTTGTGCGCATGTGTTGGTTGGATGAAAAGATGAGATTCAGATTCCACAATTTTTGATAGATCTGGGGAATATAGATTGTGGATAAGATGAGGTTTTGTCTTTGGAGTCCATAGCTTATTGATACACAAGAAATATATGTTCACTCATCCACTCGGTCATCATGTTGGGCTATATGGATTGATTATCTAGGACTTTTTTGACTTGAGAATGTGCTCAAGTATGGAATTTTTGTGTGTTTGTATCCATACTTCTTATGAGATCTCATGTAGTTGTGGGGGTTTTTTCAATAAGAGAACCACCAATTGTGGTATCAATAAGAGTTCTCTCCATAGTTAATAACCCCTCATAAAAATATTGGATCAAGAGTTAGTATGGGATTTAGTGATGTGGGAAGGTTTCCACATGCTTTTTGAGCCTCTCATAGTACTCATAGAGTGATTCATTAAGGAATTGACTGATACCACTTATTTACTTTCAGATATAAGAGATATGAGAAACATGAATTAATTTTTATAAAAAGATATGCTTCATGTCAATCTATGTGTTTGTTGAACTAGGATTTAGGTAGTAGATCCATGACTTGGAGGAGTGAGATAGGTAGAAAGGGAATGCTCAAAGTTTCATTTGTTTATTAGAAACACCTTGAGGGTTCACGGTAGAGAACACCACTTGGAACTATTTGAGACAAATATGTGGATCCTCATTGGTTATCCCATGTAAATTAGGTTGAAGATGAATCAAACAAGACATGAGTTTGAAATCAGCCCCAATGTTTGGATATTCAATACCAATGGGTTGGTAATTAATATTAGTGGAATTAAGTTCTTTTAAGTTTTTTCCCTTAGATTAGCCATTTCTAGTTCAATTCGTTTGAAAAGGAATGGTTTAAGAGTAATTTTATTATCCCTAATGTTACTCCTATGTCGACGATGAGTTCAAACAATTTCAAGGTCAAAAAAATCTGATGGATTGTTTGGTAGGGTACAGTGGATTCAGAGAAACTTTGGAAGGACAAGGAAGGATGATTTTTCTTTGTGGGTTATTTCTATTTATTATTTTTATGATAAGTCACGTTTTTCTTTATGTTTCGTTTTCAGAATTTTGTTTGGTTGAGTTTTTTACTTTTTGGGGTTTTTTTATAAAAAATAAAATCTACAAACTACTTAATGCACCATCCCTGGTAATGGTGCTAGTTGAAGAATAGATGAATGTCTCCTCTCAACCATTCATGGGCCAGGTGCTTTTCAAATATGTATAGTGGCACTCAGGTCTAATCCTTGGATATGTTAATTTTTAATAGTCGGTTGTTTTTGTGATCTGTATTTTTTTAATGGGGGGTTTGTTTACATAGATTAATTAAATTTATTAATTCATGATGTGGGATTTATTTAACAATTTTATAAATATTGGGGTGAGTTCATTATTGAGGATTTAATATTATGATATTATTGATCTTTACTTTATATTTCATTAAATTATCACCCACTTTACAAGATAATTTTGATCAGTTTACCCAAGTGTTAGGGTTTTAATCCAAGCCATAACATAACTATAGTTATAATATAAATTAAAAATTGTGTATGGTAGTGTATTTATGGTTCCAATAATCTATATAATCTATATGTTAAATAAAACATTTCATTAATCCATGACATTTTAAGTTCTACATACACAATTTTAACCTAAAGAATACTCAACGAGAAAAATCCCTAAATCACTTAATATCCATAAATTATGACTCACCCCAATGGTAGATTTAATAATCCATTTATATGGTTATTAATCTGGTTGAACTTATTATATTGATTGATTTAAAATAAAATAAAAAGAATGGGACCAGAAAAGATATGTGCACCAAACGCACACACAAAATGTAAAGAGAGGTAAAATCACATTTTAGATTGAATGAGAAAGAGAAAGAAGGGAAGGGGTTTCAATGTGATTTAAACTATTTTAATATAATTAATATTTAAGAATATAGGTTGGATTATTAAAAACGGATATGTAGGAGAAACTTTCATTAAAATTGAAATGAAATTGAAAATATCCTTCGCGAATACAATTGAAAACAAATAAAAATGAACACAAAAATAAAAGTGAAATAAGATAAAGGCAAGTCCTAATAGGACCTTACAAATTCTCTAGTCATTCAAAACATCCTTATTAAGGGATTAAATTGCAACTACAAGCAAGGATAGAAGGGGTGCATTTATAGTCCATGGAGGTGGACTGTTTGCATTCCAAATATGCCCCTCCAATTGGTTTGCAAATTTGACCATCGAGATAGATGAATATTGAGATATTATATTCTTAAAAGTTGAAAATATTAATTTTTAAAGTCTAACCTCAAAATTGTGAATCCATTAGACATAAGGATCAAATATTATGGCAGTTTGATTAAATAATTTTAATTTATCCATTTCAATCAAGACTTTTTCAAAGTCCAAAATGTGAATGGGTAATTGAATAGTAATATGTCTTCAAATTTGAATCATTTATTATAAAAGTATTCCTAAAATATTTTTTCTTTCAAAATGAAAAATCTCATCATGAATTGATGTCTAAATCAGGATAAAATTCAATAACTATGTTCTAATTTTAATTCCTAGATAAAATGGTGGTCTGTAATTTTAAGCATCATTTGGGACCATTTATGTTGTAGTTGGACTATGAAAGTTTTATCCAGGTTTCCTTTGGATAATCAAGAACAAATTATGGAGTCTCATAAAATTTGGGTTTCTGGATTGAGACCACAAATTCAAGCATCATAGATGGTTTAGTTTTTTTTCACATATTCATTAGGTCTTATTGTGTGGACTATATGACCATTTAAATGGAATAATTTGACAAATTATCCTTCTAATGATATGTTTTAAATTTAATATGGAACCCCAAAAAACAATAATCACACAATTTTTATTCTTATGTTGAGAGTTATGATTATAAAATTAAACTAAATCGATTGGATTAATCCAAATAATGTTCAAAAGTTTGGTTTTTCATTAAAACATGGGAATTTCACACCAAATATGAACTTTAACATGAATTATTACTAAAGGAATTAGATAAAAAGTTAAAAATAAATTAATAACATCAAATCCCCCACACTTAGTCTTGTGAATTTCATCATGTACAAAAAATATAAAAACATAAAGAAATCATTATCACTCACCAATAAATATTAAAAAAAATCCTTAATCTAGGGAGGTTTATACTATTTAACTCATCCATATTGAATTATATAAAAAAATTTATGAAAATAATATTCAAAAAACAAATTATTTTTCATTATAAAATTAGTAATGGAAAATGTAGGCACTCAAAACTTACACCTCTCAAGATGATAAAAATTTATTTCATGAGGTTCACTCATCACCAACCAAAATTGAAAATCATAGAGTTTGAATGTAATCTCAACTTAAAATCCCTATATTAAAGTTCACAATAATCAAGAGGTATTTTGAGGGGGGTTTTTGTGGCAATGGGATGGTAGGAATTTAATGTCCAAGAGAATGGAGAAGAGGGGTAAAACATTAGGATGTGTAAAATAAAGCACAATTTTTTTGAAATGAAACATGGGAAGAAATAAAAAAAAATATTTACAAGTGAATTATTTTGTGAATAAATACCCAAAAGGGGAAGAAAATTTTAAGTGGATGAGAAGATGAAATATTTACAAAACAAAAAACTTCTCCTAATGACATAAGTGTTGTTTTTTTCTTTTCTTTTTTGCATTTTTTTCAAAATATGAACTTGCAAAAGATCTAACACTCATATCCAAACCCATGTTTGATCTCATAATGAAACTAATATTAATAGTTATGACATGATCAAGTGTTTACTAAGAGTTATTTTTGACCTACCCAATACACAACCATTTTTTCATTTCAATTGTTCTGAACACTTATCAATATCATTTACAAAATTACATAAATGAAATACATTCCCCAAACACACTAAATGAAAACTTATCCCCCACACTATAAGGAATGTTTTACATAAAGTGTATGACCACATATTGAAAATAAAGGAAATGAAATAAAAAATAAAATCCATTCCCCCCACACTTAAATTTCAATAAATTATGTAATATAATTCCGTTTAGATGTTGGTTGGGACAAGGTATTGGGCTTGTAGTGAGGCTATGAAAGAAAATGATTTCATAGGATTGAAGGGGATTTCAAAATAAGGATTAATATAAGGTTAATGGGAGGCTATTTGAATATTGAGATTCCCATGTGGTTCAGAAAATGCATCAATCATATTCAAGCACTCCAAAGTAGGGAATTCAACATAATGGTCCAAAAACTCAAGACTCACAATCGACGAGTGAAAACACACAAAATTAAAACATGGTTATAGGTGAACTTGAAATGAAAGATAATTTTGTTTCTCATAGCTGGGGAAGAATCATTTTCCAAATAAGAATTTGTTCATTCAAAATTTTTTGGTTTTGAAGAAATACGATTTATCCAAATTTATGATGAAAATACAAAAATTTTGAGATGAAAACATGTATTGAGACTCTCCAAAATGTATGGAAAAAAATTATAAAGTGTATGGTGAGTGATTATGACTCTTTTTTTAATATTTTTATGTTTTTTTTAGTTTTTAGCGTTTATTTATAAATTCACACCTTCAAAACAAATAAAGAGGGGAAATATCTCAATGAAGAATGTAGTAAAAATGATAATGAGAGATGAAAAATAATAAAGAGAAAAAGAGATGAAGAGAGATAGAGAGAGTTAAAGGGAAAGAGGTGCCCCCATGTTTGGATTTGGTTTTTCAGCATCCCCATCCAGTGGTGGGTCAACTATAGAAGTTGTGGATCTGATGGAAGTTGATGTGGTTCATACGATGTGTGTCCTCTAAAGGTGATACTATGACTTATGTTTTTTAACCATGATTGTCCTTTTGGAAGAGGGTTCTTGTACTTTCACTACACCAAATGGGCAAACATTAGTAATAATTAGAGGACCTTCCCAATGGGAATTAAAATCACTATGGTGAATTCAAAATCTAGAATTAAAGAGAATTACATTTTCAAATTCATGAAATACCTTCCTTATGATGTGTTTGTCATGGATTGCCTTGGCCTTTTTGTTTTAAATATAGGAATTCTCATATGAATCATGTTGAAGCTCCCCCAATTTAGTTAATTGTAACAATATTTCTTCACTAGAATTTTACCTATCAAAATTACATGTTTCCACATCCCAAAATGACTTATTTTGAATTTTAATTCATAAATGACATGATTTACCACAAACTAGCCTAAATGGATACATACAAATGGGTGTTTTATATGCAGTTTGATAAAACCAAAGTGCTTCACCAAGTCTTTCTAGTCAGCCTTTTCTGGTGGGCATTACAATTCTCTTAAGGACTCTTTTCACTTTTATAATAGAAAGATCATCTATTCCATTTGTTTGGGGTTGATATGTATTTGATGTTTTTAAGTATAATCCCATTCATTTTCAGAAGATACTCCATCGTCCGATTATATAAATGAGTTCTTAAGTCACTTATCAAGGCATGTGGTGTTCCAAAATAGTGGAATATGTGGGTTTTTAGAAACCCACTAACATTATGTGAATCATCCTTTCTATTGTTTTCGTCCTCAAACCACCTATAAACACAACTAACCGCAATAATAATATATTAGAATAAATTGAATAGTGGGAATGACCCCATAAAATCGATGCCCCAAACATCAAAGATCTCTTAGAAAATTAAAGGAATTTGGAGAGTTTCATTTATTTTAGAAATTGTGCCAAACTTTTGGAAAGTAATAAATGATTTATAGAACTCTTGTGAGTCCTTTAAGAGTGAAGTATAGAAGAAACTAGAGTCTAGGACCTTTTGGGAGGTCCTTTTTGGTATAGAATTGCCACCACCAGGCTTTGAGTGAAAAAATTCCAAGATGGAGTAATATTCATATTCATTGGAACATCTCCTAATTACCATGTTATCCCTATTTTTTCAAAGTTAATTATATTCCCAAAAATATAATTTTGAATCACTTTTCAACTTCACTTTTTTTTATTTGGAAGAGAATTTATGAAAAAAACTAGAAACCAAGTAGTTTCCAATTTGGGAATCCAATGGTAATTTTGGAGTGATATATTAGAGGTTATCAGTAGGGAATTCAAGATCAATAATTTTTGAATGAGAATAATTATAAATTATACTCAGGCAATAATCCATTGGGTTTTTTTAAGGTTCAGTACAAAGCCTCATTTTATAATAAAAGAAAATACATCTTTCTGAGAGCCTAGAGGGAGACCAATTACATAGACCAAAGGCCCGTGACCAAGTGGTATGAATACAAGGCATGAAATCCCATTCTTTTATCCCAAATGGACCTTTGTTGAATAGTACTACTATAGTACCCATGCTACTACAATACCCACTATAGTACCACTTCCGCTACAGTAACCTTAACTGCTACAGTGTCACCACTGCTACGGTTTTACCACTGCACTAGTACTGCTACAATGCTACTACAATGATGCTATAGTACCTTGGGAATTCCTACCCTGCCTGGATTTGATCCTGGATCATATGGATGCCAAAAAGCATCCTCTACCACTTGGGTATAGGCACGTTGGTAACAGAACTCTACAATTAAACCCCGGGGTTTTCTTTTCTAGGTCTATCATTAATCACAATGTCAAACTCTTGGAGAATCAAGATCCATCTTATTTGCTTCGGTATAGAATCCCTTTTCTTAAGTATGAACTTTAGAGATGTATGGTCTTTAAAAATGACGATTTGGGCATATAACAGATAGGGCCAGATTCTATACAATGTAAAAACCACATCTAAAAGTCCCTTATCAGACACAGTGTAGTGAGATTGAGTTTCATCCAAAGTTTTTGAGGCATAATGGATGAAATGAGGGATATTTTCTCTTTTTTGACCATGAACTGCCCAATAACCCTATAAGAAGCATCACACATGAATTCAAAGGGTAAGGACCAATATTGTGGTGGGATTATTGGGGTAGATGTAAGAATAGATTTGATTTCACCAAATTCTCTCTTTCAACATTCATAAAAAACAAATTTGATATCATTTGGGCGTACCCAAGTAAGTGTTAGGGTAATCCTATAGAAGTTATAGATGAATTTCCAATATAAACCATCTTGTCCAAAGAATGAACGGATGTTTTGAATAGACGTGGGTTCATGAAGTGATTGGATAAAATCAATTTTGGAAGGATCGACTTCATTACCCTATTGTGAAACTATGTTCCCTAGAATAATCCCATTAGTTACCATAAAGTGACATTTTTCATAATTCAACACATGGTAACATTTGACACACTTTTGAAGGACTAGTGAGATTGAATGAAAGTAGGATTCAAATGAATTACCATAAATGGTAAATTCATCCATGAATACCTTCATTAAATTCTTAATGAATTATGAAAATATAATCATCATACACCTTTGTAATCTTGGAGGATCATTGAAAAGGACAAATTCCATTCTCTTATATGCATATGTTCCAAAGATTAAAGTTGAAGTGGTATTTTCTTGGTCCTAAGGTGAGATTGGGATCTGGAAGTATCCAGGGCATCCATCAAAAAAGCAGTAGTGTGACATTCTGGATAATTATTCCAGCATTTTATTAAGTAATGGATGAGGGTAGTGATATTTTCATGTTTCATCATTCAATTTCGGATAATCGATGCATACATTCCATTTGTTTTTTTACTCAAGTTGTGACCACATCTCCATGTTCATTTCTAAAAAAAGTTATCCCACACTTCTTAGGTACCAATTGAATCAGACAAACCCATTAACTATCAGAAATTAAGGAGATATTAATATCTTGAAGAACCTTGTAAATCTTTCCCCTAACTACCTCAATGATGAGAGGATTGAATCTTCTTTGTGGTTGTTTGGATAGTTTGTATGATTCTTCAAGATGGATTTGATACATGAAAATGGATGGTTTGATTCCTAGTAGGTCATATAGGTTCCAACCTGAGGCCTTTTTGTTTTCTTCTAACACCTAAACAAGTTTGGACTCCTCATTTTTAGTAAGTGTGGAAGAGACAATGATATGATAAGAGTGATCATGGAAGAGGAATGCGTATTTTAGTTATGAAGGGAGAGGTTTCAAATCAGTATAATCTTTAATTATTGGGCTATAAAACTCAAGAATGAGGGAAGGTATTTTTGTTGGGTCTAATTCATTTTCCTCAATACTTTCCAAGGTGGAATAGTGGAGATCATATTTGAGATGGTATTCAAGAGAGTTTTCATGATCATTAAGATTGATGAAGTCTATGAATGAAATGTCAACATCAATTTCCATATTAATGTTTTGTTTAATAATAGTTAAAATTTAATACGATCCTTTATCATTATATCATGATGAAAACAATGAAACGGGGGGTGAATCCACTCTCATAATTGTCCTTAGATGTATGGATTGAGAAGGTAGAATGATCCTCTAATGGGTGTCATATGGCTTCAAAGATATTGAACTTGACCTATTGGTCACTAAATTCTATGGATAAGATTCCTACATAGACATCAATAAAAGTTCATTTTATTATGAGGAATGGTATTTCTAGAATTAGGGGAGATTTAGAAGAGGTTATCTCACCTTACATGCCAAGGACATAAAAATTAGCTAGGAGGATAATATTGTTAACTAGGAGAAGGACATCCTCAATTATTCCCTCAGGACTAGTTGTTCTTTGATTAGATAATTGGATGACAACACCCATTGGGTGAAAGGGACCTAGGCCATTTTTTGGGAAGATAGATTTTTTCATGACATTTATCAAGGTTCCTAGGTATACGAGTGCATCATTGAGGTTGGAACTCCTTATTTGCAATGGAACAGTAAATTTCCCTAGATCTTTTCACTTCATGGGTATGGACTGCTGGGTTGAAACATTCTCAATGGTATTATGTTGTATATTATGGGTGAAAAAATCTTTAAGAAACATTTCATACTTATGAATTTTTTTGATGACATCTAAGAGTGGTATGTTCACTTCAACACATCTAAAAATGTCAAGAATTTCTGGATTAGGTTCAAAGGATTTTCATGGATTAGAAACAGTTTAAGGAAAAGGAATTGGATTCCTTAGAGGAATGGAAGGAGGTGAGGGAGTAGAATCGGGTTCCTTTTCTAGTTTATTTTTATTTTCATTTTCTAGGTAAAATTTTAAGGATATTTTGAGAACTATTAATGAGGCTTAGAAATATGATTTCCCGATCCAAGTGAAGTTGCAATTACATTACCCATTGGGTTGGGTAATTGTTGAGCTGGGGGTTGGGAAGAATTTTGTTATTTCTACTGGCATAGTTGGGATACAAGTTGACCAATTTTAATTTTAATATTTTTAAGTCAAGAATGAATTATATAGGAAAGATATTCCATGGAATTTCCTATGGTTACATAGAAGAAGAGGCATGTCCCATATTAGGATTACCTTGATTTTGGTTCTTGGAAAAGTTATTTTTTTAGGTTGAGAATTGGGAAGGCTTGTCATAATAGTGGAATCTAGGAGGAGTATGAGGAGGATTTATCCTTTTAGGTTTAGGGGAAGAATTATAAGGTTTTTGGAATTTACTAAAACCTTGAACTTATTATAATTGGTTTGGTTTTGAGAAGGGAATTTAGGGGGATGATAAATGCTATTACTATACCTCAATCCTAGTTTAATAGTTGAAGAGAAGGGCTTAGAGTAGGGTTGGTTGAAGTTTCTAATGAACTGACCTAATTGTTGAGGGTTGGTGTTCCTCTGAGCATATTTTTCATTGAGTTCCATTGGAAAAGAAGAATAATATAGATCCTATTGAATTTGTAGACATGTATTGGTTGTATGAGTAGATGGGTTGCGGATTCCACAGTTTTTGATAGGTCTAGGGAATATATAATTTAGAGAGGATGAGGTTGGGGATTTGGAGTCCACAACTAGTTGATGCGCAAGACTTGTAAGTACACTCATCCACTCATTCAACTTGTTAGGCTCTATGGATTGATTCTCTTGGACTTGTTTAACTTCAGAATGTTCTTGAAAATGGAATTAAAATGTATTTGTAGCCATATTTTTTAGATATCTCATGCAGGAGTAGGAGTTTTATTAACAAGATCACCACCACTTACAACATCAATTATAGTTCTCTCCATAGCCAATAACCCTTCATAGAAGGATTTGATCAATAGTTTGTTTGGGAATTGGTGTTGTGGTAAGGTTTCCACAAGACTTTTTAACCTCTCCCAGTAATTATAGAGTGATTCATTAGGTAATTTATGAATACCACTTATTTCTTTTTGGATATAAGCGGTACAAGAAACATGAATGAATTTTTCTAAAAAAAATATGCTTCATGTCAATCTATGAGCTTATAGAACCATGAGAGAGGTATTGGAGCCATGGCTTGGTAGAGTCATCTAGGTAGAGAGGTAATTCTAGAATACTAATTTGTTTTTCATAAACCCCTTAAGTCTTCATGGTTAATCACACCACCTTAAACTCTTTAATATGAAGATGTGGATCATCAATTGTTATCTTGTGGAAATGAGGTAGAAGATGAATCAAACCCTATTTGAGTTTGGAATCAGAATCAATGTTTGAATATTAAATACCATGGGGTTAGTGATTCATATCAAGGGAATCTAGTTATTTTAAGGTTTTTTCCCTTTTATTATCTATATCTATTTAAATTTTTTGGAATAAGAATGGTTCATGAGTGATTTGATTATCCGTAATGTTCCTCCTTAGTCGGTAAAGATTTCGCTAGATTTCCATGTCAAACAAATATGGTGGATCATTTGGGAGGCTATGGGGATTTCATATAAAATTTCAATGGAAAAAGGAAGGAATTTTTTTCATTATGGTTTTTTCCCATTTATGATTTTTATGAGAAGGCAGGTTTTTCTTTATGTTTTTTTTAGATTTTTTGCGTTACGTTTTTTTTCTTTTTTTTTTTTGGGTTTTTTACAAAAACCAAAAACTACCAACTACTCAATGCACCATCCCTGGAAACAACACCATCTGAAACATAGCTTATTGTCTCATATTAACCATTCAAGGGTCTGGTGCTTTTCTAATGTGTGTAGAGGCACTCGGGTCAAATTCTCAATGATGGTACTTTTTAATAATCGACTATTTTCTATTTGTCTTTTTTTAATGGGGTGTTTGGAGAGCTTAATTAAATTGATTAATGGATGATGTTTTATTGATTTAACAATTTTATAAATATTATGTTTAGTTCATTATTATGAATGTAATCTTATGAAATCATTGATCTTGGCTTTATATTTTATTAAATTAACACCCACTTCAAAAGATAATTTTCATCGAAATACCAAAGTGTTATGGAATTAATATAATCCTTTACATAAATAGGATTCTAATCTCAATTAAAACTTGTGTATTGTAGTGTATTTATGGTTCCAATAATCTATGGAATCTATATGATAAAGAAAACATGTCATTAATCCATGACATTTTATGTTCAATGTTCAAAATGTTATCCTATAGAATATTCAACGAGAAAAACACCTAAATCACTTAATATCCCAAAATTATGACTCACTAAAATGGTAGATTTACTTAGAAATTTGGGTTGTTATTAATCTGGTTGGACTGCTTATGTTGATGGTTTTAATATAAAATAAAAATAACGGGAAAATAAAAGAGCAGTGCACTGAACACACACACAAAAAGGTAAAGAAAGGTAAAATCACACTTTAGATTGAATAAGAAAGAAAAATAAGAGATGGGGTTTCTAATTTATTAAAACTATTTTAATAGAATTAATATTCAATAGCATATGGTTGATTATTAAAGGTGAATATGAAGAAGAACTTACAATAATATTGAAATGAAATTGAAAACATATTAAGTGAATAAAATTGAAATAAAATTTAAATAAACACAAAATCAGAAGTGTAGGAGATGTATTTCTTGTTGAAAAAAGATCATTACATGTCCAACCATTCCCTTGTAAAGGCTCTATTCATTTCAAACCACCTTATTAAGTACTAAAATTACAACTCCTTACAAGGAGAGGAGGGGGATACATTTATGGCCTAAGGTGGTGGACTGTTTTCATTCCAAATATTCACCTCCACTTGGTTATATAATTTTGAAATACAAAAAGTATAATCTAGAGATATTATCTTATTAAAATTTGTTGATAATAATGTTAAAAGCCTACCCTCAAAATCTCACAGAAATTGGACTTAAAGATCAATAGTTATGGAAGTTTGATTAAAAAAATTAATTTACCCATTTCAATCAATAATTTTTAAAAGTAAAAAATGTGGATGAGTTTTTTCATATGAATATTCACTCAAATTGGAACCATTTGTTTTAAAAATTCTTCTATATATATCTTTTCTTTTATAGTGTAAAATTACAACTCGAATGGATTTCTAAACCAAGAGAAAATTCAATAAATTTGTGCTGATTTTAATTCATGGAAAGAATAGTGGGATGGACTTTAAAAAATCATTTGGGATTTTTTTGAAGTTGGGAATTAAAATTTTTATGCGAGGTTTCTTTGAATAATCATGAATAAATTTTTGAGTCTTAACAAATTTGGCTTTCTGGATTGAGCCCAAAAAATTGATCATCTAGGATGGACTAGTTTTTTTCCATAGATACTTTGGGCCTTCTTGTGTGGACCACATGTCCATTTAAATGGATGAATTGGAAAAACAATTTCTAATTATATGTTGGAAATGGAATAAGAAACCCTAAAAACATGAATCAGAAACTTTGGATCAGTAGGATGAGAGTTATCAATAAAATATTAAACTGAATCTATTAGATTAATTCAAATAATACTCAAAAATTAGTTTTTGTATTAAAACATTGGTATTTCATGCCATTTATGAACATTTAATGAAAATATACTAAAGGGAGTATGAAAAATATATGAATAAATTAATATAATCAACTCCCCCACACTTAGTCTTATGCAATTTCTCATGAGAAACAAATTTAAAAACATAACAAAATCATTCTCACTCACCATCAAATATTTAAATTTTGTTCTCCCAAATCCAGGGAGATTAGACCATTTAAATCATCCATATTAAATTCCAGCACACATTTTTATAGAAACAATATTTCCAAAATAATTCATTTTTCATTCTGTAATTAGAAATGGAAAATGTAGGCACTCAAAACTTACTCCTATCAAGATCATAAAATTTATTTGTGGTGGTTCACTAATTCACTAACCAAAAGTGAAAGTATTGTAGTTTCAAATACCTCATAGCTTCCATTACCTATCATAAATTTCACCAGAATAAATAGGTCCTTTTAGGGGGTTTTCTTTGGCTATGGGATGATATGAATATAATATCCAAGAGAAATGAAAAGAGGGGTAAAACACAAGCATGGGTAAAATAATTCATAATTTTTTTTTGAAATGAAACGTTGAAGGAAATAAAAACACGTATTTACAAGGTATTTATTTTTTGAATAAAGAAATAAAATATGAATAAAATCTGAAGGGTATGATTAGATGTCATATTCAAAAAACAAAAAACTTTTCCTAAAGAAAAAGTGATATTTTTTCATTTTCTTTTTTTCCATTTTTTTTAAAAGATGAACTTGAAAAAGAATTCAAACTCATCAACCAACCCATTTTTTATCTACTAGTGAAACTAATTTTACTATTCATAAAAAGATCAAGGGTTGAATAATAGTGATTTTCAACCTTCCCAAGACACAACCCATTTTTTATTTTTTATTTCATTTTTTTAAACATGTTAACAATATTTACAAAATTACATAAATGAAAATACATTCCCAAAAATCACGGAATGAGAACTTATCCCCCACACTAAAATGGATGATTAACTTAAATAATTTGACAACACACTGAAAATCAAGTAAATTACCTCAAAAAATAAATCCATTCCCCCCACACATAAATATCAATAAATTATGCAATATAATTCCATGTAGATGTTGGGTGGGACAAGGTATCAGGCTAGTAATGTGGATATCAAATAAAATGATTTCATAGGCTCAAATGTACTTCCAAAATGGTGATTAATGTAAGTATAATGGGAGGATATTTGGCTATTGTGATTCTCATGTGGTTCAGAAAATGCCTCTATCATATTCAAGCACAAAAAAGTATGAAATTCAACTCGAAGTTCCAAAAAAATCAAGAGTCACAATCGGGGGTGAAAAACACACAAAATTAAAATATGGTAATAGGTTACCTTGGAATGAAATATAATTGTATTCCTCATGGTCTTGTAAGAATCATTTTCGAAATAAAAAATTGAGCATTTAAATTTTATTGGTTTTGAAGCAATGTTCTTTATCCAAATTTATGATGAAAAAAAATTATTGAGATGAAAACATGTCTATTTTCCTTGAAAAATGGTTGGACAAAATTTTGAAAGTGGATGGTGATTTATTATGACATTGTTATTCATATTTTTTTGTTTTTTTATTTTTTAGTGTTTTTTTAAAATACACACTCGCACAAAAGGGAAAGAGGGGAGAAAAAGTTCAATGAATAAAGTGGTAAAAATTATAATGAGAGATGAAAAAGAAGAAAGGGAGAAATAGATGAATAAAGGTAGAGATAGAGTTTAAGGGAAAGAGGTTCCCCCATGTTTTTAATTGGTGTTTTGTCATCTCCATCTAGTGGTGGGTCAACTTTAGGTGTTGGGGATCTGATAGAAGTTGATGTGGTTCCTAGGATGTGTGTCCTACCAAGGTGATGCTTTAACCAATGTTTGTTAAATGTGAATGTCATTTTGAGAGAGTGGTCATGTAATTGAACTCCACCAGATGAGTAAACAATAGTAATAATTAAGGGACCTTCATAATGGGAATTAAGATTACCTAGGTGAAGTTGAAATCTATAATTTAAGAGCATTACCTTTCCAAATTCATGAAATACCTTCCTTATGATGTGTTTTTCATGGATAACCTTGTCCTTTTCTTTGTAATGATTGGAATTATCATATAAATCAAGTCAAATATTCTCCAATTCAATCAACTATAACAATATTTCTTCCCCATATTTTTCACAATAAAAAATACATTTTTTCATAGCGCAAAATGTCATATCTTTAATTTCAACTGGTAAATGACATGATCTACCAGAAACTATCCTAAATGGAGACATACCAATGGGTGTTTTATAGGAAGTTTGATAAGACCAATGTGCATCACCAAGTCTTTCAGGACAGTCTATTATGGTGGGATTTTCAGTTCTCTCAAGCACTCTTTTCACTTCTAGAATATAAAGTTCATCCATTCCATTTATTTGGGGGTGATATATAGTTGAAGTTTTATCTATAACCCAATTATTTTTCAGAAGAGACACCATAGTCCGATTAAATAAATGAGTTTCTAAGTCACTTATCAAGGAAAATGGTGTTCCAAAATAGTGTAAGATGTGGGTCTTTAGTAACTCACGAGTAGTATGTAAATCATCTTTTCTAGTGGGTTTGGCTTCAACCCACCTAGAAACATAATAGACTATAAGAATAACATATGGTAATCTATTAGAAGGGGAAATAATACCATGAAATCGATTCCCCAAACATCAAATATCTCATAAAAAATTAAAGTCTTTTTGGGAATTTCATTTATTTTAGAAATTTTTCCAAAATTTTGGCAAGTGGGACACGATTTATAGAACTCATGGGAGTCCTTGAAGAGTGAAGTCCAGAATAATCCATATTCTAGAACCTTTTGGTAGGTAATTTGTGATCCAAAATGGCCACCACCAGGCATTGAGTGAAAAAATCCCAATATGGAGGAATATTAATCTTAATTGGCACATCTTATAAATACCATGTCAGCCCTAGTTTTATAATGTTTATTATATTACCAAAAATGGAATTTTGAGTCACTTTTTAGATTCAAGTTATTTTCTTTTGAAAAAAATTGAGTAAAAAACACCAGTAACAAAGTTGTTTATGATTGGGGGAAACCATGGTAATTTTGGAGTGATATTTGATTGGTGTTCATTAGGGAATTCATTATCAATGACTTCTGAATGAGAATAATTAGAAAATCTACTCAAGTGATCAGCCATAGGGTATTATTTTCTAACTCTATATTTAATCGCAATTTCAAACTCTTAGAGAATCAAGATCCATCTTGTTAGCCTTGGTTTGGAATTACTATTCTTAATTAATAACTTTAAAGATGAATTTTTTGTTAAGACGATGATTTTGGCACCTAAGAGATAGGCCAGAATTTATCTAATGTAAATCCCACTTTTAAAAGTTCCATCTCATCCACGGTGTAGTGAGATTGAGTTCCATCAAAAAAAAATTGTAATAATATATGATAGGAGGAATCATTTCTATTCTTTGACAAATAGTGGCCCTAATGGATCTATCAGAATAATCACACATCAATTAAGATTTTAAAGACCAATCATGGGGTTAGATGATTGGGGAAGATGTAATAACAGATTTTAATTCAACAAATCCTCTCTTTAAATCATCATCAAAAATAAATTTTATATCATTTTTGAGTATCCAAATGAGTGGGTGGGAAATACCACTGAATTTGTGGATGAATCTCTGAAAAAAACTAGTATGATCCATGAATGAATGGATGTATCAAAGAGATGTGGGTTCAGGAAGGGATTAGATTACTTCAATTTTGGTAGGATCAACATCATTACCCTTTTGTAAAACTATTTTCCCTATAACAACATGATTAGTTACCATGAAGTTAAAATTTTCATAATTCATCACAATGTTACATTTGACACACTTTTAAAGGATTAGAGAGAGTGAATGAAAACATGATTCAATTGAAACACCATAAATGGTAAATTCATCCATGAATAACTCCATGAAATACCCAATTAATTTAGAAAAGATACTCATCATACACCTCTAGAATGTTACAGGAGCACTAAAAAGCACCAAGGGCATTCTCCTATATGCATATGTTCAATTGGGGAAAGTTAAAGTATTCTTTTCTTGTTTTTTGCGGTTTTATTGGGAATTATAAGTAGTTGGTGTATCCATCGAGAAATAAATAGTGTGAATTTTCAGCTAATCGTTCTAGTATTTAATCAAGTAATTTAAGAGGTATGTGATCATTTCGTGTTTCAACATTCAGTTTTTGATAATCGATGCATTAACTCCATTTGTTTTTCACTCGATTTGTGACCACCTCTCTATGTTCTTTTGTGACAATAGTTATCCCACCCATCTTAGGTACCACTTGAATTGGACTAACCCATTCACTTTTAAAAATTGGGTAAATAATACCTGCTTGAAGAACCTTGGTAATCTATTCTCTAACTACCTCAAGTATGAGTGGATTGAGTCTTCTTTGTGGTTGTCTGACTGGTTTGGATGATTCCTCAAGATGGACATGATGCATAAAAAGGGTAGGTTTTATTCCATGTATATCATCTAGGTTCAAACCTAATGCATTTTTTCTTCTAACACCTGAATAAGTTTGGAATCCTTGGTTTTAGTAAGTGTGGTAGAGAAAATGACTAGATAAGAGTGATCATGGAATAGGAATGCATATTTCAAGTCTACAAGAAGATACTTTATAGAATTCTCTTCTTAAATTTTATGTCTATAAAAACCAAGAATAAGGGAAGAGATTTTAGTTTGTTTTGGTTCATTTTCCTCAATACCTTCCAATGTATAATAATTGAGATCATAGTTGAGATGGTATTCAACAGAGTTTTTAATAACCTCTAGACAATTGGAGTATATAAATGAAAGGTTAACATAAAATTCTCCATTAATGACTTTGTTAATCAGGGTGAAAATATCACAAGATCCTCTATCATTAGAACATGATGTTCTTGAAACAATCAGTGTGAATCCACTCTTATAAGTGTTTTTAGAAGCATGGATTGGGAAGGAAGAGTGATCCTCTGTTGGGTATCACTTGGCTTGAATGAAATTAAAATTGACTAGTCAGTCACCAAATTTCATGGATAGGATGTTTTCATGGACATCAACCTTAGTTCTTATTGTTAGGAGGAATGGTCTTCCTAGAATTATTGGATATTGAGAATAGGTTCTCTCACCTTCCATGTCAAGGACATAGAAATTAGCTGGGAAGATAAGATCATTAACTTAGACAAGGACATCCTAAATTATTCTATCAAGAATGAATGTTCTTTAATTGGCTAACTGGATGACAACACCAATTGGGTGAAAATGACCTAGACTAAGGTTCGAAAGGATATATTTAGGAATTATATTTATTGAGGATCCTAGTTCTACAACTGCATCATTGAATTTGGAACTCCCTATTTCTCTTGGAACATTAAATTTCCATGGATCTTTCCACTTCATGGGTATGGACTTCTATGTTGAAACATTCTCCATGGTATTTAGTTATCTCTTATGGGTGCACAACTCCTTAGGAAACATGGCATTATTAGTAATTTTTTATGACATACAAGAGGGGTATATTCACTTCAACTCATCTAAACATGTCGAGCATTTTAGGATCAGGTTCAAAGGACTTTCTTGGAATATAAATGTCCTGAGAAAAAGGAATTTGGTTCCTTAATGGAATTGAAGAAGGTGAGAGAGTGGATTTAGGTTCCTTTTCTAGTTTCTGTTTTTTTTCATTTGTAGTTAAATATTTAAAGGAGAGTTAAAGTACTCTTCATGAGGCATAGAAATTTTCTTTACCGATCTAATTGCAATTTCACTTACATTAACCTTGGGTTTGGTTAATGTTTGAGCTAGGATTTGGGAAGAATTTGGTTATTTCATCTAGCTTAGGTGGGATGCAAGTTAACCAATTTGGGTTTCAATATTTTTAAGGCTTGAATGGGTGAAGGTTGAATGATATTCCATGGAACTTTCCTATGGTTTCCTGGAAGAGGAGGCATGAAATGTATTGGTATTACCTGGATTTTGGTTCTTGTGGAAGTTCTTGTATTGGGTTGGGAATTGTTAAGGCTTATTAGGATAGTGGAATCTGGGATGAGAAAAAGGCTTATTTATACATTGAGGTTGAGGAAAAAATCATAATGTTGTTGGATGTTACCAACACCTTTCCCATATTAGAATTGATTTGGGTTTTGAGGATGGAATTGAGAGGGATGATAAATGGGATTACCATAGCTTAATCCTGGGTTAAAGGTAGAAGAGAAGTGATTAAAGTGGGTTTGGTTGATGTTTCTAATGAACTACCTAGATTATTGAGGGTTGGTGTTCCTCTAAGCTTATGTTGCATTAAGATCCATTGGAAAATAAGAATCAGATGGATCCTCTTGAAGTTGTGTACATGTGTCAGTTGGATGAGAAGATAAGATACAGATTTCATACTTTTATATTGGTACATGGAAAATAGATTATGGAGAATATGGGGTTAGGGATTTTGAGGGAACATCTAGTTGACACATAAGACCTGTAAGTTCACTCATCCACTCAATCATCTTGTTGGGCTCTATGGATTAATTCTATTTGACTTTTTTGACTTGAGCATGTTCTCGAGTAAGGAATTTCTACGTGTTTGTAGCCATATTACTTATGAGATCTCATGCAGCTATAGAAGTTTTGTTAATAGGGGCACCACCACTTGTGGCATCAATGATAGTTCTCTCTATAGCTAATAATCCCTCGTATAAGTTTCGCATAAAGAGTTGGTCTTGGATTTGGTTAGGTGGGTAGGATTCCATAAGATTTTTTAACCTCTCCCAGTACTCATGGGGTGATTTATTAGGGGATTTACGGATTCCACTTATATCCTTTTGGATAGAAGTGATACGATAAGAAGAAAAGAATTTTTCTAAAAAGAGACACTTCATGTCAATCCATGATTTTGTGGAACGATGAGAGAGGTAGTGGATACATGACATAAAAGATTCTGCTAGTTATAAAGGGAATTTATGATGTTTTATTTGTTCTTCAGAAACCCCTTGAGGATTCATGGTAGAGAACACTACTTGGAACTCTTTGAGATGAAGTTGTGGATCCTCGCCAGCTAGCTTTTGAAAGTGAGGTAGAAGATGAATCAAACATGATTTGAGTTTGAAATCAGCCTTAATGTTTGGATATTCAATACCAAGGGGTTAGTGATTCATATCATGGGTAGTGATTTCTTTTAATGTTTTTTCTCTTGGAATACCCATTTCTAGTTCAATTTTTTGAAACAATAATGGTTTTGGAGTGATATGATTATCCCTAATGTTCCTCCTATGTTGGAAAAGAGTTCAATCAATTTTTGGGTCAGAAAAATCTGACAAATTGTTTCAGAGTCTATGGGGAATTCAAAGAAAATTTGGAAGTACAATGATAGTGGGTTTCTATTTCTGGTTTTTTAGTTTAGGATTTTTAGGAGAATTTGGGGTTTTCTTAGTTTTTTTATAAATGTTTTGGTTAATTTTTTTATTTTTTTGGGTTTTTTACAAAATCCAAAAACTACAGACTACTTAACGCACCATCCTCAGAAATAGTTACATTTGAAGCACAGTTTATTTTCTCCTATTAACCATTCATGGGTCCAGTGATCTACTAATATGTTTAGCAACACTCAGATCGAAACCTCAGTAATGGTATTTTTTAATAGTCAGTTGTTTTTGTGATTTTTCTTTTTTAAATGGGGGGGGGGGGTGTTTTTAGAGATTTATTAAATTGATTAATGGATGATTTTTGATTTATTTAACAATTTTATAAATATTGGGGTGAGTTCATTATTGAGGACACAAGCTTATGATATCATTGCGATTTTCTTTACATTTCATTAAATTAACACCCATTTGAAAAGATAATTTTGATCGGAATACCCAAGTGTTAAGGATTTATTCCAAGCCATAATATAACTAAGGTTCTAATCTCAATTGAAACTTGTTTATGGTAGTGTATATATTTGGAGTTGGAGTCCTGGAACCAACTATTTTTACATTGATTACATAAATATTTAAAGTATTTAAATATTAAACATCTTATTAAATATTGTTCATTGTTCTTTATGACTATAATTTAATAATATCCAAGAGTATTTTTCACATTAATAAGGTCATAGAAGTTCCCCGCTATGATGAGAACCTTGAATTGATATGACAATATTCTTAAATATAGTTTTGTGGTTGGATGACATACTATTATGGGACAAATAGTATACAGATTGTCTGGTGTGGGTACTCATATGTAGATGAGACTTATTCTCATGAAGATAGAACATGTTAATATCCAAGATGGGATATTATATGAAAAGACCCACCAGTAAAAATTCCACATGTTTTGGTCTCATCGGATATTCCTATCTTTGAGTGTGTGTAATGGTCCTTAAAATTTAAGATTTTCATTAATAAGTTTCATAACTCACACACGTATAATTTTATGATGATAACTATCACACTATATGTTGGTGGGAAGTAAGGTATGGTGGGTGAATCATGAATGACATGTTATTAATGGATAATTTGATGAAGGATTTTTCCTTCCATTTATGGAAGTTGATATCTTGGCCCTTTGATTGAAATAAAACCATCACCCTAAATTCCATGGCCATGGTGTAATGATATGTTTATTTCAGGTAGTCAAAGAATGATGTATCAAGAATATAGGTTGATGATACTATCATGAAACCTTCTTGATAAGATATTGTGACAAAGGTATTGTATTACATAGTGAGCATTCGTATGTGGATTCCATCATTGTGAATTTAAGTTCATTCTCTTGGGTTCCATGACCCGTTTCTAGACAATAATCTTGGAATTCAGGCAATCCCACATAATACCAATGAGAAAGAATCCTAGAGGGTCACAAACTAAGTTTTCTTGGTGGTCTTTATTAAATTCTATTTTAATTTAATTAATGAAATAAATATTATTCTCAAGACCTCAGAATAATTTTATTAAAATTAAAATGATCGCAAAATTTAAATAAATATTTAATCACCAATTTGTCATTAAAATATATTTATTTATTTTATTGAACATTTAATTAATATTATTTACTATTTTTTAAATAAAAATATTTATTTAAGAGAATAAAATATTTTATTTTTGTGTTCAATATATGGAAGAGGAGTTCGAACAAACCAATACTGTGTCTATTGATAAATTAATTATTTAAAAGTCGGTAAATTATGTTTATCCAATTTGTGAACGAACAAATAAAAATATTTTTATCATTATATGGCATGGGATATCATTTATGGTCCTATTTTGTGCAAGTTGGCACAACACAAAAAATAGAACTGTTATTATTATTATGTGGCATGGGTTTTCTCTAATAGTTATAGTTATATCTAATTTCTACTTCACAATTAAATATTGTAACAAAAACCCCATGTCTATTAATAGGTAGGTGCATATATTGTGCCAAACCCCAGTGAATTGAGTGTTTTTTATCCAAACATTACCTCTCTCGACTTCTCTCATATCTACCTCTCAAGAATGAGAGAACTTTTTCAATAATGAAGAACGAGTGATCAAGAACAATTTATGCAAGACATTTTTTCCACCATGATAGAACTCGTAGAATGAGTGTAATTGATCAAAGACCATTAGAGCACATTTGGATCACCGATAGAGGGATTATACATTAAATCCTCTCAAGTGAAACAAAATAAATCAAGAAGGGTCATTCTGGATGATCAATGATCATCAATGAAGAATGTACTGAAGACCCAGGTATTTAATTTCTTCTGAAATTATTAAATTAATTATAAACATGATGTGCAAGATCCTCTTTCTCGGATCCGGTTCTATTCTTATCTTTGTCTAAATCTTTGATTTAAATTCATGGATACTGGCATTAATTATTTTTTTGATCCTATATTGGTCATCGATTATGAAAAAATCACTTTTGGTCCCTCCCAACCGTCATGCCTCCACTACGTCTTGATCCATAAAGTTGTATCAAAGAGGTCTCATCATCATTTAAAATTATTTAAATAATTCATCGATGATTCACACTTTAATAATTTTGTTTTACAATTCATCTTTAATCAGTCTTGTAATATGAATTTCGATAATTGTTTTTCCTCTTTTCATTTCTCATAGATATGAAAGAAACTAATAATTTTTGGATTAAAATTAAATTGAGGATCTCATCTATAGGCACTGATGATTATTTCTAGGTAACACGACAGTAAATTCCATGTATTTAGAGTTACACACCATGTAATAATCCATACACATCTTGTAATTCAGATTACACACCGTGTAGTTGTGTTCAATGCATCAAGAGTAATTTGGAAACCACTCAAGTTGTGGGCATTAATGACATAAAATGTAGTTAATTTTTACACCATGTGTTGACCAAGATAGACTAGCACATTTTCAGCTAGATTACATGTCGTGTGTCCCACTGAAAATGATGTGTAGTCCCTTAGGGTCATGGGACATACTATGTATCCCATACATGGATTAGCTTACTGGTAATTGTGTAACCCAAAAACAACACGGCATGTGGCCCACTAGACACGCCATATACTCCATGATTACTGAAGTATATCTCAAATGTTGAGTCCCTATGTGTGTACTTCAGATAAGACAGTGATGGTAGTACACACCATGTATTAATAACTACACGTCATGTACTTTACAAAAATACACATAATTTAAACTCTAATTTTTGTTTAATGTTCAGAATTACATATCATATAGATTCTAATGGGTGTTCACCATGTTACTCCAAGGTTATGGATAAGAATCTTAGGAAAATTCAAAAAAGGATTAAGATAAAATGATTGATTAATTAAAGATAATAATTAATCAATTCAAGCATGATTTATCTTAATAAGAATGATTAAATAATTGATTTATAGTTTTATTAAATGCGTAATTTGTTGCATGTATGTGGATTATCATGATATAGAAAACACCATTTAATGAGATTGGTTTAATTTTAATTATTTATAATTAATTTTTTTTATTTCATAACATCTCTCCAAATTAACATGTAGGGCCTTCATTCCCATGGTTTCTTTTATATAAATCCCTCTCTCTACCCCCTCCCCCCCCCACATGCATGCGAGTTAAAAATCATATGTAATGGTTGGATCTCCCAAGCTTGTGGAGGTAGTTCAAGTAATGAGCTAAGGTGAAACCAATCCTAGGAGATACAAAGGTGGTTAGGTTGAAAGTTGTAGACATGAACCACAAATGGTTCCAGTTGTTTCTCCACTAGGTAAGAGGTTAGTTTATCAACCGCTAGATGAACTAACCATTATAAGTGCTCATGATCATTACCTTTAATTTATTTTATTTATTTTAGTTTCATGGTTATTCATTATGGAATTATTGTCGTGACTACAAAATTAATGAATTAATAATCATGTCTGATGGAACTAAAATAAACTAGGATTCTGCATAAATATTATCAATACATGGTTAATCACTTAATTAAATTCCACTTAATATTAATGAGCATGTGATAAAGATAATAAGTTAATTTACATATAAGAGATAAAAAATACATTAATAAAATATTTAGTTAGACTAATCCTTCTGTTAAATGATTAAAGGATAGACTCAATAAAAATTTGCATTTGAATGACCCTTGTTGGGCAACTTAATTTTATAAAGGATGCCCTTATGAAAGATTCAGGTTGACTTAACCATATTAAATCAAAAATATTATTCCCTGGTATAATTGGTGTAATATTTGAGGCAAGTGTTGAGGAAATCAAAGTCGGGATTTCAGGATTGGGGAGTCCACTCAATGGATCAAGGAGATGCAATCCCATAGTTGGAAAAGAACTACCTACCTAAATACCTTCAAATAGATTGACCATCCCTTATTGGGGTGAAAAAAAGAGGAATATGGATCATTTCCACTAGAATTTCCAAGAAACAAGACATTCTGAGTTCAACGGTGAGGGTCATTGGGACTTGATAAAATAATGGGATACTTAATAAAATTAATTTGATATATCTCATAAAATGTAATCAAGAAATTAATAATCATATACTCTTTTAATTGTAGAATAAAAATAAAAAAACTTTTCACCCACACTATCTATACGATCAATACTAGATAAAGACAACATCCTCACCAACTATAACTTATAGGAATGGATTAGATGCCTTTAGGTCATTCTATTCGACGAAAGGAAATGTTGTGTGTCGGGGTCCTCATTACCTGATCCACCTTCCAAAGAGACGAGTGATAAAGAGATCTTGGTCTACAAAAATCAAACGAATGATGAGGTTGGAGTTGAATGTTTAATGTTATAATCAATGTATAGTGAACTCAGGATGTCTCATGAAAACAAGGATGCATATACCATGCTTGAGAACCTCTGTGGTCTTTACTAGGAGATAGTAAGACAGCAGTGGTTTGAGATATCCAAGGCACTCTTTCAGAGTAAGCTTAGAGAGGGTCCCCCATCTGGGCCTCATGTAGTCAAGATCATTGGCTACATTGAGCTTATGGAGGTTTTAGGGTTTAAACTTCCCAAAAAACTGGATATTAATATCATTCTCGCTTCACTCCCTCAGAGATTATCTAGTTTTGTTGTGATTTTTAACGCAAAAAAAATTACAAAGCCTCTAATAGATCTTCTTATCCTCCTTTTCCAAGTGGACAAAGACATGAAGCGTGAAAGTCCTTCTGTCTTTATGGTGAATAAGAGGAAAGGGGTGGGTAAGAGCTTTAAGCCCACAGCTTCTTTACTCCCTTCTAAGAAAAGGAAGATCAAGGGGGATAGAAGTGAACATGAAGCTGTTTGTTTCACATGTGGTAAGAAGGGCCATTGGAAAAAAACTGCACCTAGGTAAAGAAGCAAGGGGAAGCATCAAGTGCATTTTTTATTGAGTGAAATTTATCTATTTATACAAATTGGGTATTAGATATAGCCTTTGGTGAATGCATATTTATCCAAATACAGGAACTAAGTAGGTTCAAGAAAATTGACCAAGGGGAGTTAGATCTACGAGTAGCCAATAGAGCTAGACTTGATGCTATAGCTATCGGGGACTACCACCTCACATTACCGACTGGGATGATCTTGGTATTAAAAGATTTTTATTATGTGCCTTCTGTAACCAAAAACATTACTTCTGTATCCAGACTAGAAATAGATGGTTTTATTTTCAAGATCAAAAATCATTGTTTCTTGTGTAATAAAGAGAGAATTTTTTTGGTAAGGCACATTTATATAGCAGTCTTTACCTGTCATATTACACAAACCAAATAACAGAAATCGATAACGAAACTACTTTACATGACACTTACCACACCCAACTTTGGCATCAGCTTCTAGGTCATGTAAATGAGAAAGACTTGAAAAAGTTACATAAATATAGATATTTATATTCTTTTGAACTAAACCCACTTGGTGTATGTCATGCATGTTTACAATGAAAAATGACCAAAGCCTTATTTATTGGTAAAGGTGAAAGATCCCAGTAGCTTCTTGAATTTGTTCATACTGATGTATGTGGACCATTTCTTGTTCAAGTAAGGGGAGGTTACTCTTAATTCATAACTTTACTAATTATTTTAGTGGATATGGATATATCTACTTCATGAGGTATAAGTCAGATTATTTTGATAAGTTCAAGGAATACAAGAATGAATTTGAGAAACATCTTGGTAAGAAGATTATGAAAATCTGCACAGACTGAGGTGGAGAATATATTAATCAATAATTAATTGATTACTTACGGTATTTTTGGATCCTATACCAACTCACTATTTATTACACGCACTAGTGTAATGGTTTAAGTGAAAGGAGGAACCACACCTTGTGGGACATAGTGAGATCAATGATGAGTCACGAAAGTCCTGCATTATCCTTTTGGGGATATGCATTACAAACAACATCACACATACTAAACCAAGTACCAACTAAATTAATAAATGGTATTTTATATGATCTTTAGATTGGAAGAAAATTTATTTTATTAAATTTACATATGTGGAGGAAGGTAGGTGTTTTTTAAGGTATCTTCGGGTAAAAAACTCGCACCCCGAGGCCCAAAGTGTACCTTTATAGGATACCCTAAGGAAACAATGGGATATTACCTATCAAAATCCTTATAAAAAATGATATTTTGGAAAGACATTCCATATTCCTTGATAGAGATCACATCTCCATATGTGATAGTGGGAGTGAGATAGACTTTGATGAAGTTGAGTCTCAAGGTACACAATATTTGGTATAAGAGCAAATTCCACAAATCTTCATGGAAGAATGATTTGTTCCAGAGACACAAGTACTTCATATGTGTACAAGAGATGTTAGAGAACTAGAATGGTGTTGTTTTCTAGTTACTAAGGATGGTGACACATTAGTAGTTGATAATAATGATCCTCTAACCTACAAGGAAGTATTAACTGGAATAGATGTTTTCATGTGAAAAAAAGCCATGAATTCTAAAATGAATTCCATATAACAAAACCAAATATTTATTTTGGTAGATCATCCATTTGATGTAAATACTGTTGGTTTTAGATGCGTATTAAATAAGAAAATGGACAAGGAAGGAAAATTCAGTACTTATATGGCAAAACTAGTTGCAAAAGGTTTTAAATAGCATCATGGAATTGACTACGATGAAACATTTTCACTAATTTCAATGTTTAAATACATCTGAATTATATTGTCCATGGATACTTACCATGACTATGAGATTTGGAAAATGGATTTCAAAACAACCTTGCTTATTGGGAACCATATAGAATATTTCTATATGGAACAACATAAAGGGATTGTGACTCCCAAGGATGCCAATAAGATATGAAAGTTGCAAAAATCCATTTATAGATTAATGAAAACATCTAGGTCATAGAACATTCATTTTAATGGATCCATAATAGAATTTGGTTTTATAAAGAACAAATGTGATCCTTGTGTCGACAAATGGTTTAGTGGGAGGGAAATTGTTTTCATAATAGTATATATTGATGACACATTACTTATTAGAAATTAAATACTAGTATTACAATCTATTAAGGCATGGTTGAATGACTAATTATCTATTAAGTACTTGGTTGAGTAAGCATATATTCTTTGGATCAAGATTCATCATGATAGATCCAATAGATTTCTAGAGCTAAGTCAAAGTACATACATTAACAAGACACTGAAAGGATTCACAATGAAACAATCCAAGAGGGGATTATTGTAGTGTCACGTGGAATTCATCTTTTCAAGAAAATGTTTCCTTAGATGCATGGGGAAAGAAAGTTAATGGAAAGGATTCCATAAACATCATCGATTGGGTCATTCATGTATGTTATGCTATTTACTATGCTTGATGTCACTTATGCATTGAGTGTGGTAGGAAGATATCAAGATGATCTAGGTGACCACCATTGGATTGCAGTTAATAAAATCATTAAGTATCTAAGGAATAATAAGGATATGTTAGTGCTTTATGGACGAGATAAGAAACTAGTCATTAGAGTATATGTAGATTCTAGTTTCCAGACTAATCAAGATGTCATGATGTTACAAACAGGATAAATATCTACTTTTAATGGAGGGGTTGTGAGTTGTAAGAGCATCAATCAAGGTGTGGTCACAGAGTCTACACCAGAGTATGAGTATATCGTAGCTTCTGAAGAAGCTAAAGAATTATTTTGGATGTGTAGATTCTTCTAAGAGCTAGATGTGGTGCCTTGCAGTAAATAATCCATCACACTTTATTGTGATAATACTACAACGGTGGCTCTCGCAAAAGATCCAAGGTCACATCAGCAGAAAAATAACATACTACAAAAGTCTCATATATTGATGGATTTTTCTCAAAATGGTGAATTAGAAGATAGTAGTATTTCAACAAAAGGCAACAAGGTGGACCACACGACAAAATACTTGACTCAGCAGAAACATGATAATCATGTGAGGTCTACCGGACTAAAATTCGTAACCATTTGTCTCTAGTACAAGTGAGAGTTTGTTTGAGTTTTTATCCTGGAACCAATTGTTTGTACATTTATTAGATTATTATTTAATGTATTTAAATATTTAACATATTATTACATATTTTTCATTGTTTTTCATGACTATAATGTAATAATGTTCTAGAGTATTTTTCGAATTAATAGGGTCATAGAATTTACCCTCTATGATGAGAACCATGAAGTGTTATGAAAATATTATTAAATATAGATCTTTAGTTGGATGACATTATTTATGGGACACATAATATACATACTGTCATGTGTGATTACTCATAAGCATATGAGACTTCTTTTCATGAATTTTTCACTTGCTAATCTTCAAGATGGGAGATTATGAGAACATACCCACCAGTATAAATTCTATATGTTTTGGTTTCATCAGATATTCATATCTACAAGAATGTGTAATAGTCCTTGGAAATTAAGATTATCATTAATACGTGTCATAACTCACATACTTAAAAATTTCTGATGAAAACATCATGCCATATGTTGGCCGGAATTAGGGTGTGTTGGGTGCGTCATGAATGATTTGTTATTAATTGATAGGTCAGAGAAGTATTTTCCCCTTCCATTTATGGAATTTGATATCTCATCCTTTTGATTGAAATAGATTCGTCTCCCTAAATTCCATGTCCATGGTGTAACAATGAGTTTATTTCATGTATTCAAAGAATTATGTATCAAGCATATAGGTTGATGAAACTATCATGAAACCAACTTGA
The DNA here is from genome assembly GCA_963277665.1 of Viscum album. Lineage (NCBI taxonomy): Eukaryota > Viridiplantae > Streptophyta > Magnoliopsida > Santalales > Viscaceae > Viscum > Viscum album. The sequence goes on from OY728145.1 coordinate 2,054,463,807, forward strand.
TGAGATATTGTGACAATGGGATTATATTACAAAGTGAGCGTTAGTATGTGGATGTCATCTTTGCGACTTTAAATTATTTATCATGGGTACCTTTACCCGTTTCTAGACAGTAATCTAGGACTTTATGCGAGACCGACTAATGCCAATGAGAAAAAATCCTAGAGGGCTACGCATTAAGTGTTTCTGGTGGTCTCGATTAAATTCTATTTGAATTTAATTAATGGAATGAATATTATTCTCAAGACAGAGGAATAATTTTATTCAGGTTAAAATGATCACATAAATTAAATGAATATTTACTCACTGGATTATGAATAAAATTTATTTATTTATTTTATTTAACATTTAATAAATATTTATTTACTAATTTTTAAATAAAAAAATTTATTTCATATAATAAAATATTTTAATCGGGTGTTCATTAAATATAAGGGGATTTTTAATGGACCAAGACCATGTCTTCTGATAAATTAATTATTTACAAGTTGGAAAATAGTGTTTATTTATTTGGATTTATAAATAATAATATTATTATTATCGATATGTGGAACGAGATTTCATTCATGGTTCTGTTTTAGGTAATTTGGCACACCACAAATAATGGTGTTGTTATTGTTATTATGTGGCATGAATTTTCTATAATAGTAATAATTGCATTTAATTTTTGTTTTGCAATTAAATATTGTAACTGAAACCCCATGTTGAATAATAGTTAGGTAAGTCTATTGTTCTAAAGCTCAATGAATTGAGAATTGTGATACAAACATTTTCTCTCTCGAATCCTCTCGTCTCTCCATCTCAAGAATGAGAGAAGTTATTCAAGACCGAAGAACAAGCAATCAAGAACGATCGATACAAGACATTAATTCCACCACTCTAGTAGCCAGAGAATGAGTTGTATTGATTGGAGACCATTGGATCTTGTGTGGATCACCGCTAGATGGAATCTACTTTCGATCCTCGTAAGTGCAATGAAGGACATCTGGAAGGGTCATTCTGAACAATAAACGATCGTCAATGAAGAAAGTACCGAAGACCCAAGTATTTAATTTCCTTATAAATTATTATATTAATTATAAACATGATGTGAAAGATCCAATTTCTCAAATCTGACACTATTCTTCTCTTTGTCTAAATCATTGATTTCAATCCGTGGATATTGGGATTCATCATTGTATTGATTCTGAATTGTCCATTAATTATGGAAAAAGCAAAGGTGGGACCTCCCAACCGTCACACTTCCACTACATCTGAATCCTTCATATTTATGGTTCCAATAATCCATGGAATCCACATGTTAAACAAAATATTTCATAAATACGTGACATTTTATATTCAATATACACAATGTTAACCTAAAGAATACTCAACGCGAAAACCCCCTCAATCACTTAATATCCTCATATTATGACTCACCCCAATGGTAGATTTACTCATCCATTTATATGGTTATTAATCTGGTTGGACTTCTTATGTTGATGGTTTTAAAATAAAATAAAATAACGGGATAAAAAAAGGGTGGTGCACCGAACACACACACGAAAGGTGAAGAGAGCTAAAATCACACTTTATATTGAGTGAGAAATAAAAATAAGGGAAGGTGTTTCAACTTTATTTAAAATATTTTAATCGAATTAATGTTGAAGAACATTGGGTGGATTTTAGGACCCCGGGACACCCTGAGAGGGGAGGGGTGAATCAGGGTGTCAACTTTTTCTTCTTAAAGTTGTGGATCTTGTTCCCACGTTGGTAGGAACTACTTAAACCTGTATGATGAATATGATCAGCAATTAAACATTCACATGCAGAGACAGATGACACAGCTATTTTTACTTGGTTCACCACTAAGGGCTACGTCCAAGGAGTATACGCCGACAGGTTGTCGGTCGTACCTAAATCCACTATGCTTCACTAGCTGCGGATACAAATGTTCGGGTACAGACACTCTGTCCCAAGCTCACTGCCTTTACAATTGTTTAGGGATAGCTCACTGCGTCCCTCGGGTCACTCCCGTTGACTCCCCCTGGCTCACTGCCGTTGGTGAAGTCTCACTCAGTTTATAGACGTGAAAGTCTCTTCAATAGATATGCATTGAAGTCTTTGTCTCCTGTTCAGCATGAGACTTTGCTTGCATCAGAGTCCTGAGTTGATGCTCTTTTGAAATCAATCTTCTACTTCAGTGCAATACCTGAATGCACTAAATCTCCTTCTCTTCCTTCAATTCCCAATTCTGACACCTGAGTGTATCGATATATTTCTCTCTCTGTGCAGATCAGATTTTGGTTGCACGATCGTTCTTCTTCTCTTCGCAAAGCAGGTTTGAGAGTGCTAAGCACCTGTCAAAAGGCCTGCGGGACCCCCAAATTTTCCGCGCACCCTTCCCGGGGGCTTGCGCATAAAATTCAAACCTTGCGCGTAAAAATAACTTTTGTCGCGTAAAAGGCTTTTCGCGCTACTCTTCTTTTTCACGCAAAACTTCCCTTTTCGCGCAACGCCTTATTTTTCGCGCAACCCTCTGTACCTTAATTTTTCCGCGCGCCGGAGCTCAGGATTTGTCTAAGTGTCGAGCCTCTCCGAATGAGAGGGGTTCACCTCATATTTATAGACGTTTTTGATCCTACGCGTAAAACCCCCCTTCTTGCGCGTAAAACTGTCTCTCAATTCTTTGAATTACGCGCACCTCCCTTTTAATCTCGCGCAACACCTTGGTTTTTCGCGCATCTTATTACTTCTCTATTTATCATTATTTAGAACATGAATCCTCTCGTGCGCGTAAAAATTCAAACCCACATTTCGCGCACATCCAACTTTACGCGCACCAGTTCGATTTTCCGCGCACATGGTGCGAACATCTCTGATTTTTCGCGCGCCTCTTGCCTTTGCCGATTTTCTGTATTTCTGATTCGATATGCTGATTGCGCGAAAAATTCACCCAGCTTTTCTGCGCACAACATTTTTCGCGCACATTTCTGGTTTTTCGCGCACAGCTCTAGTTTTTCGCGCAGCCCATGCCTTTTCCATTTTTCACCACTCTGATTTTGAAACACTATTTGCGCGAAAAACTATTTCGCGCATCCCGCTGTTTTCCGCGCCCAACTTAAGTTTTTCGCGCAAGCCTCTTATATTTCACGCACCACTTCCTCTTTGCGCGCACTACCTTTTGCAGACAATCTATGTCTTCAATTTCCGATTTTGAGGCCCAAAAATTTGGCAAACACTGGGAAACAGCGCCACCTTGTATCTGCTCTTTTTGCACCGCCACCAGCTCATCCATTCCTCTGTCGACGTTCTTGAATCAAATATAGATCGTTGACCACAACTCTTGAACTCGACATGTCACCATGAAATCTCCTTTTGTTAACAAATTTGTATGTCGTTTGTATGCTTTGTCAACAAGCACGATCACCGCAACACTTCTTCCTGGTGATCTGTATCATTCAACAACTCTTCTGCTTTTATCACAAACTCCTTTGTGATGTGCATGGCTATCTCAAAATTCCAATTCTTGCACGGCCATTGTCTTCTTCATCAACCGTCATGATCAACTTCATACAACCCATGTGATTCAATTCATCAAGAAGTCTCTTGCATGATTCTCATGCAATCATGAGTAATTGCATGGTCATCATCAACGCCCACGGTTGTTATGCCATAAGGAGGAATTGCATGGTCTTCATCCAAAAAACCCCATTCTGCTTTAATCATCCTCGGATGGATTACACCTCACATTCTTCTTTTATGGAAACAATGTATCACCTTTGACAGATGTTCTTTGATCTTTCGATCAGTGCAATAATCATCCGAATCACCATTCCTCTACATCATCAGAGTACTTCATGATCTCCTTCATTTTGATCTACATTGACAACTATTGACAACAAATACAACCTTATACACAAAGTGGTTCCAACAATCTCCCCCTTTGTATTTTCTTGTCAATACCTTATACATCTTCTGAAATGAATTTGTCAATGTCAAAATGAGAATATGAGAATCTTCTTCATTTCACTTTCCCTCCCCCTTATTGATAAGAAATACAAAGCGCATGGTAGGGAGGGTATCAATCCTCACTTAAGAAAAGTTTCATTAATCATTTCACTCTAAGTCTACTTGAGCAGTTCTCGATGTAGAAAACAAGAGGATTTGATTAAGTCAACAAGGCTGTCCATTATCCACAGATCATGATACCAACATGAGATGAGAACTCATGTATCTTGTCTTCAATGGTTTACCACTTTTATTTTAGGCTTAAGAAAAATCACTATGATAGAGAAAAACCAACCTGAAACTTCTGCACTCACAACAGCATGTGGATCAAAAATATTCTTGTGCAATCGGCAGGAAAAATGACCTTGGGACACTTCCAATTTTTTTGTTATGTCACTGATCAATTCAGTTACTCCCCCTTTGTAGAATGATCTTTGATTTGAGTAACCAAGGGATAGAGATTAAGAAATGGCATACCTTCTCCATTGGCGTGAAATTCATAGAATAACTGCTTTTGAGTCCAGCTGGAGTTGATATTGATTGAAACAGTGATTATGGAAGCTTTTTCATTTTTCTCCCCCTCAAGGGAAACACTCCTCATCATCTTCATCAAGAGTGATCCTTCATCATCATAATCTTTGAATATCAATTGAAGAATCTACGTAGGATGGAAACTTCTTCAGCTTGGCTATCAAGAGTTGACAACATTCACTACTTCTCAGGTTCTCCCCCTGAGAGCATGCTTCACCTTCAATTCTCTGCATTATTAGCACAAATACAATACACAAATGATTACGGGAATAAGGTGGTTCCTTCTTGCTTCATCAAGAAGACTTTCTTGGTTGAGGTTCTTTTCTCAACCAAGTTCCTCTGTTCACTCCAGTCTTCATGCCTGCACATTTGAACATGTGTTCTGACATCTTTCGGTGTGGCATGGCTCTATTCACATTCTCTTCTGCTTTGTGTGGAGAATTTTTTTGCTTAGCAGCCATCATGAATGATACATTCTTACTCCTCTTAAGGACTGCTTCTTGCTCTGGTATTAAGGTTAGGCAACCTTTTGCAATGTGACCAGATTTCTTGCATCTCTCACACAGAACTTCTTTGACACGTGTGTTTCTCTTTGTTTGCAATCTCTCCTCCACTGTGTCTTCATCATGTGAAAGTTTTCCTTTTCCTTTGTCACCAGCCTTGGCCTTCTCATCTTCAAATTTCCTTATTCTTTTCAAATCTTCTGGCCAGATGACCAATATGTCATGTGGAACTTTTGCAGTTGGTTTAGGTCTTCCACATGGGTTCATCCGAGATTCATCCCACTTAGTGTTTATTTTGGATGAATGACCCTTCAATTTCATGGATCTAAAATCCTGGGTCTTCTCAGCTTGCCTACTTGATATCTTCTTGGGGAGAGATGTGTTCGCCATATTCTTCTGATTTCTTCCCAAGGTACTTTCTTCATACTTAGATGGATTGTGTGGTCTTCTGTTCTTATCAGCTCTAGATATCTGTTGGCCTAGGCATGCACCATTCTTGTGACCACTGCCGTTGCATGCATCACAGATGTTATCAAGAATTCCAAATCTGTTTGCTGTAAACAGATGCTTATGGACCTGTGGATGTTGCTTCTTCTTCTCCGGCTTCCTCCCCTTTGATATAGGCTTTCCCTGTGCTTTTCCATGAAAGGGATTATAAAAACAATCCAGTGCACAGTGCCCAAATCTATTGCAGCACCAACATTGACCCACAAATCTTTTCTTCTTTGTGTCTTCTGTATTAAGTTGTTGGGCCATCTGCTTAATCTTTTGTTCTCTATTTGAGGAACCCACTTCCTTCCTTTTTCTTCCCATCCACCCTAGCCATGGTGGTAGGTTTATTCTTCTCACATTTACTCATCCATACTTGTTTAGAACTTTTCTTCCCAACTTCACTGATTGTAGGAGTATATTTAGAAATATGAGTACAAGATGGTTTGGATGGTACCTTCACTTTCTCAGTTGCTTGTGATAGATCAAAGAGTGAAGTCATGATCTTCTTATCACATGTTGGAGGTATTTTGACAATAGAATCCTCCAGTGAACATTGAGTACCAGCAGCAACTGATTCTTGATGTGGATAATCAAGAGTTGTCATAATCTTCTTATCACATGTTGGAGGCATTTCAGCTTTAGACTCCTCCAATGAACATTGAGTGCAAGCATCACTCATTTCATTCTTTTGTGAAGTCTCAATACGTGTGTTCTCAATCTTGGTCAACTGAGCTTCCAATTTTTGACCCACAATATTGAGGATGATCTTCTGATCTTCAATCGTGATCATCTTCTCTTCACAAGTCTTCTTCAACCTTTCAACCTCATCTTCATGCATCTTAACTTTGTTTTGTAGCAAAGAGTCAAGTTCCCTGAATTTAATGGAAGTTTCTTCCAAACAAAAATTCTTGACTTCATTGCTCTTCTTCAGCTCAGCTTCAAGTGCATGGATCCTTTCTTTTAAAGTCTTATTGACTTCCTCTTCTTCTTCAAATACTTTCACCCGTTTGATGAGATTCATACTTTCCATAACTTTTATTTCCAGCCCTTTTTCCATATTGTCAGCTTCCCTTTCTAATCGATTGATCTCAATCTGCATAGATTGGAATAGGCTACAAATAATAGCAACCCTTTCTTCTGGAATATCATGCAGATATGTTCTAAGTTTTTCCTGAAAGCTTAAATTAGGGGTATCATCCTTTCCACTGGATGAGTTCTGAGCCACCTGCTTGATACTTTCCAGGCCTAAAGTTTCTTCATTATTGGAATGGCATGGAGAACAAGACACTACATCTTCTTTGGATGTGGGGGACTTCTTCATTATCTTCTTCTCGTTCTTTTTCCTATTTGTCAAAGTCTTGGTGAATATAGATTTCTTCTCAGAAATGACTGCGCCATTATCAAGACTGCTCTTCATTGTTGACTCTAGGAAAGAAACTCAAATCCTCTTCTCAATAGAATTACTGGAGAATATCCAACATACGTTAACCTCGACCTGATACCACTTGTAGGACCCCGGGACACCCTGAGAGGGGAGGGGTGAATCAGGGTGTCAACTTTTTCTTCTTAAAGTTGTGGATCTTGTTCCCACGTTGGTAGGAACTACTTAAACCTGTATGATGAATATGATCAGCAATTAAACATTCACATGCAGAGACAGATGACACAACTATTTTTACTTGGTTCACCACTAAGGGCTACGTCCAAGGAGTATACACCGACAGGTTGCCGGTCGTACCTAAATCCACTATGCTTCACTAGCTGCGGATACAAATGTTCGGGTACAGACACTCTGTCCCAAGCTCACTGCCTTTACAATTGTTTAGGTATAGCTCACTGTGTCCCTCGGGTCACTCCCGTTGACTCCCCCTAGCTTACTGTCGTTGGTGAAGTCTCACTCAGTTTATAGACGTGAAGGTCTCTTCAATAGATATGCATTGAAGTCTTTGTCTCCTGTTCAGCATGAGACTTTGCTTGCATCAGAGTCCTGAGTTGATGCTCTTTTGAAATCAATATTCTACTTCAGTGCAATACCTGAATGCACTAAATCTCCTTCTCTTCCTTCAATTCCCAATTCTGACACCTGAGTGTATCGATATATTTCTCTCTCTGTGCAGATCAGATTTTGGTTGCACGATCGTTCTTCTTCTCTTCGCAAAGCAGGTTTGAGAGTGCTAAGCACCTGTCAAAAGGCCTGCGGGACCCCCAAATTTTCCGCGCACCCTTCCCGGGGGATTGCGCGTAAAATTCAAACCTTGCGCGTAAAAATAACTTTTGTCGCGTAAAAGGCTTTTCGCGCTACTCTTCTTTTTCACGCAAAACTTCCCTTTTTCGCGCAACGCCTTCTTTTTCGCGCAACCCTTTGTACCTTAATTTTTCCGCGCGCCAGAGCTCAGGATTTGTCTAAGTGTCAAGCCTCTCCGAATGAGAGGGGTTCACCTCATATTTATAGACGTTTTTGATCCTGCGCGTAAAACCCCACTTCTTGCGCGTAAAACTGTCTCTCAGTTCTTTGAATTACGCGCACCTTCCTTTTAATCTCGCGCATCACCTTGGTTTTTCGCGCATCTTATTACTTCTCTATTTATCATCATTTAGAACATGAATCCTCTCGTGCACGTAAAACTTCAAACCCACATTTCGTGCACAGCCAACTTTACGTGCACCAGTTCGATTTTCCGCGCACATGGTGCGAACATCTCTGATTTTTCGCGCGCCTCTTGCCTTTGCCGATTTTCTGTATTTCTGATTCGATACGCTGATTGCGCGAAAAATTCACCCAGCTTTTCTGCGCACAACATTTTTCGCGCACATTTCTGGTTTTTCGCGCACAGCTCTAGTTTTTCGCGCAGCCCATGCCTTTTCCATTTTACACCACTCTGATTTTGAAACACTATTTGCGCGAAAAACTATTTCGCGCATCCTGCTGTTTTCCGCGCCCAACTTAAGTTTTTCGCGCAAGCCTCTTATATTTCACGCACCACTTCCTCTTTGCGCGCACTACCTTTTGCAGACAATCTATGTCTTCAATTTTCGATTTTGAGGCCCAAAAATTTGGCAAACACTGGGAAACAGCGCCACCTTGTATCTGCTCTTTTTGCACCGCCACCAGCTCATCCATTCCTCTGTCGACGTTCTTGAATCAAATATAGATCGTTGACCACAACTCTTGAACTCGACATGTCACCATGAAATCTCCTTTTGTTAACAAATTTGTATGTCGTTTGTATGCTTTGTCAACAAGCACGATCACCGCAACACTTCTTCCTGGTGATATGTATCATTCAACAACTCTTCTGCTTTTATCACAAACTCTTCTGTGATGTGCATGGCTATCTCAAAATTCCAATCCTTGCACGGCCATTGTCTTCTTAATCAACCGTCATGATCAACTTCATACAACCCATGTGATTAAATTCATCAAGAAGTCTCTTGCATGATTCTCATGCAATCATGAGTAATTGCATGGTCATCATCAACGCCCACGGTTGTTATGCCATAAGGAGGAATTGCATGGTCTTCATCCAAAAAATCCCATTCTGCTTTAATCATCCTCGGATGGATTACACCTCACATTCTTCATTTAGGGAAACAATGTATCACCTTTGACAGATGTTCTTTGATCTTTCGATCAGTGCAATAATCATCTGAATCACCATTCCTCTACATCATCAGAGTACTTCATGATCTCCTTCATTTTGATCTACATTGACAACTATTGACAACAAATACAACCTTATACACAAATTGGTTCCAACATAGATGATTAAAAGAGAATATAAAGATGAAACTTGCATTAATGTTGAAATGAAATTGAAAATATCTTACACGAATACAATTGAAAACAAATGTAAGGGAACACAAAAATAAAATTAGAGGAGAAGAATCTATTATTTGAAAAAAGATCAAGGGAAGTCCTCTCAATCCCTTGTAAAGTACTTAGTCATCAAAAACCTCCTCCTTAAGTGCTGAAATTGCAACTCCATTCAAAGATAGGAGGGAGATGCATTTATATCCCAAGGTGGTGGACTGTATGTATTCAAATATTTCCCTCCATTTTGTTCGCCAATTTGGACATCCAAATATCTAAATCTTGAGATATTATCTACGTAAAATTTTTAGATTATAATGTTGAAAGTATACCATCAACATTTTGTGACCATTGGACTTATGGATCAAAGGTTATGGTGCTTTGATTAAATAATATTAATATGTAAATTTCAATACAAACTTTTTAGAAAGAAAAAATGTGAATGAGTTTTGGAATAAGAAGCTACCCACGAATCCAAACCATTTTATCTAAAAATTTGTCCGTGTATATATTTTCTTTCACAATAAATAATCTCTTCTTGAATATATGTCTAAATTATGAGAAAAGTAAATAAATGTGTGAAAATTTTAATTCCAAGACAAAATGGTGTGCTAGACTTTAAAGCATCATTTGGGACCCTATTTTTGAAGTTGGACCTTGAAATTTTTATGCATGGTTCCTTTGAATAATCATCAACAAAATTTAGAGTCTCATCAATTTTAGGTTTCTTGATTGAGTATAGAAATTCTAGCATCATGGATGGTCTTTTATTTCCATATATTCTTTGGGATTTCTGGTGTGGACCATATGACCATTTAAATGGAATAATTGGACAAATTTTCCTTCTAATGATATTTTGGAAATTGAATAAGGAACCCTAAAAAACATGAATCACACAATTTAGATTTGAGTTTTGATATTTATTATTAAAACATTAAACTAAATTGATTGGATATGACAACCCTCCTTTTTATCATATAAACTTTCATTACATTATACAAAAATGAGGATCTTTAAGGTTTAGTGTCTTGGAAACTAGGAACTTATTACATGAGAAAATAAAACATTCTTCTTAAACACTTGAAAGGATTCTTCATTTTTTCATCCTAAGTTCATTATAGCATCTCATAACCTGGGAGCATACATCAAAGTAAAGGGTGAGCAAAAGGACCAGTAAGGGAAACAAGGGAAACATTTTACATGATAACTTGAGATACATCAAAAGTCATGAAAAATAACTTTAAGGAATGAGAAAGAGATCATGAGGCATATAATAATAAAAATAACGTGTTTCATAACTTGAATATGTGGCTAAAACATTTAATATAGACAATCATTTCCGTTTCACCATGGTCCATCCCCAAGGTGTCATTAAATATTACCAAGGTTATTCACCAAGGTATCAGTCAAAATGGTCATCTCTAGAGATTAAGTCTTTACCCAATGCATTGGAGAGATATCATTGCGCACCCTTAAATTTTCATTTATTATCATGTGAGCCACATATATAATCATCAATCATTTCATAAAAAACCCATATAGCATAAAAGAAATGGGTTTCATTTCATAATCATAACATTTTAAAAACTTCTTTAAAGACATGATCTTCATGTCACTTTAAACCCATGGAAAGAGAAAGCGGGTCTCATGTATGTAAATCACATAATTTAAAATAGAACATTTAGGTATATATGAGAATAAACCTTTACAATAAATAGCCTTGAGTATTCACTTAATAAAATAAATGAATTTGAGAATAATAGATAGATATTTTGAGACGGAAATTCAGCAGCATAACGGCTATGTTTCAGGGTTTTAGAAAACATTGAAAAGAGAAAGGACATGGTTCAACCACTCATAAATGATCCATAAAACAGTAGGAAGCCATAATATAAAGGATTTAAGAACATGGTAATTAAATTTTAAATATATACCATATGAAATGAAAAACATGAAATGAAGACAAAAATATGATTTCTCTTATGAAAATTCGGCAGCCTAACAGCGTCACTTAAACCTCAACAAAAATGAATTGACGAGATCAAATAGGGTCTCTCCTCATATGAACATAGAAGATAAGTATGATAGATATAGATATCATACCCCAACATAATAAAAAAGAACATTAAAGACTTTACATGAAACTAGAACTTTGAAAAATGAGAAAGGTGAAAGAATCCCTTAAAAATTCGGCAGCCTAACGATGCCACATAAACTTCAACAAAAATGAATTGAAAAGATCAAAATAGGGTCTCTCATAATATAAACATAAAGGATAAGTATTATATATATATAGATAATACCCCAACATAACAAAAAAGAACTTTAAAGACTTGACATGAAAGTAGAACTTTGAAAAATGGGAATGGTGAAAGAATCCCTTAAAAATTCGGCAGCCTAACGGCGCCACTTAAACTTCAACAAAAATGAATTGATAAGAAAAAAATAGGGTCTCTAATAATATGAAAATAAAAGATAAGTATTATAGATATAGATATCATACCCCAACATAATAAAAAGGAACTTGAAAGACTTGACATGAAAGTAGAACTTTGAAAAATGAGAAAGGTGAAAGAATCCCTTAAAAATTCGGCAGCCTAACGGCGCCACTTAAACTTCAAAAAAAAAATGAATTGATGAGATCAAAATAGGGTCTCTCGTCATATGAACATAAAATATCAGTATTATAGATATAGATATCATACCCAATCATAATAAAAAGGAACTTTAAAGACTTGACATGAAAGTAGAACTTTGAAAAATGAGAAAAGTAAAAGAATCCCTTAAAAATTCGGCAGCCTAACGACGCCACTTAAACTTTATTAAAACGGATTGATGAGAGAAAGAGGGGGTCTCTCATCATATGAACATGAAAATTTCAGTACGAGGAATATAATTTAACATAATCCAACATAAGATCATGGAGCATAAAATAAATGACATAAAAGATATTACTTGAAAGAAAGAGAGAGGTAGGATCCCTTACCTTAAAACGTATCTCTTAAAACTCAAAGGTTGGGACCTTGAGGGATTGGGGGCACCTTGAGAGGACTCCTTGGGAGGTAATGAGACCAGAGATTCGTTGGGGGAGAGTTGGTAGTGAAAACTAAAGGAGGAAAGGGTGGGTATTTATAGGGAAAGTGAGGGGACAAGGCATTAATGGCCAAGGGACACCTCATAAGTGGTTGTCTCAAAACCATGGGCTCTCCCATGGTATTTCACATGGAGTTAGGCCACATGGGGACCCCCATACAATAATTAATCCCCTTTGGTCTGCCAACCCTTAAAATATCTCATGGAATCATCATGATGCAGTCATGAGGTCATTAAACAAACTGAAACACTAAAACTGTATTTTTACTATTCACTGAAAATTCAACTTTTTCCGAAAACTCCCAAAATTTCACCTTAACCAAATATAAATGCTCTGATTTCAAAAATGAACTCCATTCTATAAAAAAAAATTTCTAAATATTTTTAATTTAATTTTTAAATAAATACACTATTCACCGAAAATTCATTTTTTTCAAAAAAATCCCCAAAAATCACCTTAACATAATATCGATGATCTAAGTTCGAAAATGAAATCAATTTTATAAAAATAATTTTCTAAATATTTTTAATTTAATTTTTAATTAAAAAACACTATTCACTCGAAAAAAATAATACTTGACTAATAATTTCTGAAATAGTTATTTACCTATTTTATTGAATCTCATTACTTAATCAAGGTGCCTAGATTATATTAATAATTTCTTAAAGTGAGATTGTTAATCCATTTGGTCACATTACTAATCCTAAGCATAAAATCACTATTCATAATTTATTATTCATCAAAAATTAAGTTGATCTTATTATACTCTAAATTTCGTTCTGAACATAATTGTAGAAGACCATTTTTTGAAAATCATTATACATTTTTAATTATTTAAGGTTTACATAAACATTTTTAAAATATCCTTTCTCTAAATTCATAAAAAATATGTATACTATATTTATCCGGACATTTGAAAATTCATAAACTTCATCATAAGAAGAAATCAAAATTTTTATTTAAAACAAAGGATTACACAAGGCAGTTATGGTCTCCTTACATAGCCACTTATAACCCCAGTATGGAACCTAAGTGTAAGGTGTGATAAGGTGAGAGAATCCGAGGAAGGATCAGATAACATTTCACGAGTAGTAATTTTTATCAGTTTTAACTTCTTGTGAAGGTGATTCCGTTCTAGCTTAACATGATGAAGTTCGGCTTTGGATTGGTCTAGAGCAAAGCCCAGTGGTGCTACCACCTTCTCAGGTTCTGTTAGATGGGCTTCGATTGGCCCGAGACTACTGGATGAGGCCATCGAATCTCCTTTATATATTAATTAACCAAGGTCACTTGTATTTAGAGACAAAAGTTGCAACATTCAGTTTTCAACAGTCATACTGACTAATGGTCATATAATAGTAAAAACTCAACAGTATCATTTTAATTATACTCATGTTATCAAATGAAACAATTTTGTTGAGTATGAAAAAACAACATAACACACAAAATTAGGAAACAAGATTTATTCAAAATTTTGGGTTGTTACAATCTTCCCCCCTTAAGAAATTGCGTCCTCGCAATTTTTAAAATTGGGTTTTTAAATTTCATTGAAAGTACTACATCCGAAAAAGATTCAAGAACACTATTACTTTAAAAGAAAGAAAAGGAAGTACAAAGGCCACCCAAGTTAACCCATAATAGGATTCCATGTAAGAAAACATAGATATGGAAGAAAAAACAAAGGGTCAAGTTCTGAGGGAGAGTGATAGAAAACATGATTAGGAGAAAGTTAACCACAAGAAAATCACAACTTATGATGTGTGTAAACGGTCGTTGATTACCCAGTAGGAAGCTTAAAACAACAATGTTTTTGTTTTAAGTTCCTTTTAATAATTTTGAGGAATTCATTTACTACATAGAATAAAAACATAAGGAAATATACCTACCTTCCAGTAGAGTTTTATCCTTTAATAAGTTTCTACCAAAACTAATCATTTCTCCAAACGATGAGCATTAAAAACTACTTTGTCTCATCAAAGCACACGAATCATCTTATAGAGCATCACATAATCCACCAAATATTAACTATCTATTTCTTGTATCTTTAAACATTATCCCAAAAATAGAAAGGGTAAGATAAAACGACTCTTCCAAAAGAAAGAACCCTAGAGGAAGGAAAACCACTTTAAATCTTCAAAGTTCCATGGTACTACCCAAAGTTCATCATAGACCATTCAATAAATAACTGTTCTTAAAATTCCTCATAATAAACCAAACTAAGATTGAAACCCAAATACAAGAAGGATTTGATAACATAGTCTTCCAAAATAAACATCATTATTCATCTCCAAACAGCATCAACCACTCCTAACATCTTATAACAAAAGTAGCTAACCTAAACATATTTTACCCAAGATAGGTTAATCATTTCCTAAATTACTATAAGTCCACCTTAAATTCATAGATTCTTCAAAATATAAGTCAACCGTTACTCCTCAATGAAAATACCATAGTAATCTATTTACCTCGATCATATAAGGTCCCCAAAATAGTAAACGTCTTCCAAAATAATAATCTTTTAATCCCCTAATCATCTCTGTCATATTAATACAAAAATCATCTCATTTCCTATCACATTGGTTTTTGGGAAATGTTCTTCCATTTCCCACCATTAAGTAAGAAAAGAAAGTATAATTAAGGTCTTAAATACTTAGCCAATAATCAAGAAAATGAACTTAAAGCATATAAGGATAACTTGTAGAAGAAAAGTATACCCTAACTTGTGATCCCCTAGGTTTCAAACTAGGTTATCCATGATCATATATTCTTATGTGAATCTTTATTTTATTTTATGTTTGTTCCTTTAATAATGGTCCATACTAAGCTTATGAATTTACAAAAGCACATCCCCCAGGAGTGTCGTAACCAAGAGTGCAGCAAGTCCCATTGTCATGTACCAGTTCCCATTCGACTCTATCTCAAAGTGGTGTTTTCGGGTTTTAACCCTATTTACATATGTTCCAGAGCCACCTCTACCTGCTCGTGTCCAGACAGGGATGTATTTTCTTGGAAACCCCTTACTCAATACTCACCAAAATACCAAGAAGATTTCCTTTATTTAAACTTTTCTATAGGGTTCTTCCTAAAGATTTCATATCCTAATTTCCAAAAATAACTAATCTATCCTTTGATACCAAATATGAAAACACACCTTTTTATCACATAAACTTTCATTACATTATACAAAAACGAGGATCTTTAAGGTTTAGTGTCTTGGAAACCAGGAACTTATAACATGAGAAAATAAAACATTATTCTTAAACACTTGAAAGGATTCTTAATGTGTTAATCCTATGTTCATTATAACATCTCATAACCTGGGATCATACATCAATGGAAAGGGTGAAAAAAAGGCATAGTAAGGGAAACAAGGGAAACATTTTACATGAGAACTTGAGATACATCAAAAGTCATGAAAAATAACTTTAACTCATGAGAAAGATATCATGAGGCATATCATAATAAAAATAATGTGTTTCATAACTTGAATATGTGGTTACAAAATTTAACATAGAAAATCAATTCCGTTTCACCAAGGTCCATCCCCAAGGTGTCATTAAAATTTACCTGGGTTATTCACCAAGGTATCAGTCAAAATGGTCATCTCTAGAGATTAAGTCTTTACCCAATGCATTGGAGCGCTATCAGGGCGCACCCTTAAATTTGACTTTATTATAATTTGAGAAACATATATCATCATCAATAATTTCATAAACAACTCATATAGCATAAAATAAATGGGTTTCATTTCATAATCATAACATTTTAAAAACTTCTTTAAAGACATGATCTTTATGTCACTTTAAACCCACGGATAGGCAAAGCGGGTCTCATGTATGTAAATCCTAGAATTTAAAATAGAACATTTTGGTATATATGTGAATACTCCTTTAGAAGAAAGAGCCTTGAGTATTAACTTAATAAAATAAATGAATTTGAGAATAAGAAAGAGACATTTTGAGACCGAAATTCTGCAGCATAATGGCTATGTTTTGAGGTTTTAGAAAACATTGAAAAGAGAGGGGACATGGTTCACCCACTCATAGATGATCCATAAAACAGTAGGGGACCATAATATAAAGTATTTAAGAACATGGTAATTAAATTTTAAATATATACCATATGAAATTAATAACATGAAAGGAAGAAAAAAATAAGATTTCTCTTATGAAAATTCGGCAGCCTAACGACGTCACTTAAACTTAAACAAAAATGAATTGATGAGATAAAATAGGGTCTCTAATAATATGAACATAAAATATCAGTATGATAGATATATAGATCATACCCCAACATAATAAAAAGTTACTTTAAAGAATTGACATGAAAGTAGAACTTTGAAAAATGAGAAAGGTGAAAGAATTCCTTAAAAATTTGGTAGACTAACGGTGCCACTTAAACTTCAACAAAAATGAATTGACAAGATCAAAATAGGGTATCTCATCATATGAACATATAGTATCAGTATGATATATATAGATATCATACCCCAACATAATAAAAAGGAACTTGAAAGACTTTACATGAAAGTAGAATTTTGAAAAATGAGAAAGGTGAAAGAATCCCTTAAAAATTCTGCAGCCTAACGGCGCCACTTAAACATCAACAAAAATGAATTGACGAGATCAAAATAGGGTCCCTCATCATATGAACATAAAATATCAGTATTATAGATATATATATCATACCCCAACATGATAAAAAGTAACTTGAAATACTTGACATGAAAGTAGAACTTTGAAAAATGAGAAAGGTGAAAGAATCCCCCAAAAATTCGGCAGCCTAATGACGCCACTTAAACTTCAAAAAAAATGAATTGAAGAGATCAAAATATGGTCTCTCATCATATGAAAATAAAAGATCAGTATTATAGACATAGATATCATACCCTAAAATAATAAAAATGAACTTTAAATACTTTACATGAAAGTAGAACTTTGAAAAATAAGAAAGGTGAAAGAATCCCTTAAAAATTCAGTAGCCTAACGGCGCCACTTAAACTTTATTAAAACGAATTGATGAGAGAAAGAGGGGGTCTCTCATCATATGAACATAAAAAGTGAATTAAGAGGAATATAAAAGAACATCCACAACATAAGATCATGGAGCATAAAAGAAATGACATAAAAGAGATTACTTGAAAGAAAGAGAGAGGTGGGATCCCTTACCTTAAAACGTATCTCTTAAAACTCAAAGGTTGGGACCTTAAGGGCTTGGGGGAACCTTTAGAGGACTCATTGGGAGGTAATGAGACCATAGATTCGTTGGGGGAGAGTTGGGAGTGAAAACTAAAGGAGGAAAGGGTGGGTATTTATAGGGAAAGTGAGGGGACAAGGCATTAATGGCCAATGGACACCTTACAAGTGGTTTTCTCAAAACCAAGGGCTCTCCCATGGTATTTACCATAAAGTTAGGCCACATGGGCCCCCATACAATAATTCATCACCTTTGGTTGGACAAACCTTAAAATATCTCATGGCATCATCATGATGTAGTCATGATGTCATTAAACAAACTGAAACCCTAAAAATGTATTTTTACTATTCATTGAAAATTCAACTTTTTCTGAAAACTCCCAAAATTTCACCTTAACCAAATATCAATGCTCTAATTTCAAAAATGAACTCCATTTTATAAAGAAAAAATTTCTAAATATTTTTAATTTAATTTTTAAATAAATACACTATTCACCGAAAATTCATTTTTTTCGGAAAAATCCCCAAAAATTACCTTAATATAATATCGATGCTCTAAGTTCAAAAATGAAATCCATTTTATAAAAATAATTTTATAAATAATTTTAATTTAATTTTTAATTAAAAAACACTATTCACCCGAAAAAAATAATACTTGACTAATAGTTTTTGAAAAAGTTATTTACCTATTTTATTGAATCTCATTACTTAATCAAGATGCCTAGATTATATTAATAATTTATTTAAGTGAGATTAATAATCCATTTGGTTACATTACTAATCCTAAGAATAAAATCACTATTCATAATTTACTATTCATCAAAAATTAAGATGATCTTATTAGACTCTAAATTTTGTACTCAACATAATTGTTGAAGACCGTTTTTTGAAAATAATTTCACATTTTTAATTATTTAAGGTTTACATAAACATTTTTAAAATATCCTTTCTCTAAATTCATCAAAAATATGCATACTATATTTATCCGGACATTTGAAAATTCATAAACTTCATCATAAGAAGAAATAAAAAAATTTATTTAAAACAAAGGATTGCATAAGGCAGTTACGGTCTCCTTACATAGCCCCTTATAACCCCAACATAGGACCTAAGTGTAAGGTGTGCTAAGGTGAGATAATCTGAGGAAGGCTCAGATAAATTTGCACGAGTAGTAATTTCTATCAGTTTGAACTTCCCACGAAGGTGATTCTGTTCTAGCTTCACACGATGAAGTTCGGCTTGGGTTTGGTATAGAGAAAATCCCAGTGGTGCTACCTCCTTCCCAAGTTCCGTTATATGGGCTTCGATTGGCCCGAGACTACTGGATGAGGCCATCGAATCTTCTATCTATATTAATTAACCAAGGTCGCTTGTATTTAGAGACAGAAGTCGCAACATTCAGTTTTTAACAGTCATACTGTCTAACGGTCATATAATAGTCAAAACCCAACAGTCTCATTTTAATTATACTCATGTTATCAAATGAAACAGTTTTGTTGAGTATGAAAAAAACAAAATAACACACAAAATTAGGAAACAAGATTTATTCAAAATTTCGGGTTGTTACATTGGATTAATTCAAATAATTCCCAAAAATTATGTTTTGTATTAAAAAATAGGTATTTCACACCCATTATACAGTTTTACATGAAATTTTACTAAAGGGAGTAGAAAAAAGGTTATGAATTAATTAATAACATCATTCACCAAGGTATATCATAATATATATCATTTATAGAAATAAAATTATTTACCCAAAGCATTGGAGAACTATCAAGGAACACTATTCATGTGTATTAATTAATGCCATCCACATCAATAAAAATAAATTTTTTCATTAATAACTTGTCAGGAATAAATACCATGTTTTTATATAAATTAGGGAGTAAAAAAGAGCTTAAATACATATCCATTACGTCATTTTTTACCCATGAAAAAATATGGATTTAATATATGTAAATAATTGAATCAATAAATATTTTTTATAAAAATGTGAATACCATTAGAATGGGAAAAGGATTGGGTATTCACAAAACAGAAATTAAATGAGAATTTATCAAGTAAAATAGTGAAATTAAGAAGTAAATTCAGCAACACGATAGGTATAAAATGTGGTTTTACAAAAGGGTAAAAATGATAGAGAATAAAGAACCCCTATTTGTAAAAGATTATTTTTACATTAATGGGTCAGCATAAAGTGGAAAGTGAACTTATTTTGGAAATTATAAGACATACCACATCAAAGGGTACATGAAGGGAAAGAGAAGTAGATATTTACCTTACTTAGGTTTTGTTCAAAAAACGTGAGGATTGAACAATTGGGGGATTGATGACCCCTTGGAGGATTCCTTGGTAGGTAAAACAACTATAAAATCATGAAAGATGGGTTGGGAGTGAAGTAAAATGGTGAAATGGGTGGGTATTTATAGCAAAAATGGAGGAGTTATTTAATAATTTCTAAATATAGGTCTTAGAAATCTAGGTTGTGGAAAATGAAAAACCATTAGCTTACCAATTATTTTTTATCATGTTTTTGGAAATTCCTTATACACTTTATGATATTTAAATCCACAAGAACCAAACAACATTTTTTTAATATGCCTTTGGACATAGAAAGGTAAATTTCTCACAAAATGATACATTTAAAATAAAAATTTCCATTTTAGACTTTGGAAAGGCCCTTTATAGGTTAATAAATTTATTAAAAAATATTAAAATATTTAATATTAATAAAATAAAAAAATTTAGGTTGTGGATTGTGGTTAATAATTTATTACATCATTATGAAATAAATATTAAGTCATAAAACATATCGAAAACCCAATGATATATTTATACTATTCACATAATAATAAAGTCTTTTAAGAAATTATCATAAATTCACCCTACAATTAAATTTACATGTTGATTTAAAATATAATTTTTATTTTTTAATAATACTTTTCTAAATATGATAACTTTAAAATTTAAATATAATAATCCTAATTTATTGAAAAATTTTAGTTTTTAAGGAATGATTAAATTTTTGGCACATAAAAAATTTCCTATGACATTATAAAATTATTTTATTCTTTATATTTAAATAAGACTATTTTAAAATAATGTTAAATTAAAAAATATATTATTTATATTACAAAGGTTTTTTATAAAAAAGTATATCGTTTCTAAAAAATGAAATTATGTTTTATTTTTGTCTAGAAATCAATTTGTCAAAATTGTCTCAATTAAAAATATATTTTATCTAAGAAAAACTATTCTTAAAATGGGTTTATGGAATAAAAATTTAATTTATACAATAGAAATTACACTATATGTAACTATGAACTAAACATGTAACCCCTCATTACACTTATATAATCCCTAAGGGTAAGGTTTGTGATAGTGGTTGTTTCTTAGGTTGGCTCTACTAACATTGACCAAGTGGTTATCTCTACTAACATGAAATTATCCCAATTGGGAATTTTTTCAAGCTTCACTTATTGGAACACGTCTTGGGATTTGTCAATGGTGAACCCCAGTGACACTACCTCCCCCCAAATTCAAAAAAATGGTCTTCAAATGGCATTACACTACTAGTTAAGTCCATCAATTCTCCTTTATTTATCAATTATCCATTATCATTAATACTTATAAACACTAATTATAATTGTAAAAATATCAATTAAGGGTAAAGTTTCCAATGGTAATTATGCCTTAACGATCAATATGGATAAGAAATCACCATGTCATTATGTATGAGGACACCAAATCCCATTAAGAGATGCATCACTATAAATAACAAATCCTTATCTAACTGAGGGTAACATTAACATAGGTTCAGTAAAAAATCACTTTTTCATTTATCAGAAATAGCATTCACACTTATTTTCAATATAAGCTTGGCCCATTTTCACGTTAACTTGGATAGTTTAATAGAAATCCATGATTTTTTTTTCAAAACTCATATAATATCAATCTAAACCAAAGAAACTATGTATCTCAATTACCGCATTAGGATAAGGACACTCTTATAAAACCTTTTTCTTCATAGGTTCAACTGTGATTCATTCATTAGTTACAATGTAAACCAAGAATGAAACTTGTTATAACTAGAATTCACATTTTTTGAGATTTCCATATAGCTTATACATATTCATAGTTTTCAATATAACCCCTACTTGATCTTTATTCTCATCATGAATTTTGTAATACATCAGATTATCATTAATAAAAACTTCTATGAATTCATCAAGTTATTCCTTAAAGAGTATATTCATAAAATTCATAATTATAGAGGGATCAATATTCAATACAGATGGCATAAAAATAAACTCATAATACCCATGTCTTGTTTGGAAAGAAATATATGGAATATCTTCTTTTTTCACCCTCAATTGATGATACCCAGATCAGAGGTCAATATTGGAGATGAATCAATCCTCATTAAGATGGTCAAATAAATCATCCATCCTTGGGAGTGGGTACTTTTTATTCAATATGATCCCAAAAATTTCTCTATAATTGATGAAGGTCTCAGGAGCAGTGGAAGCTCATGGGTGGATGTTCCCACTTGGATTTTTCTCATTAGCAATGATCAATCCGGGATCAATATAATGATAAATGCCAGACTCCACGGATCAAATCATAGAAATGGACAAAGAAGAGGAATGGTCCCAGAACCACAAAGGAAGATCATCACAGGTTGATTATAATTATTTTAATTAATTGACAAGATGTGCCTTTTATGTTGTTCTTTCTTCATTGATATTTCTTATCACGTTCTGATGTGATTCATCATTGCATCGCTGAAGCCAAGTGTAGACTTCCTCTAGCAGTGATCTACATGCACAACACATATCTATGGACTTCGCAAAAGGAATCTTTGGGTGAGAGCGTGGAGAAGCCTTTGCTTGCATTTTCCACCTTAGATCACCTTGATCCAATTGGGGAGGATCTCTCTCAGTCTTGAGATCGTTCTGGGAGGAAGGAGTTCTTTTGTACTTGATATAATTCTCTAGAATTGTTGTGCACAAAGATTTGGGAAAAGTGTTGGGGTTGTGAGGATATTTATAATCAGGTTTCAGGTTATAGAGTTATGACAATAAATAAATGTGTTACATGTTTTATTTATTTCATTAACTCTTTTTGAAAAAACCCCCATGTTAAATCATTAATTCCTTGACTTGCACCCACACAGATTATAATAAATAACATTTAATAAAGTAATATTATTTCTTCAAAATAATGACTATAAAAACTACACAGTGTGTAATCATTAATACACGGTGTGTAATTTTTTTCATTTCTGTTCCAAAATGAAAAATACATGGCATGTACATTCAATTTACATGGTGTGTATATCCTGTTTTCATTTTATTCTTCCAAAATGAAAACTACACGGCGTGTACATTCAATGTACATGGAATGTATATCTTGTTTTCATTTTATTCTTCCTCCAACATTAAAATGATTTAGGATTCCTTTAATAATTATTAAACCACATACGGGAATAATCTTTATTCTACTTGAGATACTTTGATACACTTAGTGTGTGACCCTCTAGAACTCTTTCTCATTGGCATTAGACTGACTTTCCTAAAGTCCAAGATTACTATCTAGCAACAGGTTAAGGCACCCAAGAGAAAGAAGTTGACGCCTCATGGAGGTGTCACCTCATATGAACTCTTACCACGTAATTTAATACCTTTATCTCAATATATCATCAAGTATGTTTCATGGAAGTTTTATAAACCTAGATTCTTGATCTTTCATTCTTTGACTTCCAGAAATAAACTTGTCGTGACACCATGGCCATGGAATTTGGGTGACAGTTCTATTTCAATCAAAGGGCCCGAGATATCTACTTCCATAAATATGGAGGTGAAAAATCCTTCCTCGACTTATCCATTAACAACATGTCCTTCGTGATGCACCCAATGTACCCTACTTCCCACCAACTGTCATCATGACAGTTTTAGTCAGCAAATCTTAGTGCACAAGTCATGACATGAGTTAAAGATAATATCCTATTCTAAGAGCCATTACACATGCTCGTAGATAGAAATGTCTGATGACACCAAGACATGTAGAATTACTATTGGTAGGTCTGTTCTCGTAATCTCCCATCTTGGAGATTACCAAGTGCGAACTTCATGAGAGAGAGTCGCGTCTTCTTACGAGTACTCGCACATGACGGTCTAGATACTATGAGTCCTATCATAGTATGTCATCCAACCGTAGAAATTTATTTAAGAATATTTTTATATCATTTCAAGGTTTTCATCATAGTGGGGATCTTCCATGACCTTATTAATGCAACAAATATTCTAGGAAATTATTATATTATAGTCATGGAGAACAATGAACAATATATAATAATTGTACATTCATGTAATCAAATTATAAACAATTGTTTCTCAGGACACCAACTCTAACAAACTTCCACTTGGACTAGAGCCAACTGCCCATGACTATTAGTACGGTAGACCTCACATAATGATCATGTTTCCACTGAGTCGAAGATTTAGTCAAGGGGTTTGCCACATTGTATTCCATGGAAATACTGCTCACTGCAACTTCAACTCTCTGAGAAAAATATCTCAAGAGATGATACTTCCGAAGTATGTGCTTTGTACATTGATGTGACCTTGTCTATTTTTCAAATTCCACCGTTGTAGTATTATCACAATAGAGTTTGATATGATCTTTACTACTAGGTAATACATCCAGCTCTTGGACGAATCTTCACATCCATAATGCATCTTTATCAGTATTAGAAGCTGCTATAAACTTGTACTCTGCTGTAGAATCTACAACCACACCTTGCTTTGAGCTCTTCTAGCTCACTCCACCTCTATTAAAACTGAAGATGTATCCATTCTGTGACTTTATGTCATCTTGATCAGTCTATAAACTAGG
Source organism: Viscum album (assembly GCA_963277665.1). NCBI lineage: Eukaryota > Viridiplantae > Streptophyta > Magnoliopsida > Santalales > Viscaceae > Viscum > Viscum album. Next base: position 2,054,488,317 of record OY728145.1, read on the forward strand.
ATCTACATGTCCTCCAATGACTAGTTCCTCATCCCCTCTATAAACCAGGAATATATCCTTAGTAAACCTCAGATACTTAAGGATAGCCTTGACTACTATCCAATGGTAGTCTCCTGGATCAACGTGATATCTACCTACTGCACTTAATGTGTAAGTAACATCTATCCTTGTACATAGCATAACATACATGACTGACCCAATTGCGGATGCGTAAGGGATCCTTGCAATTTTCTTTATTTCCGCATGCGTCTGAGGACACATTTTCTTGGAAGATGAATGCCAAGTGATACTGGAAACACTCCCCTCTTAGACTATTCCATACTAAATATCTTCAGTATCTTGTCAATGTATGTACTTTGACTCAGGCCTAGCATTCTCTTGGATCTATCATGATTGATCTTAATCCCAAGAATATATTCTGCCTCACCCAAGTCTTTCATAGAGAATAATTTATTCAACTATGCCTTAACATATAGTAAGACAGGTACTTAATTTCCAATTAGTAATATGTTATCAACATATACTATTATGAAAATGACATGCACTTCCACTAAACCTTTTTTAGACAAAAGGCTCACATTCATTCTTAACAAATCCAAATTCTATTAAAAATTCATCAAAACAAATTTTCCATTACCTTGATGCTTACTTCAATCCATAAATGGATTTCAGCAACTTGCATACCTTGTTGGCATCCTTTGGAGTCACAAACCCTTTGGGTTGTGTCATGTAGAAATCTTCCTAGAGGTTCCCATTAAGGAATTCTGTTTTGAAATCTATTTTTCCAATTTCATAGTCATGGTAAGAGGAAATGGACAATAGGATTCTGATGGATTTCAGCTATGCAACCGGTGAAAGGTTTCATCATAGTCAATTCCTTGACACTGTCTAAAACCTTTTGCAACCAGTCGTGCCTTATAGGCGTTGAATTGTCCCTCCATGTACATTTTCTTCTTGAATATTAATTTATTACCAATAGGCTTTACATCAACTGGAGGATCTACTAAAATCCTAAATTGGTTTTAGTAGATGGAATCCATTTCAGAATTCATGGCTTCTGGCCACTTGGAAACATCTGTGCCTTCAGCTGCTTCTTTTTAGGTAAGAGGATCATCATTGTCAACTAATAATGAGTCACCATCCTCGATCATAATAAAACCATATCATTCTGGTTCTCTCACCTCTCTCGTGATCCTACGCAGTTCTTGTGTCTTTGGAACAGATTGTTCTTCCACGGGGCTTTGTGGAATCTATTCCTGTACCAAATCCTATATATCTTGAGCCTCAACTTCATCGAAGTCTATCTCGCTCCCACTATCTCTTTTGGATATGTTCTCCCTCTCAAAGAATATGGTGTGTCTTGCCACTATAACCTTTTTATCTGAGGGTTTGTATAGGTAATATCCCCTTGTTTCCTTGGGATATCCAATGAAGGTACACTTTGTGCCTTGGGGCGCAAGTTTGTTACCTGAAGAGGCCTTAACAAATGATTCGCTACCCCACATATATAAATTTGATAACATGGCATTTCTTCCACTCCATAACTCGTATGGAATACAATTTATCGATTTAGTTGGTACTTGGTTTATTATGTGCACTTTTATTTGTAAGTAATATCCCCAAAATGATAATGGAAGACTCGCATGACTCATCATTGATCTCACCATGTCCAACAGGGTGTGGTTCCTCCTTTCACTTACACCATTCCACTGAGGCATGTAAGGAGGAGTGAGTTGATATAGAATACCAAACTCCCGTAAGAAATCAATGAAGTCTCGATTAAGATATTCTCCTCCTCTTTCTGAGCATAGTTTCTTAATCTTTTTACCAAGATGGTTCTCAACTTCATTCTTGTATTCTTTGAACGGACCAAAAGAATCTGACTTATACCTCATTAAGTAAATATATCCATATCTACTAAAATCATCAATAAAAGTTATGAAGTACAAGAACCCACCCCTTGCTTCAACTGGAAATGATCCACACAAATTTATGTGAATTAATTATAGAAGCTCTTTTGCCCTTTCACCTTTCCCACTAAATGGGGATTTGGTCATTTTTCCTTGTAGGCACGCATGAAATACACCAAGTGGTTTTAGTTAGAAAGAATCTAAATACCCATCTTGATGTAATTTTGTCAAACATTTATCATTGACATGACCTAGCCAGTGATGCCAAAGTTGGGTGTAGTATGAGTCATGTGAATTAACTTTGTCATCAATTTCCTTTACTTGGTTTTTGTAGTCTAAGAAATAAAGGATGTTATATAAATGTTCCCTAAAAAATGATATCTTTATAAAAGTAGAAACATTTATTTCCAAACTTGAAGATGAATCCATCAGTATCTAATATGGATACTGAAATAATTTTTTTTGTAGAGTGTACATAGTAACATTCTTTTAATACCAAGACCATCCATGTAGGCAATGTGAGGTGGTAGTCTCCGATAGCTATAGCAGTCAGTCTGGCTCCGTTGGTTGCTCGTAGATCCTCCTCACCTTGGTCAATATTTCTTAATCTACATAGTTCCTGTATTTGGATACATATGTGAGAACCAAAATCTATATCTAATACCCAATTGGTAGAAATATATAGATTGGATTCGATAACAAATGCACTAGAAGGTTCCCCTTTCTTCCTTGGGTGGTTGCAGTTTTTCTTCTAGTGGCCCTTCTTTCCACATGTGAAACAAACAACCTCTTGTTCTCTGGCCTCCCCTTTGATCTTCTTTTTCTTAGAAGTCCTTAAAGAAGCATTGGTCTTAAACATATTCTCCTTCCATTTCCTTTTATTCACCATAAGGACAGAAGGATTTTCACTCTTCATATCATTGTCCACTTGGAGAATGAGGATAAGAATATCAGATAGAGACTTCTCAATATTGTTCATGTTGAAATTTACCACAAATTTAGAGAAGCTCTGGGGGAGTGATGCAAGAATGAGATAGGTACCCAGTTCTTTAGGGAGTTTATACCCTAGAACTTCCAAGCGCTCAATATAGCCAATGATCGTGACTATATGAGGCCCATATGGGGCACCCTCTCCAAGATTTCTCTAAAATAGAGCTTTGGAGATATCAAACCTTTCATGTCTTTATCTCTCCTAGTATAGACCATAGAGGTGCTCGATCATGCTATAGGAATCCATGTCTTCATGAGACTTAATGAGCTCACTATACATTGATGACAACATAAAACATTGAACATCGAGTGCATCTCTCAAATGTTGATCATATACCAATAAATCCTCATCACTCACCCCCTGGCTAGGTGAATCAGGAAGTGAGGAATCCAGCACGTAAAACTTTCGTTCATGGCATAGGATAAACCGAAGGCACCTAAACCATTCCTAAAAGTTATTGCCGATGAGGATATTGTCTTTATCTAGAATTGATCGTAGAGAAAATTTGGTTGATGAGTTTGTCATATTGATTCTAAAATTTAAAAGAGCATATTTATCAGTGCCTTTTTATTACATTTTATGAAAAATAATAAATGAATTTATTAATTCTCCCACTATTTAATAAAGTACCAATGGCCCTCACCATTGAACCCAGAATAACCAATTTCCATGACATTCTAGTGGCAAGGATCCATATTCATCATCGCATAACCCCAACAAGGGTTGGTCAAGCTATTTAAAGGTATTTAGGTTGGTAGGTCTTTTCCAACTATGATCTTATAGTTCCTTGATCTGTTGAGTAGACTCGCCAATACTGAAATCCTAACCTGGATTTCCTCATAACTTGCCTCCATTTTACAACAAGTCAATCAAGGGTAACTCCTCTTTATGTAAAATGTTTATGCCAACACGAAACATTCATAATATCTTTATTTACAAAATTAATTGTCCCAACAAGTGTTGGTCAAACACATAGTTTTATTGATTCTTACCATTAATCAAGTAACGAAAGTCTTTTTCTAACTTAATATGGAATTTGAGGGATTTTAATCCTTTATGTGTAGTTTCACATTATCACATGCTTGTTAATATTAAGTGATGCTTGATTAAGTGATTAACCATATTCTGATAATGTTTACGCATAGTTCAGTTTTTATTTTATTCTATCTTTGTATGCTTTTTTATTTCATTAACTATGTGATCGTGGCAACACATACATAACAAATAATCCATGAAATCAGATAAAAACAAAATAAGATGGTATGATCATGAGCTTCTATTGGTTATCATATCTAGAAGTTTTGATAATCTAACCCTAAACTATGGAAAAACACCTTGAACCCAATGGTTCGTGTTTTGCAGCTCCCACCAGTCCACATTTGTATCTTCCTGGGTTGTTTTCACCTCAGATTCAGGTTTTGAACCATATCCTCTGGCTTGGGAGATACTCTATTATATGGGGTTTACATTAAAGAAACCATGGGCATACAGGCCCTACATTTTATTAGAAGAAGGATCACAGACCAACGAATTTAAATTAAATAAATTTAAATGAAACCATCCACACAAAAAGGGTATTTGGTCCTACTCATGATCATCCATATCATGTAATGACATTTACACATATTTAATATTGAAATTATTTTAATCAATCTTTTATTCAAGATAAGTCACACTTGAATTCAATTATTTATGATCTTATAATTAATCAATTATTTATCTTAAATTCCTTTCTAAATTTCCTTGAGATTCTTCTCATCCATATTCCTTGTACGGGTCTTTGTACATTGGAGGAAACCTAGTGAAATTCCATTTCTATAATGTACACGGTGTGTAGGCTATATTACACGACATGTATTTGTTTAACCCTTTATCCAAAGTACACATTGGGGGATTTCACGTGTTTTATGTACTTTGGAAACTTTTAGAGTACATGGCTTGTAGATTAATCTAACGTGGCGTGTACTTCCTTGTTACATGGTTACCGGCTTGGAAATCCTGTGTACATGGTACACAACTTCTCCTTGTACATGGTTTCGCCTAGGACATATCGGACTACATGGCGTGTTGATTCAATATACATGCCATGTTTTCCGGTTTCCATGCACTGTTCAGTTCTAGTCAACATGGTGTATTAAAAACTTAGGAATTCTCAATTCACACGGCATGGTTTGGAAGATCAGTAGGTTCATTTAACCTAAGTACACAGCATGTAGTTTTCACTACATGCCATGTATTCTTGTGTTGTATAGACAGAATGAGCGGCTCCTCCAGATGATTTCCTCATTTTTATGTTAATAAAAATTATAATTAAAATGTCGTTTATGTGATTTGAATCTATAAACGAAAGAGGAAGAACATATCTCGTTCATTCAGTTTTATAGAATGATTTATCTTGAATTGAATGAAATATAAATGCGTAAATTATCAACAGAAATTAAATAACTATAATCAACATTGTAACCTCCCTCTGATACCAATTAAAGGTCTCCGGCATAGTGGATGCTCGTGGGTGGATGTGCCCACTTGGATTTTTGCCATTAGCAATGATCAATTTGGGATCAATAGGACAAAAAATTCCAGAATCCACAGATCGAATCACATAAATAGAAAAATAAGAAGAATAGTCCTAAAACCACAAAGGAGGATCATCACAGGTTGATTATAATTAAATTAATTAATTGACAAGAAGTACCTTTTATGGAATTCTTTCTTTATTTATATTTCTTATCACATTTCGATGTGATTCGTCGTTGCATCGTAGAAGCCAAGTTAGCGGTGATCCACACGTGCACCACATATATCTGGACATTGCCAAAGGGTCTCTAGGTGCTATCATGGAGAAGACTTTGCTTGTTTTTTCCACCTTAGATCTCCTTAATCCGATAGATAAGGATCTCTCTCGGTCTTGAGAGCGTTCTTGGAGGAAGGGGTTCTTTCGGCCTTGAGAGAATTCTCCAGAATTGTTGTGAACAATGATTAAAGAAAAGTGTTGGGATTGTGAGGATATTTATAATAAGTTTTGAGGTTATAGAGTTATGACAATAAATAAAGACGTTACACGTTTTATTTATTTCATTAACTCTTATTGAAAAAAACCCCATGTAGAATCATTAATTCCTTGACATTTTCCCATGCTGGTTATAATAAATATCATTTAATAAAACAATAATATTTCCTAAAAATCCAGACTGAAAAAACTACACGGTGTTTAATCATTAATACACGGCATGTACTTTTTTCATTTCCATTAAAAAATGAAAACTACATGGCATGTACATTCAATGTACACAGTGTGTATATATTGTTTTCATTTTATTCTTCCAAAATGAAAACTATACGGCATGTACATTCAATGTACTTGGCATGTATATCTTGTTTTAATTTTATTTTTCCTCAAACACTAAAATTATTTAGGTTTCCTTAAATAATTATTAAACCACATATGGGAATAATATTTATTCTAATTGAGATTCTTGGATACACATAGTGTGTGACCCTCTAGGCCTCTTTATCGTTGGCATTAGGTGGGTTTGCCTAAAGTCCAAGATTACTGTCTAGCAACGGGTTAAGGCACCCAAGAGAAAGAAGTTGACACTGCATTGACATGTCACCTCATATGAATGCTTACCATGTATTTTAATCCCTTTGTCTCAATATCTCACCAAGAAGGTTTCATGGTTGTGTCATAAACCTATATGTTTGATCTATCATTCTTTGACTTCCAGAAATAAACTCATCTTAACACCATGGCCATGTAATTTGGGCGACATTTATATTTCAATAAAAGGGCTCGGGATATCTACTTCCATAAATATGGGAGGGACAAATCCTTCCTCGACTTATCCATTAACAATATGCCATTCATGACGTATCCAATGTACCCTACTTCCCACCAACTGTCTTCAGGATAGTTTTTGTTAGAAAATATAAGTGTGTGATTCATGACATGAGTTAATGATAATCTTTTAGTCTAAAGACAATTACACACACTCATAGATAGAAATGTATGATGACCCCAAGACATGCAGAATTACTACTGGCGGGTCTGTTCTTGTAATCTCCCATCTTGGAGATTACCAAGTGCGAACTTCATGAGAGAGAGTCTCGTCTTCTTACGAGTACTCTCACATGACGACATGTATACTATGTGTCCTATCATAGTATTTCATCCAACCATAGAACTTTTTTTAATAATATTGTTATAGAATTTCAAGGTTCTCATCTTATCGGGGATCTTCCATGACCTTATTAATGCAACAAGTATTCCAGGACATTATTATATTATAGTAATGCATAACAATGTACAATATATAATAAGTGTACATTCATGTAATCAAAATATAAACAGTTTGTTCTCAGTACATCAACTCTAAAAATTGATACATAGTTGCATTGATCCATCCTTATTATTTACAAAGTAAATAGGTTCTCCCTAAGGTGACACACTTGGTTGGATAAACCACTTCTCTAAAATATCTTTATATTGATTATTTAATTCTCCCAATTCCATATATTTTAATTTATATGGGGTATTTGATATCATCTTGGATATGGATATGAGTTCAATGGAAAACTCTACCTCTATTTATGGAGGGAGGTCTAGGTAAGTCCACAAAAAATATTTCAATGTATTTTATAATGTTGGGGACATTTTCTATCCTTATACTTTCATTTCCTTCTCTCTATTTACCAATAATATCCATAAAGAAGGTTATGAGAGGTACATCTAGGGAAGGCTTTGGCTGAGATGTCTCTCCTTTGAAAATAACTTCTATTTATCCACCCAATACTACTAAATTTTCCTTTTTTTTGATCTTATAATTATACATTGTGATCTGGTTTATCCCTAGTTTAGTGTGGAATTACACTATGGGAATGACTACTAGATTTGTGATGATATAGTACTCACAAAACATAATTTAAGAGTTTCTATACACTGTGGATTCTAGGATAATAATTGTAGAAGTATTATCTAAAAACTCTACTACTATAATATCCATGATTTATTCCATATTATTTGAAAACATATTTGAATTAAAGGAATTCATAGAACTGGAATCAAATAATGTACCCTCTATATTTTAGGGAAAAACAAGTGTAACTTCCACCACATCATTTTGAGTCTCCACATAATCCATCATGATAGATTATGCATAAATTTTATCCCTTGGAATATGCTGAGGTTTTTGGTGCTTTATGTTCATTATCTTCTAATTTAGGAATTTATAATAAATGTTCCCAATCTATTCACACTTGAATAATTGATCTTATATCTAGGCTTGCACCATATTCCTTTTTCATTAGTGTTGGGAATTTTAGGATTCACCACACCATGATAGTCTAGATCTATATTCCCATCTCTTCTTCACTTGTATCACTTTTCACTCCCATGAAAGAAATTAAAAAAATGATTCTTCCCACATTTATTACACTTGTGAATTTTATCTTTATTTCAACCTCTTCAATGATCGAAATTTGCCCTATGTTTTTATTCATTGCTCTATTATTTTCAATCAATCTATGTGATCACTCTGTCTCTATAAACTTCTATTAAACCTTCATTGTACTCCTCACTATATCTTCAGAGAATTCATAGTCCAGGTTTTCAATATTCCAATATAGATTGAGTCTCAGTCCACAAAATAATATACTAACCTTTCCCTTATGATCCATAAAAAATATTGAGGTTTATCATGAATTTCTTGTAAAGTTCTTCTCATATATTCCCAACCATTCATTTGCCTTCTAATTTAATTATATTAATTTCTTATCCATTTTTGTTTCCATAAAATGGGGAAAATATTTATTTAGAAATATTCTAAAAAACTCTTCCCACTCTATAGAAAAAAAATGACCCTTCTTGGATTTTTGATTTTAGTCTGTGTCCACCACTAATCAGCTTATACATCTATGAATTATATTACCATGGTGACTTTCTCAATCTCCAAATGACAGAGTATAAAAAATATATTTTCTATATAATTAATATATTTTTCAGAAATTACTAGGCTAGTATATCCACTAAAAGATGGTGGTCATTGACACATAAAGGACTCAAGGACATGTTATTCCCATCAAGGTGAATATGATTGCTCGTCTTGATTATATTTATTATTCATAACTAAAGATATTTGATTCATCGTGATCATGTGGTATTCCATTATAGATTATATTGGAAGGTCATCAGTGCATTATACATTTCTCTCATCATTTATGTGGTTCCTATTATTTCATAACATTTTCATAATTGAATAAATCCTTTGTGAAAAAATGAGTTAATTTTAGAAATTTTATAATTATAATGAAAATTTAAGTCTCAAAACAACACGCTTAAAATGTTATAAATCTACTCTAATTTTATTTTCTATATATCATTCAAAATAGTTCATAATAAGATTGCGATTAACTTAACATATCGCACAGGAGGGCCAAACCAAGTGTCTAGAAATTACCATTATAATGCCCTGGTTCCTGATCAAATATAGCACAATGAAGTGTTTTGGGTTGTTACCTCCATGTACATATGTGCTAGATCAACATCCACTTGTTGTATACAGACAGGGATATATTTTCTTATAAACCACTTATTAATACTTACCAAAATACCAAGGTATTTTTTATACATTTAGATCCATCCCAGATGTTATTCCTAATGTTTTCAAGTCCTAATTTCCATAGATAACTATACTATCCTTTGATACTAACTATGGTATCCTATATTTTGATTACATAACTTTTCATTACATTGTAAAAAAGTATATTTTAATGTTTTTTTCATGGAAATATGTTACATAAAACATAAAAACAAACAACATTATGTTAAATCCACTTGAAATACATATTCATGGGTTCGACCTAAGTTAATTTTACTAAATTTCATATCCTGGGGACATAATTCAAAGGAAAGGGGTGATCATGAATCCCAATAAGGGAATAAGAAATGAAGAAAAATAATAATGTGATCATGAGATATATCATTAAGTACATGAGGCATAATAATAAGGCATTCAAAAGAGGAATATAATAATAATAATAATAACATGAATTATAACATGTAAATTTGTCTACAACATTTAAATTAGACATTATGATTCATATCACCAAGGTTTATCACTGAGGGGTCATAAATAAAAATTACCAAGGTTATTCACCAGGGTACCGTAAAACATGTCATATATTAAGATTGATTTTTTAAAAAATGTATTGTAGTGATATTGTGATGCACTATTAAAATGTATTAGTTAATGTGATCCACATAGATAATAATAAATAATTTAATTAATAATCCATGAAAAATAAAGAAAGGGTTTCTTATCAATATGATGGCATACAAAATTGGTTAAAAAAGATCATGATGACATTTTTAACTTATATAAAGGAAATTTAAATTTAAATTATATAAATTCCCGAATCAATAAATAATTTTCAGAAAAAACTAAATTCAATTTTAAGATGAAAAGATTATGGTATTCACAAATATAAAATAAGGGAAAATATCACATGTAAAATAATGAAATTTGAGAAGTAAATTTTGTAGTATGGCGGGTATAAAATGTTGTTTTAGAAAAGGGACAATATGAGGAAGAAAAAAGGCCCCTAATTGTTAAAATAATATTATTATAGTAATGGGATATTATAAAGTTTAATAATGAACTTCTTTTGGTAATTTGAATAAATACCATGTAAAAAAGGGAACTTGAATGGAAAGAGATGTGGATATTTCCCTTACCATGAAGATTTGTTCTTAAATCATGAGGATGGAACCTTGGGGGATTTATGACACCTTGGGGGCTCATTGGGAGAAAAATCACTATAAATTCATGTGAGATGGATTTTAACTGATGGTAAATTGTGAAATGGGTAGGTATTTATAAAAAACATAGAGGAATTGTTTAATAATTTCCGTGTCTATGTCTTAGAAATCTAGGTTGTAGAAGATGAAAAACCATTGGATTGACCATTTTTCGCATGGTTATGAAATCAAATGCTCTATTTTAGATTTTGGAAAGTCACATAGATGTTTGAAAGTTGATTAAAATATATTAAAAGATATAATATTAATAAAATAACATATATTAGGTCTTATATTGTGGATAATTAATTATTACATCAGTATGAAATAAAAAATACGTATAAAAACATACTGAAATCCCAAAGCTGTATTTTTAAAATTCACAGAAAAATAATGTATTTTAAAAAATTATCATAAATTCTATCGAACCTCTTTTATATGTCTTGATATCGAAAATATTTTTTATTTTATCTTAATAATTCTCTAAATATAATAATTTTAAATTATATATATATAAATATATATTTTTTGAAAAAATAAGTTTTTAAGGAACAATAAAATTTCTACCACTTAATAAAATTTCTTATGAAATTATAAAATTATTTTATCATTTATATTTAGAAATGTGTTTTTTAAAAGTCTATTTAATTAAATAAAAATTAAAATAAAATACCTATGTATATTATAAAAATTTATATATTTATTAAAAATTTACTTATATTTTAAATTTTTTTAAAAATCAATTTATCAAAATCATCTCAAATAAACAAATATTTTATTTAAGAAAATGTTCTTGAAATAAATTTATAGAATAAAAAATTTATTTATACAATGAAAATTACACTTTATGTAACTAAGGATTTTATACATAACCCCTTATTACACATTCCTACGGCTTAAGTGTAAGGTGTGTGATTGCGGTAGTTTTATGGGGTGTCTTGACTAACATCAACTGATTGATTATATCTACTAACTTGAACTTATCCCATAGAAAAAAAAATTAAGCTTCATTTGTTGAATATCAACTTGGAGATGACCAATGGGGAATGCCATCGATGTTACATACCCCCCATGTTCTAAAAAATGGGCATTAAACAACATTACTCTACTAGTTGATTCCTCCAATTCCCTTGTCTCAATAAATTATCCATTATCATTACTGCTTATAAACACTAATTATAATTGTAGAATTATCATCCAAGGGTATAGTTTCCTGATTTCATATTAAAATATGGTCATATTTGACCAGTGATTATATAATGGTAGAATCCCAATGGCCACATTTCCCTTAATACCCTATAAATACCAATTCATTATTTCACTCAACATTCACTACAATTTCCCCCTAAGTATATATTTACATTTATCAAAATGTTGATCAGTTTACTAAACTTTTGTTTCATTTCTATAGTGTTGGCTACAGGGGTGATGATTCTTGTAAATTGTGGTGATCCATATTTTCTCATTTTGGTTATTCTATTATATATATATATATATATTTGTAATTTTAATGTTTTTAATTTTAATTGGTTTCATAGATGACTAATGTAATGATCATTTTTTATGAGATAAAATTATGTTAGATTATCTTTATTTTATATTTTTATAATATTTTAAAATATTTAACACACATTTATTCAGGAAAAATATCATTTAAAAAATTGGGGTTTTTACATATCCCCTAAAATATCAATATAGGAGAATCAAACTGAAAAAAACCTAGACCTATAAAATATAGGCATGAGCTAATAGACCAGTAGGTATCCACACCATAAATCTAATAATTAGAATTAATATTACAACATTACAATTATTTTTTGTAATATAATATATTGAATTAATAATTTTTCAATGGGATTTACAAAGATAAATCATAACACGTAAAAGGTTTGTCAAAATGTTTTTTTTCCATATTTTTCATTATATTAAAGAAATCACATGGTAATAATTCATACCCTATATATTACCATGAAAGTCCACCATTTTAATATCCCATCATCAAACTATCTCATAAAAACCCCATTCTGAAATACTAAAATCAATATAAGTTTTTCATTTCTAAATGGTTTTTTTAAATAATATTAAAAACCAATTTCTGTTTTAACTATCCATAATAACCAGAAATATCATTTTCAAAAGTCACACAAACATTGAGTTTTAGATAAAATCCATAAAAACTATTCAATTAAAACCATTCCAATATTTTTTAAACAATCTTCTTTATTTTTGATAAAAAAAATTCAAATCCAATCCAAAAACAATTCAAATAAACTTTAAATTCATGCTTTATCATTCATTATTTTAAATCTTTTTACAATCCCCATTCAAAAAATTGAAAACTAATCCTCACAATAATAATGAATTATTAAAACAATAAATAAAATCTATGTTATGAAAAATATAAGGGTAAATAAGTAAAATGAACATATGTTCCCTAATACAATAAGATAGGAAATAAAAATAATCAATGAAAAAGGTAAATAACCTAAACTGACGCAAATTAGTATCATAGTGTCATGAGATCTACCCAATGGTCTCTATAAAATATGTGATATTATAGTAATATATAAAACTAAGTTATTCATGAACTATGTGTGAATTTAATATTTGGAAACTCACTCAGTCCTCCCGGGGAACTCTATACTCATATTCAATGAACTCAATCTATATCAGGGAGAACATCCCCTCTATGGGATCACTCGATCCTGGGATGGAAACCCTTAACAAAAATAAACCTTTATCAAGGAATTAATAGCCTCATCCACCAACCCCATTTCCTTGGTTCACCATGACAAGTCAATAAAGGTGAGGAAAAACAAAGAATCACACTGATCAAGGACAAATAATTTGAAATAATGTGTTCCTCACCCCCCCAACCCACACAATGAAAAACCCAACATATAAAAAACATAATAATCATATAAAAATTCATAAATTAAAAAAATACCAACATGGGAACTAATGCATCCCTTTTAACAACCATTTGAAATCAATCAATGTTATAAAAATATTCAAACATCACACAGAATGGTTAACACACACTTTTCAAAATCCAAATCCATTGTCAACCATTAAAACACTATTAAAAAATTAAAATAAATTATTTTAAAATTTATTAACACAATAATACCTTCAAATATCATCAATATAGTGATTATAACAACAATGAAAATAGAAAAATACTTCAATATCAATTTAGGTATTTTTTAAAATACTTGGCATGAAATCCCATTACATTGAAAGGGAAAATATCACTTTAAATCTTCTTGTATAATAATGGGTTGTAAATATAATATAAATTTAAATATAAAAAATTTTAATACCATCATAAAATTAAATTCATAAAATATAAATCGATAATAATTAAACACTTTATTTGATTCAATGGTGGACATGACATGAGTCATCATATAAGGTGGTGAACTCTCCCACAAGGATACATTTCCCTCTATAACCACTAAAGGATAATATTCCTATGATTATGTACAATTTAGACCCTATATTCATCCATCATAGATATTATGGTTTATTGGAAATATAGAAATATAGGGAAAGTAAAGGAAGAAAGGATATGAAGTGGTTTAGAGGTACTTTTGAAGAGAACCCCATATGAAATCAATGTATGAGTCCACCAAATTAAAATTAGAAATAGGGAGACTCCCAAGGGTTGAATGCTTGGTCGATTAAACTAAGAGTGAAATAAAAATGAGGTCTAGAAGGCAAAATTAATATAAGGTAAAAAAATTAGAGCTTCAATTGTTAATGAATCCGAGTATGTCCCACAATTTTCCAAACTGTGTGCCAACTTTGCATTGGCCATTGCTTAGGAAAAACTCACTTGAAAGGTTTACGTAGAGATACTACAAGGCTGAAAAAATGTGTTCCAAACATTAAAACTATTACTATTAAATTATATAAATGATGAAAATTCTTTCTTCATGGATTACCAAACCATGTATGAGACATGAATTGTATCCCGGAGTAACCAAACGTCCTTCATGTTTTCCCCTAGACTCTTCATGGTTATGGATCAAACTATTCTAAAACCATGAAGAAAATCCTTGTGTATAATAAATAAACTAAAAAGACATATTTGTTGTGATAATTAAATGGTTTACTATAAAATATGCATAAAAACCATCCACAAAAGGAAAACTCTATCATTTAAACATTTCATGATAAAACTTCTCAGATATATAAAATAACAAACAATAATTGAAAATAACATAAAATCAACACCATAATGACATGGTTAGTGTCAAAACTTATCCATTCATGCCACATTATACCCCATAAAAAAATATGATGAATGTTATTTCCAAATGAATGAATTATGAAATATACTCTTTATATCAGAACCTAATCCTTTTAAACATATTACCACATATTTTTTTAGAAAACAAATCCAATAAATAAAACAAAGGTATTGAAAGACATAGGGTATTTGGAAGATTATGAACATAAAAAAAGTGAAACTAAAATAATAAATCATTATTTTAATCTCAAAAATGATCCCCCAATCACTTTGATCTCCTAAAACAACAAAGGATAACATAGGGAATACATAAAATAAATGGGTGAGATATAAACCCATGTAATGGAATAAATGTGATAACAAATTATAACATGTGATTCTAACAACATAACATGATATCAAAAATGAAAAAGGTTAATAAATAATTATATGGATGCATAACATAAGGAAGATGGAATTATTATATCATTAAATCATATGAATGTGGATGAAACATGAAGCATGAAAAAATTATAATTCAAGGATAACCACCAAGACAACATCACATGGGGGATAGAGTCCCATCACTAATTATGATCACTTTTTATCCCATTCATAAAGTCCCATGAGAAAAAAAACATTACAAAATGTGTTGGATCAGTATCTAGAAGAACCCATAATAAAATTTAAATGCTTATGTGTGCCATAATATGAAATCAATTATAAGGAATAAACATTATAATCACCCATAGAAATAAATGGGTTTCTTAATATGCCTAATATCATAATAAAAAGAGATTATATAATGATTCTAAATAGAATATGAAATTAAATGCTATAGATGTTAAAATATGGATACATATGAATTAGTCTCAAAATATGGTGTTCATTTTTTATTAAGTATTTTAAATGAGTATTAAATAAAAGGATTAAAAGATATAAAGGTTCCTCATGATTAGGTTTAATTTTAAAGAGTGAATTTGAGAAATAAAATTAAGGCTTGTATTAACCAATAAATGAAGGAATAAGAATTTAGATATATATGTAAGAGAAATACATAATGAATTTAGAAGAATCACATAGAATTAGAGGGTGAAATAAAGTGATTTAGAGATATATAGCTTGTAACCCAAATAAAAAGGGTGTTTCAGAGTGATCCATTAACTAATGTTCTAGAACCATTATTCTCATTAACATAACATACTAGATGATCAAATTATATTAATTAATTAATTAATTAAGAACATTTTTCATTTATATATGAATTATTAAAATTTTACTATATTCATTTACAACCATTTCAAAGAGACATAATGTTTAGTTTTTCTTTTCTAAGGGCGTTCGTTTCATGGTTCTAGGGCCAGATAAATTGTGTACAATTATAAATGTTCTTATCATATGGGAATAGAACTCAAGAAATAAAATGAACAAATACTAATGTATTTTCATAAATTTTAATGGTCCCAAATATCATTTTTTTCTAACATAGTGACAATTAATTTAGTGAAACATTAATGCGATATAATTAGTTCATTTAGGTGGTTTTACTGACTGTAATGAACAAGTTTTTCTTTATTTAATATTAGGAATATACGATCATATTATAATGAAAATTAATATATAATATACATACATTATTCATTTAAAAAAATTATATGTGAATTTAATCCTCCCATGATGGTTGTAGTGGGAAACAAAAAATCATCATCCACAGAGGTAGTGAACAGATAAAATATGAACAATAATTTATTTGTTAGAATAAGAGGATATAAGTAGAGGATGGGTTTTATATATTCTATTAGAACCATAATATTACAGTGTATATATTATAATAGGGTTTTTGATGAATTTTGGATTTGGGAGGTGATGAGAAGGTAGAATAAGAAATGACTTTAAAGGATGTCATTCAAGATTATTACCTCTTGAATGTAATCTCCTACAAAAACTCTTTATGGGACATGAAATTAGTATTTTGGTGAGAGTAGAATCACTAGGATTATGAGTATAGGATTTAAAATACATCTACAATGAAATTTGGAATTCTCTATGTATTATATGGTGTGAAAAGAAGAAATTTTGAGAAATGGTATTTATATGGGGAGGAGAGGGGTGTTTTTAAATATTATATTCATTAGTTTATTATTTTTTCTCAAGAATATAAATAGTATTTATTCTTGAGAATATAATTATTAAGTTTTTCATGTCTTTTATAACTAAATTGTTCTTACATCATCCATGATTAAAGATTCGTTTTATTTATCATTTAATGATAAATATCATATTTTATTGTATTTCAAGATTCACTACAAATTCATCTATTTTAGAAAAGTACCAAAAATTCTCCCTAAACATTTTTTAATTTCTAGATTCTAAAAAGGAAATCCATTTTCTTAAATTATTTATTCTCTATGAAGATTTATTTTTCTAAAATAAAATCCCTGCTTATTCAAAAAATATCAATTTTAATATTATAATAATTTTTTTGACCATTTTAATATTTAAATACAGCCATGTTAAAAAATATTAAAATTATAATAAAAAATAATTTAAATTAATAAATATATTTTCTAGAAAGAAAAGTTATTTTAAATCATTATATTTATTACAAATTTTTAATTTACAAAATTTACAAAAATATAAACACATAATTTATCATTTTTAAAACATTTATTTACATGTACATTAGTTTATATATATCATTTATAAATTTATAGATCCCATAAATATTATTTTACACTTTCATAGGGTAGGTTAAAATTATAATGGTAAAATTAGTATTCCTAATGGTTTTATTACTATTCCAATAGTCAGGTTACTATTCCAATGAACATATTACTATTCCAATTGTCAAATTTGAAATGTTCATATGAGTTACCTACATCCTATAAATACTTTATATCTTATTCATTTTTCATTCAATTAATTTTCCCCAAGGATATATTTAGTTTTATTTCTAAAATGAATATTTAATTACTAATATTCTATATCATATATACAACATTGTTCATTAGTGTTGTTATATAGAGGATTGAGAAGATATAAATTTTTAAATTTTAGTTATCTTATTTTAATATTTTTATCAAATTTTAATATTATAAAATCTTATGGAAATTTGATTCTAAATGTAATGTAGAAATTGAAATAATTATATGTTTTTGGTTTCATCATGTAGTGCATGTGATTTAAACTACATTACTAAATATGGTACAATTATAAGAAGGGAAAATTCCATTGACCAAATTATGGGTCATTATATTATTAACCCATTAAGAAATTTCAACATTGAAATATAGTTTTTTACACTAAGGTAAAAATTGGATAGGTTACTTCTACATCATGGATTCCTCTGGTCCCAGGTTCACCTCCTCCTACTCATGGTTTCACCACAATACATTGACTTGTGGGTTTTCTTGTTGAATTTAAGTTTATCTCTATGGTCCAAGATATTAATTGGATACTCCCCATAAGATATATAATTTTTTAGTTCTAGAACCTCTAAATTCAATACATGTGAGAGTTATAATATGTAAATCATCAATCGGGATACATGGAATACATCATGTAATTTGGACAAGGTTGGTGGGAGTGCTAGTTGATAAGTGACGGCTCTGATGCAATCAATCATAAAAAAGGGGCTAATATACCTAGGACCCCACATAACCTTATTTTAAAATATCCTCACTCTCTACCATGTATATATATTGAGAAAAACATTATCTCCAACCAAAAACTCTTTGGTCTCATCGATGATTATCAGCATAGATCTTCTATGAACTTTGGAAAGCCCTGATGTGTTGAAGAATAATCTCAACATTTTCTACAATTTAATTTCCCATTTTAGGTCCCAGAAGATTATGTTCACCAACTCCATCATAAAACACTATAATTCTAAATTTATTCAAATAAATGGATTCATATGGATCCAATTTTATACATTAGTAAATTATATTATTGTATGATAACTCATCCAGGGGAAGATGTTGATCACATCCACATTTGATGTCCATAATGAATCATCCCAACAAGTCATTCAATGTTTGGATAATCCAATCATATTTTTCACTAATTTTTTGTAGATAATATGTACTGATGTTCAGCTTAGTGCTATGAGAATGTTGGATACTCTTCCATAAAATGCAATAAATTCTTGGATCTCGATTAGATACAATTAATAGTGGTGTTCTATACAGCCTCACAATTTTTATAATTTTATCCATGTAATTTGATCAAGTGATAATCCCTATAGAATTTAAATTAAGTGATTAGTATTCATTATATGATCCTCCAAAATCTAGATATCATTATTTCCTCTTGATGTCTTCGAAATACCAGTGACAATTTCCATAGTGATTTTTTCCATTTCCCTGTACATATGGGTCGTGGATGAATCATCTTCATAGAATTATTCCTTCTAGAATTCTCTTGTTGGAATATCAGGATCATTGTTGTATAATCTATGATTTCCTTGATCATATTTTACACCAATAATAGTCTCAAAGATATTGATACATCTTCATTATCCCTATGTGGAGAGAGAAGGTTGATCTATGTGAGTTATTAAATATATTATTATATATATTAGGATTTTATGGTAGACATAATAGTAACTTGAATAGTACAACTCTTTAGTCATAAATTATGAACTCTGAGGAATTTCATTTTTAATAGATTCCACCATATTTTGAATTTCTATATCATCTATATGAGAATCCATTATCATATCTAGAGTATAAGTTTGAGTAATCATTTCATATGAAATAATGATATATGGTCCATTATGATTCCCATGTTAATCCTATGATTGTCTATGAAGATTGGATCCTTCAAGAATCTCCTCATTGATAAGGTTTCTAGATCCTTTGTACTTAGAGAATCTTCCCCTATATTTTCTTTCCTAGGATGAAAGTGTATTGAGCAGTCATATTCCTTAATCTACTCTAACCAACTATGATAGTGCATATTAAACATCTTCTGTGTGAATATATAATTTAGGCTCTTATGATCCATATATATTTCACCCTTCTCATCACAGAGATACTAATTCTATATTTTCTGGATGAAGATCAATAAATTTGACTCCATACCATTCATTAGGTATTTCTACTCATGAAATTTCAACTACTATGAGGAATAGGCTATCACTTTATAAACTTTCACTAGTAAGGTGCATAATAATTTTTTTTATTATCAATTTAAAAAATAAAAATATCCACTGTGGAGAGATACATGAAGTATGATATAGTGATAAGCATCTTTTTCAACTCTATAGTGTTAAAGTTACATTCACTAGTCCATAAAACATTAATATCTTCCATGTTATCTAGTTTAATAGTTTGTAATATCATTGGATGTTTCTCAGAAATAATCAATAATATCTAGGTAATTTAAGGATATTGTAAATCCCTATTATAGATGTTGTTCTAGGATACTACTCAATTTCCTTTTTCTTTGAATATTCCACATATATCCATTTACTGGTAATAAAATTCCCCAAGATCAATACCTTTTCCATACAAAAATTGCATTTTTTTTACTTTTCATATAGCTTCTCCTTCCTCAAAGTCTTTATCACAGTAATCAAATTAACCTCATTCTCCACCCAACATTTTGATTATATTAGAATATAATCTATATAAAATCGCACAAATGTTTCAAGGTAATATTTAAATACTATATTCATTATGTCCATAAATATTTATTAATAACTATTGAGTCAGAAGTGAATCACTACAAACTTATAGTGTCCATAAATATTTTGAAAGGTAGTCTTGGTAATATCATCCCTATTCACCTTTAATTGCTGATATCACAACTGCATGTCAATATTTACCAAATATTGAGCCCAAAATAGTTGATTAAACAAGTCATATATATGTGTAAGGGGATATTTTTTCTTTATCATGAGTTCCTAGAGATCATGATAATCAATTATGAGGAACATTGGCCCATACTTATTCTTAGTTAAAATCACCAGAACACCCCCATAATAAATTAAAATGATGTAAAAAAAAACTTTTTCAGATTCTCTTGTATCTACTTCTTTAGTTCTTCCAACACTATGGTGGCCATTTTTAGGGATTCTTGGGTATTATTTGAGATCCATGTATAAGTTTGATTGAGATATCAAACTGTTAGTTTGTATGTGGATATGGAAATTATTCATGGAATAAATTTGTGATATCCCTCACATTAGGCATATCATCAAAAATGATTCCTAACATCATCTCGATAATTTGATCTATATATTCTTTCTCATAGGGTAATAATATCCACACATGAGAAAAATATTCCAAAGGATATTTATTCTCCTCCTTACACTTTTATAGAATTGGAGGATGGATCAGGATATTAAGAGTGAACTCTCTCTCCCAACACATTTTTTTGGATTTATATATGGAAATACAATCCCTGATCAATATATAAAAACACTACATTAAATGAATTATGATGATATTTTCTCAAAGTTTTAGATTCCAAAAATTGATTGGGGAGGATTAATATACTTGAGATGTAATAATTTCCCATTTTTTCTCATGAATAACTTAGCCTCTATGTATTGAGGTTCTATTTAAATATTTTAACAAAAAAATTAATGATATTAAAGAATATGAGGAGCTATAATTAAAAAGTTTGTTCACTATTCTTTAATGAATAACCAGTGTACGTGCCACCACATCATTATCAGGATTCACCTCATCTGTAGTGGTTTCATATTCCCATCCTTTATATTTAGGCCATAGAGGTTGTTTTCATTGATTGACTCCAACAACCATTGGATTAAGACATTGGTTTTCATAATTCTCATTTTAGTTTCATTTGAACCACTAGACTATAAGATGAGTGGTGATTTGAACCTTAGTTTATTCCATAAAATTAGAAGTATTATTCATCCACCTTTATAATTGATTATCTTGATTTCCTTCTTTCCCACATTTGAAGAATCTCTAGGTTCCATTGAGAGATTACTCAATATAGATATGACCACATTTGTTATATGTTTGTTTTTGGGGTTTATTACCTCCATAGGATTTATCCACTGACCATTCCAAACAAAACTCCATTTATTTATTTTATCTCTAGTCCCATAATACCACTATGACTAACCAATATCTATCTCAACCTTGGGGGAATAATAAACCATCTCTTCATAGCTATAAAAGTCTTGAATCCCAAAAAATATCATAGAATCATATTTAACACACTAAATAATAGGTCCAACTTACTTTTAATATTGATGAAAAATATGTAGTATTAGCATGAAATCTTGTGATGTTTTCCTTATACACCTTGATAGACTCAACATTTTATTTCTTTAGTCCAAATAAATCCATATCCATTTTAAGGTAGATATTTTAGGAAAAATATTTATTGAATTTTTTTATCGCTTATTTCTTAATCTAGGGAATAAATATCATCAATAAGATTCATGTTCTTGATTACTTTTATCCACTGTTCAACTTCCACATCTAGATAATAGATAATAAGTACCACATTCTCTTAATCATAGAACTAGATGATTGAGAATATTTCTTCAATGAAGTTAATCAATTTTTATGCATTGAGGGGATCAGAAGATACACTAAATATAGCAGCACTTTTTATGATAAAGAACTCAACCATAACATTCTATTTCATTGGATAAGGTGGTAATTCCATACTATTCATATTATTATTCCTAACATGGGATAGTTTAGCTAGTACCACCATGATTTTTTGAACTCCCTCTCCCAAAAGGTAATGCATATTAGTAGGGAAATACTCACATTTCCCATCACATTGGATGTGGGTAAAAATCCTCTCATTTACCACCATTAAATAAAAAATTAAAACTATAGATGATAATACATAAATAAAAAAAATCATATAAAATCAGAAACCATTAAAATAGAGGGAATAACATACAATTCAAACTTAAATAAAAAATTATGAGTCACTTGGTTTCTATCTAGGTTATACATGGTATCTTATCATCGTATTAGACTTTTCCCTAGGGTGTTCACTAAATTATTAAAGTCATATTCAACACAAATAATTTTACCACCCTTTTATACCAATTATAGTGACCCAAATATTTTACAAATATTATTATGTGATTTTTAAAATAAATTTTTGATAAATAAAAACAATATATCGGGTGGCCTAATGTCTGTGGAAGACTGTGTAAATAAAACATAAAGTTGAATATAAAATAAAAATAGCTTTTTTAATCTACATAATGAACTCCAAAATCTATTTCAACTTCTAAATAATCATAGGATAACTTGTTGAATTCACAAAATAAAGGGGTGATCTTTAAATCCTAGTAAGGGGATAAATTGAAACTAAAGCATATAATGTTATTAAAATGGTATAACATGATATAATAAAAGAAATAAATCATGAATAATAATATGGTGGGATAACATAAGGAACATGGAATCATAAGATATTGGAAACATATTAAATTTTAAGCAATATAAAACATTACATAGTTATAATTCATGGCTAACTACTAAGACAATATCACATGGTGTAAAAATAAAAATCAATGATTATGTTCACTCTATAATACTATTAATAAAGTATAATGGGGAAAAATACCAAATGAAATGGAATAATACATGGGTGATCCAATGATAACATATACATTCTTATGTGTGGTACAAAAGGAAATCAATCAGAAGCCATAAGCATAAAATTTATCGATAGAATGAAATGGTTTGGATAATCTTCACTCATATCTGAATTGAGTGAGATTTCTTAAATATTATAAATAGAAGAAGTAATTAAATAATATTGATGTTCATATATAGGTATATAAGTATATGTATCTATATATTTTATTCATTTGTGAGTAAATACTTTAAATGGGAATTATAAAAATAAATAAGGGATAAAAAGTTTTCCTTAATCGGGCTTTATTTTGAAGAATGTTTTTGAGAAATGGACTTAAGGAATGCATCAAGACATCAAGGGAAGGTGTAATAATCTAATTATATTCATAATATACATATATACATAATTTATAAGATATATATATTATCAAATAGGTGTATAATTTGATCTAGAGGGAGAAAGTTCACAATCAAATAAAAAAGGGTGGTTAAGAGAGATATTTTACATTATATCGTAAAACTATTATATGCTATTACTTAACATCCAATATAATAAAATTTTATAATTAATTAAAAAATTCATAATTCATTCCTTTTATATATGATTTAAAATTATTCAATTATGGTCATTTATAACCATTTTAACGAGATGTAATGTTTATTGTATCATTTTTGGGGGATTTTGTTTCATGGTTCCTTGGCTTGATCACTTATGTATAGTAATTAAAGCTCTTTTAAATTGGGTTTAATAAAATAAAAGTTAAATTAAATGATATTATGTTAATTAAAGAAATTATAATGGTCCAAAATATCATTTTTCATTAATAAGAAGATATAATTCATTTATTCGAACATTAAAGTTATACAGTTAATTTATTTAGGTAGTTACACCAACCATCCCATACTAGAGTCATCTTATTTAATATTAAGGGTATATAATCATCCTTTGATATAAAAAATATGTATTATACATAATTATTTCATTTAAAAAATTAATTTAATTTAAATAAACAATGAATGTTGTAGTGAGAAAAAACATTTCATTTTCTACGTAGGCGGTGAACCGAAATAATACGAACAATGTTTTCATTTTAAAAATTAGTTGAGAAGAGAAGAGAATGGATGATAGATATTAAATTAAAACTATAAAATTACAAAAAATATGTAATACTAGATTTATTAATTCATGTTGTATGAGTGTGGTGAGGGGAAGGTAGAAAGAGAAAAGATATTAAAAGTGGTAGTTTGAGAATATTACCTCTGTAAAGTCATCGCCTTGAAAAACTCTTTATGGAACTTGGAACTAGTCTTTTGGTGAGGCCAACAGAAAATGTTCGAGTGGGAATGGATAGGGAAGGGAATATGGAAGAATGTAGGCAGTATTCGATGCTTTTAACTTATGAGGGGAAGGGGTTTTATGGGTGATATTTATAAGGGGGGAGAGAGAAGTATTTCAATATTATATTCATTAGTTTATTATTTTTTATCAATACTATCAATATAATTACATATTGTGCCTATATACTATGAATTTAAAATGTGAGTTTGAACTAATGGGTTCTCACATCATCCATCACTAAAAAATTCATCTATTTAGCTTATAACTTTAGATAACATATTTTAATGTATTTCACAATAGAACAAAAATTCAACAATATTAGAAAAATACCAAAACTTCACCCAACCCATTTTTCAATGCATGTATTCAAAAAATGAATTCCATTTAATTTAAATAAATTTAAAAATTTAATAAATTTAATTTCCAAATAAAATCCTTATTTATTAAAAATTACTAATTTTATTATTACGGTCAATTTTATAACCCTTTGAAAAATTACTTAGGGTATCATAAAATTATCTTACCACTAAAATAAAAAATAATACAAATTTATAAATAAATTTTATGAAAATAAAAAATAATAATTTAAATCATTATATTTATTAAAAAATTTAAATTAAATTATTTATGGTCTACAAAAATACCAACAGTAAATTTATCATTTTTAAAACATTTAATTACTTATATTGTAGTTTAAATATATCATATTTTATTGTTATGGGATAAAAAAACATAATCTTACACATCCAAAGGTTGGGATACAATTCTAAAGTTCATATTACTATTCCCAATTGTCAGATTACTATTCCAATGTTCGAGTTACTATTCTAATGGTTAATATTCTATTCCAAAGGTCAAATTTATAATGAACATTTGAGTTCCCTACTTTCTATAAATACCTCATATTTCATTAATTATTCCTTCACTCCTATTTTTTATTATGGATATATTTTTTTTCCATGGGGAATATTACATTACTAATATTCTACTTTATCTTGAAAGCATTATTCTTGGGTGTGGTTATTCTTCTAGACTGAGAAGATCCAATTTTTCATATTTTATATATCTTATTTTCCATTTTTTCTCCTAATGTAATATTTTCTATTCTTATCAAAATTATATTTCTCTGAATGAAATGTTCAAATTAATATAATAATATTTAATTGGTTTTATCATCTAGTGTGTGCTCTTTATACTATATTACTAAATATGAATCACTTATAATAAGGTAAAATTACCTTGATAAAATTCTAGGAAATTACACTCTGTAAAAAAATATATAAATCCTCAATCTAACTGGATAATCCTCAAACAGCACAAAACATCCTCAAGAAAAACAAATCAAAAATGGATAAAAGTTTACTTATAACATGATAGAGACTGATCATACATCTCCCCACCATTTATAACTGAGCTAAAATGGTGGAACAAATTACAATCTGTTTCCAAGAGAAGAGAAAATCATTATGGAACTATGTTCCTAATATCAAAAAAAATAAATCACCAAAAACCTTCCACTATGACCAATCATAAGAACCATATTGAATGTTCCAATGAAAGATAGTAAACCTTCAAACATCCTGATGGAACAAAAAGATATATTACCAATCTCAATGTATTTAAAAACCAAAGAGTACAACCACTAAGAACAAGACTCATAAAGAAACAACATAGATCTAACCAAAGGGTTCCATCTACAATGTAAAATTTTTTTGATAAAAAATATATATATTACCATACCACAATGATTTATATATAAAATAATTCTCGTTAGAACCCACAATCAGACTAGAATCAAAAATCCACCCCATGTATCTATGAATTCACCATATATTATTCCCATACCCAACTAGAACTCAATATATTCCAATGGTATACACCATACATGTGAAACAAGAAACATAAATAAGATATGAGGTAAAAAAAATTCTTTAATAAACCTCCACTCATACAATTCATATGAAGGACCAGAAATGAAAACACTAGGAAAAGTCTTACTCAAGAAAAAACTACTCTATCTCACTAAGAATGAATACAAAAATGTTACTTTAACCAAAATTATCATAACCAAAAAACCCCAAGGATACACCAATTTATTTTCACACCTTCATCTCAAATATATCAAAGATAAATCAAACAAACATCCCAAAATACGACCAACACAAATGTCTCCATGAAAACTCGACCCTCATTGGATGAAAAAATAATCCAATGCCTACAAGTATAATCTTCTTGACCCATATAATTCCTATGCATTCATGGTCAACTGAAACGAACTATAATAAATCTAATGAACACTTTTATAATTAAATAGTCAATTTTAAGGATGGGTAGTGTCAATACTTGGGGGTGGAAAGACCCCTAAGAAAAGATCACTACATCAGCACTTGAACTTTCTAGAGGAATTAAAATGAACAACCAGAGACTTAGACTTCACTCTTTCATGTATTCATAACCATATCAAGTAGTCCCAACATATTACCATGTGAAAAATAAAATCACAATCATTATAGAAATAATTACAATTCACTTTAATGACATGATAGAAAAACATAGTTTCCCTAACCCAATTTTCGAAAACTATAGTACCATAAAAATTGGCTATTATTTTATTGGAAACCCAGTAAAAATGATTTCACCCAAAATTCCAAACCAGACATGATAATTTTACAAAATTTTCAAACCCAATCATAAAACAAAATAACAACTTTTTTTAAAACCTATACTACCATTTTCAAACATGCACTGAGGGTAAAATCTTAAAAAACCCACAAAAACTAGTTCAAAAAATCATCAGTTTCCAATAAAATTACAAATCACATTTCAAAAAATATATGGAGTAGATTAGAAAATACATCACCCCTAAAAAAATTATAAATTACAAAATTAAATCAATTGTTTCTAAAAAATTCATAGGACTAAAATCATCTTTAAAAAATCATTAAAGGCTTATTTTAAAACAGATAAAATTTTCCTATTCATATAAATTATTCACACACAAAATTTTATTCCCACATCACATGGAAAATCACATAATCAAAGGAATAATATAATACTCATATGAAATTAAATCCCAATGTTGTTTTTATGTCACATGAACAGACATAAACCATTTTTTATTTCCCAATCACATTAAAAAATCCAACATGCAGTGGGATTAGATATTAAAAACAAACACGATTTGAAACCATACCCTACTTTTCCACATCATTGGTGAACACATTACAACTTTAAATTAGTCCTTAAAATATATATAGAATTAACATTTTTGTTTATGTATGGTTTTTCAGGCCCTATATTCCAACATCACACTTTGATCCCCATTTTTATCCCTATCCCAAACACCAAACATGATCTCCAAGGAAACTCATTCCATGACTTTAAGTATCAAAGAACCAATTTAATTGGAATCAAATCATAATACAATAATGAAATATAATGGAAAAACTAAATAATAGGATAAATAACAACCACCTAAGAAAACTTAAGGCTCTGGACTAGAAAGAGCTCACACAAATATTCTCACACCTACCACCTGAGTCTCTACAACCTTATCCCAAAACTATCAACACCCCAATAATAGAAGGATTCTCAGAAACTAGGTCCCACTATGAACCTATCTATAATAAAAAATTTTAGTTAACTGTACAGGGTCTTTATCTAACTCGAAATCCATATTGGTCCACCATAAGGATCTAAAGGTGTTTTTGATCACCACATGCTGAAAATTATCATCATGAATCAAAATAAGAACCTTGATAATTATTTCACCCTCATGAAATAGAATAAATATGTATTGGAAATGAAATAATAAAAAATACATCAATAGATGATCATAAAATTTATCAAATAATCAGGACACTACTAATATGTAAATAAATGAATCAAAAAAAGTAGATACTAGATAAATTAAAAATATTAAAAATACAACTACCCAAATAACCAAAGAAAACCCCTAATCAGAACAAACCAAGAATAATCTAGATGATCCTCCATATGACCCACATTAACCATCCAACCACACATCTCCCACAAAATATCAATATAGGTAAATCAGATTGGAACTAACCTGGACCTATAGTACATAGGTATGAGATAATAAACTTGTAATTCAACAACCATTGAATCTATATAGTCTCCCTCTTATTAAATCTTAACAATGTTAGTTTTAAACACAGTTCATAACTAATCATTTATCAAAATTACCATAAAATGATACAATGGAACATCAAAACATGGTTAAATATATTTTCTATGGTTTTCATTAAACCAAGAAAATCACATGGAGAAATATCAACTAGATGAAGCCATGTGGAAACAAAAATTTTAAGGTCCCATAATAAATCCATTTTAAAATCAAATCTTTTTGAAATTCAAAACTCAAATTAGATTTATGATTTCCAAATGGTTTTCCTAAAAACATTGAAAACAATTTCCATTATAACTAGGTATAATGGCTTAAAACCCCATTTCAAAAATAGATACAATCTAAGTGTATGAAAATCAATCATTAAAAACTTTACATTAAAACCACTCAAAATATTTTTTGGAAAAAACATGAATTTGAAAGAAAAAACCATTGAAACATGTTCCTAAAATGGATTGAAAGAATTTTAATGTTGTGATTTCTCTTTCCCTATTTTCAAATATTTCATAGTCCATTTTTTAAAGAATTTTCAAATTAATACACACACCAAATAAGGAAGGAATAACACTGTTAGGAACCACTATGCCATGTTTAAAAATAAGGATAAATAATTACCATGATCATTGGTTCCATGAAATCATAAGATAACAAGGGCAAAAAAATGAATAAAATTATAAATCTGCTAAACTAATCCAAATTAATATCCTAGTTTCATTTTTATATAACCAACTGGATTGAGAAAATTGGTTCTAATGTGACATAGGATGACCCTAGGTTCTCTAGGAACTAAGTGTCCATAAAAAATCATAAGCTTGCTCGATCCTTATTGGGATCTCTCCATCCCCACCTCCAATGAGATTCCATAATCTTTGGGGGGAGGCCCCATCTATGGAATAAATTGGTCCTTAGGTAGCATCCATTAGTAAAAATAAACCTTTGTTGGGGAATCAACAACCTACTCCACCTACCCCATTCCCAAGGTTCACCGTGACATGTTAATGGATATGAGAACTAACAAACAATCATATATATCAAATAAAAATCATTTGAAATAACACAAGCCTCACCTACCACACCCTCACAAAGAAGCATCCCCATATAAATCAAGTAAAGGTACTACATACAAATTCATCAATTATAAACATCCCCTCTAGATATTGTATGACACCATGGGCATACAAGAATCCATAAGGTTCAGAAGAGAGTATCATGGATTTTTATGAAAATTAATTATTCATAAGATATGATATATTCCTTTTCCTAAAACAAGATTATAATTCCAAGACAAAAAACCTTTCAAAAAAGTTTTATCTATCTAATTAAGAGACTAAATTTTAGTAAAAATATTTAAATCCTAAATGGGAACTCACACTTCCCCTGAACTAACCCAAAAACATTGAATAAGATTATAAAAATGTTAAAGCATCACTTAAAAAGGTTAAAATATAATTTTAAAAATCCAAATCTCATGTTGACCATTTAAAACTCAATAATACATTCAAAAAAATGGTTTTAAAATCGATTGAGATAAGATATTGTTCAATGAACCTCAAGACTCTGCTCACCACTATAATGTCTGGGATTGGGATTCCACTAAAAGGTGCCCCATACCCATTTGGCCACATGGAATCAAGCACATTTCCATAAACACCAGAGGCTACTGACTAGTAGTGAGGGCCTATGGTGTGATAGTGTAGAAACTATGCTCTCATTTGTAGAGTGTAACACAAAAGAATAAATAATAACAATATTAGAAATAGTAAACAGAATGAAACTTAAGTAAACAAAGGGATACTGAAAGGTAAATATAACTATAAGGAATATAATATCAGAATGATGCAGCATATCACATGTTCTAAGGAAGCATTGAAAACAAGATACACTTTTATAACATACAATATAATACTACGGTACGACAGTAAAAAATAAAACATAGCATCATCACAGGGCTTTTCTTGGTCCAATTCTCTCCCGCTCCTAAGAAGAAATCAAGTACCTATATAAGGAGCCTTTCCCCTATATACACCTGCTGCAATATATTATGTTTTGGAGGAAAAAAATGACCCAAACATGATGTGAGAAATAAATCCTAGTAGGCATTCACCAATGGTATGTTCCAATCTATTAGTGAGTATATGTAGCAGTACTATATAAAAATGAATGAATTAAACAAGAAAGTACTAAAAAGTAAACAGTCCTATAATTCTTGTTCCATTTATATCGTCCATGTTCATTAAGGAATCCAATTACCTCGAATAATAAGTTCTTGGGATCTATCCATGACCAGTCAATCCCATATTCAATCAAACACAATAGATACCTCAATAGTAAACCTATCATGTAAAATGAAAATCGAATCAAAGCTTGTGATTTAACTTTGTAGACACATAATAAGTCATTACAACAGTCAAACCTCTGTTCAAAAAATTTCCCTCAGGTAGTCCACATACATAAAAAATCCTTGACTACAGGTAATTTCCCACAAGAATAAAAAAACTTATCCCACTGGTACACAAAACCAATCCCACAGGCATGAAAAATCTCTTCCTGTAGGCAAAATAATTCAATAGGTCCATGCCTGACATATAAGCAATTCAGCATAAGGAAACACTTGTAATCTTTACACTATTACATGGTTAACAAGGAAATAATTCATGTTTGTAATCATTTAACTAACAAATTCATTTCAAAAAACCCATAACAAAGAAAACATAGGAATAACCATGGTTATCCTATTGAAAAAAGTCCCAACAAGAGTTTTCCAAGGGAAACGCACCTGTGGGGTGGCCCTTAATCCAAACAATTAGCCTCAAAAAGCTTCAATTCATGTAATTAATCCCCTAAACATCCTTAATAATTATTAAAGGTCATCTTAACAACCAAACGACACCCCAAACATTAGAACATGGCACAATGTCACATATAAACAACTTTACATTGAGAAATAATCATGAGACCGCCTACCTCGTTGTAGTATGACTCTCCTTATCCAGCCTCTACTTTCAATTCAAGATAGAATAGTGTAGATATACCAAACAAGGATATTCACTCAACCTTAAATAACTTAGTTGAGAACTAAAATCACCATGAATGGCTCAATAGTAATCGATAGGTTACCGATTGGGTTCAAATGAGACCAACAATGATTGATTCGGAGTTCAGATGGTCAACCGGGAAGGGGTTGATGTTTTGACACTCCTCTTGAGTTCCTTTAGTGAGATTTCTTTCCAAATGATAGAATAACATGCCTAATGAATGTTTTAAGAAAAAAACACAAGGTACACAGAGTGTAAGTCCATATACATAGTGTGTATATCATTTAACTATTCATTTGGTGGCTGAATTTTACAGACATACTTTCTAGGACCTACCGACATGACTATACAGCATGTACTAGGAAGTACACAATGTGTAGTTGGTTTCCCAATTTTCTCAAAGACATTCCCAAAATCTATGTATTTCCTTTATACACATACATGCTACACGGTGTGTTATTGGGAGTACATGGTGTGTAACCCTTGATTCCAATAAATTTCCCAAATTTCCTTTGTTTTCTCAAAAACAATTCAAAAGAAAAAAAGAAAAGAAAAAACCATACTTCAAAGGAATAACTGGGTTCTTACAAGAATCCCCCCTTAAATTAAATCATCCCTGAATTTCCCTTCCAAGGATGGTGAAGGAATATTTGAGAATAACTTCAACCACTGAGAACATACGTCGGCCTCCCTCTCCTAAGTCTCATCTTGTACTCAGTCGTGCTTCTATAGCACCCGTACGAGAGAAACTGATCAGCCTCAAAGAACCTTCATGATCCTATCAACTATAAAAATCAGATTCTCATCAAAGGATGTATCAAATTGAAGGTTAACCTCATTGGGATGAAAACATGATATGAGTTTGAGTGATAGTGGCGTAGCTGAGATACATGGAAGACCTCTTGCATAGTGCGGTACTTCTGAGGTAACTATAACTAATAGAAAACCAACCCAACTTTCTCCAGAATCTCAAATGGTCTGACATATCTCGGTGAAAGCATACCTTTTCTCATTATTCTCTTGTGTCCCAACCTTGGTGCGACATGTAGGAAAACTTGTTCCCCAACCTCGAACTCCAAAGGTCATTTTCGGCGATCATCACAAGATTTTTAATGAGACTATTCAATAGCCATCTATCTCTGAATCAAGTGGACCTTCTCAGAAGTCTCCTACACAATAGGTAGTCCTAGTAAGGCTTCCTCTCCTACCTCTAACCAACATAGAGGAGAACGACATGGACTATCATATAAACCTTCACAAGGTTCCCTCTGTATAGTCTCATGAAAACTGTTATTGTAGGAGAACTCAACCAAGGTAAAATGATTCTCCCAAGAGCCCCCAATGTCAAGGACACATGCATGAAACATATCCTCTAGAACTTGTATCATACACTTTGAATGGACATCAGTATGAGGGTGGTATGTTATTCTCAGAAGCACCTATATACCCAGCACCCTCTGAAAACTATACCAGAAACAAGATGTAAAGTTCACGTCCCTATCTGAAATGATATAATGAGGGACCCTATGAAGTCATACCACATTTGTTTCCAAGATCATCAACACTGAAGGTCTCTTGGACTATAAATAAGTGAGTGACCATTTTAATCCTGTCAAATATGTCCCACATAGCATCATTGCCTCTAGGCGACCTCGGTAACCCCATCACAAAATCTTTCACAACTCATCCCACTTCCACTCCGGAATAAGTAACTGCTGTAAAATACCAATCATCTACTGATGTTTTTCCTTCACCTACTGACATGTGGAACATATCGTAACAAAACCAGCTACATCTCACATTATACATGGCCACCAGTACTAACAGCGCAAGTCATGGTACATCTTAGTGACTCCGGGATGTACTTCCCAAGATGAATCATGAAACTCCCACATCATATCCTTGTGTATATCCCCTGGAACCCACACACAACCATGGATATGCAGAACTTCATCCTTTCATGTCATCCATCCAGGAGGAAGGTCCTCATCTGTCAAACTCTCATGTAGAACTAAGCCTTCTGAATATGATAGTTCCTCATCCTCACTCTGCCCAGTATTGTAGAGGTAATAGCCAAAGATGAAAGATGATTATGTACATGACTACCATGTACCTCTAAATTCATCTTAGAGAACAAATCCATAAAATTTCACTCACCACTAGCTTCCTTCACTACCTGTATCTGAGTCCTCCTACTCAATGCTTCAGCCACTGTATTTCCATTTCCAGGCATATAGGCAAGTTCAAAATCGAATGAATGAAGGTATTCCACCCACCTTCACTATCTCAAATTCAAATAACACTGATTAAATATGTATTTGAGACCTTTGTGGTTTTTTACACCAAAAAATTCTCACTCAATAAATAATGCCTCCAAGAGCACAAAGCATGAACAACTACAGCTGACTCGAGATCATGCGTCAGGTAATTCATCTCATGTGTCCTCAATTTTCGAGACTCGTATGAAAAAACATGACCCCCCTACATAATGAATACTCTAATCCCAATACACAATGCATCATATTATACATTGTAACTCTTTCTCATATATGGAAATATCAGTATTGGAACTGAATTCAAGCATCCCTTCAACTCCTAAAAGGCTGCATTTCAAGAATCTGAGCACTCAAACTTCACAGCTTTCTTAGTCAAACCCATCATTGGCACTGCAAAGCGTGATAATTCCTATATAAAACTCAATTAGTAACTAGATACCCTAAGAAACTTCATAGCTCAAAAATGTTCCTTGGATGCTCCTAGGTAACTATTGCTCTCACATTCTCTAGGTCCACTAATAATCTAGTCTATGAGATGATGTGACCCAAGAAGTTAATCTAATCCATCCAGAAGTAGAATTATGTGAGCTTATCATATAACTGATGCAATCTCAGTGTATTTAAAATGATCTAAAGATTCTTGGCATGGTTGTTTATATTTTGAGAATACACTATGATATCATCCATGAAAACAACTAAAAAGGAATACAGGTAAAGATGGAACACTCAATTCATCAGCACCATGAAAAATCATGGCACTTTTGTGAGACCAAAAGGCATAACTAGGTACTCATATAGAATATACCTACTATGAAACACAGTATGAGGTATTTATATAGGTCGAACAAGTACCTGGTGTTACCCTGACCTCAATTCAATCTTCGAGAACACCTGATCTCCTCGAATGTGATCAAATAGATCATCTATCTATGGCAAGGGATATCAGTTTTTAACCATCAAATGCTCCAGTTTCTGATATTCCATGCATAGCCTAAGGGTACCATTCGCATTTTTTTTGCAAAAATGACTGGTGAACCCCAAGGAGAAGTAATGGGTTGAATAAACCCTTATCTTCCAGATCCTCCAACTACCTCTTGAGCTCTTGCAACTCCATCGTAACCATCCTGTAAAGAGGAATGGATACTGGTGCAGTTCTTGGAACTAGATAGATAGTGAAATCCACCTCTCTGACTGGAGGTAATCCTAAGAAGTTGTTCAAGAAAACATCCCTGAAATGATCAACCACTGGAGATAAATCTTCGAAAAATGTTCCATGTTTATCCAGATATAAACTCATGATCTGGGTTGTAATCCTACCCAACCCACGATACTCGGGTCCGGCTCTGCTCACCTAGACATCCCATTAACCCTTATGTAAAAAATATTCACCCTCTGGTGAAATTAAACTCACCCTATGGATATAGAAATCAATAAAGGATCAAAAAAGAACCAACCAGTTCATTATGAGAATGAAATCGAAGCCTTTCATATCTAAGACATAGAGGTTCCATAGAATGTGACACCACCAATCTCAAGGGGGAACTCCTTGAATTGAGGCACACCTCCCGTTATAATTCCTAACAGAGTGTATAGCGTCATAACATTATAATAAGTATAAACCCAAAGCCCAAGGCATTCCATAATGGGTACAGATATACAACTATGTGTAGAACCAATATCAAAAAATCATATAAGACAAAACAGAGGCGACTAGAAAATTATTTCTGAAAATACAAGGTCTGAGATCCTACTCCCACTGGGTCTGTTGCACTGCATAAGTATGACCTACACTGCAGCCCTGAGACACTACTTGGCTACCCTGAGATAACCTACCCTGTTGTCTCTGAGATCCTAGGGTCTGACTACCACGACCATGACCACCACCTTGGCCTAAATGCCCCAACATATTCAAGTTTCTAGACTGGTGAGAAACTACTGACCCTGCTCCTACACGTGGAGTCTATAAAAATCCTCTCTCACTAGCCACATGTAAAAATTCTCTATAGTATCATTGTAGATGGAACATCCTGCTGCAAGCACGACACTCAACTAGGTCCATTGGGAACTGAGGTCCTATGTGCCCAACCTTTACACCCTAGTAGCTTGTCACCTGACCACCGTAGGAAACGTTATGGCTGCTAATATCACTATGAGAGAACTTCACATAACAATTCCTATTTCCAGTTGAGACAGTACCAGAAACCAGTGCTGAACCACCCTAGATCGCACCAATAGCTTCCCGCAGATTAAGATCAGTGATCAACGACTAATTCACAATAGAAGAGACATAATTAAACCTAAAGGCATTTTCCTACAATCAGATATCAAACCTAAGACCATCCTATAATCTTCTATCTTTCGATACATTATAACCCAAAAAAATAGGAGAGAATCATTGAAGCTTATTAAACCAGGTAGAATTGCCCATAACTAACAGTGTGTCATGCTCTAGGTGCATGAACTTCTGGTCTTGATCATCCCTCATCATATCGAGAAAATAATAATCATAGAAGACCACATAAAAGTATTCCCATGTAATATCCTGATGACACCCTGCTTGAGTGATAACATCTCACCATATCTTTGCAGAATCACGCAGCATATATGTCAAGAGATTGACCCTCCTCTCGATAGGCATTTCCAAATTCTCGAAGAAAGTCATCACTCATTCCATCTATGATTACGCAACTCGTTGTCTTCCATCCCTTGAAAAAGTAGGGAGATGTTGCTGCTAGAAGATACGCGTTAGCTCTAACATAGATGTGGAAACTAGCGGTGCTCCCTGAAAGGTATTCATGAACCTCACAAAGCCATCATGGAACTATGCATCTACACTGTTTACGGTATAACAGCTGGTGCTATAGTTAGAAAAACTGGAGGATCCATCGGTATCCCATGGCCTACCATTTATGGAATATGGCCATCACCGTTCTCCTGGCATATATCTCGTGGTCATCGTGATGGCATGACTTTACAAGGTCAAGAATACTCCTTAGTTAAAGCTCATCGTATAGGTTTTTCATTCAAGAGTGCCAAAACAGAACAAGAAAAGACCCTCACTATTTGTAAAAAAAAGGACTACAGGGTGTGTAGATAGAATACAAGGAATGTACCCTTACGTCTTCACATGGTCATGTTCTATCACCGACCTAGGTGTGTATCAACCCCAAGTACATGACATGTTCCACGTGCACACAGCATGTACATAGGTCTTTCCTCCTATCCATGTACTCCCACAAAGAAAGCTCTACATGGGTTCTGCCTGGGTAGGATACATGGCATGTTCCAAAAGGACATGGTGTGTTCTGATTAAAATTCAACAACCCATGTTTTCTCTCACATGTCATGTTACATGGTCATATACTACTCGGTGTGTACATAATGTACACAACATGTATTTAATAATGGTATTTCTTCCCCGAACAAGAAGAAATCATGGCATGTGTTCATAGAATCACATGTCATGTTGTATGGGTTTTTGGATAGTAGGCCTCATAAACTTCCCAAAACCCCTGTTTTTTCAAAATAAGCCACAATATTCCAAATTCTGATCTATGAGGGCCCATAATCCCTATGAATCAACGTTTGGTACCCATAAAAAACATAACATCACAAAATCCTGTATAAAAATGTCTGAGTCATGATCCTCTAGATTCTGGTCTAAGAGGGATCATACACCTCATAAACCAATGTTTGGAATCCATTCCATACAAACCATATCACGTACCAATACACCTATCATTCTCGTAGGCATATCTATAAAGGTACTATCACAACAACATGCATCATACATGCTCCCTAAATGGAATGGAAAGTATGTATGGAATGTGATTTCTAAAAAGTGCCTATATAATGAATGAGATGACATACCCTCGTCTCATTGGGTTGCAAAAAAAATATAACCACAATAACATCAATAATGATAGCACAAAACAAGTTCATCCTCCAACGATGAAATCGAATCAACTGTTATAGTTGAAAATCCAAAAGCACAATTTAATTCAAGTTAATTTGGATGTTCCCTATACATGAGTTAGATACTCCCAGGAACATCTAATAACCAAATTCCATGTACTTTATATGATCACCAAACATTAAAGAAAACTAGAAAAAAAAAACTTCTCTAATACAACTTTGTAACATCTCGGATCTGAATGCCACTAAAAGGTGCCCCGTACCCAGATGGCCACTTGGCCTCAAACAGATTTCCCCAAACGCCAAAGTCTACTGACTAGAAACAAGGTCCTAGGGTGTGATAGTGTGGAAACTATTCACTCATTGGTAGAGTGTATCATAACAGAATAAATAATAACAATAGAGAAAATAGTAAACAGTATGAAACGATAATAAACAATGGAATACTGAAAGGTAAAACTAACAAGACGACATATAATATCTAAATGATGCAGCATTTCACATGTTCTAAGAAAGAAAAAAACCAAGATACACTACTATCAAGTAAAATACAATAATAAGGTACACCAATAAAAAATTAAACACAGCAGCATCGCAATCCTTGGCATGGTTCCATGCTCTCTTTCTCCACAGCAGAAATCAAGTACCTGTATAAGGAGCCTAGCCCCTATCGACACCAGCATCAATATAGTCTTATGGGCCTAAAAACATGACCCAAATTGGTTGTGAGAAATACATACCAATAGGCAACCACCAAAGGTTTATTCCAATCTGTCAGTGAGTATATGTTGTAGTAGTAGATAATAATGAAATTATTAAACAAGGAAGTACTCAAAAGTAAACAATCCTATAATTATTTTTCAATTTATTCTATCCATGATCATTAACCAATTAAATTACATAGAATCATAAGATCTTGGGATCCGGCCACTGCTAGTCAATCCCTTATTCAAGAAAACACAACAGATACCTCAGTAGGAAACTTATAATGTAAAATAACAATTGAATCCATGCTTATGCTTTATCTTGGTAGATGCTTCATAATTTATTACAATATTCAAACCTCAGTTCAAAACCTTTCCCCCAGGTAGTCTATATACATAAAAAATCCTTTCCAACAGGAAAACTCCCACAATAATAAAAAAACGTAGCCCACAGGCACACAAAACCTTTCCCACAGGCTTGAAAAATATCCCCCCATAGGAGAAATAATTCAATAGGACCAAGCCCAACATATAAGAAATTTTTCATAAGGCAACACATGCAATATTTAAACTATTATATGGTTAACAAGGAACCAATTCACATTAGTAATCATTTAATTAACCACTTCATTTCAAACACCCTATAACAAGTAAAATAGAGGCATAACCACAGTTATCCTAATCCAAAAGGCCCAAAAACAGTTATCCAAGGGAAAGGCAGCCATAGGTTGGCCCTTGATCAAAACAAGTAGCCTCAATATGCTTCAATTCATGTAATTAACACCTAAACATCCTTAGGCATTAACATAGGCTAGAGTATCAACAAAACAACACCCCAAACATGGGAGTGAGGCATAACAACACATATAAACAACTTTACATTGATCAATAAGCACGAGACCACCCACCTCATCATATTATAACTCTCCTCATCCTGCCTCTACTTTAAATTCAATATAGAACAATTTAGATATATGAAAAAATTATCTTCACTCAACCTAAAATAACATAGTTGAGAACTAAAATCAATAAGAATGACTCAAGAGTAATCAAGAGCTTACCGATTGGGTTCAAACGAGACCGATAATTACTGATTCAGAGTTCGAATGATCATCTGGGAAGGGGTTGATGTTCTGGAACTCCTCTTGATTTCCCCCAATGAGTCTTCTGTCCAAATGACCAAAGAAAGAGGCTACTTCCCTTTTTAAGTGAAAACACAAGTTACAGAGCATGTAAGTCCATATAAATGGAATGTATATTATTTAACAGTTCATTTGGCAGCTAAAGTTTACTAACTTACTTTCCAAGGCCTACCGACATGACAACACAGTTTGTACTAGGAAGTACACGGTGTGTAGTTGGTTTCCCCCATTTTCCCATCAACATTCCCACACGCCATCAATTTCCTTCATACACGGACATACTACACAGTGTGTGCTTATTAGTACATGGAGTGTAACCCCTGATTCTAATAAATTTCCCAAATTTCCCTTATTTTCTTGAAAACAACTCAAATGAAAAAAGAAAAGAAGAAACGGTACCTCCATGGAAGAACTGGATTCTTATATCCACCACTTTTGGAACCAAATTATCCTTTAAAGTGAATTTATTAATTCTCAAAAATACATGGAATCAAATCACATTCCATGAAAAGGGTAAAAATATAATTAAATATATTTGGACTCTCACGGTTCATGCATATAAGCATTACATAAATGAAAAACATTTTCAAACTATCAATAATTTAATGGAATTTAATATAATGGGACAATAATGAAACTCCAACCACAGTTCAATGAAAAGGAAGTTTGGTGTTTTCCAAAATGATGATGAATTTCCCCACAAGCCAAGACATTCCTTGTACAACAACTACATGAGAAAATACTATTAATTCATACCAAACCCAACCCTAAATTTTACCAACATAGATATTAGGGTTCTTATGATGGAGATAAATTGAGGTAAAGAGAAGGAAAATGGATTGGAATAGGTCAAAAGGGGAATAACATATAGAAACCAATTTTAAATCAATTTAGGAGACCAAAATATTGGAAGGAAAAGAAAGAGACTCCAGAAAGTCTCCCGCTTAGTCCATTCAAAAGATAGAGGGAGAAAAATAAGTTTTATAGGATTTAATTTCAAAAGTTGAAAAAGAGGATTTCCATTTTTAATGAATATGGGATATTTATTTAGTTTTCCAGCATGGTTTTCCAAACATTGTGCCAATGATACTTTGGCCACTACCTAGAAAAAACTCACTTTCATGGTTTACCAAGATTAGATGCACAGTTGTAAAAACAATCTTCTAGCCTTTCCAAATGGACCTCTAAAATTATAGATGTGATTCTTATGTTTTTTATACAGTTTTCCAACCAAAGTGCATGTCATACACTATAAACCAGACTCACTAGAAGTCATACATGGTTTCCCCTATGATATTAATGGTTTGTATCAATCTATGAAAAACATATGAAGATAGTCCATGCACAAAAAAAATGAACTAAATACCCATCTTCTTTGTGAAACTTCATAGTTCCCCCTAAACCATGCATTAAAACCATGGGCAGAAAGAGAACACCAAAATTATTGTGTTTCGTGCTAAAATATCCCTAAAATTTAAAAAAACTACCAATAACATAAAATAAAATAAAACCAACACTAAAGTGACATTTTGGGAGTCACATGTGTAATATAATGCCTTTATAAGTCTATATATCGTCATATAAGGTTCTTTCTTATGTTATAATCCTATATGTTTGGCTGATATTTCTTTTAATTTCAAAAATTAACATTATTATAATATTCCATGACCATGTTTATTTTTGAGTGATTTATATTTCAATAAATGATCTCATGATATCATATTCTATTAACAAAAGGAAAAAAATTTCTTTATTGAACATTTAACTGAAATCTTATAACTTATTACCAACCCAACACATGCTACACCACATCAAGCATATTTTATTAATATTTTTGACCTTTCATAAAAATATTGTATTCATGACTCTAAATAATAATGATATGAACAAAAATAAACAATTCACATGAATATGGATATAATTATCCAATGATGCAAAATTAATGTGAAGTTTCTATTGAGGATCCAGTCCCCATGACATCCCTTCACAGAGATCACTAAGTGTAAAATTCAAGAGAAGTAGAAATTCTCATGGGATGAAAATAACTGATATTAATGCATCATTTTTCTCTAATAAAATTAATGTACCAATACTATAGAAACTATTTTTTAAGATTATCATCATCACATATATATATATTCTTTATATACGGGAATAGTTATAACCAATTTCTTTGGCAAACACATTATCAAATTGATGTTATGTGGAAAAATAATCAATTTGTGATAAATAAAAAGTATGTTATTGTAATTAATATTATTACATCAATAAGTTATAGGGAAGTAAAACCAAAAACCTCTAACATTAATTAGACCTAAATTATGTCACTTAATAACTCTTTATCTCACACATGAAATTTACTTAGTTGCATAAAATATTGTAGTATATTGATGGATTTAAAATAATAGGAAATCAAGTAAAACATTGAGATTGTATACCTCATTAAAATATTATTTTATTATATAAGATATTAGAAAAAACTTATCAATATAGAAACCAATTTTTTATCACCAAAAAACAAGTCTATTATCTCACCATATATCAAGAACCTTCCATTTATATAATTACTGTAATTGTGTATAGTTTGAGAGACCTCTCAATGC
The DNA here is from genome assembly GCA_963277665.1 of Viscum album. Classification (NCBI taxonomy): domain Eukaryota; kingdom Viridiplantae; phylum Streptophyta; class Magnoliopsida; order Santalales; family Viscaceae; genus Viscum; species Viscum album. Next base: position 2,054,531,002 of record OY728145.1, read on the forward strand.
ATTTCTTTGGGATCATATCGATATCTTATTATATTTCTCAAAGAATAATCAATATCAATTCATTTAAATAGAACATAATATATTAAATATATGATTTTAAAATCATATGGTATTTTTATTCTTCTGTATCTATACTCCTAAATCTATAGACATATCTACATAGATATATGTATACCATGTGTAATTGGTAAAAATAAACTATTATTTTATTTCATATTATATTTTTAATAGCATTTAAATATAGATACATTAACTTAGTTCAAGATACCTCTTAGATATGTGTCAGTAGATCTTTATCCCTAGAATATAGCTTACTTCACCAAAGACCATTATTGAAAAAAAATACCATGTCTTAATTTTCTATAAAATATGTATTTGATTAAATTTTAATAATATATCATCAACATATACTATTAGGAATATTATGGCACTCCCAAATACCATTTTATCGAAATAGGGATCACATACATTCTATATAAACCAAATTTTATTATGGCCTCATGTAAAAAATCACATTATTAATGCTTGATATAATCCATATATGGAACTCAAAAAAATATACCTTATATGAATTATTTTAGTGTGAGTAACCCTTCTGGTTATATCATATAAATATCATCCATATGTTTTACATTTAAGAATGTGGGTCTTGACACCCATATTCCAATTTCATATTCATGTCCTACTTCTATATCAATAATATTAGTAAAAAAATTTATCTTCGTAAATGGTGAAAATTTTATATCATAATTAATAGCTTAAAGTTACTTGAAACCATTAGCTAAAAATCATGTTTTTTAGATACTAACTCTACCACCCATGGAAGGTTTCTTCTTGAATACACATTTGAACCTAATAGGTTTTACATAAACTAAAGGATATACCAAAATTAAAAAATTATTTCATTTTTTATGAAATCTATTTCATAATTTATATCTTCTATGAACCTAGGAACTTCTATTATATTTGTCACTTTCTTTCATAATTGAGGTTCATTTTTCACAATAACCAATTTTTAACCTATCTTGATGAAAATAAAACCACATATATATATATATATATCATTATTTACCTTCCTTGGTTTACCAACAAATTTATTTTGTCTCTAGAATATCTTATTCCACTGAGTCTTTTGAAATTTATTCATGTTCCCACTCATGTGTATATTTATCCTTAATTTTATCAAAGTCCATATTGCTCCCACAACTTCTATTGATGAAGTGTATACTATTTATAAACAAATAGTCTCCTTGTACAATTACAATTTAGTCTAATAAATTATATATATAATATCCACTTGTCTTTTTATGATATCCAATAAAGATAATCATTCTGCCTCATGATCCAAATTACATTATATAATTATCCTTAATAAATTATTTGAATCACCATACATAAATGTATGAAAAATAAAATTTCATATTATAACCTAACTCTTGTGGGTTTTGGATATTCTATTTAGTTGGATATAAATTTAGTTTTCAGTCCATTTGTTATAATAAATATCCTCAAAAAGGATAAGAGATGATTTTCATCACTCATATTATTCTCACATATCTAACAAGGTGTGATTCCATGTTTAACTAAAAATATTCCACTATGTTGTATATATTGGAGTTAGTTAAGCTAATATCCCAAGCTTGTTTATATAATTTTATAACTATTTGTTAATATATTCTCTACCTCTATTTGATCAATGTTTTTATATCTTATTATTAAGTTGATTTTTCTACATCAATTGTTTAATCCATTTAATTTCTTAATGGAATAGGACTTAAATTTAATCAAGTTTTTATATCCATATATACTAAAATAATAATTAAAAGTAATGAACTATGAGAATCCACCAGTATCCTCTACTATAAATAGCCCACACACATATTTATGAATTTATTCTAGAAGATATAAAACTCCTTCACATTTTCTACCCAAATGTACTTTGGTCATTTTACCTTATAAAGAATCATGATATATATCTAAGGGTTTTAATTCAGAAGAATCTAAATACCATCTTTATATAATCTCATCAAACATTTTTGTTTTATATAACAAATTTGACGATTCAAAAATTTGGTGTAATATGAGTCATGTTAACTTTAATCATTATAAATTCCAAAGATTTGATTTTTCACATTCTATTATACATAGAAAATTATTCATTCGTGACATATAATAATTTAAACTATCTTAATAAAAGAGGAAACCATTATTTCAAAAAATAAAATAAAATTCATCTAGAAGAGTCACGACATAAAAATAATTCATTTGGTTACAATGAGCACATAATAATGGTTATAAAAAACTAAAAAAAATTAATTAGAAATCTGATATGGTAGTCTTTTATAGAATGTGTAGTTATTTTCACACTATTGAAATATCAAAAATGAACCTCACCTTTTTAAAAATTAAAGAATATACATGGTTCTGATATTTGGATAAAAATATGGGAGCCACATGGAATATATAATATAAAAATTATTATAAATGGAGAGATTGAATTCAACAATGTACTTTCCCAAAGAATTCTCTTGCATCATTAGGGAGGTATAATTCATTTCTCATGGACCTTCTTACTATATGAAAAAAATAAATCATTATTTGGTCCCTTTCAACTTCCAATTATGTTGATTCATCATAACTACTAAATATTCATTATTTTTTCATAGCCTTATATGTTTTTAAATTATTTTTAACTGAACCAAAAGTTACTTCTACATATTTATCATATTGAAATTTACAATAAATATTGAGATGAAATAAGGAAAGTTTATGTGAAGGAAATTTATGGATAGCTCTCTATGTAGGTCTACTCATTTCTTAATTAAGAACTTTATGTTCCCTCTCATCTTAAACACACGAGGTTTAATAGGGAATCACTCTACTATCATTCATGTGAAGATTGATTTGGATATTTCATATGTCTATTAAATAAATCATTCTAGGTAAATCTCTAGGAAATGAATTAATATAGACTATGAATCTTTTTTGTCATGATTGTTTTTCATATCACATTACATAGATTATAGAATAATGTATTATATAGAAAATTCCATAACCAGATGCCTCAACACAACATATTTCTCATCCTCCTTGGATCCTGAAGTAGGTTCTATAGTAAGTGGGGATTATATTACATTGTACTTCCTCTCCTGTTGCAGTTTAATTAATAATTGATAGGACCACTCCTATTAGTTTTCACATGTATGAAAATTTTCCTTATCTAATAATAATCACAATGATAGTGAATTCAAGTTATTTATTTACATTATCCATAATAAAAAATTATCTATTTAGAATGTTATCTTGATTGCAAATTATTCCATAATTAATTAAGGATGTAGTTACACTATTGGAATTTGAAGTATTTGCAATGGTTATTTGTGACAGGATCCTGTCGCAAATGAGCTTTTGCGATGGGGTCCCATCACAAATAGCTTGTTGCAGAAAATTGTGTCATAAATAGATCTCTGTTTATATATATATAAACATGTTGAGACCGGCCTGTCTCAAAAATTATTTGCGACGGGCCTGTGGCAAAAAATTATTTGTGATGGGCCTGTTTTCCCATTGCAAATAGTTATTTAAAAAATATATAAACTATTTTCAATGGGAACCCCTCACAAAAGGTCCCCTCACAAATACTTAATAAAATAAAAAATATATATTCAATAAAATTATGATAAATTAATATTAAAAAATAATTTTATTATTAATACTACTAGTATAAATAATATGATATTATATATTATTATTATTATTATTAATATAAAAAATTTATATTATTGTAATATTAATAATAAAATAATAATAATAATATAGTAATGTTATTATTATTATTATTTATGAAAAAATATTATTTTTATTATTAAAATAATAAAAAATATAAAATATTAAAATTCTTAATATTCGCAAAAAATATAAAAAAAATAAAAATATATTATTATTATTAGTAAAATAAAGAAACATAAAAAATACTAATAATAAATATTAAAATATTAAAATATTAAAATATTAAAAAAATAATAAATAATAAATAATAAATTATCCGATATTCGCACCAATATAGAAGACAAAAACTGTAAATAGTTAATATTACTACAAACATTGAATTTAAATTTTTTTAACATGAAAAAAAAATCATCGGGGGTGGTCTTCTAGAGGAGGTGGAGGAGCTGGAGAAGATGGTGGATAAAACTCCATCCTTACACTACGAGTCAAACGATGCATGTACTCCATCTGCTTGTGCTTATGCTGATCCCATCGAAGCATATGCTCCTTGTACTGCTACTTCTATCATCATCACTCTACCTCATGTTGCTGCTAGTGCGACCGCATTTCTTCATGCTCCTTAAGAAAACTGTCTATAGGCTCACTCTTAGCTCGCAGCTGCTCGTGATACTGTGATACAAAAGATGATGTCTCTCCATGAGCTCATCTTGAGCTAGATGCTGACATTGTAGAAATACCAAAATATGTCCTATGAGTCAATCATGATTTGATACCAACTACTCATCCCTTCTCGAAGGCATACTAGGTCAACAGCTTCCATGTCACCTCATTAAAATGGTGGGCACTAGTCTGATCAACCGTCTCGGTCTGACTCTCAACATGTGTCTTAGAGGTTGCGGACTCATATGATTCCTTTAGTTCCAATTTGAAATTAAAAAAGTGAAGATATTATATTCAGTTAATTTTCAAACTAAAAATAAATAATACTGACCACAATATGATGCTGGAAATCATCTCTAATCTCTCAAGTGGCTGGATCACTATACATCCTCTGATAAACATCGTGCTCTGTAATATCAGGCTTCTCGACTTCCTATATGAATATAAAATAAACTTTTTAAATATAAAGTTATATAAAATATTTAAAAAAATTACTTACCAAATGCTCTCTATGCATACTAAATGTACGTTTATCGGCTCAGTGTGTCACCTTCTGTCTCCCCCAGTTCTATCGGCCCAATGAAGATCTCCTCTGAAATCCACCACTCAACCAGTGTGAACATAATCCATCCCAAACATGATATGAAATGTAATCTTATTGACGGGATCTACACGACTCCTCAAATACTACAAATCCAGTTTTCTTCAAGGTCTTGCTTCTCAAATTGTGAAAAAACTAACGGAAAAGGTCAGACATAAACACCTCCCAAGCTGCGTGGATAGAGTCACTCATTCTATAATAGATGGGACACCAAAAAAATACAAATAATTTATAATATCAAGTTATTAATTAAATAAATTTTAAAATAAATATTCTTTATTTATGTACCATCAAATGATCAAACATGTCGAGCTGCACATCAACGGCAATTTGTTCCCATGTGATCCATGGCTGAGAAAAATAATTGTGCAAGATAGTGCTCCCATGTCAAACAGCTATATGCACAAAACAATGAAAAAATAAGAATTAATAAAACATTTAGTATATAAATAAATTAATGAAAGCTAACTAAAATACACGGGTTAACATACCTCCGCGTGCGTGGATCAAAGACAATATGTGTACGTCGCTCGGGGATAAGTTCAGGAATAATCAGTCGCACAAGATAGTACCCCCTCTGTGTACCCCCTAAACCACCAGTAGGTTGATGGTCAGATGATCCCAAATCCTCATCATCAAAAGGTAGGTCACCCTCCCGCAACTGACGAAATATATCATCATCCATATGAAACCAAAATGATTATTGTTAGAAAATAGCTGAAAATAACTATTATATATATATACAAAGTTATGATTATAACCATTATTTAACAATGTCAATGTTCAACTTCATCATCATCTACATATCTGATGATGTCAATATCTTCATATTCCTCCTAGGCATCATCAATATCCATATGAGTTTCAGTTCATCATCTATTTCCATTTCAAATTTATGTGTAACATCATTAACATCATTGTGACCATCGAACCTTAATTGTGGGGTGTCATCGTTGATATTCATGTATCTTTTTGAAAAATATGGATTTTGAATAATCTCTTAAAAAAATCAATTCCTTTCACTTCAGTGAAACCACATTCACTTTGAGTAAAATTATTTTTCCAAAATTTGATTTTTATTATGATCAACCAATCACTCAAGTCTCTTGAAGTAGCACAGTACTCTGTGTAATAAATATGATGTGCATGTTTATCTAGTAAATAATTTTCATTTACTACAAGAAGACTTTTATATTTAATATCAACTATTTCATGATTTAGATGAACATGCATGCCTCTCTTAGTATCCAACCACTGAAATTTAAACATCATTATGAAATATTTTCCTTGATAACACAGTTCAATAATTTCATCCAACATGTCATAAAATTCAACTTCAGTTTCTCTATAATGAGATCCTTTCAAGAAAACACCACTATTCATTATTTTTTTATTCCCCATATGTTTGTGTATGAAATCGAAAACCATTCACCACATATAAATTATAATATTTAACCATATTGGATGGAGGGTTACTCAATATACACAGTCACTTATTAATTTTATCAACATGTTGAGACACCTGAAAATTTATAAAATAATTATCAAAATAATAAATAATAAACTTAATTGATATGTTAAACCATTAATAATTTATGTTACTAGTTTTTGAAACCATTGAGAAACTTTTTTCCAGCATTCTCCAAGAGCAGCTGTTGTAATTTGTGGAAGCTGTTCTTGATATGATTATCATATAAACTAAATATAAAATAAGTTTACTTATAGTAGAATAAATTTTTTAATAAGTGATAAAAGTACTCACCGTACAAATTAAGTCATTTCTTCACAGTTGATTAGAACATATATATGAGCTATGTGATGTTCATCATCTAAAATCCATCATTCATGAACTCCACTAAAGTCAGGATCTGGATGATTAAAAATTGATAATTTATTGGCCATTTCACCATCAACATTCCTCTCATTCCATCCCATTCAGTTATGTTTTTGAGGGATATTCAGATTAAAAATAAGGAGACCAAAAAAACAATTTCCTCTTGAAAATAAGCTTCAGCAATTAAGTCGTCAACTGATGCTTTGTTACATACTTTTTTCTTCAATTTCTGCATGCATCTCTCGAATGGGTTCATCCATTAAGACTATACTGGAACTCCACATTTTTCTTCATGTCGAAAATGTATTATCAAATGTTATATTGAGTCAATGAAAGCTGACAGAAATATTTTTTCCAGTTTATATATAATTACAACAACATATTCTCCCAGTTTGATTAGTGTATCATAGTCTGTCTTCAATGCATAAATGTCTCGGAAGAAATATTATATTTCTATTATTGAATCACAAATCATATAATTCAACAATCATCTTAATGCAATCGGTATAAGTATTCTAATTATAACATGAAAATCATGACTTTTTAATCCGGTAATATGACCATTCCTAACACATTTTCCCAAATTTGAATCACATCCCTCTAGAAGTCTCAAATCTTCAATCCACTGAAAAATAATTAGAGAATCTCTTTGGAAAGTGTATAAGTTTCTTTTAGCTTCATTAACCTCCATGATTTGACATTTTCAAACAGTTCATGTTCTTGGTCACCTGTAAATTTGGGAAATATCTAATCTTGCCTTTACATTATCTTTGGTCCTACTTGGTGTATCCAAAACTGTATAAAAATAATTATCAAAATAATTATTCTCAATATGCATGACATTCAACATGTGGTGGACCAAAAAATCAATCCAATATGGAAGATCCCAAAAAATGCTCTGTTTTATCCAATTGTGGTCTTTCATAAAGCCATGAATTTTCTGTTGGTTTATTGTTGGTTCAAATGTTATGGGAGGTAATAAAAATACAACTTATTTTAACTTTTTACCTGAGATAATTTGTAGAGGTTCATCCCTTTAAATTATTCCTTTTCTAAAATTACATTTGTTCCTCCTAAAAGGATGATCGGTTGGAATAAATCTGTGATGATAGTCAAAATAGCACGTACTTTTTCAATTGAAAAACAGAAATGATTTGTTGTGTCCCATGTAGTAAGGACATGGTTTTGGACCATGTGTACTCCATCCAGATAACATTCTATATATCAGGAAGTCACTAATTGTCCACATCAATGTAGATTTTAGTAAGAAAGTTTGTTTTGCAGAAACATCATATGTACTAACACAATTACTCCACACTGAATTTAACTCATCAGTCAATGGTTTCAAATAAACATTAATATTCTTTTCTAGAAGTCCTCGGATTAATAGTCAAAATATTATACGACTTCTTTATCAACATCCATGGAGATAAATTTTATAGGGTTATAAAGACAGACCAAAAATGAATACTGACATCCATAAGAACCAAATAGAAAGAAACAATCAGTAGAAAGACCCAATTGCACATTTTGGGAATCTAAAGAAAAATATGGATTCACTCACTCAAAATGTTTCCATGAATCACCATCATATGGATGATTCAAGATTTTACGAGTTGAAATCTTGGTTTTGTGCCAAGAAATCATTGTTGTTGTGTTCTAAGACATAAAAAAACACTACAACATGGGTGTAAGTAGGAAATATCTCAACTATTTTATAAGAATCGATCAATAATTTCTCGGTTGATGTTCTTTATACCTCAATTTTCCACTTTTGGAAAAACTATCCAACTAATAATTTTCACCAGAACATAAGATGCAATCATTTGAACATTCATTAATCTTCTGATAACTAAGGATTAGATTATGAACCAGCCACTTGCTCTCATTATAATTTATAGTCAACACATTTCCTTTAAGTAACATTACTTTAACCAAAAAAATATCTGATCAAAATAGTTTTTTGACATTCCATTATCTGATTTAATAGCAATAAATTTTGCAACCTCTACTAATTTTATTATCTTGCAACCAGGATATAATGCATCATCAGCAGACCTCAACAACTCATAAAATTCAGATGGTGCCAGCTTAAAAGTTAAATCAATATCATCTTTAGTTTCAATTTATTGAATAGATATACATGAACATCATGTACTAATCTTTGAAACTGTGATGGATCCATAATCAAATTATTAGTATCTTCCTAGGAACTGCGTTCACTGTTTTGACAGAAAAAAACTTAATCTGGTTGAAAACCAAAACCCAAGAGATGTCCCCAATTGTTGTCAAATGTATCAAACATTCTCAGAGCACATTTTTTACAAGGGAAATTAATTGGTCCTTATGAAACAAATTTTGGTTTTGATGATGCAAATGATAAGAAAGCTTCAACACCATCAATATATACATAATTTAAATGAGAACTATTTGGATTTATTTGTTGATTTATCTAAGCACAATCATCTAATGATGATTGTCTTCGACTTCCTTGTTCCATATTTATCTACAAAATATAATTTCATTACATTTTTGAATAATTTGATATAAGAAAAACAATATCCAAAAAATATAAGATAAATAATTACACCAACTTCTTACTAATTATCGCTAATTATGGGTGACACAATATCCAGTGGATTGGTGGCTGCTCTTCTGTCTGATGGCTCATTTACCTTCAAATTTCTCACACTTAAATCACAATGAAGAATCTTCTCTAAGGTACACATATCCATTCTTGGGTATATGAGAATTTATAAGCATACCTATTAAAAGATTCTTCATTGTGATTTCAGTGTGAGAAAGATGCCAGTAAAAGTGTCTTTAGAAAAAGATCTCCCTCTGTCTCAATGAATCATCTTCTTACAACTTTCATTACTTGAAAACATTTTGAAAAATTTGGTCCTACGTATGCATATCCAATCTCGTGCATAAGAGATTGGATATGCATACGTAGGAGCACATTTTTTTAATGTTTTGAATTAGTGAGAGTTTATGGGAGAAGAGTCATCGAGAAAAAGGAGTGTTTCCAATCCACTAGAAATTATGCCGAATTCTTACAATTTATTACAATTATCCCTATTTATTACTATTTGTTACTATTTGTTACTAATTATTACTATTTATTGCTAATTGTGTCTATTATTACTAATTTTTACTATTTATTGATAATTAATACTATTTATTTCTAATTATTTCTATTCATTTCTAATTATTAGTAATTATTGCTAATTATTATTAATTATTTCCATTCATTGCTAATTATTAGTAATTATTGCTAATTATTTGTAATTATTGCTAATTATTAGTAATTATTGCTAATTATTACTAATTATTGCTAATTATAACTAATTATTAATAATTATTACTAACTATTTCTAATTATTACTAATTATTTCTAATTATTACTAATTTCTTCTAATTATTACTATTTATTTCTAATTATTACTAATTATTACTATTTATTGCTAATTATTACTATTTATTGCTACTTATTACAATTTGTTGCTAATTATTACTATTTATTGTTAATTATTACTAATTATTTCTAATTATTACAAACCATTCCTAATTATTACGAATTATTGATAATTATTACTAATTATTGCAAATTATTACTATTTATAGCCCTTTATTACTAATTATTGCTAATTATTACTATTTTTTTTTAATTATTACTAATTGTTAATAATTATTACTATTAATGTCTAATTATTACTAATTATTGCTAATTAGTTTCTAATTATTGCTAATTAATTCCTAATTATTCCTAATTATTATTAATTATTCCTAATTATTACTAATTATTATTATTTATTACTAATTATTAGTATTTTTTACTAATTATTAGTTTTTATTACTAATTGTTAGTATTTATTACTAATTATTAGTATTTATTACAATTTTTAAGTATTTGTCACTAATTTTTAGTATTTATTACAATTTTTTCATACTTATTACTAGTTGTTAATATTTTTACTATTTTTTACTAATTATTACTATTTTTTACTAATTATTACTATTTGTTAATAATTATTACTATTTGTTACTAGTTATTAATATTTGTTACTAATTATGACTATTTCTTACGAATTATGACTATTTATTACTAATTAAAACAATTAATTACTAATTAACATGATTTATTACTAATTAACACGATTTGTTACTATTTATTACTAATTAATACTATTTATTACTAATTAATACAATTTATTACCAATTAATACTATTTATTACTAATTAATATTATTTATTTCTAATTAATACTATTTATTACTAATTATTAGTAATTATTACTAATTATTACTAAGTATTACTAATTATTAGTATTTATTACTAATTATTAGTATGTATTACTAATTTTTAATATTTTTACTATTTTTTACTAATTATTACTATTTTTTACTAATTATTACTATTTTTTACCAATTATTAGTATTTATTCCTCATTATTACAACTTATTGCTAATTATTAATATTAATTGCTAATTATTACTATTTGTTGTTAATTATTACAATTTATTGCTAATTATTACTATTTATTGCTAATTGTTACTATTTATTGCCAATTGTTACTATTTATTGCTAATTGTTTCTATTTATTACTAATCATTATTGTTTACTACTAATTAATAGTAATTATTGCAAATTATTACTAATTATTTTTAATTATTACTAATTATTGCTAATTAATTCCTAATTATTCCTAATTAGTTCTTAATTATTCCTAATTAATAGTGATTATGCCTAATTATTACTAATTATTCCTAATTATTACTAATTAATGTTGAGTCAATAAGGTTTCCTTATGAATTTTTCATTCCTTCATGTTTGGGGAGATTGTTGAGTCAATAAGGTTTCCTTATGACTTTACTAATCCTCATGTTTTGAAAATCACAAACACCTTATCTCAAGGAAAATTTCATCTTTACCCTATGTTTTACATTCATAAGGAAGATTTTCCTTCCCCAAGGAAATTTATCCTTTCCATGTTTTTCATTGTTCATTATCTTGTCTAATTGTAAAATTCAGTTTCGTATCTAAAACCTCATAATCATATAATACTTAGATAAAGAGAATTCTATTTTCAAGATACGAATTCTGACTTCGAGTTCTCTAAATTCAAACTCCAAACTCTTCTGAGTTCTGACTCCGAGTTCTTTGAATTCAGACACTGAACTCTTTTGAGTTCTGACTACAAGTTCTCTGAATTCAGACTATGAAATCTTATGAGTTCTGACTCCGGATTCTAATGAATTCAGACTCCAAAATTTTGTAATTTCTGACTCTGAATTCTCATGAAGTCTGACTCTGAACTTTGTCAGTTCTGACTCTGAATTCTCATGAACTCTGACTCCGAACTTTGTATGTTTGGGTTTTGAATTCTCGTGAATCTATATTTCGAATTTCCATGAAATTAAGACTCCAGAATTCTTTAGAGTTTAGGTTCTAAATTCCTTAGAAAACAGAATCTGAATATCCTTGTATTATAGACACCGAATGTGTTTTTTGTTAGACTATGAACTTTTATTTACTTATATTCCGAATATTTGATTTTGGTTATGTAACCATATTTTTTCTTACAGTTGTTTTTTTATAAAATGATGTCATGCATTTAGTTACTAACTAACTTTTGTTTGAGTGACACATGTACAAGTCCCTCTGAAATTCAAGGAAAATATGACCATTGGAGGAGGGAGTCAACCGTTGAGAATGTGCCTATAAATAAGAGCTCATTTTAATGAGCTCAAAAATTTGATAAACTATTCTATGACTCTAGATATTACTTGTTGTTGAAGTAATTTCAAGAGAGAGACTTACAAGCTTTGTGTGTACTGAACTTCTTGTTCATATTTTCTTTGTGTGACTCCGAATGTTGCTGAGTACATTTGAGGACTTCCGGGGATAGGAAGACAGAGGTGCCGACTACCTTGAAGTCGAGGGCTTCCTTACTGAGGAAGACATAGGTGCCAACTACCTTGAAGTTGAGGGCTTGCGGGGATAGCAAGACAAACTCCAATATTTGTATCGAGGGCTTACCCTGGTGTGGGTAAGAGAGACTTTATTGAAAGTATAAATCAAGGGACCTTTATCCAAGGTTGTTGGATACCCTTCTCTTTAGGTTAAAAGAATTACTACTTGTTACTCATTTTATTTCAAGTTTTCCACTGCCTTTTTGATTGCAAAGGAAAGTATAACTATCTTATACTTCCTTATACTTGTACACTGATTTAGTAAGATTATATATGCTTTAAGGTACAATCTTTATCTTTGTAAACTTTTGTTAAGTTTCCTTTTGAGAACCATCTTTCCGGAGTTTCTCGAAAGCACTTTTCCGGAATCTAGCAAGTGTGTAGAACTGGAGGTTTTGTGAATTTTTCCTTGTTTAACTTTGTTAAACATTACCTTATTTAAAAGTTCTAAAGGAATTTTTGAAATTGTACAATTCACCCCCCCCCCCTCTAGTATATTGATCATCATACGATACTAAAATTAAAATCTTCATTCAATATTTCGATCCAAAAATTATTATCAGAGGTGGTGACCTCATACCCGGAACCAATCCAACAATTGGTATTAGAGCAGGTCTCTAAACTACTTATATTCACATATAAGCTTTCCTTGCTCAATTTTTCATTGTTCTGGTTTTTCCTTACTAAGGAATATTTTTCTTGTTTACTTAACCTTACTACTAACAAGTTTGTGTGGAGACAATTTTCTTTAAGATGGCAGGAATCAATGTTGGTTCCATTGACAACCTCAATCCAACTAGACCACCTATTTTTGATGGGAATGATTACGAATATTAGAGAGATTGCATGAAGACATTTATTATCAATATTAGAGTGGAAAATTTTGTTATGCTTACAAGAGGATATAAAATTCCTGACAAGAAAGTTAGTACTTTCACAAATCAAGAATAGAATGAATATCAACTGAATTATAAGGTACGCAATACATTGCTTTGTTCCATGAATAGAAATATATATAGCCAAAATTTCATCTTGTGAAGAAGCAAATTGTATTTGGAAGAAACTTGAAGTTACACACTTTGGAGCTTTAAAAGTCATCAAAACTAGAAGAGCCATGATCGGAGCTGAATATCATAGTTTTTTCTTTCCTTATAGAGAATCCATATGTAAGGTGCAACCAAGATTCATGACTGTTGTTAATAGTTTATAATCTATGGGTGAGAAAGGATTATATGATGAATCACTTGTTGATAAGATCATATATATCATTCCTAATGATTGGTAATCCAAGAGGACTTCTATTGATGAGAATAGAAAGGTTACTCAGATTGATCTTGATGAAATTTTTGGAACTCTTCTACAACAAGAGACTAGAATGAAGAGAGATGCTGATAATGTAATGAATAAGAATGGGAATGGCAGTGTTGCTTTTACTACTACTGAAAATCATATGAAAGCCAAGACTCCTGAGAGAGTCACAAAATCCAAATCTAAGAAGGTTGTTATACAATCCAAATCTAGTGGAAGTGAATCTTTAGAAAATGAACTATCCAATCTTGCTCGAAAAATGAACAAGATAGTTGGACAGAAGAACTTTCAATCCAGATATAAGAAGAAATAAAAAAAAGATAAGAAAGATTCATAAGTTACATGTTATGAATGCAAGAGAGCTGTACATATAAGACCTGATTGTCCTATGCTTAATTGAAAATAAAGAAAGGAAAAGAATTCTGAAAGAAACAGAAATAAGTACTAAAATGCAATCTAAAGAAAAGAAGAAAAATATGAATATGTCTGAGACTAAAATTGTTTAATCCCTTCTGAGGGATAATGAGAAAGCATCAAAGAATATACCAGTACCAAAATATTTCATGGTAGAAGCTTTACTTAAGACTCCGGGGAAGAATTTCATGCCTCTGGAAAAAGACCAAGAAAAAGGAAAAGAAGTATAAAAAGTTGTGGAAGAAGTGGAAGAAGAAAAAACTAGTGGTGACACCAAAGATCTTATAAAGAAAGTTGAAGACTTCCATAAGAAATAAAGTACATCTGAGAAATTTCATATCCGAACATCAGAAGTAGAATCATTAAATCATACTACACCTGGGAAGGATCCAAAAGAAGAGGATGAGAAATATGGAGATGAAGTGAACAAGCTATCTGAGGAAGAATGTTTTAATCATCATTTTATTCATCCTGAAGATTCTCCTGTAGGAGATGAGAAGGAGAAGATAGATGAAGATAGAATTATTCAACTGTGTGACAGTGAACATGAATCTCTGGATGAGGAAGCCATTCTGAGAACTGATAAGGGGAAACAGGTGACTGTTGATAAACCTAATAAAGTCATTTTAAAGAAAAAGGCAGCTAGTGGATCTTCAAAGAGGAAACATATTGATCTAGAGAAATATCCCTCACCTAGAAAAGTCTTAGATTTGGAATCATCATCTCTAGGACATGATTTTGTTGTCTAGTCATTGAAGAAGATGGTTGGCACCATTCTAATTTTCCCAAGCATAGACTCTAGATGTCAGATGCTTCAACACACACTAAATCAGAAATCAGATTTAGTGTCCATGCTTATGGACAAGTGTGTCAAGCTTGAGGCTGATTTCAATAATTTCTTCGTTAACTATGATTCCCACAAAATGTCTTGTAAGAAAATGGATAGCTGTTCAAAGAAAATAGCTGAATATTTGAGAGAACTTTATGAGTTTCAATATGTTGTCAAGGAGGCATTTAACATTGAAGATGGTAGGATCAAAGATCTTTCAACCAGTTTTGAAGAAAATTTAACTTTGGAACAAAATTCTCGAATTCAAGAAGTAAAGGATCTGAATGGTAAATTGTATTCTATTTCCCAAAGGTGGAAGAGAGAAAGAGATATTCATATTGAGATAGAATAAAATCTTGTCAAGCAGGAAGAAGTCCTGAAGACTTAGGCAGAGGCTCTTAAGTCTCAGGAAGAAAGAATCAAGGATTTAGAGAAGAAAGCTGAGGATCAGGATCAGCTTCTTAAGAGAGTAGAGGAATATCATAAGGAGCTCAAAAAACTGAAGACTGTAGTAAAGAAGTTGATGCCAAAGGAAAAGGAAGGATAACTTTGTTTCAATCTGATCTTTTGTTATACTTTTCTTCCTTGTACAAATTCTTTCTAATCATCATGAATTTTTGGTTGCTTTTATTTTGGATGTGTCGTACTAATCTTTCAAGTACCATAATTTCTTTTCCATTCCCTCAAATTATTTTTGAAAATCACAAAGGGGGAGAACGGAGAAAATAATACTAAGTAAAGAAGAAATATCCCTATATAAGGGGGGGTTTATCTAAGGGGGAGTTTTCATTACAGATATTTTTGTACTCTAGATAACAAAAAAATCTCATTCATGAAATCTAGAATATGATCCTTAGTGTTCCAAAGCCTAAGGGGGAGTTAGTCATATTCATCATTTCTCATATGAAAAGGGAGATAAGTTTTATTTTCAAAGTCTAGAAAAATATTTTCTAAGTCCTTATTTTCTTTTTTGTAAGGATTTTTATGCTTTCTAAAAAGGGGGAGATTATTGAGTCAATAAGGTTTCCTTATTACTTTCCCATTCCTTCATGTTTGGGGATATTGTTGAGTCAATAAGGTTTCCTTATGACTTTACCAATCCTCATGTTTTGAAAATCACAAACACATTATCTCAAGGAAAATTTCATCTTTACCCTATGTTTTACATTCATAAGGAAAATTTTCCTTCCCCAAGGAAATTTATCCTTACAATTTTTTTCATTGTTCATTATCTTGTCTAAGTGTAAAATTCAATTTTGTATATAAAACCTCAGAATCATATAATACCTAGATAAAGAGAATTATGTTTTTAGGATACGAATTCTGACTCCGAGTTCTCAGAATTTAGACTCCCAACTCTTCTGAGTTCTGACTCTGAGTTCTCTGAATTTAGACTCCAAAATCTTCTAAGTTCTGACTCTGAGTTCTCTAAATTCAGATTTCGAACTCTTATGAGTTCAGACTCTAGATTTTAATGAATTCAGACTCTGATCATTGTAAGTTTTGACTCCGAATTTTTATGAATTATTACTCTGAACATTGTATATTCTGACTCCGAATTCTCATGAACTCTAACTCTGAACATTGTAAGTTCAGGTTCCAAATTCTTGTGAATCCATATTCTGAATTTCCTTAAAATTCAGACTCCGAAATTCTATAGATTTTAGGTTCTAAATTCCTTAGAAATAAGAATCTGAAAATCCTTGTATTATAGACATTGAATGTGTTTTTTGGTTAGACCCCGAACTTTTATTTTCTTACATTCCGAATATTTGATTTTGGTTATGTAACCATATTTTTTCTTAAACTTGTTTTTTGTTTTAAAATGATGTCGTGCATTAAGTTACTAACTAATCGTTGTTTGAGTGACACGTGTACAGGTCCTTCCAAAATTCAAGGAAAAATATGATCGTTGGAGGTGGGAGAAGACCGTTGAGAATGTGCTTATAAATAGGAGATCATTTGAACAAGATCAAAACTTTAATGAACTGTTATATGACTTTATATATTACATATTGCTGAATTAATTTTTAGAGAGTGCCTTTCATGCTTTGTGCTTACTAAACTTCTTGTTCAGATTTTCTTCGTGCGACTCTGAATGTTGCTGAGTACATTTGAGGGCTTCCGGGGATAGGAAGACGGAGGTGCCGACTACCTTAAAGTTGAGGGCTTCCTTACTGAGGAATAAAGAGGTTCCAACTACCTTGAAGTTGAGGGCTTGCAGGGATATCAAGACAGACTACAATCTTTGTATCGAGGGCTTACCCTGGTGTGGGTAAGAAAGAATTTCTTGAAAGTATAAATCAAGGTACCTTTATCCAAGGTTGTTTAATACCCTTCTCTTTGGGTTAACTGATTTACTACTTGTTACTTGTTCTATTTTGAGTTTTCCAGTGCCTTTTTTATTGTATAGGAATGTATAACTATCTTATAATTCCTTATACTTGTACTCTAATTTAGTAAGATTCTATATGCTATAAGGTAGAATCTTTATCTTTGTAAACTTTTGTTAAGTTTCCTTTCCGGAACCATATTTCTGGAGTTCACTTCTCCGAATCACTTTTTCGAAATCTAGAAACTATGTAGAACTAGAGGTTTGTGAATTTTTCCTTGTTTAACTTTGTTAAACATCTCCATCTTTAAAATTTCCAAAGGAATTTTTAAAAGTGTACAATTCACCCCCCCCCCCTCTTGTATGTTGAGCATCATACGATACTACAATTAGTATCTTCATTCATTATTTCGATCCAACAGTTAATAGTATTTATTATTAATTATTAGTATTTATTACTAATTATTTGTATTTATTACTAATTATAAGTATTTATTACTAATTATTAGTATTTATTACTAATTATTAGTATTTATTACTAATTATTAGAATTTATTACTAATTTCTTACTATTTATTACTATTTTTACTATGTTTTACTAATTATTACTATTTTTACTATTTTTTACTATTTTTTACTAATTTTTACTATTTTTTACTGTAACACCCCGAGCTTCCACGATACGCTTCTCTTTCAATAATGCAATAGCTTGCATTGTACGCAAGATCGAGATTCTAACACACCGCGACCAATCAAAGTAGTAGTTATGAATATTAATACCCACTTTTTGAAATTATATAAATTTTATACTTCAAAATGGACTTCATTTTTGTATTCAGAATATCGAAATTATCCAAAGTTGATTTTTTTGTAATTTTCTGAGAGCTTCCAATTTTTTATGAATAGTGAAAAATACTTAAAAACAACTTTTTTAATCAAATTATTTTATAGTGATAAATTATACTATTGAGTGGTTTTAAAGTATAATTTGAATATATTTTTACTATTTTATCCCATGGTGGTCATTAGAATTAATTTCACTTTGAAATTGTACATAAACAATTGTCAATCTTTTGATATATATTGTTTCTTAAAAACACGCTATTTGTTGTAACAACGAGAATTAATTATAAAATTAATTAATTCAATTTATATGTTTGGATTTTTTTAAAATAGACATCATTTTTTAATTCGAAATATCAATTATAACTTAGCGTGAAATTTTGGCATTGTTCTGAAAAACTTTACTTTTTGATGAATAGTGAAACCACTAAATGGTAGTTAAAAAAACTGATTTTTCATTTAAATGAAACATTACCACTTCTGTGATTTGATTTTAAAATATCCGACATACATGGTTGTCATTAGGAATTAAAATTTGGTTCAATGGGATTAAAATAATTTTTTGGTGAATAGTAACTTTTAAGTTTAATTAATCGTGATTAAAGGTAATTAGTGAAATTTAAGGTAAAAATGGTATTATAAAAATATGAAATGACCCTTAAACTTTTCCTACCCCTATTTGATGAGTCATGGCCGACCAATACAACCAATGGGTAAACTTGGGGACCCCATGGATCCAATTTGGTAGGAAAATGACATAAATAACTTTTATTTAAAGTTAAAATTAAAATGTCACAAACATATGTTGTTTAACTAAAACAATTTTTAAATGGGGTTATACAAGTCATATGTTTGACTATAAATATTCATTAGAAAGCTACAAAGATTTACTACATCATGATAATTTTTTTATAATTTTTAGACATGAAATATATTAAATTATTTATGACACCATGATGATGCAGCGATTACCTCATTAATTAACGACTTAAATAAAATGAAAAGACAATGTAAAATCCAATGCTTACACTTGTCAGAAACCTATTGTATGAGTATATTTCAAACCATTATCACCTTAGTCTCAAATTATATAAGTGTGGGACCTTTATAATCCGAAAATCATTTTATAATAAAGTAACATATCATTACTTTCCAAGAGTGCCCCTCCTCTCCACTTATAAAAGGCCCCCACCACTACCACCTTACTCACACATCCAAAGCCTTGTGTCTCATCCAACCTCTTCCCAAATACTCTCCCAACTTCCCTACCTTACTCCTAGAAGCCTCACTTTGGGCAGAATGCTTCCCAAGGAATCCTTCAGCTCAAATCAAAAGAGTTACCCGATTTTAAGGTAATGTCTTCTCTTATGTTATTTTGTTTTATTTTGCTTATCCAACCCCCTAAACTATTTTTATTCATTTAATTTGTAACAACACCAGTATCCTAAATATACTAGTATGTTTTTATAATAATTATTTGAGCTACACTTACACACACCTACATTTAATGGTTAAAGAACATACTGTTTCTGTGGATGGCGAATTTCTGCCTCACGAAACGATGATTGTTCAACACTCATATAACACCTCTAATGGTGGCCATTTTGATGACACTATTTTCATATATAATATATATATTATGTTTATGTTTTATTTATGCTTATTTATTTCTCGTTTGTGGCATACTTCATGATTTCCATTATGGGTAAACGCGATAATTTCATTTTAGGAAGTGCGGACTACCTCCCCCTCAAAGTGATTTGAATCGTTAATGCCATATGTGGGATGTATAAAGGATGGAGTAAATGGTATTATACATTATATTATACTGGAATTATATTATACCTTTATATAAGTATAACTTCATTCCATTAAATATGAAATAGAAATGAAAGTAGCGTTCATGCGTACGTACGACTTACCGTCTCCATGAACGGTGCATTTCGTTTCGTACCTCTAAACGTTATGGAATATTATAAATGCATGTATATACTGGATATATATGAGATATATGATATCTAAATCATGAATATAATTTGAGATATAATGGATATTTCACCACATGACCAACTTGTAATTATAAAAAGTTTATTTTTGACTCACGTACCTAAGATCGACAAAATGACCGTTATTAACTTAAATAATTACATAATGTTCATAACATGGTAATAAGTGATATAAAAGTAATAATGAACATGAAAAAGGTTCTTAAGTAAATAGAAATTAACTCTAGTTTATTATTCAAGTGGTTAAAGAACGATCGAGTCAAGTCGGACACGAGGTAAGGGAATTTCTTAAACCAATTTCCATTCTTTGGGTTAATCTCCTACTTTAAAATTATGTCATGATATTATTATGTCATATCTGTATTTGTAATTTATTTATGTGTAATTATAGTGAATACACATAATATATCTATTTCATTTTAAAAATGATCTTTGTATGGGACTTTGTCTCAGTCTCCTTTCATTGAGGCATATTTTGTTTTATACAAAACCTTCTTTTATACGGTGTATAAACCCCTTTGAATTTTACGTTTATTCAAAAGGAATCTTTTTTATAAGAAGAATTTACTAAAAGACAAAAGGTAATGTTTTTGTTGTACGTATGCGGCAACAACGAATTCTCTACCGCCGTGACCATTATTTGAGTTTCGACTTCCTCTACAAGCCATAACTTTTTAAAATGAAAAATAAATACAAAGTTTTAATTTTCTTTAATTTTGGTATTGAAAATGGTTTTGAAAGTGTTTTTATTACATCAATGTGTTGTATTGATATCTTGTGATTGAAATGTGGAAATGTTACGTTTCCTTTATGCATGTTTTATGTGATACGATTATGTTATGGTTTATGATATGTTTAAACCTATTCATATGAGGAATGCATTAGACTTAATAAGTGACGGGTGGAGCCCGCTATAGCTCCTAGATGCATCGGTAGGTCTCATGAGACAAACTAGTGTCTTGGCACGAGGCCTTGACAAAATCTTATTTGTGGTCTTGGAACGAGGCCTTGACTACATGGTTATGATAGTCTGGCATTATGCATTCCATCATTATGAAAGTGGTTATTGATATTGAATGTGATTATTCGACCAGTAGAATATCCATGTGAATAAGTAAATGGAATTATCTCATTTTACTTTTTCCATATTAAGTTGAAGTTCATGTTTAAAAGGATTTTGTTTTAGTTATACATTGCCTTAAATGTTAATGTTTATTTATAAAAGCTTCTGCAATATTGTTATCCTTACTGAGCATCTGAGATCACCCCTTTAAATGTTTTAATATTTTCCAGGATGTGAAGAAGTATTTTATGAATGACCTGCAGGGATAGTCAGAAGAGGATATGAGTGTGGATATGGAGACTTTGTTATTGTAGATTTTCACTTTATGATGTAATGTAACATTTACGAATGTATCTAGTGTTTCTAAGGCTACTAAACTAATCGGTCTTTCGAGAATTGATCTTTTGTGATCATGCCAATGTTACGAAATAATGCACCGACTCTGGGTAGCTGGGGTTGGGGCGTTACAGTTGGTATCAGAGGCAGTTTAGTACTAACCTTGGACGCTAGATTTAGATAAACTCTGGTTAGAGAACATAGCCCTAAGATAGACATTGAGGATTAGTATAGAAGAACTTCCTAGAATTTTGGTATTATAGAGATTTTGTGAGTTTTCTGAGCAATACATCCCTGTCTGGATACGAGTAGGTAGAGGCGGCTCTGGCACAGATGTACCTAGGGGTAAAACCCGAAAACACCGCTTTGAGCTAGACTCGAACGGAAACTGGTGCACGACAACGGGCCTTGCTGCACTCTTGGTTACGACACTCCCGGGGGATATGCTTAGGATAATTCTCATTTTCTTTACAAACCACTATGAAGGGTTATGAGTATATACTTCCTTAAAGAAAACATTATTATGGATTATATCCATAAATAGTTCAATTTATGTTAAGTATTTTACAAGTATGGAATTATGTATTTTAATTCATAAACTAATCTAGTTTATGCCATTGTTTAGAAATGGCGCCTAGTGGAAGGAATGGAAACTGTATCAATGCACGCACTCTGTGTAGGGATTTCCCTCCTACTCAAGATAATTATTGTGGATCTGGAGATACAACTGGTGTTTATCAACTTATTACCATACTGGGACAACTCACTCAGGTTATGAATAATAACCTTACTTGTATAGAGCACCCTGATCTGCAATGTGGAGGATCAATGTTAGACCGCTTCATGAGGCAACAACCACAAACATTTAATGGGGGTATAAATCCATTAGTAGCTGAGCAATGGATAAACTCCTTAGAGAAAATATTCCATGCCTTGGGGAGTAGCGAAAGGGAGAAGGTTATCATGGCAGTCTACCGCCTCACTGGAGATGCTGATCAATGGTGTTCATTGATTAAAAATACAAAGGAAGATGAAGAAGTATCAAGTATGGAATGGAGAGAGTTCAAAGATCTTTTCTTAGAAAAATACTTTCCTCGTGACCATCGAGCAGATATGGAAAAGAAATTTATGAGTCTGAGACAAAAGGAGGATGAGAATGTCGCAAAGTATGAGGCTAACTTTACATGGTTATCAAGACATGCTGCAGATTATATACATAACCCAAGAAGTAAGATTGATCATTTCTTTGATGGGTTAAAACCATTTCTCCATCGAGCATTAGTCTCACAAACCTTCTCGTCATACGAAGATATTGTCTCGTGTGCTATCAAGACGGAAAAGGAATTCTCTAAGTCTTATGACAACAAATTAAAGCAATAGAAGAAGAGAACAGTGGAATAAGAGACAGATAAAGGGAAAAAGGGAAAGAAGGATTTTCCATTATGTGATAATTGTGGGAAGAATCACCCCGGTGCATTCCTAAAAGGAATGGGAGTTTGTTATAAATGTGGAGAAAAAGGTCACCATGCTCGTGATTGCAAGGGAAAGAAAGAGGCTATCAATGTTGAAGGCTACGATTGTAGGGAAATGGGGAATTATGCAAATGAATGTCCTAAGTGTCAGGGAAACTTACCTCAGAAAAGGCCAAGGGATCAAGTCCAAGCTTATACTGTTACTACAGATGAAGTTGAATAATTATTGTATTTGTGTTTTTGGACTCAAGAACTAGATTATGGTTATAAGAATAATGTGATATATATAAGGATTGTACTTCAGTATATGTTGATTTCATTAAGGTTTTAATATGATGAAGGTAATAATATTTTTGTATGTGACAATAAGAGAAACTTTATTTTGTTTAGGGAATCTAATGTTACAATTGATTTTGGAATTTAAGGACCCTTTAGAGAAAGTCTGGACGGAGGTATTTTGGATAACTATAAAGGTTGGAATGGATTAAGTTGATCTTTGGATAGTATTGTTTAAGGTTAAAACATTTCTGAAGATTATTTTTGGAATATTATAATACTATAGTTTTAGGAAAAGGACAACCTGCAGGGTGGAACATAACCTGTCACGTCGGACAAAGCTACAGGAACCGAACCCACAACCATAGTGCGACAGGGCTTTATTACCTACCACTAGCCTACAGGAAGTCCCTGGTTATTACAAAATATTTTTCCTAATCTAAATGGTATGTGGTAATATTTAGAACTTTATACAATTAGGATAAATAGAATATTTTTGTGTTCTGTTACCATTTGGAGTAAAAGATGGGTTTGTGGTAAACAATTTATTAAAGAATGAAAGTATACATAACAAGTATGTATATTCCCTTACGTTCTTAATAAATATCCTAAATAAATTCCTCAACGTTATAAAAGGTAACTTAAAACAAAAACGTTTCCGGTTAACTTTTCCAACTGGGGATTTAATGACCGTTTAACCAATCACAAGTTTGTGATTTTCTTATGGTTAACTTTCTCCTAATCCATTTTTCTACAACTCTCCATCAGACCTTGATGGTTTTTTTTTCTTCCATATCCATTTTTTCATATAATCCTAGTATGGGCTATCTCGGGTGACCTTTGTACTTCCCTTTCTTTTTTTTAATGTTATATTTTTATTAACCTTATTTCCGATGTGGGTTTTCCACAAAGGTATTTTCTATTTTCAACCTTTTATTTTCAAATAAAAATTTCAAATTTCGAAGACGCAATTTATTGAAGTAGGGGAGAATGTAACACCCCGAGCTTCCACGATACGCTTCTCTTTCAATAATGCAATAGCTTGCATTGTTCGCAAGTTCGAGATTCTAACACACCGCGACCAATCAAAGTAGTAGTTATGAATAGTAATACCCACTTTTTGAAATTATATATATTTTATATTTCAAAATGGACTTAATTTTTGTATTTGGAATATCGAAATTATCCAAAGTTGAATTTTTTGTAATTTTCTGAGAGCTTTCAATTTTTTATGAATAGTGAAAAATACTTAAAAACAACTTTTTTAATCAAATTATTTTATAGTGATAAATTATACTATTGATTGGTTTAAATGTATAATTATAATATATTTTTACTATTTTATCCAATGGTGGTCATTATAATGAATTTCACTTTGAAATTGGACATAAACAATTGTCAATCTTTTGATATATATTGTTTCTTAAAAACACGCTATTTGTTGTGACAACGGGAATTAATTATAAAATTAATTAATGCAACTTATATGTTTGTAATTTTTTAAAATAGACATCATTTTTGAATTCGGAATATCAATTATAGCTTAGGGTGAAATTTTGGCATTGTTCTGAAAAACTTCAATTTTTGATGAATAGTGAAACACTAAGTGGTAGTTAAAAAAACTGATTTTTCGTTTAAATGAAACATTACCACTTCTGTGATTTGATTTTCAAATATCTGACATACATGGTTGTCATTAGGAAGTAAAATGTGATTCAATGGGATTAAAATAATTTTTTTGTGAATAGTAACTTTTAAGTTTAATTAATCGCGATTAAAGGAAATTAGTGAAATTTAAGTTAAAAATGGTATTATAAAAATATGAAATGACCCTTAAACTTAACCTACCCCTATTGGATGAGTCATGTCCTACCACGACAACCCATGGGTAAACTTGGGGACCCCATGAAGCCACTTTGGTAGGAAAATGACATAAATAACTTTTATTTAAAGATAAAATTAAAATGTCACAAACATAAGTTGTTTAACTAAAACAATTTTTAAATGCGGTGATAAAAGTAATATTTTTGACTATAAATATTAATTAGAAATATAAAAATATTTACTACATAATGGTAATTTTTTTATAATTTTTAGACATTAAATAAATTAAATTATTTATGACACCATGATGATGCAGCGATTACCACATTAATTAACGATTTAAATAAAATAAAAAGATAATGTAAAATCCAAGGCTTAAAATTGTAAAAAACCTATTGTATGAGTAGATTTAAAACCCTTATCACCTTATCCTCGAATTATATAAGTGTGGGACCTTTAGAATCCGAAAAGCGTTGTATAATAAAGTAACATTTCATTACTTTCCAAGAGTGCCCCTCCTCTCCACTTATAAAAGGCCCCCACCACTACCACCTTACTCACACTTCCAAAGCCTTTTGGCTCGGCCAAACTCTTCCCAAATACTCTACCAACTTTCCTCCCTTACTCCTAGAAGCCTCAATTTGGGCATAATTCTTCCCAAGGAAGCCTTTGTCTCAAATCAAAAGAGTTACCCGATTTTAAGGTAATGTCATATCTTATGTTATTTTGTTTTATTTTGCTTATCCAACCCCCTAAACTCTTTTTATTCATTTAATTTGTAACAACAACAGTATCCTCAATATACTAGAATGTTGTTATAAGAATTATTCGAGCTACAATTACACACACCTACATTTAATGGTTAAAGAACATATTGTTTCTGTGGATGGCGAATTTCTGCCTCACGAAACGATGATTGTTCAACACTCATATAACACCTCTAATGGTGGCCATTTTGATGACACTATTTTTATATATGATATATATATTATGTTTATATTTTCCTTATGCTTCTTTATTTCTCATTTGTGGCATACTTTATGATTTCAATTATGGGTAAACGCGATAATTTCATTTTATGAAGTGCGGACTACCGCCCCCTCTAAGTGATTTGAATCGTTAATGTCATATGTGGGATGTATAAAGGATGGAGTAAATGGTATTATACATTATATTATACTGGAATTATATTATACCTTTATATAATTATAACTTCATTCCATTAAATATGAAATAGAAATGAAAGTAGTGTTCATGCGTACGTACGGCTTACCGTCTCCATGAACGGTGCATTTCATTTCTTACCTCTAAAAGTTATGGAATATTATAAATTAATATATATACTGGATATATATGAGATATATTATATCTAAATAATGAATATAATTCGGGATATAATGGATATTTCACCACATGACCAACTTGTAATTATAAGAACTTTATTTTTGACTCAAGTACCTAAGATCGACAAAATGACCGTTATTAACTTAAATAATTACATAATGTTCATAACATGGTAATAAGTGATATAAAAGGAATAATTAACATGAAAAAGGTTCTTAAGTAAATATAAATTAACTCTAGTTTATTATTCAGGAGGTTAAAGAACGATCGAGTCAAGTCGGACACGAGGTAAGGGAATTTCTTAACCAAATTTCCATTCTTTGGGTTAATCTCCTACTTTCAAATTATGTCATGATATTATTATGTCATATCTTGTATTTGTACTTTATTTATGTGTACTTATAGTGAATACACATAATATATCTATTTTTATTTTAAAAATTATCTTTGTATGGGACTTCGTCTCAATCCCCTTTCATTGAGGCATATTTTGTTTTATACAAAACCTTCTTTTATACGGTGTATAAACCCCTTTGACTTTTACTTTTATTCAAAAGGAATATTTTTTATAAGAATAATTTACTAAACGACAAAATGGAATGTTTTTGTCGTACGTATGCGGTGACAATGACTTCTCCGCCACTGTGACCATTATTTGAGTTTCGACTTCCTCTACAAGCCATAACTTTTTAAAATGAAAAAGAAATACAAAGTTTTAATTTTCTTTAATTTTGGTATTGAAAATGGTTTTGAAAGTGTTTTTATTACATCAATGTGTTGTATTGATATCTTGTGATTGAAATGTGGAAATTTTATGTTTCTTTTATGCATGTTTTATGTGATACGATTATGTTATGGTTTATGATATGTTTAAACCTATTCATATGAGGAATGCATTGGACTTAATAAGTGACGGGTGGAGCCCGCTATAGCTCCTCGATGCATCGGTAAGTCTCATGAGACAAACTAGTGTCTTGGCACGAGGCCTTGACAAAATCTTATTTGTGGTCTTGGCACGAGGCCTTGACTACGTGGTTATGATAGTCTGGCATTATGAATTCTATCATTATGAAAGTGGTTATTGATATTGCATGTGATTATTCGACCAGTAGAATATCCATGTGAATAAGTAAATGGCATTATCTCATTTTACTTTTGCCATATTAAGTTGAAGTTCATGTTTAAAAGGATTTTATTTTAGTTATACATTGCCTTAAATGTTAATGTTTATTTATGAAAGCTTCCACAATATTGTTATCCTTTATGAGCATCTGAGCTCACCCCTTTAAATGTTTTAATATTTTCCAGGATGTGAAGAAGTATTTTATGAATGATCTGCAGGGATAGTCAGAAGAGG
Organism: Viscum album; assembly: GCA_963277665.1. Lineage (NCBI taxonomy): Eukaryota > Viridiplantae > Streptophyta > Magnoliopsida > Santalales > Viscaceae > Viscum > Viscum album. Next base: position 2,054,559,205 of record OY728145.1, read on the forward strand.
ATATGAGTGTGGCTATGGAGACTTTGTTATTGTAGACTTTCACTTTATGATGTAATGTAATATTTATGAATGTATCTAGTGTTTCTAAGGCTACTAAACTAATCTGTCTTTCGAGAATTGATCTTTTGTGATCATGCCAATGTTACAAAGTAATGCACCGACTCTGGGTAGCTGGGGTCGGGGCGTTACAGTTACTAATTATTTCTATTCATTATTAATTATTACTATTTATTACTAATTATTTCTATTCGTTACTAATTATTAATATTTGTTACTAATTATTACTATTTGTTACTAATTATGACTATTTATTACTAATTAACACGATTTATTGCTAATTAACACGATTTATTACTAGTTAACATGATTTATTACTATTTATTAGTAATTAATACAATTTATTAATATTTATTACTATTTATTACTATTTATTACTAATTAATACTATTTATTACAAATTAAAACTATTTATTACTAATTAATACTATTAATTACTAATTATTACTAATTATTACTAATTGTTACTAATTTTTTATAATTTTTACTAATTTTTACAAATTATTAGTATTTATTAATAATTAATACTAATTAATACTAATTATTAGTATTTATTACTAATTATTAGTATTTATTACTAATTATTAGTATTTATTACTAATTATTAGTATTTATTACTAATTATTAGTATTTATTACTAATTATTAATATTTATTGTTATTTTTACTAGTTATTACTGTTTTACTAATTATTACTATTTTTTAATAATCATTACTATTTATTGTTAATTCTTAATATTTATTGCTAATTATTACTATTTATTATTAATTATTACAATTTATTGATAATTATCACTATTTATTGCTAATTATTACTATTTATAGCTAATTATTACAATTTATTGCTAATTATTAGAAATTATTGCTAATTATTAGGAATTATTCCAAATTATTTGTAATTATTACTAATTTTTTGTAATTTTTGCTAATTATTAGAAAATATTTCTAATTATTAATAATTATTTCTAATTATTCCAAATTATTGCTAATAATTAGTAATAATTACTAATTTTTACTAATTATTAGTAATTTTTAATAATTATCAGTAATTTTCACTAATTATTATTAATTATTACTACTTGTTACTAATTATTACTAATTATTTCTATTTATTACTATTTATTACTATTTATTACTATTTATTACTAATTATTCTTGTTTATTACTATTTGATACTATTTATTACTATTTATTCCTAATTATTACCAATTACTACTAATTATTACTAATTAGCTTTAATTACTGTTAATTACTGCTAATTACCACAACTAATTACTAATTACTGCTAATTATTTGTATTCATTGCTGATTATCAGTAATAATTCTTAATTACCACTAATTATTAATAATTAGCACTAATAATTTCAATTTATTACTACACATAAATACTGATAGCAAAACAATCAAAATCTAGTTGGATTATAACTAATTAACAATAATTAAAATCTATATAAAAAATGAAATAAGTATTAAATTAAATAAAACATAAATACCTTTAAATTTTATCTCATATAGGTGTAGACGACTTCAAAATATTTTTTTAAAAAAATTAACTCAGAGAAATTTTAACTCTAAAATTAGAATTTAAAGAGAAAGATAAAGTCAGAATATAGAGGAAGAATGAAAAAAACAGATTGGGGTATATATAGGTTTGATTATTTTCAACGGGACTATTTACGACGGGACCCGTCGCAAATACCTTCAGCTGCATTAATTACTGTTGGTGGTTAAAAGGGTATTTGCGACTGGTCCCATAGCAAATAGTGACCTGTCGACACACTATTTGCGATGGGGACATATCCTGTCGCAAATAGTATTTACCACCGCTGGTTATTTACGACTGGGGGGGTGCCTCCCCGTCACAAATAATATCTACCGCCGCTGTGTATTTGCGATGGGGAGGCACTCCCCGCCGCAAATACCCCTCCAGTGGTTTGCCGCGCAAACCACGCCAAACCTTTTGTGACAGGACCCCTACTCCCATCGCAAATTACCTTTTTGGTGGACTATTTGTGACGGGATTTATTCCCATCGCAAATAAACCTTTGTTAAAGGTCGATTTTCCCGTATTTTATATATATCCAATTATTTCTCTAGATACCAATAACCCTCTCGATTGGATTTATAATACCTTCATGCTAGTACATTCTAGTACTGAGGATCCATATTTCCATTCTTATAACCCAAAATGCTGCCTCTAAATATTATTTGAAGGAATTTAGTTTTTATTTACATTTTTCAGCCCCAATAACTCAGATTTATTTGACTTTTTGAGTGGACTACCCATTCATAAAATCCTATATTTGAGTTTCCCCAACATATTCTTCCAAAATAAACCAATCATACTAAGAAGACATATCTTGATGATATTTTGGTTAGGATGTTTGAAAACATTTATTTGAAATCCCTAATAATTAAAAATAACTTAAAAAGGGTTAGAAATATACTTTATGGTTGTATTATAACTCAAGTGGTTCAAAGAATTACTTGACTTCAAATATTTTTTTCTCATATGCTTTAACGTATGTGTAAATTTCCTTATTTTATTTTTTACAATACTGTTAAAAATTTATTTTAAACATACATAAATAATACATTTTTTAATGGAAAACTAATTATAAATATTTAATTTTTTTATACATTGTATATTATATCTTATTTGATCCCTTGTAAAAGTATTGATTACATTGTTAAAGAAAATGCATAAATAATTGATTGTATCCAATAAAATAAATATCCTATACTTTATTCTATTTTATCTGAAAATTATTGTGAATTTATTTATAAAATTTACTGTACTTAATTAATAAAATAAATAGTTTATCTATCACATAAACAAATAAATAACCATGCATTTTTAAAATATTATAATATTGTGATATGATCAAGAGTTTAGTCAACTAGTCATTTTATCAAGCAGTGATAAATCAATCTCAAACTTAGGGAAAAATACAACTTGAGACATAAATTCTATCAAGGTTAAATATCCATCATCCTCTTATGTGTCTCCTTTTTTTTATCTATTTCAGCTAGAATTTTGAAAGACCTTCATAGTCTTGGATATTTATCTATTATAAATACATACTCACATTAATTTGAAGTGTACTAGGTGTTCTCTTAAAATCCTAACACCAGTAAGCTAGAGATGTTTTTTATTGTAACATCCCATTACCTTATTTATGGTATTTCTCTTCTCTATTTGTTTCCCCATTTTTGGGTGAGTTTTGGGACTCCCAAGGATGGAGATCATTTATTGGAGAAAATGAACTAAATTTTTGGATATGTGTTTCTTGGAATTAATGGATCCCCAGTATAAATATAAAAAATATTTAATAGATTACCCTTTGGGGTCCAGCTTGATTCAGGGGATTTTTCAAGCGTTTCAATAGAATATTCATGTTTTACGGTTTCATGTCATGAACTTGATACATGACAAGAATTTGTTGACTGGATTATGCGGTGAACTTGTTCAGAGTATGAAATGTTTACACATCATGAAATGTGTTCACATCATGTAATGGTTGATCAGATTTATTTTTAATCCAAGGTAGTTCATTTTTAGGTGTATATAGATTTCATGGATTACACCTCATTAACCTAGTATTCACATCATGTAATGTTCATATTCTATAGGATTTAGGTGAAGTGAGACTGATATTATTTTCATTCGGCCTTCAAGATTTTCCCTCATTCTCAAGAGATATCCCTTGTGATTTTGGAGATCTTCTCTCCGTTTAGATCATTTCATTTAGTAATTGATCTCCGTTAAGGTTGTCCTAAATCTCTCTAGGCTTGTTATCTTTCTATTTCCTCATTACCAATGGTCGCAACACTGTTTTTGAGATTTGTTTTCAAATTTGTCTGTATTATGGTGTTAATTATTTTTTATCGTTTCTCGATCCCTTGTGAAATCTTCCTCTGGGGGCTAATATGTTTTATGGTTGTGGTGCAATATGAGAATTTCATGATGGATGGTGTTTTATCTTCTCCACTGATCGTTTTGTTTTCCGAATTGATTTTGATATGTTAGGATTTATTTTTGGTCTCCGTTGTTTTATTTTCATTATTTTGTGTTGGTGGATCATGTTTCAAGCATGTGTGACCGGAGTTTGAGGTAGGTTGTTCAATCTCTATCCTTGTTAGATGAACTTCATTACTATTATTTTTTAAAAAAATTATAAAATATTTGACATGGTTGAAGTGTGTTTCTAGAAATTCATTTTTGAGAAAATAATTTTCCCTCTTATTTTAGAAAAATAAAAAGAATATTTTTAAAAAATTATAAATGTTATTTATACATGGGAATACTTGGGTACTTAGGTGGACAGTGTAGTAATAGGCCCCATCTAATGATATTGTCATGGGGTTTACTCAAGGTATGTTCCTCTTCTTCCTAGGCTCGTTGTTCTAGGGGCATGTTAGAACTGTTGGTAGGTTCAATTAGTTGGGTGTTTCAATAATATCTATATTTGGTGCATAGATCTATATACTCGATACAAGTTATTGTCTGTGATTAGGTATGAGTTTTCGTGATTGTATGGCCAGTAATGAACCATTGAGTGATTTTACTTGTGGTTTGATTTGTATTGGATATGATATAATATGAGATACATGATTTGGTTTGACTACATTGATATATGTGATGTGGTTTGATACTTTTTTACATTTGAAATGTAAAAAAATGAAGAATGACTATTTTACCATGATTTTTATATAAAAAAACGTTTAACTGATTATCATTCCATGTTTGTTTCAATTTGAAAACATTTGGATTTTTTATAGAGACTTCGTATGGAACACCTAGGTGATATCATTCGGAGCATGTTTCTCTCACAACCTGTGAACCCCTTAGATAGTGCATAGGCTATGTTATGTATTTTTATGTTGGTAAAGTAAAGGAACCATAGTGAGGCAATAAGGATTTTATCAACTATGTTTGGGTAGATGGTGGTGATATGGTGGGAGGATTCCCACACTATCCCATGGAGTATTTCTTCTGGGTTTAGTTGTCCATTGATGTTACACTTGTATCATGGGGGATATTTGGATACTTTTAAGTTGTATCAATTATGATGTTTTATTTATTTTACTATGAAATATATATTATTTTTTACTCTTCAACTATTTCTTCCAGTTGTGTATATGTATATATGTCATTCTTTCTGCTTCAATTTGGGAGAAATCGTCCCCTCTTGTTTTTGATGTTAGAATAGTGGGTGTCATATACAATTCTAAAAAGTCATTTTTGATGTCCATTTCATGTATATAATGAGTTCTACATGATGTAGTATTACCAAAATAGTGTATAAATTTCATCATCCACTATTTAAATGGGAATTTCCATAGTTTATTTGTTATTTAAAAAGGTTATTATAGTTTACATGCTGTAATGAGACACTATAGATACTATAACATTAATATTAAACAAATATATTATTTTCTAGATACATCAAACTGACTGGACATTCATGATATCTAACTATCATTTTTTGGGTCTCAAAAACATTTATACTTCTTCTCATGATGTTCACACTTGGTTATCTCTAGTAAGTTAGTTCATGAGGAAAGACCGGCCAATAAGAAAACTACTTGTTTTTGGGTGTCATCGGTTGTTCCTATATACAAGCATGTTTGTTGGTCTCATAACTTGACATCATTATCAATTTGTTCCATTTTATCTCATAATCTCATGTATGTAATGAAAACCATGACAATGAAATCATGGAGAGGTAACTTGTGTTTAGTGCATCATTGGTGGTATGAAAATAATTGAATTATTAGAATATAATTTGTTGCTTCTGGGTTAAGGGAGTAGTATCTTAGGCCTTGTTGATCATGATTAAAGTACCTTCATAAATCCTTGTCCAACGTAGTTGAATATATGTACCTCTAGTTAGATCAAAAAACAATAAGGAAAAAAATATGATGACACAAGTGTGTGTCCTTCTTTATGAGACATTATGTGAAAAAATATATTATATTACACATTGAATGTTCATAGGATGGTTTTATTTTACATGAATATTATTAATCTCTTTAGGTTCCTTGATGTGTTTCTAGACTTTGATCTTTGTCTGTGAATAATATTCACTACTTTTGAAATAAGATCCTAGAGCGTCACACGCAGTAGAGTATTCAAAAATGATCCCTATTTAGGAGAATAAGTATATCTGAAATTTTGGTCCCTACAATGGGGTACGAGAGTCTTCAAAGTATTAATTTTAGTTCCCCAATTTAAGGTATGTAAACCTTAATTTATGCTTTTTATGGTTATAAAGTTAAGGGTGATGAATGAGAGAGTTGGGAGAACTTTGAATAAAGTTTTGAGGCAAAGGGGAGGTCGTACGGGCGGCGCACGATTTGTCTAATTGTGCGGCCAACCTGTGTGTAGTTGGTCCTTTTGAGGCACTGGCTCCTTCATGATTGGATCATGGTTATAGATATCATTCAAGGAATCCATGCGAGGGTCTGCCTTGGCAGCTTCTAAAACACTATTATCACACAGTTTGTCTAACCGTGTGAACTAACCATGCGGGCACTTATGTGAGATCCTAAAAAGTGGATATCAGATGTTTTTGCCTCTAAGTGGATCATTTTCCATTCTAAGAGGACATAACTCTATATTTCTCTTCTCCTAATACCAAAGAAGGTTCTCCCATCATTCCTAAGCTGATCTAAAGGCTTCCCTTGGCGAATCGAAGCCAGATTCTTGAGGTATGTGATTGTTCTACTTCGTTCTTGTTCGGTTTCATAGATCTACTTTGATCTACTTCTCCTCTTCTATCAGTTTATTATATCTATTCTCGCTATGGGTATATCTATGTGTTTGGATTCAAAATATGATGATATTTCATCTCGGTCTTATTAGGAGAAGAGATCTAAGGCGGGTTCTTGAAGAATCGACCCGGTTTCCATGAGTGTTCTTCGTTCGTTGTGTTTTTTGTCAAAATATTTGAGGTAGGATGATTATTTCTATACTCCACTTAGTAGAATTTATTGTCTTTATTTCAAATTATATTTGTGGTTTTTAATTTTTTGTGATTTGGTTGCTGAAAAATTGTTGGAAACCTTCTTGTGTAATGGTTGTGAAATCTGGAAAATTGGGGATTCTAAACGAGTGATTTTATTCTTGATGCCAAAAAATGGAATTTAAAAGGGGGGGGGGGGTCAATATTGATTGCACAAAAATGGGATTAGTTGTTTTCAATAAAATGGGAAGTTTTATTGAAATTAAATGTTTCTTTGAAATTGGTTTTTCTTGGTTTTCAATAGAAGTTCAGTTTTATTGATGTGATTTGTTTTTGAAAAGGAAATATTTGGCATAAATGGTGTTGGTGTGAGTTCATGCTTAATGGTACCTTAATAAGAGACAAGTACCATTGGGGTATAAGGGACGTGACCCTGGATCGGGAGAGTGTGTCATTGGGAAACTAGGTAATTAGATGATAGATCGCTCATGAGTATGGAACTATCAAACTAAGCATTCATGTGTGGGTGTGTTGTGAACTATGGAATCAGTGTACCAAATTATAATAAGAATTTGTTTTCAAATATTTTAATTAGTTATTTTTATGGAAAAATAACATGCTGGAAATTCATTTCATTTCATTTTGTTTTTCACTTGGTTTTAAATGGTTTTGGGAACTTGGTTATATTTGGTTATAAACAGTTTTGGAAAATTATTTTATGTAATCTATTTTATATAATGTGGATAAATTTTATATCCTAGTGGTGTGAGTATGGAAATTCATTGGGTTAATCCTACTGAGTTTTATACTCACCCCTACTTTGGCACTCTAGTGCTTTTGCAGATGATATTTTCTGGGATAGGGGAAAAGGTAACATTTCTCTCCTGTTTAGCACTACCTCATGATATTTGGTTTGTTTGGTGATTATGGAGCTTGTATCATGCGGAGCATGGATTATTTTCGTCTCTTGAGAGTCTTTATTAGTTTATCTGTTTTTTACTTTGATACTGATTGGGTCTTCTTTCGTTGTACACTTTGATGTGGTTTGGAGCTATATGATGTTTTTGAGTTGTCTTTAATTTGTTCATGAATCATATAGTGAATATTTAGTTGTGGTTGGTTGTTTTATTAGTTTATTTCTTAAAGGTTAAATCATCCCTCACTTGTATTTGAAACCCTTCAATATTTATTTCCAGCCTTTGGCATCTTGAGGATGTTGCTTAAGGCCATGTAATGACTCATTGGACCCTCAAGCCAATGATAATTGGTGGGTCATTACAAATGGTATTAGTCTGGTCCTTACCTTATGGTAGAAATCATCAATGTTCTTGGTCTTAGAGTTGGAATTACTTTTCATCTATTCATTGGGTTGTAATCTTAGACAGGAGTAGGATTGTTGGAACTTGAAATGTATAGCATAAATGGACGTAGCTAACACAATTATGCTGAAATTAAAGTTACCATGGTGTTGGGTACATAAGTGTTTTGGATACACTTCTAGAATGTTAGAAATCTCATTGTCATTAGTTTAGCCAATGAGATGAGGATGAAATGAATTTTAGAGGAATTAATTCCCACTAGAATTTAATATCTCATTGTGAGGAATGATGTATGATTTTTTGCAAGTTATAAATTTTTGAAAAATGCAGATTTTTTTTCAAATAGAAGATTTTGAAACAATGATATTTGGTATTTTGAAAATGGTTTAATTTTAAAAAATCAAGTTAAAAGTTTTCAAAAATATTTTAACATAGAAAAAGGTTGTTTTGGAAAACAATGTTGTGATAGTGACATGATATGGTTTGAAATGTTAGGCCATCAGTTTCTAGAAAGTGATATTGAAAGAGTTTGTTGATTGGTTTAGAAAATGGAACCTGGTAGGCGTAATTTGGAACCAACTTGAAGAAGAGGTGCAGAATGTGGTTACATCTGAACCATAGGTGAACCAAGAGTTGGTTCAGAGTATCATCCATGCTTTTCAAACCGTGGATATAGGAAATCAGAGAAATGAGCCAAGGAAAGTGGATCATACCATTCAATTCATGTAGTAGAATCCATCGAACTTCTAGGGTGATGATGAACCCGAGAAGGTGGTGGTGTGGATCAGTAGGATGAATCGTATCTTTGATTTCATCAAAACACTATTAGATCTAAAGGTCAAGTATTCGAAGTACATGCTCATGGATATTGGACCCTATTGGGGGGATTTAGCGGGGTAGGCTAAATTGGATGAAGGTCTTACATGGGAGGATTTTGAATAATTGTTCAACAAACAATTCTATCCTAATACATTCAAGATCCATAAAATGATGGACTTATTCAGCCTAAAACAGGAGAGCCTCTCTATCACAGTGTACATAGCTAAATTCATGACTTTAGTCCGTTTTTCACTTGAGGTTGTGAAAAGTGCATCTTTGAAGGAACACATCTTCGAATTGGGGCTAGGGTAGGAGATTCGATTGAAGATTACAGTGCTATGTATTACTGATTATACAGAGATGGTGAAAAGAGTGACTATAGCTGAATGTGATATCTCGGGATCGATAGGAGGAGGAATAATGATACCTAAAGGGAATGGTGGGAACTCAACTACTGGGAGAAAGTGGAAAAGGTACACTTATTTCCAAGGTGTAAGTTGAAATCATAATCAAACGGTGGGATCAGTGAACCTTCCTCTATACCCCTCAAAGAAAGAAGGTTTCTTTCAATGTGGTTCGCTTGACCACATAAAGAGAGAGTGTACGATACAACCTATAGCATGTCATAATTGCAACAAGATGGGGAATCTTCAACGCTATTGTCACAGTGCTCGAGATTTGGGTGCTCGAGCCACTTATTAGGTGTCACAAACATCATATGGTTTAATAGGGTGTGGGTAGAAGAATCAGTCTCATCACCAGAATAGAGCTAGCCATGGCAATTCTCGAAATACCATGAATCCTCAACCAGGGAAATCTCAGCAAGGCAACAAGGAGAATAGTGAATCAACGAAGCAATTGAATGGAGATGAGTAGATGATGGTTGATGATCAAGCTAGACCATCTACAGTGAGAGGTATGATTCTTTTGAATTCTACCCTTCTGCAAGTGCTCTTTGATACTGGTGCATCACATTCTTTCATTTATTCTCCTTCTGTTGACTTTCTATGTTTAAAGTTGGAAATGATGCCTTCTTTTTTAAAACTACAAACTCCCCTTAGATAAAGAAAATGGTAGGCCCTTGTGTGTCGAGCATGTGTTATAACTGCTGATGAAGATGAGTTGAAATGGAAATTCTCAATGTTGGACATGTATGTCTATGATGTAATCCTAAGAATGGATTGGTTAACAAATTTTAAGGCTCACATCGACTTTTATGGGAGAAAAATTGGTTTCACAGCTGAGGAAGAAATCGAGCATCTCTTCAAAGGAGATGGGATGTTTAATAATGGGGAAAAGATATTTTTGGCACCAATAGTGGGAACGATCTATTACCAGTTGGAAGTGTTGACTTTGGAATCAATGGAATAGTTCGGGGAAATTAATTTTCTAGCAGTTGTGGATCAATTTCCAGACGTATTTTCCAAGAACTTATTAGGGTTACCACTTATAAGGGAAGTATAGTTTACGATTGATCTCATTTTGGGGTATAGTCCTATTCCCCTTCCGTCTTATAGGATGACACCAATAGAGTTAAGGGAATTGAATGTTCAGTTGGAGGAGCTAGAAAGAAATGGTTTCATTTGACCAAATACATCTCTGTGGGAAACACTGGTCTTGTTCGTGAAGAAAGTAGTTGGAACACTTTGGATGTGTGTTGATTATCGTAATCTTAACCAAGTTACGATAAAGAACAGATATCCAATTCCATGCATTGATGATCTGTTTGACCAATTAAGGGGATCTCAGTGGTTCTCCAATATTTACTTGCAATCATGATATCACCAATTGCGAGTTCAGAAGGAGGATATTCCAAAGACTACTTTCAGAAGAAGATATATACACTATGAATATGTAGTCAGGCCTTTTGTCCTCGCTAAATCACCAACGATCTTCATGGATTTGATGAATCGGATATTTTAGAAATATCTGGATTCATTTGGTGTGGTTTTTGTGGATGACATTTTGGTGTATTCAAATAGAAGGGCTGACCATGAGGAACACCTGAAAATAGTGTTACAAATATTGATAGATCACAGTTTGTATTCCAAATTAACAATGTGTAATTTTCAGATAAAAGAGGTACACTTTATTGGAAATTTTGATTTCTAAAAAAGGATTTTCTAATAATCCTAAAAAGATAAAAGTTGTTATCTTATGTAAACCAATGAAGAATGTCTTCGAGTTTTATTGGTATAGTTGGTTATTACCGCTGATTTGTCCATGATTTTTCAGGACTAGATTCACTAATGACAGCTCTAAAAAATAATAATGCTCTATTTCAATGAATAGTGGAATGCCAAAAGACTTTCCACGAGCTAAAAATCTAGCTTAAATCAGCACCAATCTTGATTTTTCCAAAATCTGGATAGGGGTATGTTGTGTACTATGATGCTTCGGGATCAGGTTTTGGTTGTGTTCTCATGAAAGGATACCATGTGGTTGCTTATGGTTCATGAGAGTTCTGGGTGAATGAGAAGAATTACCCAACACATGATTCGGAGTTATATTCATTTTTTCATGCCATGAAAACATGGTGAAACTTTCTCTTTGGTAAGAAATTCTCTGTGTTTACAGACCATAAAACATGAAACACATTTTCTCATAGAAAGATTTGAATATGAGGAAAAGGAGATGGATGAAGTAACTCAAGATGTTTGACATTGACTTGATGTATACACGAAGGAAAGGGAACCTTGTGGTGGATTCATTGAGTAGAAATTCATATACTCAGTTGGTGAAAGAAGCTTTAGATAAATGGAAGTTAATGTTAGTCCTAGATGATATGCATGTGGAATTTGAAAAACGAGGTGATGTTATGATTTTCTTATTAACTACACTTATTCCAGATTTGGTAAATACGGTCAAAGAGGAATAAACATATGATGTAGAATGTCTGTTTATGAGTTCAAAACTCAATGGTGGGGAGACCATTGAGGGATGGAAACATAATGAGAGTTTTGGTTTGTGCTTTAGAGAATGTATGGTTGTACCTATGGATTTTCAAGAACAAATCCTTCATTCTTACCACCATTAAATATAGGCTATACATCTAGGTACATAGAAGATGTATATGGTGTTAAAGGTGCAGTTTTGGCAGAACTTCATGAAAAGGAAGGTCGCTCAGTTTGTATCACGATGCTTAACTTGTCAGCAGGTTAAAGCAGAGCATCAGAGACCAGCACGAATGTTGCAATCTTTACCTATCCCAATGTGAAAATGGGAGCAGATAGAAATGGATTTTGTTACAGGTCTTCCAAGAACGGTTCAGAAACACAATTCCATATGGGTGGTAGTGGATTGCCTTACCAAGTCTGCCCATTTCATCCATATTTTTGAAACTCATGCGTTGGAGGATTTTTCAGAATTCTATATCTTAGAATTGGTAAAGAGGCATGGTTTACCAGTTTCTATAGTCTCAGATATAGATCCTAGGTTCACGTCTCATTTCTAGAAATCCTTACAGAAATCTCTAAATACTCAATTGACTATGAGCATGGAATATCATCCTCAGACAGATGGTCAATCCGAGCAGATGATAAAAATGTTGGAGGAAATGTTTCGGTCTTGTGCAATGGATTTTGGTGGATCATAGAAGGATGATATACCCTTAGTTGAGTTCTCACACAATAGAAGCTATCAGGACTCGATACAGATGGCTCACTTTGAATCATTGTATGGGCATCTATGTCATTGTTCACTATGCTGGGTGGAAATATGTGAAACTTCACTAGTTGGGATGATTCTTGTCTAAGAAACAATAGAGAAGATCCAATTGATCAGAAAGAGGATGGAGATGGCTCAAATTCATCATAAATCTTATACAGATCACCGTAGAAGACTGTTGTTGTTCTCTAGGGGTGATCATGTCTTATTGATAATATCTCTAAGGCTTGGACATCATCATTTTGGGAAGTGGGGAAAGCTATCTCATAAATACCTAGGCCCTTTCGAGATATCGTAATGGGTCAGAGAGGTGGCATATCAATTGAAATTACCACCATGGTTCAATTTGGTGCATAATGTTATCCATGTTTCTCAGTTGAAAAAGTATCAGCCAAATCATGACTATGTGATCAGATGGGATCACGTTGACCTAGATCCGAATGCTTCATTGATACATATCAAAGTATGGATTTTGGATAGGCAAGTGAAAGTAATGCATGGAAAAAGTTTCAGTCTAGTGTGGGTTTTATGGTAGCATGTTCAGATTTAAGAAGAGACTTGGGAACGTGAAAAGGAAGTGAAGGAGCGGTGGCCATAACTCTTTCAGTTGGGTGAGGGTTTTTTACTCTCTAAGGACAGAAAGACCAATGGTGGGGATAATGCAGTAACCCCGGTTTCTAGTATTTAACCCTTACTTGATGATTTTCATTGTTATAAAGTTAAGGGTGATGAATGGGAGAGTCAAGATAACATTGAATGAAGTTTTGAGGCCAAGGGGAAGTCACATGGGTGGCGCACGGTTTGTCAAACCGTGCAGCCAAAATATGCATAGTTGGTCCTTTTAAAGAAGTGGATCTTAGATGTTTGGATCATGGTTAGAGAGACGATGTGATGAATCCATTTGAGGTTCAACCTAGGTAGTGGCTAACACATGGTGGGTGCATGTTTTTTGTAACCGTGTGAACTAACCATAAAAGCACTTAAGTGAGAACCTAAAAAAGTGGATCTCATACATTTTTGACTCTATGTTGCTCATTTTTTATCTTAATCAGAAATAACTTGGTATTTTTATTCTCCTAATTCCAAATAAGGTTCTCCCATCATTCTAGAGGTGATCTAAAGGCTTCCCTTGGAGAATAAAAACCATATTCTTGAGGTTTGTGATCGTTATTCTTTGTTCATGTTCAGTTTCTTAGATATAATTTGATATATATCTCCAATTATCTGGGTTTCTTAGATATATGCTCATTATGGGTAGATATAGGTGTTTGGATTCCAAATATGATGATATTTGGTCTCTGTCTTGTTAGGAGAAGAGATCTAAGGTGGGTTCTTGAAGAATTGACCCAGTTTTCTTGAGTGTTCTTTGTTCATTGTGGTTTTCATGAAAAACTTTGAGGTAACAGGATTCCTTCTCAAATAACCGTAGTATAAATGGTTGTATTACTTTCAAATTTTATTTTTAGTGGTTGATTTTTTGTAATTTTTTTGTCAAAAACATGTTGGAAACCTTCTTGAGTGATGGTTGTGAAATCTGAAAAATTAGGGATTTTGAATGAGTGTTGCAGTTCTTGGTATTAAAACATGGGTTTTATAAAGGATATTTTTCTAGATTGATGGTACATAAATGGGATGAGTTGTTTTCAATAAAAGGGGAATTTTTACTGAAATGAAATGTTACTTTGAAATTGTTTGTTCTTGGTTTTCAATAAAAATTTAGTTTTATTAAGGCGGTTTGTTTTGGTAATAGAAATATTTGTCATAAATGGTATTGGTGTGAGTTCATGCTTTACGAGACCTTAATAAAGAACAATTACCATTGGGGTACAAGGGACTTGACCCTATATTGGTGGCGTGTGTCATTGGGACATAAGGTAATTGGGCGAGAGACCGCTCATGAGTATGGAACTTTCAAACTAAACATGCATGTGTGGGTGTGTTGTGAACTATGGAATGGGTACACCAAATTATAAGAAGAATTGGGTTTTAAGTATTTTAATTATTTATTTTTCTGTAAAAATAACTTTCTAGAAATTTTTTTCATTTCATTTTGTTTTTCTCTTGGTTGTAAATGGTTCTTGGAACTATATTTGGTTATAAATTATTTTGGGAAATTATTTTATGTAAACTTTTTTATATAATATGGATAACTTTTGTATCCTAGTGTCATGGTTAGGGAAGTCATTGGATGAAAACTACTGAGTTTTATACTCACCCCTGCTTTGGCACTTTAGAGCTTTTGCAGATGCTATTTTCTAGGACAAGGGAAAAGGTAACGTTTCCCATGTTTTTAGCACTACCTCATGATATTTTTGTTGTTTGGTGATTGTGGATATTAGAGAATGCGAAACATGGAGTCTTGTGGTCTCTTGGGAGTCATTAGTAGTTTATCTATTTTTTACATTGAAACTAATTACGTCTTCCACTGTTTCACGCTTTGATGTGGTTTTGAGATATATGAAGTTGTGGAGTTTCCTTTAATTTTTTCATGTATCATATAGTGATTGTTTGGTTGTGGTTGTTTGTTTTATTTTTTTATTTCTTAATGGTTGAATCATCACCCACTTGTATTTGAAACCCTTTGGCATTTATTTCTAACCTTTGGCATCTTGGGGATGTTGCTTAAGGCAAATAAATGACTCTTTGGACTCTTAAGCCAATGATAATTAGTGGGTCATTGCATTAATGATAACAAAAAAATAAATAAATTCATTATTATTCATTTATATAATAATTAGGTTAAATTTATTTATTAATATTAATCATGAGGTATTTAGAAAATACATGACAAATATTATATGAATGAATATTGTTTTAATATTCTTGGTTTGTTTAATATTAGCAAGAATGAAGATAAAAGTTAATGACTGGAGTCTATCATGTAATATATTTAATATATATTACAATTATATGATAAAATATAAATAATTTTTATGATATAGTTATTTTTTTCATAACTATTTAGTTATTTATTATTTAGTGGGTATTTTTTTCAGGGGTCAGGGCACCCTTTCTGAGTATTTGAACCTCCCTCTATATAAGAAAGATAGAGAATAAATTCCATAGACTATTAATTCATTCCAAAATAGAGCATATCTCTCATCCCATATTCTAGATAGAGAAATAATCTCTCTAAGAGACTGGTCTAAGAACACCTTCGATGGATTGAAGGCATGGGATCAAGATGATCATCCCGATGCTGAAGCATTTGTTAGAACATTGATCTAGCCCCCAAAATTCAACTAATGATGAGTGCAAGGATTATTAGATACTGTGTGGATGATATAAAGGGGTTAAACTTTAGATCTTTTGAGAAATGGTGACTAATGACAAGATGTATTCAATCTCACATCAATTATAATAAGGTAATTGTTCAGTTTAATTTTGGTACTTATTAAATTCAAGTGAGCTCCTCAGACCTATAATTAGGATTAGATCACTAGATACAACATTTTTTGTCGTTTCAGAGATAAAAATTTAAAATCCTCATCCCACTATCTTTTGATGTGATCCTCATTACCTTTAATTGATATCATATTGATGGATTTAATTTTGAGAGTAAAAAAAAGATAATTTTCATTACATTAATTAGATGGTTTAAATGCACTCCCAATGGATGACACTATGGTTCGAACTCAGCTTGGATGGAAAAGTTATGGCCGTCTGAAAAAAATGGATCAAAAGTGTTTGTTTTTTTGGGTATTTTGATGAATGTATATATAAACATGTATGGTTTTAAATGAATGTTATTTTAGTGGTCATGGTGGTTAGTAATAACATTATGGTGAATACTGGCTTGTGATCAGAATAGTATTTTCTATACCCTGGTTCCACTAGATGAGAAATAAAAATTCAATATGGAATTAATTAAAAAAATATGCCCAATCACAGGATCTTTGAAAAAAATGTATAATAATATAGATGTAATAAAATATTTTGACATAGGTGTTTCTATAATCATAAAAAATAGAATACAACCTTTTGAAAAATGGAACAATCCAAATGGGGAAAAGCTCACCATAGCTTGACTTCAAATAAAATAAAAATATATATATTTGAAAAATTAATGTGCTAATCGACCCCCCCCCCCCGCTCCTCCATCTACAACAGTTAATTCCCACTTGATCTTGTGGATACCTACCACTGACCAACAACTCCATGACCTCCACTAGCAATCATTGCACCACTGTGCATGGACAGTCTGTCTAGACGCATGAGCTGCTTGATCCTACCATCATCCCTGCCCATTTCTATGGGATGGACTAGCCTAAAACCTATAACTTTGTATTATTAGAAATATCCAATGACCAAAATGGCACTACTCCCAACCACCTTTCACATCCCTTCATTGAACCCACTCGAGCTCCCTCTATTATCCATTGTTCGCGGTGAACCATCCATCCCCGCCATTCTAGTCGGCCCATTTTCACCACCATCATCTAAGAACCTGAACTCTAGACTACCATTCTAGTTGGCCCAGCAGCAAGAGACACCCCTGTAATGGTTTCCCTAGCCCCGATCAGCCTTCTTCTACTTGTTGGGCAAAGGTCTGCATGGGTCAAGGATGATCTACCCCAACCAAAACAGGTCAAGGCAGGTGTGCCTGACCTAGAACACCCATGCATGGGGTCTTCCTATCAATTAATGGGCATGTGTAAGGTCTATCTGAACTGCGTTGGCCCTATGTAGGGGTTTTTATGTCGGAAAAAATATTTAAATATAATTAAAAATATTTTATTAATTTCGTATTATCAAAATAATATTTTTTATACTACAAAAAAATTAATTAATTTTTGTTATTAAATTAAATTAATTATTAATTTAATTTTGTGAATTAAAATTAAATTAATATTTGGAGTAAACAATATTAAATTATTTTAATTTAAATAATTCATTTAAATTAATAAATTCTCTCATAATCAAATTTATTTCATTTAATTTTTATCATCCTTTTAATTTTACCCATTGACCTATCTTGAGAACTAACCTACAGTGTTTGCATGCTTTTATTTATTTTTTTAATTATTTATTTAATTTTTTCTGATTCATGTAATTACTTTTAAATAAGATGGTCTTATATCACTATTTTTCCTTGTATAATATATATAATGGTCTACACACCCATATAAAAGTGATTTATCTGTATTTTATGATCTCAATACCCCCTCGCATGGATGTGGGTATTTTTTTACTATGAGGAAGATGATGTATATCATGGACCCCTCCAAGTCAAGAAGAAATCCAGAAAATAAGTGGACACACTAGACGGGGTCGAGCTGTATCATGAGTCAAGCTATAACTCAGGTATGAGACCCCTAGCTCATAGTTAATCAATTGAGTTTAAATGGATCAACCAGTATAATATTCTTAATGTAATTCAGGTAATTTATTTCCTTTATTCATGTTTTTATTATTTTATTCATTTAAATGATTATGGGAAACACATGAAATAATAAATAGAAAAATTCATAATTACACAATGATTTTTCCTATAAATTTTCAGTTGTGATCCAGATAATATAGAATGAGTAGATTAATAAAAATGGATTACATTCAAAAAAAATTATTAAAAATCCTCAGAGAAATATTATGTCTCAAACAACTTCCATCAGGTGAATCTGAACAAAATTGAGTGTTAGAGGTGCTAATCAGCCAAAGTTGAGGGTGCCTCATACTATCAAGGACTTCTTATTAGAGTGACAGGTAAACGTAACTAATGATGGAAAAATATATCAAAAGATATCTTGTAACATATTTATAGAAAAGCATGGAATAAATGATCTTTATGATTTTAGAATTTTGTACATCACTCAAAAAATCAAAGAACCTTTAGTTAATTTTGTTGGATAGTCTAGTTCCCACCAAGAAACTCTTTAAGTATTAGTGTATACAAATATTGTATACTATGGAGAGTGGTTTCACGGATTCCTACCAATAGAATAATGAAGCAATATAGTATTATGATTTCAGTACATAGGGCTTCTATAGTTTAATAATGTAATGGGTGATATTTAATTATTTAAATAATTGGTAATTCCTTAGCAGTAATCAAGATAAAATCCCTAATCTACCAGATTTTTTTTGTAAAAAATGATAGTTAATACCACAAGAACATTTTGATAACATTAGAAAAATAAAGTTCCAATATAGGATGATTTTCTAATATGTATCATAGAAACTTGTTCAATGTACTATGACATCATAAATTCAAGGTGTTGGTGTCTCTAATACCTATTAAGAAACCTCATAAAGAAAGGGTGAGAAAAATTTTTACAAGAGACTCATGTATGATGGATATGAAGGTTATGTCATAATGTTATCAATAACATATAATGTGATTTTTCATTATGACATCAGGACATGGATTATTTCACATGTTTTCTTATCTCCAAGAATATTACAAGTATAAAGTAGAGAATGATGTGAATAATATAATCAGTTACATAGGACACATGTAAATATGAATGATGGATCATGACCTTTCAATGCATCTCCTTCATACATATTTTCACTAAATTTATCTTGATTCATATAAAAATAAAAAATGAATATAATTTATAAAAATGATTAATTAACTTTTGGGTAAGGTTCTCTAAGTAAATAAGAACTTAAAGAAATAATAATATTTATTTCTTAATGTGAAAATTTTAAAAGACTAGGGAACAATGCCAATGGAAAGACGAATGACAAAGGCACCTTCAAAATTTCCTTCAAACAAAAGATGTTTTAAACATGAAGTTATTTGATTTTCATATTTTTAAATAAACTTTTGAAAGTTTAAATGTAATGGAGTAAACCAGAAATCATGTTGTTGCTTCTTTTTTAGGTATAATAATCAACTATTTTTAAGGATTTTGAAATAATTTTTGAGTTTGAATAGAATATGCATATCACATATGTGTATTTTTATATAGTAATGATGTATATAAAAAAACATTACAATATGTAACGTGTGTTCTCCGATAGGATGAAAATGGTGATTCATAAAAAAATAGTGAGAAATATAGAACTTCTATATTACAAATTTTAATGGTTTTAGTTGAAATTTTCTTAAGTATTACAAAGACATTTATCTCATATGTCCTTTGGACACAATGATACATTATCCCAGTTCGTGAATGAATGTTTTTGGGGAATTTAATACTCATCCAATAGTTAAAAAAACTTGATTCATTGGAAATACCTAATATATATATAATTTAATACATATATAACTTGTTCTGTAAAGATAATAATTTTTCAAGAAAAACTAATTTGTTTTCAAGGATATACCTAGTATGCTTTTAGAATATTCAAAGTTAAATACCTTATGTATTATCAATACACTTATGTACTTTTTCTAGACAAAAATTTTTTTATAAATAAATGTAATACACAACCCTTTTGAAATCAGTTCTGAAAGAGAGCATGAACTATTCCAAGGGAAATATAGTGGTAAATATACTTTATAATATTACTTTAATTGTTTATGGAATGTGAAGGTAAAATATGGTATATTCATGGTCAGAAGATATGAATTGCTTCGGGATGGTGTGAAGAATAATATACTGACTAGGAATTAAATAATCATTATAATGTAGCACGGAGTAATTCATAAACACACATTACCTTATCCACATCATATCTATGATGATAATATGTAGTATCTATGATGAGCCTTAAATATTAAAATTTATCAATAAAATTTACCATAGAGGAGTTCCTAAATGTAAATTTCCTTATAAACATCATAAAAATGATGTTAGTAAATGAAGTATCAATTTTGAGCCTAATAATAATTACAGAAACCTCCCTTATTTTATGAGAGATGCTTCCTAAATAGTTTTGTTATCTCATAAAGGAATTCCAATTAGAATGTTAAGTGGATATCTGAAGGGTTATAATATTATGGGAATCCATATCTTTATAATAACTTGTGTCTTGATGTAGAGTATTCGAACAAACTTGCATCATGAAAAACACCATGTAAATATAAAGTAAATATCCTAAACGGTCCCTAGGATATTATAGACATATCTATGGTAGAAATGATGTATTCAAGTGATAGAATATATTTCTATAAAAGGGTTCACATATCTATTTGATATAGTGGGAGTAGGATTGAATGTGGTTTATTTAGTGCTGGAGATGCACAAGTAGTTTTCATATGAACGAGTTCCACAAGAGTTGTGGACGAGGAATATTCCAAAGACACAAACTGTGTAGGAAGGATAAAACAATGGTGATGCCTTTATATTCACTGTAGATGGTGATATAGTATTCATTATTAATAATAGTTCATATAAGTAGGAAGTATTTGTATGTCTTCTAAATTTGAAAAAATTAATTGAAATTTAATAATGGATTTCATGTATCAAATAATAGAGGATTATTATTTTAATTATTGTGGTGGGTATTCAAGTGAGACTATACATTGATGATATAAGTGAGGTACCAATATGTATTCATTGGTAACATCAAGTTTTTATGCCACTATCCATTATAATTTTACTTTTCATAGCTAATTTCTATGATCATTTTATTTTCCATTAGATGTCAAGACCACCAATCAAGGATGGTGTCTATATGATGCAACCAGAAAGAGATGGTGATATCGTAGATTTACAATAAGTGTGAATGTTATAGAAATAAAATTTAGGATTTAAGTAAGAAAAAATATCATAGATTATTCATTTGGAAACAATATTTTCCTCATGACTACAATACGCAAGTGGTAGAGCCATTATTCGCCATGTAAAATATATTTAGTAGCATATGGAATAAAAGTATTGGTGTTATAGTTAGATAAAACCATAGGGAAAGAAATACTACAGATATTTAATTATAGTAGAAAACTATTTTTTGGGGAATAGGATTTATTGAGTCAAATCTAATGGTTCTTTAGGCCTATTCAATATTACTTATAATAAAAAGGTATGGAAATAAATTGTTGAAAACTTAGAGAGAAAATTTTTACCAATGTCACATGGAATATATCTATCCATGTATATATGTATGTGTCATATGAGGAGATTAATGCGGTGATTTGAATTCTACATGCATCCATGATGGATAAATCATGCATGCCATGATATGTTCAAGAAATGATATTGAAATCATACAATTTTTGGAATTAAAATAGGAGCTATATCTAGAATAACTGCATGTTATAAAGTCATAACTATCCAATTGAACTTAAAAATTTAAAAGGGATATATACCTATTATATGGATAGGAAAACGTAATAGTTTTTAGGGGACATATACAAGACTTC
Organism: Viscum album; assembly: GCA_963277665.1. NCBI lineage: Eukaryota > Viridiplantae > Streptophyta > Magnoliopsida > Santalales > Viscaceae > Viscum > Viscum album. The sequence continues at coordinate 2,054,581,286 of OY728145.1, forward strand.
ATATAGAGTAATGTGATCAAATATATTATTCAATATAAGTTAATGAGCAAGAAAAACTCATTCAATCCAGTGGTATCCATATCTAAAAATACCTATTACGTTATAGCTTCTGAGGTGGCTAAGAAAGAGTGTATTAAAAATGAATTTTTTTATTCTAGTTCTTGTAATCACACCATGTAAGTAAAGATATATCCTAATGATAATTATTTATAGGTACTATCCAATATTTCAGATTTATAAATTAGGAAAAAGGTTATATACTCATGGATTACATCGCTTGAAGAGTCTAACACAAGAAGGTGTGGTCACATATAACAGAATAGTCATGCAATAAATACATGGTAGTCCCAAAAACTAAATCTATGACTCAATAGAAACATGCTATTTATCATGTGAGAGATAACAAGGACTGTTAGAAATATGTATCAAGTGAAAATGGGAGTTTTTTAATAGTTGCTAACCTAGAACCATCTAAAAAATACATTTCGATTACCATTTCATGTATACAATGAGTTATATAAAATTTTCTATTACTATTATAGTGTAAACCTTATTGAATCCACTATTTAAATGAAGATTTTCATATAATATTAATCATATCAAAAGTTATAGTAGTTCTCAGACTATAATGAGAACCTTGAGATAATATGACATTACTCTAAAAAAAATTCCTTATGTCTAGATACATTATACTGATTAGAAAATGTTAATGTCTAACTATCAGGTGTTGGGGGATCATAAACATTGAGACTTCAAATCAGGAATTTTTAACTTTGTGATCTCTAGTAAGTGAGGTCAGGAGTAAAAACCTGCTAATAGAAACACCACGTGATTTTTGTACCGTTGGTTGTTCCTATATTAAAATATATTTTTTGGTCTCTGAACATGAGATTATTATTATATATTCCATTTGATCGCGTACTTTGATGTTAAGAAAAAACCATGACAATTGATTTATAGTGAGGTAGCTTTTGTAGGGTGCTTTATTGGTGGTAGGGAATTGGTTGAACGATCAAGAGAGAATTTACTTTGATTTCAAGTTGAGGAATAAATATCACAAGCCTAGTTGATTAGGCTTTTTGTAACATCATAAGTCCATAGAAAAGATAATTGATGACAAGTATGGCAAGTAAGATCAATAAATAGAAATGAAATAAAGAATGATGAAAGAAGTCTCCATCCTTCTTTATGAGATATCGCATAAAAAAGTTATTATATTATACATTTCATTTTTATTGGATGATTTTCATTGTTATGATTATTCTTCATCTTCTTACAATCCCTGATGGGTTTCTAGACTATTCTCTTGGTGTGTGAATACTATTCACTTATGTCGAGATAGGGTCCTAGAGGGTCACATGAAATAGAATATTCAATAATATTCTATATTCAAGTGAATATATATATATATATATAGAAAATGGAGGGCCCCACCATGGGGTCTAAGATTTGTCCAAGTATTAACAATCACTAAAAAATAAATTAATTCATTATTATTAGAGTATAGAATAATTAGTATGAATTTATTTATTAAAAGTATTAACGAGTTATATAGAGAATAGAAGAATAATATTATACAAATTAATATTATTTTAATAGTAATGGATCATTTAATATTAGTAGGAATTATTAGTTGAGTTAATGATTTGGGTTTATAACATAATATATTTAATATATATTACAAATATATGATAAAATAAATAATTATTATGATGGAGTTATTTCATGATAACAATTTATTTACTTTATATTTAGTAGGATTTTTTGGGGGTGAGGATCCCTTTCTAGGTATTTAAACCTCCCACTATATATGCAGGAGAGGGACTCAATTCCATGGACTATTTATTCATTTAGAATGAGATAATATCTCTCATCTAGCTTCTTAGAGCGAGAATGTATCTCTCTGAGTTGACAATCCAAGAGAAACATTGATTATCCATTGAAATAGGATAATATTCAATTCTTATATTTTTATATTAAGGTTATTCATTAGTCATAAACACCATTTTTATGGAATTTTACACTTTTATCATCATTTCACATCATTATTATAATTCATTCTTAAAATTCACTATTACGTGGTACAATTTTGAATATTTTTTTAAAAAACGAATGGTATGATTTTATTTTAATATATACTTTTCAGATTTCCCATTCCATTTTGAATATTTCATTCTTATAGAAAACTTGATGAATCACATTTGAGGATGACCAAAGTGGTCTTTCATTATAACACATTCTGGGTAAAGGAAACTAGAAAAAAAGCCAATGAAAATACTTTTCATCCATGATCTAAGACAAATGATTCTTAAATATTATCTGTAGATATAATAAATCATGGGTAACTGTTAACTAAAAAGTGGATTGAGCAAATTCGGATGTTTGAATGGAGTTCCAGGTATCCCAATTTGAAGATGCAATTCTAGGTTAGAATATGCAGCCCCTAAAAAAACTCACCAATTCAATCATATCTAAAAAATACCAATTCCATTTAGGATGAAATTTTAAGGGATATCGGTGTTAATTATTATATTAATATTTTTATTTTATTTCCTACTCAAATTCAGCTATATAGATTCTTGTCTACACACATTTGTCGAAGGCATGAAAGATTGCTACTAATTTGAGGAAAGGGTGGAAAAGTACAAATTCTACAAAATTTCCACCACCCTAGAACTACCATAATAAAGTGGTAAGGCATTCAATGATATATGACCAACTCAAGGGTTCAAAAATTCCTATTTACAGATGTTTTATTAGAGGATTTAATAATATTTTTTTTGTGATTCATTATAATGTTATATTGTTGCCTTGTTTTTTTATCACATTTATATCTCAGGTAAGTTGTTCAATTAACCTCAGATTCATAATAAATGTTCTTATTATCCTATTAGTATATTCTTCTTCATATCACATTGAAACCTTTTCCTCAATGTGTGAACTTATTCACACCAAAACTTGTGAGATTATTCACACAATGGTGGAGTGGTTGTTATTTAATTGTGTCTTACTTTATCAATCCTACCATCAGGTGTCTACTTACCACTTCCATTTAGAGAACAACATAAATGGATGGATAACCCTATTATGGGTTGATACAAGGGATTATCAAGGGTCTGGATTTGAGGTGATTTACAAATCTTTAAAATTTTAATAATTTTGTTCATTTGAGCTTTTCATTCATTGACTTTCTCTCTTCCCCTTATTGAATTTTATCACCCATGTTTAATATAATAGTAAGTTCCTTTACATTATATTTCTCATGAAAATGATCCTACAACTGTATAAGTGATTATCCTATATATTTGGATGTGATAAACCATTAAGTGATGAGTTATTTAATATTTCACTGAATGAATCCTTCTCGAATTAATGAGATTGAAATAATTTTAAAAAAAAATCATCCAATCCATACCTTGTAATAACCTCGGATCAACCCTTTCTCATAAATTTAATTCAAATAGATATTTTAGTTCTCATTTAAACCAATATAAAACCAACACAAATTTTTCCAATTAATATACAAAAATATTTCATTGATTTTACATGTCTATAGGTTTCTTCTTATGTCTCTAAGAATTTGACAACCCAAAATACACTACAACCGACTGCTTAAAACTAAAAACATGGGTAAATTTAAGAGAGACTAAAATTTAGATCAGTTTCTAGGGACCCAAGTAATTCATATCAACACTCATTTTATTCTCCCCCATTTCTATTTTATCACCTCAACTTATCTTATCTTTTCCCCTTTCTTTTATTTTTCACTTTTCCTGGCGCATGTTTGTCTATACATGTTTCCAATCAGACTGACTTTTTAGGGTGGATAGTCTAGAGGTTGGGGAGTTAATTAAACCTGTTATTATCTTTACATTATTTTCTAGTATTCATTATAATTTTTATTCAAAAATTTCCCCCATTTCAATGGAGGGTCTTCAAAGAAACCAAATCATAATATCGGGTTAGGAACAAAAATGGAAATCTAAATGAGGCATCCAAAAACATAGGGAATGTCATTCATCAAACCATGAATGACTACCTCACACATTCCTGGACCAATTCACCCTATTTCATTGGGAATTATTCCTTATGAGAATCCCAATTTGTCTTCAAATCTCATTTCCAAAATCGTCTTCTAACCTTCAACGTGATGTAGTAAGATATTTCATACCTGCATATCAAAGAGTTCAACAAAATTGTTGAAACCATGTTCCCACCACATCAACTTGAGTCAACTAAGATGAGGACAATTCCTTTATCACTTAAGGATCGAGAAAATAATTTTAAAAAATCATAAACATGCATCAATCTACTCCTAAGACAATTTTCAAAGACAATTCTACAAAAAATACTTCCCCAACCACAAAACAATTTCACTTAAAAATAGCATGAAAACCATTGTTGAAAAAAGGGGAGTCATTTTATGAATCCAAGGAAAGGTTAAAAGACACACACAACATGGTACCTCATCATATATTTTCAATCCTAGAACATGTTAAAATTTTATATGAAGGGTTGGGTTTGGGAAAAAAATTAATTGACATGATGTGTAATAGAACCTTCAAAAACAAATCTCCAAATAATGCTTATGAGTATCTAGAAGAACTGGATGAGAAAAACCAAACATGGGGAACATCACCATACTATGGTAAGAAACCCAAATATGGTGGAATTCATACTATTAGGGATGAATAAAGTCTTATGGAAAAAATTGTGGCACTCACTGGGAAGGTTGTGGAGATCAATATTAGGAAGGTCTATGAAATTCAAACTGTTGACCCTATTTTCATAATTTGTGAAAAACATGACCACATGACTGAAAACTGCCAAACCATCCCTTCTATTAAAGTTATTATTTTAGTGGGACCACCAGAAGAGGTTAATGATATGAAATTTCAGAAGACATAGTACCAAAACAATTTTAATTTAGGGTCCAATGACCATCCAATATTCTATTGGAAGGATAACTAGAAACCCATCCAGCAACCTAGTCATCCATAAGGACCAAGCCCCTACCCTCAAAAAAATTTCAAAAACCATATCTAGTTCCAACCACAACCGATTCAATACCAACATTCACCTTTACAATAACGACAACTCATTCAACAACCCATTCAATAACCAATCTAGCAACCAAAGTATCCACCTGGGATAAACCAACCTGCATAAGCCCCAAAAAAATATTTCCATCTATCAATCCTTGAACAGTTTTGTAAAAAAATAGAGTAAATGAACACAAAATATTCATCCATTATACCTAAACTAAAACCCATTTAAACTGTTAAAGAGATGATACCTACTTATGTGGTACCATCCTTAACCTTAAGTTGATAATCAACACAACAACCTCATGAAAAAATAAAAGTAGTGACTATTTTATGAAGTGGGAAATCCATTGAGAATCCTAAAAAAAACCATTAAAAACCCATTAAAGATTCAACAACACATAAAAATGATAAGTAACCACCCACATATTCTAAAAACCCAATGATAATATGAAGGAAACACAACCACACTAAACAATAAAACAACCCGCTCCCTTCCCTCAATGCATGATAGTAAAATATAAACCACAATTGAATGAAAATTTGAGGGAAATATTCTCTCAAGATAAGTTTAACATTCCACTACTTGATTAAATCCAACCCATTCCTGCATACTCAATATAACTTGAGGACTAATGAAATTTTAAATGGAATTTATCATATAAAAACCAAGTTCTTTTGCTTGATAATGTGAGTACCGCCATTCAAGGGACCACTCCACCTATGTTAGGAGACAATGGATTTCTTTACATCAATGTTGAGATAGAAGAGAATAAAGCTATCGAAGACCTTTATGATGTAGGACCTAGTGTGAACCTCATTCCACATTTCATGTATTTTCAGTTAGGGCATTAGGAACTCCAACCCACTTCTATCACTCTTCAACTTGATAATTATAGAGTTCGGGTTCCTAAGGGGATATTAAAGAATGTTTTGGTGAAATTAGATAATTTCATTTACCCTATCATCTTCATTTTCCTTGACAATCACCCATGCTTAAGTCCAAGGGAGAAAACCCCATTATACATGGTTTTACCTTCATAGAAAGAATCAAGTAAATCATCTGTGTTAGGAATGGGAAAATGATAATAACCTTTGGAAAAATGAGCCTCGATCTGATCCTATACAATGTAATCACTAAAATTGGGGACAATGAAGTGATCCATGTGGTTAACTATATTGTTAGTGTTAATATTGAACTATAAGAACATCAAAGATTTATTAATTTATGTTTAATTCAATAAGATATTTATTTCATTTGTTCACAGGAGGGAAATTTGTATTATTTTCTTGAATCACTTTCAAATATATCTTATGATTATTTTATCAATTTACCAGTCAATAATACCATTAGTGGAATAAATAAAATCGAGTCCATACCCATTCATGACCCTAATCTTGCAAATTTGGTGGGTAAAACATCTGATAAAAAAACCAATTCTGTAAATAAATTTGAAAAAGAAATCAAATTTGATACTTAGTCTCATACTTAAATTGAATGTGTCAACCTACCTAATCTTGAATTTAAGGTCTTACCTTCATCAATAAATTATGATTTCATAGGGAATAATCAAATATTTACTATTTTCATTTCTTCCTCTCTTGAATCCAATCAAGAGTGTATGATTAGGGGTGACCTAGGAATGCACAAGAAATAAATTGGATGGACCCTTTCTTATATTCCCAAGATTAACCCAATCATTGGAAATCATAGGATTTTTCTTGAATATGACTCCAAACCATGTCAGCAACCTCAATAGAGACTCAATCCCAATCTTATGGATGTGGTATGTTCAAAACTTCCTAAGTTCTAAAAAGTAGTTATAATCTACCCCATTGTTGAGAGTGATAAGGTTAGCCCAAATCATGTTGTTCTAAAGAAATATGTAATCATTGTGATCACCAATGAGGATGGTTATCTTCTCCCTATAGGGGTCAGTAGTTTGTGGAGAGTCTTCATTGACTATAATAATCTCAACTCATGTACCAAGAAATACCATTTACCTTTTCCCTTCATTAAAAATGTCTTTGAGAGAGTGGTGGGTAATCAATTATACTTTTTCCTAGATGGATTCTCAGGGTACAATAAAATTTATGCCTCATTAGAAGATCAAGTAAAAAAAACCTTCACCAGTCCATTTGACACATTTTCCTTCTAACACATTCTCTTTGGATTATGTAATTCCCCTGTTACCTTCCAGTGGTGCATGATGGGAATCTTCTTTGACATGGTGGTGGATTGTTTTGAAGTATTTATGGATGAATACTCCATCTATGGGGATAATTTTGAGTGATGAATTCTAAATGTTAAATGGGGGTTTTCAATATGTGAGGATAAGAGTCTCATCTTAATCTAGGAAAAATTACATTTGATGGTAAATGAAGGACTTGTACCAGGACATCTGGTATTTGGAATAGAGATTGAAGTTAATAAAACAAAGGTTGATATCATTCTCTACCTTTACTCTCCAAAAAACTATCATTTAAGTGAGGTATTTCTTAGGACATGTTGGTTTCTACAAAAGCTTCATTAGGAACATTAGCTATATTTCCCCACCACTTTGTACTCTTTTGATGAAATATGAACCATTTTTATGGACATAGAGCTATGAGGAATCATTATCTACACTCTATTTAGCTCTTATCTCTCCACCTATTAGGAAATATTATAATTTGAAACTTCTATTGTAGCTCATGTGTTTTACGAGTGACTTCTTTGTAGGATCTATATTTGGACAACATTGTGAAAAACTCTATATGTCATTTCTTATGAAATAAAATCACTAAATGATGCAAAAATGAACTACCCCAAACACTAAGAAATAGTTAATTGTTGTTGTATTTTACGTACATAAATTTGGGTCTTATCTCAAAGGATCTTCCATAATTGTCTTCACTGACCATTCAACTCTAAATTACGTTTCCCAAAAGACAAGTTTCCAAGGATAGATTGTTTATGTGAATACTCCTTCACTTAAAGATTTGTTTAACCATTAAGGATAAAATGAGTGTTGAAAATGTTGTAGTTGGTCGCCTATCTTGGATGGAATTCCAAGATAACTCGCATCACTTTTCTATCTCTCATTAATTTCCTAATGAGAACCTCTATTCTTTTAGTGTTCACACGTAGTATGCTGACATAGAAAGACACTTGGGTACGATTGGTATTCCAAAATTCATTGAGACCCAAGATAATAAGAAAATAAGTTTTTTCATCAAACACTATCTTTTTGATGATCCGTACATCTTCATGTTCTTTCCTAATAAAATCATTAGGAGATGAGTTTTTGAGTATAAAAAAGAGTCCATTCTAAAATTTTATTAGCAATAGGAATGTGGATGTCACTTTTCCACAAATAAACCCACTATAAAGGTTCAATAAAGTGTTTTCTACTAGAACACCTCACTAAGGATTCCTACCAATTCTTCCAAATTTTTACTCAATGTCAATAATTAGGATCCCTAACCAAAAAGAATAAAATGCCCCTTACTCCAATTATGGTCATTAAAATACTTGATTGATAGGGAATTGATTTCATGGGAGCCTTCCCAAACTCTAGAGGATATCTATACATCCTATTATAGGTTGATTATATCTTGTAATGTGTATAGTTTATTCCCACAAAGTCCAATGAACGTCATGTTGTGATCTGATTTCTGAAAGAGCACATATTTTCTAGATTTGGAAATCCTAGGTTTATCATCAGTGATTGTGGAAACCATTTCTACATCAATCCCTTATCTATACTCATTTATATGTATTGTATTTCTCATAAAGTTTCCACTACCTACCATACACAAACCAAAGGTCAATCTCAGATGAAGAATAAAGAGATTAAGAAAATTTCTAAAAAAACTAGCAATCCCTCTGGGAGATATTGGTCTGATAAAATCATGGATACCATTTTGGAATATCATATAGTATTAAAAACTATCCTAGTAATGTCACCATATATGTTGTTTTATGAAAAATCATTCCATTTACCTATTTAAGTTGAACATAAGGCCTTTTGAGAAATCAAAAAAATGATCTTTCACAATTTTTTGGCCGAAACAAAGAGAAAATTAGATATTAATGACATTTAGAAACATAGGATAGAGGATTATAGAAAATCAAGGAACAATAAATATATATTTCAATACTACCAATCTAGGAATCTCATGGTCAAACACTTTGAACCAGGAAATGTTTTACTCTTGTGTAGTTCTAAACATTATCTACTCCTATAAAGGATAATGTATAGATGGTGAGGCCCTTACATAGTGTATCACATGTACCCTCATGGGGTAGTAGAGATCTAGGATCCCAATAGTGGTCATTTCTTAAAATTCAACGCTCATAGGTTAAAACCATTCATTAAATTATTCAATAAACAAGAAGCAGATGAGGAGTTAACTAATCCAACCTATGAACCAAAAACAAATTGATAGAACTAGGGTCCAAATCAAGAAAAATGACATTAAAAGAAGATATTTTATGGAGGAAAACTTGCATCAACATGACTTTTATTTTATTTTCCTATTTTTTTATTTTTGTGTTAAAAAGTAAATTTTTTAAAAATATAAAATATTTTCAACTCATTTTCTTTATTTTTGTTTGTTATTTTATATTCTTTATTTTCAATTTTGTATTCTTCTGTGTAATAAAAATATTATTTATGTGACTATATATATATATAACATGAAAATTAAAATAAAAATAAATTTTAAAAAATAAAGTACATATTTTTAATTTTATACAAAAGTATGCCTCACATGTCACTAACGGGTACAGTGGGACTCAAACCCGCAACCTTTGGGAAAAAATCACACATGAAATCCAATGAAATATGATACATGATACTTTTTACTTATTATTTTTAAATATATAATAATATTATTATATATATTAATTTATGAAGAAAAGGTAAAGTTGTCAGTTAAGGTGGAAAAACTCCAACGGGACTCGAACCCACGACCTCAGGGCGATAATGGAGCATGCCTTTCACTGACCTGTGACCTTTTCTGTACACATAATGTATAATATATATAATATATATATATATATATGCGTGTGTGTGTGTGTTTGTGTGTGTGTGTATTTATATTTATATTTAATTTTCTATATATATACCTCGAGTCTATGTTAAGTATACTAAATTTAACAGGTTCATTTTTTCCCTTTCCATTTGTTTTTATTTATTTTTATTTAAAGGGACATCAAGGGGTTTCAATGGTTTCTAATTTTTTTGGTGTATAATATTCAAAGGATTTTAGGATCAATGTGTTTTCCGGAATGTCAAAGGATTAAAAACATAAACTACCATTAGTCTTCTCCGAGTGACATAGAGATCAATGGAGTAAATGGGAGCAACATGAACCTCAACTTCAACCACTAGGTGATTTCATTCCATGATTCTCATTTTCAATTTCCTTTTTGAACTATTCTCATCCACCTCTTCCCCATTCTAAATTTTCATTTATTCAAAGACTTGGGATAGTGTTATTCTATGTTTGGGGTGTAAAAGAAAAAAAATATTTTTAAATAAAATTTTCTGTTCATAAATGGAAGAAATATTTTTACCTAAACCTTGAACAATATAACAAAAACTTTACACCTTTTAACTGATTTCTAAATAAATTTTCATTAATTTATTTTTATTTTAATCTATGGTTATGTTCATGGGCATAAATTTTGGAATGTTTGGTTTTATAATGTGATTTTTCACCATTTACATTTTCATCCAAAAAATCACAATTCACATCATTTGGATTATGGGGTTTTAGTTTGATTTCATGGGGTCCTCCAATAAATAGCATAGGTTTAGTGATTATTTTAATTTTAACATGTTTATTTGTAAAAAAATCAAAACAAAATAAAAAAACAATAAATTTTCACATAGATCAATGAAATGACCGAATGTGTGGCTTTCAGCAATTGGTATTCATTACTCCATAGTTTCTAGACCGGAGTTGGGAATTTTATCTCTATATTTGGTAATATGATTTTTTTTATTGAGTTAACATTATATGATACCTGACTATGTGATATTCACTTATATCCCTAAGGTCTTTGAACCTAGGAGTCATTAGCAAAGTCTCATTATAGGGGTTTACTTTATTGAGTTCAATTTCAATTACCATGACAAAATTGAAAAACAAAAAACAATAAAACAATACAAAAAATAACGAATACATATATTATTATTAAAATGTGATTCCACCTAGTGCTTCCATATTTTCCCACTTGAATAAAATTGAAAGCCCATGTCTATTGTGATACACAATGCATCATCATTTTTTATTGTAATTAGATGAAATGTTGTGATAAATTTGAAAAAAATAATGGTATTGTTATTGGGATATAATTTTGAAAATACCTTGTATTTAATGAGTTTTATGGGTATCATAATTGTTTTTTTATGTGGCCTTTTTGTTATCATTTAATATTAAAAGGTTTCTAGAAAAGAAAATTTGAATTTCATATTTTTGAGACACCTTTTTCTCAGGACTATCAAAACACAAGTCATGGGTATGATTAGCCACTAAAATAGGATAATATTCATTGGTTATATTATCATATTAAGCCTCTTATGTATTTAAAAACACTATGTTTAGTTCATTTTACAATTTTATCATCATCTCACATCATTATTGCAATTCCTTTTTAAAATTCACTATTACATGGTACATTTTTGAATAATTTTTTAAAAACCTAATGATTTGGATTTTATTTTCATATTTCCCATTCCAATTTTAATATTTCATCCTTTTGGTGCACTTGATTAAAAAAAATTGTAATATTACCAAAGATTTTATTCATGCAAACACATTTTGGGAAAAGGAAACTAGATAACATCCTAATAAAAATACATTATCAGCCAAGATCCAAGACCAATGATTCTAAAACTTGATCTGGAGATATAATAGATCATGGTGAACATTTACTTAATCATTGTACCAAGATAATTAAGATGTTTTAATTTTACCAAGTGGACCACGTTGATAATACAATTTTGGGCTAGATTTTGAGTCCTAGAAAAATAGGCCACCAATTCAAAAATATATTGAAAACCCAAATTCTATTTGGGCTTAAATTTTATAGGATATCAGGTGATGTTTATATCTTATTATTTATTTTCTATGGACTACCCAAATTCATCCATTTATATTCTCATTTGCAAACATTGATCAGAGGCATTAAAGCTAGCTCCCAATATGGTCCAAGGGAGGAAAATTCTAAATTCTTCAAACAATCCACCACCATAGGCCTACCATAATCAAATGAGAATACATTCACTAATGTATTATTTAATCAAGTCTTAAAAAATTAATATTTAATGAAGTGGGTTTTTAATATTTTATCAACTTTTTTCTTGGTTTCTTTGTAATGTTATGTGGATTCTTTATGTTTGTAATTTCATTTATTTCTCATGTAAGTTGTTCAATTCACCTTTTATTCTTAATAATTTCAATCCATATACTATTATTATAATATTTCTAATATCAATTTGATGGTTTTTCCTCAAGGTGTGAATTTTTTCACACCAAATCTTGTGAAATTATCTACACAATGGTGGAGTCATCATTATTTCATTGATTTTTACTTCATCAATTCCCCCCTCATGAGTCTAATCCGTGATTTTATTGAGTGCATAACATCAATGGAGGGATAACCCTCTTATGGGTGGATTCAAGTGAGTATAAAGGTTATGTATTGTATTTTATTTATAACTCTTTCAGTTTTTAATAATTTATTTTATTTTAGTTTTTCATTTTATAACTTTCTCTCTTCCTCTTCATAATTAAATTTTATCTCCTAAATTTTATTTTCATATAAGATTCTTTACCTTGGAGTGCTCATGAAAATGATCCTACAAGTCTATATGTGACTATAATATGTATGTGAAGGTGTTAAACAATTATGTTATGAGATATGTAAGATTTCATTAAATGAATCCTTCTCGAGTTAATGAAATTGAAAAAATTTAAAAATAAATTTCATCCAATCCATTCCTTATAATAACCTAGGATAAAACATTTCTCATAAATTGAATTCACATATATATTTTTGTTATCATTTAAAATAATATAAAATCAAACCAAATTTTTACACTTCATTTCCAAAAATATTCTATAGAATGTATGTGTCTATAGGTTTATTCTTAGCTCTATGGGGATTCGACAACCCAAGCTACACTAAAAGTGATTTCTTAACCCTAAAAACATGGGTACATTTGGGTGGACCAATTTTTGTTGTCGTGTACAGGGACCCAAGTATGTAATATCAACACTCATTCTATTTTCCCCCATGTATCTTTTCTCACTTCAAATTCTATTATCTTTTCCCATTACTTTTGTTTTCAATTTTCTCGGTGCATGTCTTATTATACCAATGACCAATCAAACTGAATTGTTAGCATGTATAGTCCTAGTTTTGGGGAGTAAATTACACCTAGAATTCTCTTTACATTAGATCCTAATATTCCTAATAATCACGATTCAAAAATTGAGCCCATTTAAATTGAGTTTCTTCAAATAAACCAACTCAAAAACCTAGGTGGGAACCAAAATGGAAATCCAAATTAGGTAGCCTAAAACTTGGGGAATGTTATAGATCAATCCATGAATTACTACCTCACACCTTCTAGGACCAATGAAACATTTTTCATTAGGCGTGATTCCCTAAGAGAATCCCACTATATCTTCAAACCTCATTTCCTAAACCACCTTCCAACCTTACATGGTATGGATTCAGAAATTCCATACCATTATGTCAAAGAGTTCAACAACATTGTTGAAACCATGGGCCCACCACATCAAATTGAGTCATCGAATATGAGGATATTTCCTTTATCACTTAAGGATCAAGAAATGAATTGTTTAAAGAATATAAGACCTACATCAATCTACTCCTAGGAACAATTGAAAGGAGAATACAAAAAAAATTCCCCCATCACAAAAAAAATCACTTAAAAAGAGAATCCAAATATTTTTTGAAAAATACAGGGAGTCATTTTCTGAAAAATGGGAAAGTTACAAAGACACACTCAACACAGTACCTCAGTTTGGATTTTAAATCCCATAACAAGTTAAAAGTTTCTTTGAATGGTTGGGTCTAGGACACAAACAATTCATTAATATGATGTGTAATGGAGATTTTAAAAACAATGACCCAAATAATGCATATGAGTATCTAGAAGGACTGGTTGAAAAAACCAAATATGGGGAACATCACCTTACTATGAGAAGAAACCAAAATCTAGTAGAATTCATAATATTAGGGATCAATAAAGTCTCAAGGAAAATATTATTGTACTCACTAGTAAGGTCAAGGAGATAGATCTTAAGAAGGTCCATAAAATTCAAACTATTGATCATGTTTGCACAATTTGTGGCAAACATGACCACAAGACTGAAAACTTCCCAACCATCCCTTCCATTAAGGAGGTTCATTTAGGGGGATCACCAGAGGATGTCAATGATCTGAAATTTTAGAATCCAAAACACCAAATCACTTTCAATCCATGGTACAATTACCATCCAGTATTCTTTTGGAAATATAACCAGCAACCCATCCATCAACCCAGTTATCCACAAAGACCAAACCCCTACCCTCCACAAAATTTTCAATACCATACCAAATTCAAACTATAACCAATCCAATACCAACATAATTCTATCTAATACCAAAAAATCATCCAACAACCAAAGTACCCTACTGGGATAAACCAACCAGCACAAGCCCCTGCCCAATTTGTACCTCTACCAATCCTTAAAAAGATGTCAAAACAAACAGAGATAATGAAATAAAAATTATAATACCTTAAAAGTGAATTGAAAACAATTAAACCAGGTAAGGAACCCATTTCTACTATGGAGGTACCAACCTCAACCTTAAGGGAAGAATATAATTACACATAAACCTCTCATGAACAACTAAAGTTAGTGACTATTTTATGAATTTGAAAATCCATAGAGAAACCTAAAAAACAATTCCAGAACTATTAAAATATTAAAAAACACATGAATAATATAAATAACCTCCCATGGACTCCAAAAAATCCAAGGAGAATGTGAAGGAACCACAACCACACCAAACAATCAAACAACATGCTCCCTTACCTCAATGCATGAGAGGAAAATCTAAATCAGAATAGAATAAAACATTGAGGTATATATTCTCTCAGGTTAAGTTGAAAATTTCCCTTCATGATAAAATCCAAACCATTTCTTCCTACTCAAAGTACCTTAAGGACTTGTGCACTTTTAAAAGGATGTTCACACATAAAAAATTAATTCTTTTTAGCTGTGAATTTGAGTACCACAATTCAAGGGACCATTACTTCTATGTTGAAATACCCAGTATTTACAGACATCAATATTGAGATAGAAGAGAATATATTTGTAAATGACCTTTGTGATATAGGAACTAGTGTGCACCTCATTTCACATTCCTTTTATTTTCAATTAGGGATTAAGGAACACCAACCTACATCTGTCACTCTTCACCTATCAGATCTTAGTGTTTGGGTTCCGAAGGAGATCTTAACAAATTTTTGGGTGAATGTTGAGATTTTAATTTACCCTAATGAATTAATTGTCCAAGATAATCACCCAAGATTAGGCCCTAGGGAGTATACCCCCATCATCTTTGGTCATCCCTTCTTAGAAACAATCATCTCAGCCATCTTAGTTAGGAATGGGAACATGACAATAACTTTTGGAAACATGATTCTTGATCTGAACACTATAATTAAAGCTCTAAAATTAGGGATGATGAATATATCCATGAGGATAATTGTATTGGTATTTTTTATAGTGAAATATAGTAACATCAAGGAATTATAGAAGGATTTCTAAGTCAAGAAGAGATTTATTTCCTTTGTTCACATGAGGTAAGTTTGTCTCCTTGGCTCAAATGTCTTTCATACAGCTCTTTTGATAATTCTATATAATTTACAATAAATTATACCATTTGTGAAATAAATAACATAAAGTATATACCAATTCATGAAACTTATTTGGACAATTTTATTGCAAAAACGTCTCAACAAAAGGAACCAATTCTATCAAGAAATTTGATAAAGAAACCGAGTTTGATACAGGGTCCCATCCTTCCTTTGAAAGTGTTAACCAAACTAATCTTGAATTTAAGTTCCTAAATTCATCACTAAATTATTATTTCATAGGGGAAAACTGAACCTTTCATGTTTTCATTTCTTGCTCTCTTGAATCCAATAAAGATAGGATGCTTTTGGATGTCCTAGGAAAGCACAAGAAAGAAATTGAATGGACCCATTATGACATTCATTGTATTATCCTAATCAATGGAACTCATGGGATTGTTCATGAATCTTACTATAAACCATGTCATCATCCTACATGGATAATCAATCCCAATCTTATGTATATTGAGAGGAAATAACTTCTTATGTTGTTAAAATATGGTATCATCTACCCCATTGTTGAGAGAGAGTGGGTAAGACCAATTCAAGTTGTTCCAAAAAAAGATAGAATCATTTTGATCACCAATGAGGATGGTGATATTCTCCCCAAAAGGGTGATTATCATATGGAGAGTCTGTATTGACTATAGGAAGATCAAATTGAATACGAAGAAATACGATTTCCCATTTCCCTTCGTTGTCCATATCCTTGAGTGAGTGGCGGGTCATAAATTCTACTACTTCCTGTAAGTATTCTTAGGGTAAAATAAAATTCATATCTCTTTAAAGGATCACGGGAAAATAACCTTAAATTTTTCATTCAACTCTTTTTCCTTCAAAATCTTGCCCATTAGGTTATGTAATGCCCCTGGTAAATTCTAGCGGTACATGATGGTAATATTCTCTGATATAGTGGGAGATTATTTAGAGGATTTTAAAGTTCACTTGTCTATATTTGGGGATAATTTTGAGGGATTATTTAGGAATATTGAAATGGTTTTTTCAAAATTTGAGGATATGAATCTCATCGCAAACTGATAAAAATGCCATTTTATGAAAAAGGAAGGACTTGTACTAGGCTATATGGTCTATGGGATAGGGGTTAAAGTTGATAAAGCTAAGGTTGATATCATTTTCCACCTTCTCACTCCAAAAAACATCAAGTAAGTGAGGTCATTATTAGGAAATAATAGTTTCTATAAAATGTACATTAAGAACATTACCACCATTTCCTGACCACTTGTGCTATTTTTTTGAAAGACGCTCCATTTTTATGGATAAAAAGATGTGAGGAATCATTATCTACACTCAATTAAGGTCTTATCTCTCCACCTATCATATAATCTATGATTTGGAAACTTCCATTTGATCTCATGGGTGATGTGTGTTACTTTGATATAGGAGATGTTTTAAGACAATGTTGTGAGAAAACTCCATGTGTCATTTATTATAAAATTAAATAATTAAATGACGGAAAAATCAAATACCCCACCACTAAGAAAGAGTTATTTACTGTTGTCTTTGCCTTAGAGAAATTCAGGTCATATCTCTTAGGATATCCTATCATTTTCTTCACTGATCATTTAGATCTAAAATACATTTTCCAAAAACAAGATTCCAATGAGAGATTTATTAGGTGGGTACTTCATATTAAAGAGTTTTATATAACCATTAAGGAAAAAAGTTTGTTGAGATTTTTTTAGCTAGTCACCTCTCTAGGATATAATTTTAAGAAAACTCACATCACTTTTCTATGTTTGATTCATTTTCCGATGAGTACCTCTATTCTATATGTGATTGAACATGGCATGATGACATAGAAAACCAATTGGTTATGGGTGTCATTACAAAATTCCTCAAGACCCAAGATAAGAGAAAATTCATTTAGGATTTCAACATTTTTTGTTTGATGATCCTTACATCTTTATGCTCTATCTTGATCAAATCATTAGGATATGTGTTCTGAAGTCTGAGAAAGATTCCATTATAAAATTTTTTCCCAGAGAGGAATGTGGATGCCACCTTTCTACAAAGAAACCCACTAAAATTTTACTCCAAATTTGTTTCTATTGGCCTAAACTCAATAAGGATTTCTACCAATTCTACCAAAACTATCCTCAATGCCAATAATTAGTATCCATAACCAAAATTAATAAAATGTCTCTTACTGCTATTCTGGTTGTCGAAATATTTGATTTTTGGTGAATAGATTTCATGGGACCCCTCCCAAAATATATGCGATATCTCTACATACTCTTAGTGATTGATTATGTCTCAAATTGTGTAGATTCCATTCCCAACATTTCCAATTACAGCCATGTTGTGATCCAATTTATAAAATAGAACGTATTTTATAGATTTATAATTGCTAGAGATATCATCAGTGATCGTGGAACCCATTTCTACAACCACCCCTTCTTGACACTCATGTTTAAGTATGGTATTTCTCAAAAATATTTAACTACCTACTATCTTAAAACCAATGGGAAAGCTAAGTTGTAGAATATGGATAATAAGAAAATTCTTGAAAAAACAATCAATCCCTCTAGGAAGGATTGGTTTTAGAAACTCTTGGATTCCCTTTGGTTATATTGTACAACAATAAAAACCATCCTAGTCATATAACTGTATAGGTTGGTTTATGGAAAATCATCCATTTACATGTTTAAAATGAACACAAGGCTTTTTAGACAATCAAAAAATTGATCTTTGAAATTTCATAGGCTGAAATGAAGATTAATTTAGATCTTAATGAAAATGATGAACTTAGGATGGAGGATTATAAAAATTCAAGGATCAATAAATCAAGAGTTCAATCCTAAAAATCTAGGAATCTAAAATTTAGAGACATTGAACAGGATAAATTCATGCACTGGTATAGTTCCAAACATCATCTCCAACCAAAAAAGTTGAGGTCTAGATAGTCAGGTCCTTACATAGTGCAGAATTTGTATCCTCATGGGGAAGTAGAGATTCAGGATCCCAATAGTGTTCATGTATTCAAATTCAATGGTCATTGTTTACAACCATTCATTTAATCATTCAATAAACAATAAATATATCAGGATTTAACTAAGACAACCTATGAATGAGGTTTTTTTTATAGATTTAGGGTCTAAGTAGATATAATAACTTTAAACTAATTCTTTCTTCGAGGAAACTCAACATTAACATGATTTTTTTTATTAAATTTTTTATTTTTTATTTTATATTTAAAAAATAAATTTCAAAAAAAATTATTTTTTGGTCTTTCTCTTTCTTTTTTGTTTCTCCTTTATTTTCATCATTTCTATTCTGTTATTCTTCTGTTTAATATAGATTTTATTTTATCTACTTCTATATATATTTATATTTACATTTAAAAAATATTAAATAAAAAATTAAAAAATAATAAAATATATATTTATATTTTTATGAAAATTATGCCTCGCATGTCAAAGGGGGACACTACGGGACTCGAACCCGAAACCTTGGGGAAGGAGTCGAAAATGCATTCTATTGACCTACAAGACATGATGCTTCCAAATTTTTCAATTTAAATGTATATAAAGATATTATTATAAATATTCATTTATGAAAAAAAATAAAAATTCTTAGGTATATCCAGAAAAACTATTACAGGACTTGAAACTGTGACCTCGTGGTGATAATAGAGTGTGACTTCCAATGATATACAACCTTCCCTATACACATACTTCATAATATATATATATATATATATTTGATAGTACTTATATATATATATATTATATTATATTTTTTTAAAAAAAATTAAATTTTTTTATATATACCTCAAGTCTGTGTTAAGTATACAAAATTAAATAGTTTTGTTTTCCCCCTTCCATTTGTTATTATTTGTTTTTATATAAAGGGACCTCAAGGGTTTTTAAGGTTTCTAATTTTTTGTTTTATGATATTCAGGGGCTGCTGAGATTAATGAGTTTTCATCAAGACATAGGATTACAAACACAAACTACCATTACTATTCTCCAAGGGACATGGAGAACAAAAGATTAAATGAGAGAAACAAAAACTCCAACTTCCATGGCAAGGTGACTTTATTCCATTATTATAATTTTCAATTTACTTTTTTAAATTTTATCTTCTGCCTCTACCCCCTACTAAATTTTGTTTTCTTTAAACACTGGGGACAATGTTATACTAAATTTTTGGGTGAAAAAGGAGAAAATTTTCTTGTTAAATAAAATTTTATGTGCATAAATCGAAGAAAAAAATTTCTTTTAGCTTGAACATGATAATACACACCGTACCCCATGAAAATAAATTCTAAATAATTTTAATTCCTGGATTTTTATTTTAGTCCATGGTTATGTTCATGAATATAAATTTTGGAATGTGTGGTTGTCTAATGTGATTTTTCGTCATTTACATTTTCATCCAAAATGATAATGATCAAAATACAGATCATTTTGATTTTGGGGTATTATTTTTTTTCATGTGGTCCCTCGATAAATATCATATGTTTAGTGATTGTTTTAATTGTAACATGAGTAATTATAAGAAAAACCAAAAAAATCAAAAAAATAATAATTTTCATGTAGATAAATGTAATAACCTAATGCATGGCTTTTGACACTTGGGATCATGACCCCATAGATTTCAGGCCCAGAGTTTTACATCTTATATATATTTATGGTAATTAGAATTTTTTTAACTGAGTTAACTCGAGATAATGCCCGATTATATGAGTTTCACTTCCTTCTTTAATGCCTTTGAACCTAGGATTCATAAGCAATGTCTTACTACAAAAGTTGACTTGATTGATTTTAATTTCCATTACCTTGAAAATGTTAAAAAAATAAAGAATAAATACACATCTTAAAATTAAAAAGTGATTCCACCTAGCACTTTCACCTTTCCCCCTTGAATAAAAATGAATTCTAATGTCTATTGTGACACACAACACATCATCATGATTAATTGGAATTGGAAGAAATGTTGTGATGAATTTGAACAAAGGAATGATCTTGGGATTAGGATATGTTGGTGAGCCTACCTTGTAATAAATTATTTTCAAGGGTTTCATAAGTTTTTGGTATGTTGTCTTTTGGTGAGAATTTTATATTAAAATGTTTCTAGAATATGAAATCCAAATTTTATATTTTTGAGATACCATTTTCCTGGGACTAGGAAAACTAAATTTGGGGAGGGGATTAGCCAATAATATTGGATAATATTAATTTCATAGATTTTAAAATTGATTTTCATTAGTATTCATAAACACCATTTTTAGTTCATTATACACTTTGAAAATAATTTCACATCATTATAGAAATTCCTTATTAAAATGCACTATTACATGGTACATTTTTGAACAATTTTTAAAACACCCAATGGTCTTGATTTTATCTTTATATTTCATTTTCAGATTTCCCATTCCATTTTGAATATTTCATTATGAGGTAGAACTTGATTAATCACATTGGAAGATGACCAAATTGGGCCATCATGCCAACACATTCTGGGTAAATGAAACTAGAAAGGACAATAAAAAAAATTAGAGGCAGATATCCAAGAAAAATGATTCTAAAGTTTGATTTAGATATAATATAAATCATAAGAAACATTTCATTCAAAATTGGACCAAGATAATTTGGATTTTTGAATGGATTTCTAAGAGACCCAAGTTGAAGATGCAATTTTGGGCCCGATTATGTGGCCGGGAAAAATATCCAACCAATTCATTCATATCTCAAAAACCCAAAATCCATTTGGGATGAAAAATTTTCAGTATAATAGGGTAAATATGTATATTAATATTTTTATTATATGTCCCACAAAAATTCAGCCATCTAGATGCTTGTTGGGACACATCTTTCGAAGGTATGAAAGGAGGCTCCCAATCTAGGCTAACGATGGAAAAGTCCAAATTATACATATTTTCTATAGCACCCACAGTTTTAGGTATGTATAATTTTTATTCTTTCTTATGTGTTTAGAGTTCTTGGGATGATATTGTAAGTGTTTGGGAGAGTTTGGTAGGGTTTTTGAAAGTTTTGGAAGCCTTTTTAAGGTTGAATGGTTTGAGCACAGTTATGAGAATTCATGTGAGATGAAACCATGCGGGTAGTGGGGTTACACATGGATTGCACACAGTTTACATAACCATGAGAGGAGGCCATGCAAGATTTCCCTTTGATGTAGCAGTAGGTGCACGGTTAGTGCACAGTCTTTCTAACTGTGCGAGCTAATCATGCGGCTCATAAAAAGTGAGTTTTAAAAATCTGGGATTAGTAGGGATTGACCTAAAAACACCCATACTTCCTATAATGCGATCCACACTCAGTATTTCATATTTTCAATTGATAGATGTGCCCTTCAACTCGTTTTTAAAGCAAATAAAATGGTTTTCTTGGTGTGGTTGAGACAATTCATCTCTGGTAAGTCTCCTCGTTGAGTTCTTTGTGGTTTTTGCTAGATATTCTCTTCCCTCTCTCTTGGTTTTCTTGATCTACATTCATTTCATATAGATCTAGGGATTTTTTTCCTAAAATTTTGAATTTAGTTCTTGTTTATGGTAGGAAAGGAGATCTAGATCAGTTTTTAGTGGAGCATTTTTTCATATTGGGGTTTGGTTTCTTGTGGGTGGAATTCGCCAGAACCCTAAAGGTAGGTGTATTACCTCTTGACTCCACTTGGTTAAAACTAGTGGTTTGAATAAAATTAATTTGTTTCTCTTGAAATTAATTGTGATATCTATGTGATAAGATTGTTGGAAACCCCTTTGGTGATGATTTGGGTTATTTTGGGGAAAATGGGTTATTGTTGCAAAAATGGGTTTTGTCGTGTGATTTTAAAATGTCTATTTTAAAATCGTTAGTGGTTGATTATGAAAAATGTTTTTTTAAACATAGTTTTCAATAAAGATAGTATTTATTGAATTTTTTGGGCATGGAATGTTGTTTAAAGGGTGTTTTAAATATATAGATGATTTGTTGAACTGAATTGGCATGTATTGGAAAAGACGGTGTGCTTATTGTGTGGCCTTGGTGATTTGTGACTATTGGTTGATTAAGTGTTATGGATTGTGTTTACGGTGTGTAAGTGGGTGGGAAGTATCACTATAAAATGTGATGGATATTGGATGGAAGATCCACCATTATGGGTAGTGGTCGGGAAGAACCACTAGTTGGAAATGTAGTGAATGGGTGGGATGGAAGCTCTGCCATTTTGATTTCCTTGCTATGTGTTTCCTTTCAAGATGGAATTTGTCATGATATTGTGTATTGTTGAAATGTATTATGGCATGGTTTCTTGTATTTTCTATGTGTTATGGGAATTTGTGTGAAATTGTCTTGGTAATAGAGTGTTTGTCTTATTGTAAGTCGTTTCAGTATTTAACGTTTTATATAAATTTCTTTATATAAATGTGCTAATGGTTTTATCATAGTGGATTTTATAGGGAAATAATTTCGGAAAAAACTAATGAGTATTTTCACTCACCCCCTACTTGGCACTTTAGTTCTTTTGCAGATTCTATTTTTTGAGACACAGGTAAGATTAAAGCATCTCATTTTTCTAGCATTTCGACATGATGCTTTGGGAATGTTGTGGTGCTTGGAGCATGGAGCTTGTTGTAGAAATATGGATGTTGTCCTAGTTCATTGGGGTCTTGTTGTATAGTCTTCCACTTGGTACTCTAATATTTTGCTTGGTTGTATTTGGAATACAGGGTTCTTATGGAATAGCTTGGTTTTATTTTAGTAATTTATGGGTTGAGTTATTTTGTTGACATGCGTCATCTAGTTTTGTTGATAATGAATTGTTAGTTGGTTGATTTAATCTTAATAGAAAATTTTTCCCCAATTATTCATTAATCCCTTGGCATTTATTTCCAGTCTTTGGCCCCCTGAGAACATCGCTTAAGGCCAAGTAGCATTACTCCACCCTCTCAAGCCAATGGGATGGGGTGGGATGTTATAAGTGGTATCAGTTTGTTCGGTCCTTAGATTTTAAGTGAGTGTAGTTGTTCAGTCCTTTGGTGTTGACTGTTTGTCTTGGTGTTAACATTCGCTCTTGGTATATTCCTTTAGTCAGGATGGTAGAAAGGCTTAGGATTGTTGGAACATGGAATTTATAACTAAAAGACATAGCTAACCCTTTTATGCTAAACATCAAGTTACTTGGGATTTGGGTACATAAGTTTTTGGAGACACTTATAGGCATTGGATATCTCATTATCGTGGGTGTAGCCAATGAGATCAGCATGGCATGAATAACCAAAATGAATTCCAACTATGATGAATTTTTCATTGGTGTATAATGATTTATGGTGTGGTATAAATTTTTGGATTTTGGAAAATCTAAATCGGGTTTCTAAATAGAAGGATTTGAAACATGGAAACTAGTGGTATTTTGAAAATGGGTTGATTTTCAAAACATGGTGGATTTTTCAGAATAGTGCAATATGGAAAATGTGAACTTGTTGAAAGCTTTGTTGTGAAAGTTGTTATGTAATTGAACTTGAAAATTGTATACTCTTTATTATTAAAGTAATGGGACTTATGGTTTTTTTATTGATAGAAATGGCACTAGGTAAGCATTGTAGAGACCAACCAAAGGAAACTGCTGAAAATGTGATTGCACCTGAGCCTCAGGTGAACCAGCAACTAGTACAGAGTATAGTGCATGATTTCCAATATATGGAATGTGTGAATAAAGAGTACAAACCAAATCATGTGTATCATTCAGTTCAGTTTTAAAGGAATAATCCACCCATGTTTAGGTGTTATTCAGAGCCAGAATGGGCTGAGGCATGGCTGAACAGAATGAATATGATATTTGACTTTTTAGGCACACCAGAAGAGTTGAAAGTGAAATTAGACACGTATATATGGGAAAATCATTCCCTTTATTGGAAGGAGGTTATAGCGACCCAAACTTTTATTAAATTACTATTACATCATTTTAAAGATAAAAAAAATAATAGTATTACACATAATGGATCCAAAGGTTTAGTGTCTTGGGAAAACTAGGACCATATATAACAATCACAACATCAAGCATAAACATTTATTTAATTCCTTATTCACTAGCTTCTTATTGGAACTTGACCTATCTTTAGTACTTGTAGTCACATGAGGATATACATAAAATGTGGTGAGCTAAAATCATATTAAGAGGATAGATAAGAACAATATAACAATGGGTGTGCATAACCATAACATTGGAAAAGGATCATGAACATGAGAGGAAGAATTAATAAGAGACTTGAAATGTGGCAATGCATAAAAATGAAACATCATGTATTAGTGGTTAACTACCAAACATACTTGTGAACAAAGCTAGAATATTTTTCAAACATCATTTCACATTAACTCATGAGATTCATCACTTTACCCAATGCATTAGAGTGATGTATAATTCTGGGTGTACCCTTCACATTGAAACATTCATATGGTGCTATATAATTTTGGGCACACCCATCACATCATAACATTATCATTTATCATGCATTACAAAATTAACATATATAAAAAAATGAACATAACTAACCCATATAAATTAGTGGGTTTAATCTCATAATAACACATTCATAAACATTGGGTTCCCAAAATTAATTGGTAATAACACACTTGAAACGATAACCATCAACCTTGAGTGAGAAGTAAAAGGTGTGTTTTTGAAAGAAGAGTTCTTTTGGGAAACATTTGTTTGACTTAAGCTTTATTAGAAAACGTGTATATCCCATAAAAGGTAATATAATTACGAAAAATGGTTTTTAAATAGGGAACATAACAAAAATGGTGTGAAAGAGGGAGAATCGGAGGAAAGAAAGCTGGGTTCGAGATTTTCCCCTTACCTTGTATCCAAACGCTTTCTTAACTTTAATTTCATATATAACCACATTAGATTCATTAATTTAAAATTAAAGAACCTTTTTTTACATGAATATGGTTCATTATTGTTTCATTAATTCATTTTATGGGCCATTGGATGAGTTATAGAGTTCAAAAACATTGTTCGGGAATGTTCATTTTATGGTTTTCTTGAGCAGTTCACATGTATTCATAAATGGAAGTTCGTGTAGAGCATGGGTAAAAATACGGAACATATTTTTCTTATTATTAATTATATTCAAGAATTTTAAATTATATTATAATGAATTATGTTATATACCATGTGGATGAAGAATTAGATAAGAATTAAATGATTATTGTTTGGTTTAATTTGGGCGGTTTTTTGACCACACCAAACTTGTTTTGTCTAATCATTGAGTAATATTTACCAAAGTTAGTTATATAACATGAAATATGATATAATAAGTATAATATAATCTTTTTCAACAATAAAAAATGGTTTTATGACCAGATATAAAAGCTGTAAAGGGAATTGAAAACATGTTGTTCTTGATGCTGATAAATTAACACCTCCCTAACAACATTCTCTTTTATAAAATAAAAAGAAGAGGATAAGGGGTTTGGATGATACAATATCCCATTAGTGTCATAAAAGTTTTTTATATGTATAATATTGGAGTTAACATGCCATGTGGATGAAGATAGGTGGGGATAGATTAATAAATTAACTTGAAATTGAAAGGAATTTAAAGGAAAGAGAGAGAGAGAGAGAGAGGAAATACCTCTTAAATCCTCCTCTTCAGATCCACATTAATGGACCAAGGATTGGCCTTTTGATGAGACCATAAGCTATTGTATGTGAGGTAGGGGCTAGGAAAGAATATTGGGAAGATTTTAGATAACACTTGAATCTTGATAGGTGTGAGGAAATGAGGGTGTGAAGGGTGGTATTTATAGTGGAGGGGAGAAGGGATTTCTCAATATAAAATTCATTAATTTATTATTTCCCCAAAATAAAAGGAATAGTGAGTCTTCCAAGACCAAGAATGGTAATTTTATCATGTGAACCAAAAAAAATTGGGCTTACATCAGTATAACATAATGCATGACTCTATAATTAGCTTATTTAGTTTATTTTGTAAATTATGGTATTTCGCTATTCATCAAAAATTCAAATATTTCAGAAAAATACCAAAAATTCACCCCAACCCTTTTTTTACATGTAGAATAAAAAATGAATTTCATTTTTTAAAAATAATTTTATAAATATGATTAATTACATTTTTAATTAAAATCATAATTTATTTGAAAAATATGGTTTTTTAAAATTAAAACTGATTTTATAATGCTTTCAAAAATTACATAAGGTATTATAAAATTATCTTAAAACTAGAAGAAAAATAATTGTTAATTTATGAACACATTTTAAGAAAATACATTTTCTTTTAAATTAATTAATTATAATTATTTAATTATGACTTAAACAGTTCCAATACTTTTACTATGGCCAAATTTTCACTTATAAGATGCCTAAATTTTATATAATTATTCATGGGTTGGGTTACTATTATTTTGTACTATTAAACATTATTAAGGGTCATATTAATATTCATAAGGGTGGTTTACTATTCACCAAAAATTAATTTTTTCATATCAGATTTCAAACATCTTATTGATCATAACCATGTAAGTCAGATTTTCGAAATTCAAAACATAGAAGTGGAAAAATTATGTTTAATGATCACATAGTATTTAGTATCATAATATTTCATTATTATTCCTAATGGAATTATACTATAAGGAATAATTATAATAAGGTAATTTCATTGATAAAACTATGGGTTGTTACATTCTTCCCCCCTTATGAAATTTCTCCCTCGAAATTTCAATTTACAGAAACAAGTGAGGGTACTTCTCCTTCATCACCTCTTCTGGTTCCCAAGTTTCTTCTTCAATCTTATGTTTCCTCCATAACACATTAAAAACGTGGGATTTATTGTTGCATAGAACCTTATCTCTCTGGTCTAGAATCTCAACTTGTTTCTCTTTATAAGAGAGATCATCTTCCAGCTACACCACCTCTGAGTTTAGTACGTGTGTGGGATCTTGTATGTACTTCTTCAAGAGTGATACGCGAAACACATCATGAACTTCGTCCATATTTGGTGGAAGTGAAAGTCGATAGTCCACGAATCCTATGAGTTCACGGATCTCAAAGGGACCAATGTACCTTGGTCTTAGCTTCCTTTTCTTTCCAAACCGCATGACTCTCTTCCATGGTGATATTTGAAGGAAGAATTTATCTCCAACATCGAACTCCAAGTCCCTTCAAAAGTTTCCAGGGTAGCACTTTTTCCAAATTTGAGAAGCTTTTATGTGTTTCTAGATGACTTGAACCATCTCTGTCATCTCCTGAATAATATTGGGCCCAAGTAGCTTTCTTTCTCCATCTTCATTCCAACGGGTTGGAGTTCTACATCGCTTTTTATAAAAAGCTTCAAACAGAGTCGTCTGAATACTTAGGTGGAAGATATTATTGTATGAGAACTAAACCAATGGGAGATGCTAATCCCATCCACCTTTTAATTATAGAGAGAAAACACTTAGAATATATTCAAGCGTCTAAATATTCCTTTCAGATTGACCATCAGTTTGGTGGTGATAAGCCATGCGAAAATTTAATCCAATACCCAAAGCATGTTGAAGACTCCTCCAGAATTTAGAAGTGAACCTTAGATCATGATCAGAGACAATTGAGAGTGTAACTCTATACAGTATTACTACTTCCTTCATGTATTTCTTTTCAAGTTGTTCAACTAATAGGTCATCCTGAATAGCGATAAAATGGGAAGTCTTGGTGAGTCGGTCAACCACAGCCCATTTTGCATTATTTCCCTTCGACTTTTTTGGTAGACCTGTGACAAAGTCCATAGTGACATTCTCCCATTTCCACATGGGTATAAGAAATGGTTGCATCATCCCTTTGGAATTTTTTCACTATACTTTAACTTGATAACATACCAAGAACCTTGATATATATTCTCCAATCTCTTTCTTTATATTATCCCACAAGAAGTGTTCTTAGAGATCATGGTACATCTTGGTACTCCTAGGATGGATAGAGAATTTTGAGTTATGTGCATTTTTCAATAGCTCCTTCATTATCCCAGGTGATGAAGGCACACAAAACCATGTTCCAAACCGAATCACACCATCATCATCGATATGGAACTCATGCAGCTTTCCTTCCTTTACTGCATTCACCCTCTTTTGTATCTCCATATCATCCCTTTGTGCTTCCTTAATGCTATCTTGGATGGATGGTTGCACAATTATTTGGGAAAGGTTGGATGTATCCTTAGCCCATATGATTTCAAAATCCATCCCTTTCATATCAATGATGATATGGTCTTTCTCAATCCATAACATGGATAGAGTAGCAGGTTCTTTTCTGCTTAGAGCATCATCTACCTTGTTCTCCTTTCCAAGATGATAGTGAATATAGAAATCGTAATCCTTGATTTTCTCTAACCATATCCTTTGACACATGTTGAGATCCTTTTGTGTGAATATATACTTTAAGATCTTGTGGTTGGTGTATATCTCACACTTCTCACCATAAAGGTAGTGCCGCTATATTTTTAGGGAAAAAATCACGACTTCCATCTCTACGTCATGTGTCGAGTAGTTCTTCTCATGGATCTTCAACTATCGTGAGGAGTAGGATATCACATTATCATTTTTCATGAGTATACAACCCATGAATTTATTTTAAGCATCACTGTATATCACAAAAATTTATCCACTTTTTAGTAGTGTGAGTACATGTGCAGTGATCAGCCTTCTCTTTATCTCCTTGAAGATTCCCTCACATTATTCTGTCTAGAAATACTTTACCCATTTCCTTGTTAACTTAGTTAGTGGGATTGACAACCATGAGAAATTCCTCATAAAACATCGGTAGTACATAGATAATCCAAGAAAACTATGACTTTCTGGGCCACTAGAGGTCATAGTCTATTCCTCAATTGCCTTTGTTTTTTAAGGGTCCACATAAATTCACTCACTTGTGATCACATGTCCGAAGAACATGACTTGATTCATCCAAAAGTCACACTTGCTGAACTTGGCGTATAACTTCTCCTTTCTCAATGTCGCCAAGACAAGTATTATATGTTCTTTTTGTTCTTCCTTTCACTTGAAGTAGATGATAATATCATCAATAAACACTAGCACAAATTTTTCGAGGTAATTTATAAAGACTCTATTCATAAAATCCATGAATATTGAAGGAGAATTAGTATGTCCGAAGGGAATCACTAGAAACTAATAGTTTCCATACCTTGTATGGAAGGTAGTCTTCTAAATATCTTCCTTATTCGCCATTAGAATATGATATCTAG
Organism: Viscum album; assembly: GCA_963277665.1. Classification (NCBI taxonomy): domain Eukaryota; kingdom Viridiplantae; phylum Streptophyta; class Magnoliopsida; order Santalales; family Viscaceae; genus Viscum; species Viscum album. Next base: position 2,054,611,482 of record OY728145.1, read on the forward strand.
GAGGAAGATACACCTTTTAGAAGTATAGAGCTCCTTTTAACTGATTGAACAAGTCATAAATCCTTGTAAGAGGATAATTTTTCTTTATGGTGATCTTGTTGAGTTCCCTATAATCGATACACGACCGCATTGTTCCATCCCACTTCTTCACAAAGAGCATTGGCGCACCCCAAGGGGTGCACTAGGGCATATCAACCCTTTGTCCAGATACTCGTACAATTTCTTCTTTAACTCATCCAGTTCGATAGGATCCATCTATAGGGACACATTGAGATATGAGTATCTCTGTCTATGAGTTCTATTGAGAACACTACCTCACGATCTGGGGGAATTCTGGGTAAATCTTCGGTATATACATCACTGTATTCAATCACAATGGGAATTCTTGTAAGGTTTGTACTATCCTTTGACTCTACCATTTGGGAGAGGTATGCTTCTTGATAGGGAATCAACACCCACACCATTTAAGGATTTTTCAAAAGATAATCATGATATTTATTTCATTTATAGAGGAGCATGGGATGGTTTGGAATATGAAAAGATATTTTCTTTTCCCGAAAGTTGATACGTTCTCTTTATAACGAGAGCTAATCCATTCCCATTATAGAATCAAATTCATCCAAGGGAAGTATTACGATATTTGTTGGAAGAATCTTCCCACATACTCCAATAGGAGAAGAGTCAAACACTTGGGTTGCAATGATTTAACCACTTTGTGTTTTTACAGATATCCATACTTCAAGGTTTCAGGGCTTCGATTCTATAGTTCTTGAAAACTTTCAAGATATAAATGAATGCATAGAACCAGAATCAAATAATACTTTTTACATTATTGAGTGAATAAGAAGTGTACCTTGTATGATTTAATTATCTTTTTTCACTTCTATAGTAGTGATGGCTTATAATTCCCTTATTCTTTTGGATATTGTGGCTGGTGATGTTGATTTCCCTTGAGAACTCGAGGTTTAGTGCACTGGCTTGTATAGTTCCATTGTTCCCTATAGTTATAGCATTGAACCATGGGTGGTTATCTTTTTTCTTCCACCACATTATCCTTCCATTTCATGTCTTTTCAATACTCTTGAGAATGGTTTCCCTCTTTCCCACACTTGAATCACTTCCATGTCCCTTTGAGGTAGTTCCCATGGTGCAACTTCACACATTTTTGGCATGTGGGTCATTGAGTTTTCTTCCCACCTTTTTCATTAGATCCACTGGCTTAGAACACCATCTTCCGTTTCTTATCACCATAGCTATGGGACCATTCTACAAACTACATCTCTACTTTGAGATCACATTGAACAAATTCTTCATAACTCCCAAAGTATCGAATTTCAGGAGCCTTTCGAAGGTTTGGTTTTAATCCACTAAAGAATCTATAAATTTTTCTATCATTGTTGATAAAAAAACTTGAATCGTACCTTGAAAGCCTTGTGAAATTTTCTTTGTAGGTTGTGAAAAATTATCCTTCTTTTTTATTGATCTCTATGAATTCTCTCTCCATATCTGTATGAATATTTCTTGGGAAATACTTATTAAGAAACATTATCTTAAAATCTTCCCATTCTATCTCTTCAATTTCCTCCCTTGGATTGGTGTTCTTAATCGAATACCATCGTTGATTGGCCTCTCCATCTAGATGATAAATGGATAGTGTCTCCTTCTCCATCTCAGAATAGTGAAGCACAAAAAATATCTTCTCCATGGAGTTGAATCATTTCTCCATAACTAGTGGATCAAAAGATCCACTAAACATTGGTGGTCATTGCCTCATAAAACACTTGATAACCAGTTTCTACCTCTTTGGTGAAGTAGGAAGTTATCCATTATTATGGTTATTGTTCATAACCTGAGATAATTGGGTAATAATCTCCATGATGTTTTGAACTCCACCTCCCAAATCTTTGGGGATGTCGTTCGGGAAATCATTGCATTGACCCACACATGAGTTGTTGGCCAGGTTTCTCCTACTTCCCACCTTTCTATAAAATAGAAAAGGTAATAACAGAACATAATTCAATAAGTCATGAATAAATAAATTATTAATTTGTACAATTTTCAATAAACGAATAACTTATGAGATCCCTATATAAGGCTTCTTGTGTGCATATTTGTACTTATTCTCATGATAGAGGTTTTCTCTAGGGTTCAGTAATCCTAATTCCCAAATTAACTAAACCTTACCTCTAATACCAACTATAGCAACCCAACCTTTTATTAAATTAATATTACATCACTTTAAATATAAAAAACATAATAGTATTACACATAGAGGATATAAAAGTTTAGTGTCTTGGGAAAACAAGGACCATACATAATAATTAAAACATCAAGCATAAACAATTATTTAATTCCTTCTTCTCTATCTTCTTATTGGCACTTGACCTATCCTTAGTACATGTAGTCACATAAGGATATAAATAATAATGGGTGAGATAAAAAGCTACTAAGAGGATAAATAAGAACAATATAACAATGGGTGATCATAACCAAAACATCAGTAAAGGATTATGAACATGAGAGGAAGCATTAATAAGAGACTTGAAATGTGGCAATGCATAAAAATGAAACAGCATGTCTTAGTGGTTCACTACCACACATACTTGTGAAAAAATATATAATCTTGTTCACATATCATTTAACATTAAATCATGAGATTCATCACGTTACCCAATGCATTGGAGCACTGTATAATTCTGGGTTCACCCATCACATTGAAACATTCATATTATGCTATATAATTCTGGATGCACCTGTCACATCATAACATTATCATTTATCATGCATGCCACAATTAAAATATATCAATAATGAACATAACTAATCCATCATGGAAATTAATGGGTTTAATATCATAACAAAACATTCAAAAACATTGGGTTCTCAAAATTAAGTGGGAATAACATACTTGATACGATAACCGTCAACCTTGTGTGAGAAGTAAAGGGTGTGTTTTTGAAAGAAGAGTACTTTTGGAAAATATTTTTTTGACATAAACTTCAATAAAAAACATTTATATACCAGAAAAAGTAATATAATTATTAAAAAATTATTTTTATGGAGTGACCATAGCAAAAATGGTTTGAAAGAGGGAGAACCTAAAGAAAGAAAGTTGGGTTTGAGATTTTCCCCTTACCTTGTATCCAAACACTTTCTTCACATTAGTGTATTTTATAACCACATTATATTAATTAATTGAAAATTACAAAACCTTTTTTACCTGAATATGGTTAATTATGGTTTCATTAAGTTATTTTATGGGACTTTGGATGAGTTATAGAGTTTAAAAACTTTGTTCGGGTTTGTTCTTTTTTATGGTTTTCTTGAGCACTTCACATGTATTCATAAATGGAAGTTCGTGTAGAGCATGGGTAAACAAACAGAATTGATATTTCATTTTATTAATGATATTTAAAAAGTTTAAATTAGCTTATAATGAATTATATTATATACCATGTGGATGAATCATTAAATAAGAATTAAATGACGATTGTTTGGGTTAATTTGGGCAGTTTTTTGACCACAAGGAACTTGATTTGTTTAATCATTTAGTAATATGTACCTAAGTTAGTTTCAAAAAATGAAATAGGATATAATAAATATAATATAATCTTTTTCAATCATAAAAATGGTTTAATGACCATATCTTAAAGAATTAATGTAAATTGAAAACATGTTGTTCTTGAAGGTGATAAATTAACACCTCACAAACAACGTTCTCTTTTATAAAATAAAAAGAATAGGAGAAGAAGGTTAGAAGATATAAGATCCCATTAGTTTCATAATATTACAATATATTTATAATATTGGAGTTACCATATCATGTGGATAAAGATATATGGGTAGAGATTGATAAATGAACTTGAAATTGAAAGAAATTTAAATGAAAGAGAGAGAGAGATAGAGGAATTACCTCTTGAATCCTCCTCTTGAGATCCTCTTTAAGAGACCTAGGCTTGGTATTTTGATTTGAACAGAAGCTCCTAGATGTGGGGCAGGGGATATGAAATATTCTTGGGTAGAATTTAGAGAAGGATTGAAGCCTGATAGGTGTGAGGAAATGAGGGTGTGAAGGGTGGTATTTATAATGGAGGGGAGAGGAGATTTCTCAATATAAAATTCATTAATTTATTATTTCTCCACAAGAAAAGAAATAGTGAGTCTTCCATGACAAATAATAGTAATTATATCATGTGAAATCAAAACAATTAGTCTTACATTAGCATAACATCATCCATGACTCTATAATTAGCTTATTTAGCTTATTTTGTAAATTATGGTATTTCACTATTCATCAAAAATTCAATTATTTTAGAAAAATACCACAAATTCATCCCAACCATTTTTCGATGGGTAGAATCCAAAAATTAATTCCAATTTTTTTAAAAAAAATTATAAATATTATTAATTTAATTTTTAATTAAAATCATAATTTACTTGAAAAATACATTTTTCTTAAAATTAAAATTGTTTTTATAATGCTTTCAAAAATTATGTAAGCTCTTATAAAATTATCTTAAAAATAGAATAAACAAAATTGTTAATTTATGAACTCATTTAAAGAAAATAAATTTTCTTTTAAATTAATTAATTATAATTATTTATTTATGACTTACAGAAATTCTAATACTTTTACTGTGGTCAAATTGTCCCTTATAAGATGCCTAAATTTTATTTAATTATTCATGAGTAAGGTTACTATTATTTTGGAATATTTACTTTTCATAAGGCTCATATTACTATTCATAAGGGTAAGTTACTATTTACCAAAAATTAAGTTTTTCCTATCGGACTCCAAACATCTTACTAATCACAACCGTGTATGTCAGATTTTCAAAATTCAAAATATAGAAGTGTAAAAATTATGTTTAATGATCACATAGTATTTAGTATCATAATATGTCATTGTGATTCTTAATGGGAAAATACTCTAAGGAATAATTATAAGAAGGTAATTCCATTGATAAACATTGGGTTGTTACAAAGGTGGCAGTCCATGTTGGGATGAACCAAGGGGTTACTATGGATCTGTTTGAGAAATTTGTTAACTAAAAATTCTACCCTCATACGTTTAGAATTCAGAGTATATCAGATTTCTTCAGTTTGAAGCAAGGTAACATGAAGGTAACCGAATATGAAGCTATGTTTATGAACATAATGTATTTTACACCCAAGGTGGCGGGTAATACATCATCGAAGGAAAAAAAATTGATGATGGGTTAAGGTAGGAAATTTGTTCCAAGATAGCAGTGTTGTGTGTTAATGATTACATATAAATGGTGAATGGAGCTACTATGGTTGAGAAGGATATTTTGGGGGTGATAGGTGGGGGATATTTGTTGGTACCCATGGGGAATAGTGGGAACTAGAACGCTGGGTTCAAGTGGAAGAGGGACACTTATTTCTAGGGTGGGAGTACGGATCAGTGTCCAATGACAAGATTGGTGAATCTTCCTCCGAATCCTCATATTAAGATGATATGTTTTTAGTGTCGTTCTAGGAGCCACATCAAGTGATATTTTTTACACAACATTGAGCATGTCATAATTGTAAGAAGATGGGGCATCTTCAATGGTATTTCTATAATTCTCTGAGGCTGGGTGCATGTGACACACCTCAGGGATCGCAGGGGTCTTATGATTTGACAGGACGAGGGCAGCAGCATACCCCTCATTAGTAGAGAAAATTTTGTCATGGTGATTCTAGAAATATCATGACATCTTAGTAGGGAAACAAAGAGCATAGCATGGCATGTAAGCAGTAGTTTGGGGCTGAGAAGGTTACGGTGGATGATCATTCGAAACCATCCACGGTGAAATGTAGAGTTCTTTTAAATTCCACATTAAAGAAAGATTTATTTGATACATGTGCTTCACATTCTTTTTTTTCTCACATCATTTATTTTTTTGGGTTAGATGTGGAAATCATGCGTTATGTTTTGAAACTTCAAACACATCTGGGTCCAAGAGAGTGTTAATCCTTCATATATAGAGTATATTATTTAGTTGTGGACAACATTGAATTGATGTGGGATTTCTCAGTTCTTGAGATGGATTCTTATGATATAATCCTGGGAATGGATTGGTTGGTGATGTTTAGTTCCCACATTGATTTATATGTGAGAACGATTAGTTTTTTGATAGATGATGGAGTTATACATCTCTTTAGGGGGGAGAAGAGTGAGAAACAGGAAAAAATAGGCTTGTTGGCACTAGCAGTTTGTACGATATCATATTAGTTAGAGGCTTTGTAGTTGGAGTCACTATAAGTTGTCGAGAAGAGTGTTATTCTGGTAGTTTTGGATTTGTTTAATCATGTCTTTCCTGAAGAATTTTTAGGGTTTCCACCTGTGAGAGAAGTGGAGTTTACAATTGATATCCTTCTGATGACCAATCATAACTCACTTCCATCTTACCATATGTAACTAGCTGAATTACAGGAATTAAAGGTGTAGCTGGAAGATTTAGAAAACAAAGGGTTCATCTGGCCTAGCACGTCTCCATGGGCAGTGCATGTTTTGTTTGTTAAAAAGGCGTATAGAACTCTACAGATCTGTGTTGATTGTCATATACTTAATCAGGTTACGATATAGACCTAATATCTACTTCCACGCATTAAGGATTTGATTGACCAGTTGTGGGGAGCTTAGTGATTCTCCAAGATTTACTTGAGGTCAGGATATCATCAGTTGTGGGTAAAAAAGGAGGATATCCTGAAAATTACTTTCATAAGTAGATATGTCCATTACGAGTATGTGGTTATTCCCTTTGGTCTAAAGAATGCACTAGAGGTGTTTATGGAATTGATGAATAAAATATTTTAGAGATATTTATATTCTTTAGTTGTGGTATTTGTGTACGATATACTAGTGTATTCATGGACAAGGGTATAACATGAGCAGCACTTGGCGATAGTGTTAGAAATCTTGAGGGATCATCGGTTGTATGCCAAATTGTCAAAGTGTGACTTTTGGATATTGAAGGATCTTTTCCTTGGCCATTTTATTTCTAATATAGGTGTTTTAGTTTATCTGTAAAATATAGAGGCTATTATCCCATGGAAATTTCCAAATAATGTTTTTGAGATATGGAGATTCTTTGGTCTAGCTGGTTATTATCGATGATTTATTCATGATTTCTCACAATTGGCTTCACTAAGGACAGATTTTATAAGGTATAATATCCCATTTTAATGGGATTAGTAGTGACAGAAATTCTTTGAAGAGATAAAGGGTCTCCTTACCTCATCACCAATATTTGTTTTTCCTGAACCACAGAAAGGGTATGTGGTGTATTGTGACGCATCAGGATCAAGTTTGGGGTGTTTTCTCATGTTGGGGGATCATGTGGTTACATATGGACCATATTAGTTGAGGTTTCATGAGAAGAACTACCCAAGAAATTATTCATAGTTGGTTATAATGGTTCATGATTTAAATATGTGGCATCATTATCTATTCAGTGAGAAATTCATAGTGTTTAATGATCAAAAGAGTTCAAAACATATTGTATCATAAATAGATTTGAATTTCAGGCAATGTAATGTAATATCTCTAAATGTTTGATTTAGACTTAATGTACACACAAGGTAATGGAAATTTGGTGGTAGATGTATTAAGTAGGAAATCACATGCTCAGGTGGTGAAACATGCATCAGATTAGTGGCAGTTGATGTTGGTCATAACTGACATGTAATTGGAATGTGAGGACCAGGGTGGAATATCATTATTTCTTCCAATTTTTTTTGGTTCTTAAATTTGTTGGTTTCATTAAAGAGTCACAGACATCTAATTCTGAGTGTATGGCGATGAGGTTGAAACTCAATGGGTAAGACCATTGAGGGATGGTAACTGAATAGATATTCAGTCCTATGTTTTCGAAATCATATGGTGGTACCAGAAGCTTTTCTTAGGAAACATCTCAAGTATTATCATCATTCCAGGTGGGCTATCCATCCTAGAATTCAGAAGATATATAATGCTTTGAAGGAGCAGTTTCTGTGGGATGGTATGAAAAGGGATGAGTTTTCCTCGAGATTCTTGACTTATCATCAAGTCAAGGCGGAGCATCAACAGCCAACAATAATGTTGTAGTCTTTACCTATCCTAGTGTGGAAATGGGAGTATATAGTAATGGATTTTTTGATGGGTCTTCCAAGAATGGTCAGGAATCACGATGCCAAATGGGTGATTGTGGATTGGCTCCCAAAGTCATTCCATTTCATTCTGATTTGTGAATCTCATACGGTGGAAGATCTATCCATAATCTATATCCGGGAGGTGGTAAAGAGGCACGGTGTTCCAGTTTCGATTTTATTAGATAGAGACCCAATATTTATATCTCGTTTTTGGAAATCCTTATAGAAATCCCTTGGGACACAGTTTACGATGAGCACGACGTATCATCCTCATACGGATGGCCAATCTGATAGGATGATACAAACTTTCAAGGATATTATAAGTTCTTGTGTGAGGTATTTTTTTGGTTCATGGGAGGATACCTTACCATTTGTGGAGTTCTCCTATAATAACAATTATCAAGCATCAATACATATGTCTCTATTTGAGGCATTGTATGGGAGCCTGTGTCGTTCTCCACTATGTTGGGTGGAAACAGGTGAGACTTCGATGATTTGACCGAGCCTTGTCCAAGAGACTATAGAGAAAATAAAGTTTATTAGAAATAGGATGGAGATAGCTCAAAGTTTTTATAAATCATATGTCGACCATGGTTGACGACTGTTTCTATTTGAGGTGGGTTATCATGTGTTTTTTAGAATATATCCTAGGTTGGTACATCATCGGTTTGGAAGGAAGGGTAAATTATCTCCAAGGTAAATTAGGCCTTTTGAGATACTTGATCGGATTGGAGAGTTGTCCAATCATATGTATTTTCCACCATGGTTTAGTGTGGTGCACAATGAGTTTCATGTGTCATAGTTGAAGAAGTATCAGCTAGATCATGACCATGTGATTCGTTGGGATCATGTTGAGCTAGAACCAGATGCTTCCTTGGTGCACGTGCTAGTGAGGATTTTGGATAGTAAATTGAAATTATTTCACGGTAAAATCATAGGTCTAGTTCATGTCTTATGGCATCATGTTCCGATTCTGGAGGAGACTTGTGAGTGGGAGAAAGAGATGGTCGAGCAATAGGCTGAGCTCTTTCGGAAAAACGATGGTTCTCTACTTTCTGGGGATGGAAAGTCTAATGGTGTGGAGAATGTAGAAACCTATATTTGAGGTATGTAGCCTTGTTTATTAATTTTTATGTGTTTAAATTTCTTGTTATGAGTTGGGAAGATTTTGGGAGTGTTTGGGAGGGTTTTGTAAAGTTTTGTCCTTTTCAATGCTTCACGGTTTGAGCACAGTTAGGAGAAACTGTGAAATATGAAACCATGAGGGAAGTGGGGTTACGTACGGATTATGAAAGGATTTTCTAACCATGTGAGGAGGTTATGAAAGATTCCCCTTTGAGACAGTAGTAGGCACATGGTTAGTGCATGGTTTGTCTAATTGTGCAAGCTAACTGTGTATCTTGTAAAAAGTGGGTTTTAAAAATCTAGGATTAGTTGGGATTGGCCTAAAAACACCCAAAATTCATCCCATTTGAGCCTCACTCAATATTTCCTCTTCTCAAGGGCTATGGGTTCTCTCCGACTCATTTTGGATGAAAATTGAAGGCTTTTCTTGGTGTGGTTGAGACGATTCTTCTCTGGAAAGTCTCCTCGCTTAGTTCTTTGTGGTTTTCGCTATATCTTCTCTTCCCTCTCTATTGGATGTGTAGATATATATCTTCTTCATGTAGATATAGGGTTTTAGTTCCCTAAGGTGACGAATTTAGTACTTTTTTATGGTAGGGAAGGATATCTAGATCAGGTTTTAGTGGAGCATTTTCTCGGATTGGGGTGCGGTTTCTTGTGGGTCGAATTAGCCGGAACCCTAAAGTTAGGTGGCTTCTCTCTAGACTCCACATGGTTATAACTAGTTGTTTTTTTTAAAATTAATTTGTTTTTTCTTGAAATTAATTGTGATATTGATGTTCTAATCCTGTTGGAAACCCATTTGGTGATGATTTTGGGGATTTTGTGTAAAATAGGTTATTGTTGAAAAATGGGGCTTTGTCATGTGATTTTAAAATGATGAATCTAAAATCGTTAGTGGTTAATTATGAAAAATGTATTGTGAATGATGGTTTTCAATAAATATGTTATTTATTGGATTATGGTTGGGTATAAAAAGTTGGTTAAAGGGTGTTTTCAATAAATGGATGATTTATTGAATTGAATTGTCATGTGTTGGAAATTAGGGTGTGCCTATTGTGTGGTCTTGGTACTTTGTGATTTTTGTTTGATTAAGTGTTATGGCTTGTATTGATAGTGTGGAAGTGTTTGGGAACTCTCACTATAAAATTTTATGGATAGTGGAAGGAATAACCACCATTATGGGTAGTGGTCGTGTAACATCCAATGTAAGTAAAGAATTATGGATTTTCATATCTTTGACTATTTATGAATTAGATAGTGTTTTAGAGGCTTAAAATGAGAATAAACCCAATCTCAAGCATAGAATTCTCTAATATTTTTAAAATATTGTTTTGCAGCCTTTTAATGGTGAACCATTTTTAAATATATATTTTGACAATTTTATAAGCTCTATTTGTAAAAATAAACTTATTCTTTAGTATTGGGACATTGAAATTTACTTTGGATAAATTTTTGGTATTTTCCTGACAATGTTCATTTTTTAATGAATAGTTAAAAATACTTCATTTTACTTCAAATCTGCTTTTTCATCTAATTTAATTATATGATTATATTATCTTTTTAATTGGTTTTAAAGTGTAAGTAGAATATATTTTTACCATTTAATCCAATGGTGGTCATTGGAATTAATTTCACTTTTAAATTGGACATAAACAATTGTCAAACTTTTGATAGATATTGTTTCTAAAAAACCCGCTATTTGTTTTGACAACGAGAATTATTTTTAAATTAATTACTACAATTTCTGTGTTGGTAATTTGGTAAAATGGATTCCATATTAGGAATCAGAAGGTCCAAATTATGTGATTAAGACATTTTTGTTTATGGACATTATGAATAGTAACGACAGTAATTATCTTTAATTATTGTGATTAATTAGTAATCAGGTATTTAAATGTAATAAAATAATATCATAATAATATAAAATGACCCCAACATGTGTCCTAATGCTACTGGTTGTGTCATGGTCGACCATGGGATTCCTTGTGCCAAACTTTGGGACCCCATGGTGTAACACCCTGATATTTTATGAGAAGTATATTTTTTTATGTCTTATGTTTTACGCAACATCAAAGGAATCTTTCACGGCACACAACACTAGCTTGGCTTGTGTTACATGAAATCATGATCTTTCTCGATAGTGTGTTAGTATGCAATACCGAGTCCCACTAAACAACGATATATTATTATAATATTATAAACTAGTCATTATGAAAAGTATTAACTGAATTTTAAATTTTATAACATTATTATTCATCTTACATATTTTCTAGAACATGTTATGAGAACAAAATAAATTTTTCGGGTAAAATAAGTATTTTACAAAAAATGAAGTTTTGCCGCCTTTTGATGGAGCACCCACATTAAATCTAGTTTTTGACATGTTTATAAGTTAAATTTGACAAAATAAATTTCTTTTTTGGAATCAGGATATAAAAATTTACTTTGGATAAATTTTTCATATTATTCTGGTAACTTTCATATTTTGATGAATAGTAAAAACACGCTATATTTTAATTAAAAATAACTTTTTTCATCGCAATAATTTATATGGATAAATTATAATATTGAATGGTTTTAAATTATAAATAGAATATATTTTTACCATTTAATATAATTTTTGTCATTATAATTAATTTTACATTGAATTCATAGGTAAAAACATTTCAATCTTTGGCAATGTTTTAACTTTTAAAACTCGTTTGCTTAACAACAGGATTACTTTTAAATTAATTACTGAAACTTCTGTGTCTTGAATTTTAAAAAATGGATTCCATATTTGGATTCAGTGGGTCCAAATTATGTTAATAGGTTACTTTTATTTTTTTGAGATTATGAATAGTAACTACGGTAATTTTTATTTACTGCAGTCAAAGGGAAATCAGGTAATTAAGGGTAAATATAAGATTATAAAATTACCCTAAAAAATTTCAAAATCATATTGTATGAATAAAAGTCGACCCATATCACCTAATGGTAAGACTAGATTCATTTCATGGACTTTTTACCATGAAATAATATAATCATTATTAAAACCAAAGAAAGTGACAACATGTCACTCTCTTAAATATTATAAGTATAATAATTTAAATTTTGTGATAAACTTCATGAAACTTAAAAAATGAATAGTCTCCAGAAATATAATAAAATTATCTACATCATATAAATTTATTTATAATTTTTAGGGATTAAATAATTATCATTAATTATGACACAATATTGATGTTGAAATTGTTTTATTGATTGAAATATCAAATAAATGATTTTAAAAGTATTAAAATAAATATTATATGAACTATTTAATGTTCTCCACTAATTTTATAGATAAAAATGAAATGTTATGAATCTATTAAATATTTTAGTTCGAACATATCTTCTATATATATTTTATTTAAACTCAAACAAATGAATAGTGTAAAAGTTGACACTATTGTTAATTTATAGAAATTACATATTATAAAATTGTTTAAAAATCACAAAAATATTTAAAAATGGTAAATTAAAATATATATGGTCTAAAATGTAATAAATTATACAATTATGTACAATTCACAACATATAAGTAATTATTTATATTGATTTAAAATTTAGAATATTATTACCACAAATAAAATAAAATAGATTATATAAGGATAAATCATGTTGATAATGTTTAAAATAAATTCCCAACTTGTCTAAATTTTATTGGATGATGAGATTACAACCCTATATAATATAAGCTTCGGATTTGAGTCATTTTTGGAAGTTTTTAAGTGGAGTATAAATTTATTATAAATTAATATTTCTTATAATTCCAAAGGTGACCCTCTCCTCCCTTATAAAAGGGAACCTCCTCCCTCTCCTCCTTACACCACTTTGATCCTTCACGCTTGACCAACCCCTGCCAATTTATCTTCTAAACTTCCCTAGAAACATCCTAGAGGCCCTGGTCTTCTTAAAATACCAATCTTAGTGCCCTAAGAGGAGATTTCAAAGAGGCGCATCGAAGAAGAGGTAATATCTGTTACCAATTATTTCAAATTTATTTCTTATTCTACTTCTTCTTATTTAGTTGTTTCACTATGAAGTAATAAAATCAGTATCACTCATATAATTATATGTCATTATAAATATGAAACAACCCTATTTAACCTTCTATCCATCCTATAGAAAATGAAATCATCGCGCGTGTGTACGTACGGATTACCGTCTCCACGCCGTGGTGTAATCTGTTTTCCACCACCACCTTACTTGGATGGGTAAAATGGTGAAAATAATAACTATATATAATTATTGTAAAATGATATTGATTCTGAAATAGTATACATACACTTCAATACAATTCCACGGGCATGGGAACGATATAATCGCTCATGCGTACGTACAGCCTACCGTCTCCACGATGTGATGTGACTCGTTCTACATGATCTTCATTGAATAATGATTATATAAATGAATTTAATGAGTAAATATGATATATATTACACTAATACCATTCTGGAAATGAGGTATCTATAACCTAAAAATAATAATAACAATTTATTCGACAAAACACACATAAGAACATAAAGCAATAAACACCCGAATAACCTATAGCAATGAAATATTACTAATAAGAAGCTAAGAATATGACCATATATGATATAATAAAAATGTTTATGATTGTAGAATAAGTCAATGACATTATTTAAATCATTATACATGAGGTTCAGATGCGTACAAAGCATATCGGACCTAAGGTAAGGGAAAATATCGCAATCCCATTTTTATCCAAGATTGTTTAAACTTCAGAATTTACTGTGGAATATTTATCATCCACATCCATGTTTCATCAATATGTAATATTATTTTTATCCTCCTAAAATTTTTTAAATCCAATTTTACCCATTCGTGAGTTTTTAGTAAAATATATGAAAGGAATATTTTGTCATTTTTAGTACGAGGTACTTTTTGACTTTTCCGGCCAAAGTACGAGAAGAATATTTTTTTAACTTATACAGCATGAATGTATTTTTATGATTTCATATAACATTATTTCCATGAAGCTTCCTTTACAAGTTTTCAAGTTTATTTTTAATCAACTTTTTTTAGTTTAAAACTATATGACATGTTAAGAAAGGAAAAAAAATTGAAGTAGAAAGGATATTTTCCTCAAGAATGGAGTTCAAGTGTTTAATCAAAATTATTTTCCATATAAGATAATATAGGGTTATATTTATATACCTATTTTTACATTGATTTGGTTATATTATGATGGAATTAATTTTATGATGTCCTTTTATCTTATATGGATTATGTTTTGATGGCATGATGTTTAAGAATCCCATTTTTATTACATGGGTTATGCTATGATGTATGATTTTTGATTCTGTGGCACACATAAGAATGGTTTTATTATGAGATGGCTGGGACCTATATCTCCCTTCAATTCATTGGGTAAAGATTTATATCTCATGAGATAGACATGGCTGGAATGGAAAATTAATCTTGTTCAGTGATACAAGACTGGAACGAGGAGTGAACTCGGTTCAGTAATGGACTTTGTCTGCTATGATGGTCTTGGCAATGAGCCTTGACTAATATGAAATGATTTTATATGATTATGTGTGTATGCCACAAAGTTTCATGTTTTATGTTTTGATTATTGGGATTAAATTTCACCACTATGATTTATCCCATTTTATGATATTATGATCTCTTTTGTAGGTTAAGATATTAAAAATGTTATGTTCTTATAAATATGATATGATTGATATTTATTTTTTTACACTTACAGGGAATTTGAGCTCACCCTTTTTTTTGTTTTATTTTCCCCAGGTCAGGAAGAAGGGTATTATGTAGGATATGCCAAAAAGGGGCTCTAGATATGATGAAATAAATGGGCGACAACGTAGATGATTTATGAACCAGTTGTTTATGTTTCCCAGTTTATAAATACACTATACATATACGGTCCTTTCATGGTTTTGTTATATGTTGTAATAAGTGTGTTTCAATTTTGAAGTAATAACAATGTATGTAGAGTATGGGTCTTTATAGTTTGTATTAGAGGCAAAGGAGTTAGGAATGTATCTGATCCTTGGGAACTCTCACATGTGAGCATTGGAGGAAGCATGGCTCTCTGCCCAAGGGCTTCATGAGGAAATGGATGCCACTGGGGATGGTGTTTTTTCCCACCCAGGGGGTGTAGCCGCCCAGGGAGTGCCTTAATAGGAATCAATTATAGTCCACTGGAAGTAATTCCAGACCGTTATAGTTGGTATCAGAGGAAAGGTATTGTCAACCTTTGGAAACTAGGATGTGAAAGCCCTAGTAAGAACCCTAAGGATATGTCTAAGCATAGAACAAAATATTATTGTTTTATAAATGTCCATGAATAACCTATGATAAGACCTTAAATGATAAAATTTTATTCTTGATTATGTAGTTTTCCTATTGTGATTAGTGTTTCTCACACTATGCTTATTGGTTTTAGTCAATGGCTAGAACCCGAAGGAACTGTGTTAATGCTGAATGTGACGGGCAATGCAATGATTGTCCCCCTGAGCAACCTAACAATATGGGAGCTGGAATGCAAAATCGTATAGCCATGCTCACACAACTTTCTCAAGCTATGAACCATGCATGAATTCCAAAAAAACAAAGGAATAAGAAACATTCTGTTTAATCCTTCATGAGGCAGCGTCTGCCTTCATTCAACGGGTCTTCTAATCCATTAGTGGCTGAACAATGGATTAGTACCACTAAGAAGATATTTTTAGTCCTTCAATGTTCTAAACATGACAAAGTCATCTTAGCAGTGTATCGTTTGGAAGGTGATGCTAATCAATGGTGGAATCATATCAAGAATATGAGGCAAAGAGTTGAAATTGAGTCCATGGAATGGAACGAGTTCAAGAACTTATTTTTCAATAAGTACTTCCCTCATATTCTTCGAACAAATATGGAGAAATAGTTTCTTGAACTGAAGAAAAAGGATGATGAATCTGTTGGTACCTACGAAGAAAATTTTACAAAACTTGAAAGGTACGCTTTTGGGATTATTATCCAACCTGAGAGTAAGATCGATCAATTATTTAGTGGCTTAAAACCAAGTCTTCAAAGGTTGTTATCCATAAGGGACTTCAATAGCTATGAGGAAATAGTTCGATGTGCTCTCAAGGTTGAGATAGAGATTGGAGTAACCCATCAATCATATGCATTTGATAAGAAGAGGAAAATGGAATTCAATGAAAAATCTAAAGACCACACTGAAATGAAGATGAGTTTTCCTTTATGCTCAAATTGTGGAAAGAAACATGGAGGGAATTGTCTTAAAGGGACAAGAAAATTTTTTAAGTGTGGAAAAGAAGGTCATCGGGCAATTGAATGTCGAAATAATGGGAAGAATATGTCTAATAATGAGAACAAAGAAAGGGATACACATAATGCACATCCTACACTTCAATGTTTTAAGTGCAAGGAGATGGGGAATTAGGCCAATAAATGCCCAAATCAAAGGGTTTTTGATGATGATCCACTTCAACAAACTCTTAAGGCCAAAGACAAAGGAATGTCACATGCAATTACTATCGGTGATGTGGAGTACGATAACGAAGTGGTTAAAGGTACACTTACCATCCACTCTAAAGTAGAAAATGTTTTATTTGATTCTGGATCCACCCACTCTTTTATTTCTGAAGAATTTTCTAAGGTTATCGTCGTATTACCTCAACAATTATATGTTGAGTTAGCTGTGACAAATCCTAATGGCACAACGGTCGCGTCAAAAGTTTATAATTCTTCTCTAATTAAAGTTTGTGGGAAATCACTTCCTGCAAATCTTGTGATCCTTCCTATAGTGGAATTTGATGTTATTCTTGGCATGGATTGGATTTCTTTATACGAAGCTCATATAAATTTCCAAAGAAGTGAAATCACATTTAATATTCTTGATCAATTTACTATCATCTATCGATGCAAAGATGAATATGTAGAGACCCTAAGCTTAACGTACATGGACATTACATTACTTTTGTGGAATACTTAGTACATTAGAAAAACACACACACAAGGACTGTAATAGTTTAGTGTCTTTGGAAACTCGGAATATAATCCTCTAATCGTGGTGAAAGATCTTTAACATCTCCCATAAAGATCTTCCATATTTTTTCTTACCTAAAACCTTTATTTATATCCTGGGGAAAAGAAAACATAAAAGGGTGAGCTCAAATGCTCAGTAAGGGTAAGCAAAAGAAATATCAATCACATCATATTCATAAGAACATAACATTTTGGAAATCTTAACCTGCAAAACAGATCATAATATCATAACATGGGATAAATCATAGTAGTGAAATATAATCCCAATAATCATAAATTAAAACATGAAAATTTTTGGCATACACACATAATCATAGAGAATCATTTCTTATTAGTCAAGACTTATTGCCAAGACTATCTTAGTGGACAAAGTCCATTTCTGAACCGAGTTCACTCCTCGTTTCAGTCCTGTTTCACTAAACCGGTTTAACCTGCCGTTCCATCCATGTCTATCTCATGAGATATAAAATATTTACCCAATGCATTGGAGGTAGATATAGGTCCCACCCATCTCATAATGATACCATTCTTATGTGTTCCGCAAAATCATAAACCATACATCATAGCATAACCCATGAAATAAAAATGGGAATCTTAAAAATCGTGACATCATAAAACAATTCATATAAGAGAAAGGAATTAATAAAAATGATTCCATCGCATCATAATCAAATAAATGTAATAATAGGGATAAAAACATAAACCTTTATTATCTTATATGGAAAATAATTTTGATAAAACACTTGAACTCCATTCTTGAGGAAAATATCCTTTCTACTTCAAAAACACTTTTACTTTCTTAACATGTCATACAATTATAAACTAAAAGAAGTTCATTAAAAATAAACTTGAAAACTTTTAAAGGAAGCTTCTTGGAAATAATGTTTTAAAAAAAATACATTCATGCCGTATAAGTTAAAAAAACATTCTTCTCGTACTTTTGTCGGAAAAGTCAAAAAGTACCTCGTACGAAAAATGACAAAAGATTCCTTTCATATCTTTTACTAAAAACTCACCGAAGGGTAAAATTGGTTTTAAAAAATTGTAGGTGGATGGAAATAATATTAAATATTGAGGAAACATGGATGTGGATGATAAAATACACCCCAGTAAATACCAAAGTATAAACAATATCGGATAAAAATGAGACTGTGATATTTCCCTTACCTTAGATCCAATTTGCTTCGTAAGTGTCTGAAACTCCAGTATAATGATTTAAATAATGTCATTGACTTATTCCAGAATCATACTCACTGTTATGATATCATATATGGTTCACTTATGACTTTATTTTACCGGTTCTTTTGTAAATTCCATGTTAAAGAGCGTTTTGGGTAAAATCGTTTCATTTGTCGTCCGTGTTTTGACTTGTAATTATTCATATGATTACATAGATCATGATTACTTAATTCCAGAATATAAAACATGATTTATATAATATATTTTCAGAATATACATATATATAATAGATCAGTAAATGGAAAGAAATACACCGTTCATGGAGATGGTAGGTCGTACGTACGCATGAACGCTGTTTTTGTTTTCTTATTGAGTTGAATGGAATTAAGTAGATGACATACATATATATACACATAAATAAATTATCATTATTATGTCATATATTTCATGATTACTTATTATATATACTTTATAATCATTCATTAATGGTTAACGTGGAGAATGAATCTCATCACGTCGTGGAGATGGTAGTCCGTACGTACGCACGAGCGATGATATCATTCTCATGATCATGGAATTGTATTGGAGTGTATGAATACTATTTCAGAATTAATACCACTTTACAATAATCATATATAGTTGTTTATTTGCACCATTATACCCATCCATGTAAGGTGGTGGTGGAAAATAGATTACACCACGGCGTGGAGACGGTATTCCATACGTACGCACGCGCGGTGATTTCGTTTTCCTTAGGATGGATAGATGGTGAAATAGGGTTGTTTCGTACTTATATTAACATATCAGTATATGAGTGATACTTATGTTATTACTTCAAAATGAAACAACCTAAGAAGAAGAAGTGGAAGAAGAAATAATGTTGAAATAATCGTTAACGTACATTACCTCTTCTTTGAAGCGCCTCTTTGAGATCTCCTTTTAGGGAACTAAAATTGGTCTTTGAGGAAGACCAGAACCTCTAGGATGTAGCTATGGAAGTGGAGAAGATAATTTGGCAGTGGTTGGCCGAGCTTGAAGGCTCAATGTGTTGTGAGGAAGAGAGGGAGGAGGTGCCCTTTTATAAGGTAGGAGAGGGGAACCTTTGGAATAACTAAAAATATTATTTTATTATAAAGTCAAATTCGGTTTCTAATAGTTCAAAATTGATATATTTAGAAGCTAAGGTGGGTATGGGTCGAAAGCCTCTCATCCAATAGAATTTAGACAAGTTTAGGTTCCTATTTTAACCTTATCATTTAGATTTAACATTAAGTTAAATAATTTTACTTTTACCGTGTCTTCTTGTGTTCTTATACTATAAGGTTAATAAACTTACTATAATCAGCCAAACGAACCCCAAGTTGTTTATTATTAATATATATAACCTTATCTAAGTAATTTGGCCTAACATTAGATTTTTAAGAATAAAATGACAATTAATAATATAATATATTTTTTAAACTATTTTATGTCAATTTTGACACTATTTAGTAATTGATTTTTGTGAAAATTATAACAGAATGATTAGTTAGAATAAAGTTAATTATATCAATACTAACATGTCATATTAACCTATAAAATTAGTGGAATTCATAAAAAATCTCAAATTATATATATTTGGGTATTTATAACATCAATTATGTCAATATTTTATTAATAAGATAATTACTGCATCATCATTGTGTCATAAATAAATTAACTTATTTAAAGTCTAAAAATTAAAAATAAAATATCATTATGTAGGAAATAGTTTTATATTTCTAATTAATATTTATAGTTGAATTTATCTTATGTATAACCCAATATTAAAAATGATATACTTATTAAACTTTGATTTTAACTATTTTAACCCTTCTTTAAATAAATTAATAATAAATGTCCTAATCTAATCCAAGTGGGCCTAAATGGTCATATTTTATTCCTAAGGTTGTTTTTGGTCGAATTAAACTTATTAAATAGAATTAGGACATGTGTTAAGGTAATAATAATATCATTTTTACCCGTAATTACCCTATTTACTTTTGACCGTGGTAAAAAAAGTAAAAGCTACTATTCACCAAAAATTATTTTCATCTCATTGAATCACATTTTACTTACTGACATCAACCATGTCTCTCGGATTTTTGAAATTCCAATCACAGAAGTGGTAAAATTAAGTTTTATGAAAAATTCATTTTTTTTAACTACCACTTAGTGGTTTCACTATTCATCAAAAAATGAAAGTTTCCAGAAAAATACAAAAAATTAGGCCTAATCTGTATTTGGTATTATGAACTCAAAAATGATGGCTATTTTAACAAATTAAAAACATATCAGTTGCATTACTTAATTTAAAAATTAATTCCCGTCCTAAAAACAAATAGCATGTTCTTAAGAGATAACAACTATCAAAAGATTGACACTTGTTTATGTATGGTTTAAATGTGAAATTACATCCAATGAACAACATTGTATTAAATTGTAAAAATATATTCTAAATATACTTTAAAACCACTCAAATTAATAATTTATTACTATTAATTATTTCGATTAAAAAAGTTGTTTTTAATTAAAATTTAGTAATTTTCACTATTCATCAGAAAATGAAAGTTATCCGAAAAGTACCAAAATTTCACCCTAAGCTAATTTCGATATTCCGAATCCAAAAATGAAGTCCATTTTGAAAAATAAAATTTACAAATTTTTAAAAAGTGGTTATCACTATTCATAACGGCTAGTTTTAATAGTATTTTAATAGCATATCGTTGTTTAGTGAAACTCGGTATTGCGTACTACACACGCTATCGAGGAAGCTCGCGATTGAGTGTAATGCAAGGCAAGTCAAGGATGCATGTTGTGCAAGCTCCTTTTTGTGTAGCGTACAACACAATACATTAATGAAATTAAAAAGAATATTTTTCATAAAATCTCGGGGTGTTACATTCTACCCCCCTTAAAATGAATTTCGCCCTCGAAATTCGTCGGGGTTATAAATGGTTTACTACTAGAAAGTTTCTTTAATTGAAACCCATATCATAAAAAGGAATACCAAAACCAATATCTAAAAAACAAATGTATGAAACGTAATGGTTACCCAAATAAACTAATCACTGGGTTTCCACATAGGTGAAAATATGGATATGGAAGAGAAATCTAACCATCATGTTCTGATGGAGAGTGGTAGAGAACATGGCTATGGAAAACCCAGCAATCACAAAGCCATAAATTTGTGATGATCTAAGGTACCATCTGATTCATCAGATATAAGAGCACTAGGACAACATTTTTGGTTTTCAAGATCATTTCCCTAAAGTTGAAAATTTTGAATTAGAATATATACTTACTTTATTTTGGTACAATCTCACTGTTGTTCGTGCCTTGAACAATTTCCACTTCATCTCTTAAATAAATGAAGTTGAATTTGTTATTCGTGATGTGTTAGCAGATCATGTGATAGAATGACGGGTCATTCCATCTGTCTCAATCAAAAGGGTAGCAAAAGTTATTAAATATACATAAATCGATCTATAGTGAGATTAATCATATATGGTTCCTAAAATGGACTTATACTTATTATATCATAATAAAACTAGTTTCTACTAAACAGGGACTTTCTGTAGGCCAGTGGTAGGCGATAAAGTCCAGTCGCACTTCAGTTGTGGGTTCGATTCCCACAGCCTTGTCCGATGCGATGGTTTGTCGCCCATCCTGTAGGTTGTCCTTTTTCTAAAACTAAATTACTATAACATCCCATAAATAATATCGAAAAAACTTCAATACTTAAACAATACTAACTTATGTCTAACATAATCCATCCCAATCTTTAGGCTTATCCAAAATACCTCGGTCCAAGCTCATAGTATAAAAATGATTACTTGAAATGTCACATAACAATCATGTGAATTCCATCATTTATCCCCCATATATCATAAGATATATCTTGTTGGTCAAATTAAAAACATGTGAATACCTTAATCATGTATACCCATTGAACCTTAGTGAAAACATGAATGCAGTTAAAAGTTAACACTTTCCACAAACCAAAATCCTCAAAATTATTTATACTCAAACCATGATATCACTTAGTCCTTATATCAATCATGAGCTCATGAATACAATCAAACATCTCATTATCTTCTTATCCCTTCATTATGCGCATATCATCTGCTTACCAAAAATATCTCAATCACATTCCATGGTTACCGGTACCATAAAATTATGGAAAACCACAATAGACCAATAAATAAATATTCCAATATTCCACGATACTATATACAACATTATTTTGGAATCCCATTACATAAACACTTAATCATTCCACCACATCGTTGTCATATTCAACATCGCCAATAGTGATCACATGTGACTTCCCTTTGTCTTTTGCCTTAAGTGGTTGCTCATGTCGATCATCATTAACCCTTGGATTAGGGCATTGATTAGCATAATTCCCCATTTCATTGCACTTGAAGCATTGAAGTGTTGTTGGTGCATTCTCTGAAGTCTTTTATTTATTCACACCATTAGCAACCCTTTTTCCATTACTTCGACACTCAGCTGCTCGATGACCTTTTTTTCCACACTTAAAAACATTTTCTAGTCCCTTTAAGACAATCTCCACTATTCTTCTTTACACACTTTGAGCATAAGGAAACATTCATCTTCTTTTCAACATTATTCTGAGATTTCTCCTTGAACTCCATCTTTCGTTTCTTGTCAAAACCATGAGATGAATATGTAACACCAACTTCCATTTCTACCTTAATAGCACAGCACATAATTTCTTCATAGCTACTGAAGTCTCTCACAGCTAATGCCCTTCGAAGATTTGGTTTTAAGCCACTGAAGAATCGATCAACTTTACTTTCAGGTTGGATGATAAAGACAGATGCATACCTTGAAAGCCTTGTAAAATTCGCTTCGTATACACCAACAGATTCATCATCCTTTTTATTTAGTTCAATAAATGCTTTCTCCATCTTTGTTCAAAGAATACGAGGGAAGTACTTATTGAAAAATATGTTCTTGAACTCATCCCATTCCATGGACTCAATTTTATCTCTTGACCTTGTATTCTTGATAAGATTACACCATTGATCAGTTTCACCTTCCAAATGATATACTTCTAAGATGACTTTATCATGTTCAGAACATTGAAGAACTGAAAATATCTTTTCAGTGGTACTGATCCATTGTTCAGTAACAAGTGGATCAGAAGACCCACTGAAATAAGGTGGACATTGCCTCATGAAGTAAACAATAGAATATTGTTCTCTTCTCTTCTCATTTGGAAGTCCAGAATGATTCATAGCTTGTGTAAGTATAGCAATAAGATTTTTCACTCCATCTCCCATAACATTTTTTTGTTCAGGAGGACAATCATTGCATTGATCAACACGGTTCCTTCGGGTTGTAGCCATCATCTAAAACCCAAAAAGAATAATGTGAGAGGAAAAAGTCATGCTAGGGAAAACAACATAATAAAGGGGGAGTACCTTCAATATCTAACATCTTAGGTTACCGTAATTCTAGTACTATAACCTATACTTATACTTAACCTTAGGGACATCCCTACACATACCTTAGAAATATCTCTAGGGATCTCACTAAAGTTCTCGCATCCTAGTTTCCAAAGGTTGACTAAACCTTTCCTCTGATACCAACTGTAGAGACCCTAAGCTTGACGTACATGGACATTACATTACTTTTGTGGAATACTTAGTACATTAAAAAAACACACACACAAGGACCGTAATAGTTTAGTGTCTTTGGAAACTCGGAATATAATCTTCTAATCATGGTGAAAGATCTTTAACATCTCCCATAAAGATCTTCCCTTTTTTTCTTACCTAAAACCTTTCTTTATATCCTGGGGAAAAGAAAATATAAAAGGGTGAGATAAAATGCTCAGTGAGGGTAAACAAAAGAAATATAAGTCACATCATATTCATAAGAACATAACTTTTTGGAAATCTTAACCTGAAAAATAGATCATAATATCATAACATGGGATAAATCATAGTAGTAAAATGTAATCCCAATAATAATAACATAAAACATGAAACTTTTTGGCATACACACATAATCATAGAGAATCATTTCTTATTAGTCAAGACTTATTTCCAAGACTATCTTAGTGGACAAAGTCCATTTATGAACCGAATTCACTCCTTGTTTCAGTCCTGTTTCACTGAACCGGTTTAACCTGCCGTTCCAACCATGTCTATCTTATGAGATATAAAATCTTTACCCAATGCATTGGAGGGAGATATAGGTCCCAGCCATCTCATAATGATACCATTCTTATGTGTGCCACAAAATCATAAACCATACATCATAGCATAACCCATGTAATAAAAATGGGAATATTAAACATCGTGACATCATAAAACAATTCATATAAGATAAAGGAATTCATAAAAATGATTCCATCACAACATAATAAAATCAATGTAATAATAGGGATAAAAAAAGAACCCTTTGTTATCTTAGATGGAAAATAATTTTGATAAAACACTTGAACTCCATTCTTGAGGAAAATATCATTTCTACTTCAAAAACACTTTTAATTTCTTAACATGTCATACAATTATAAACTAAAAGAAGTTGATTAAAAATAAACTTGAAAACTTCTAAAGAAATATTCTTGGAAATAATGTTTTAAAAAAATTCATTCATGCCGTATAAGTTAAAAAAACATTCTTCTCGTACTTTTGTCGGAAAAGTCAAAAAGTACCTCGTACGAAAAACGAAAAAAGATTCCTTTAATATCTTTTACTAAAAACTCACCAAAGGGTAAAATTGGATTTAAAAAATTTTAGGTGGATGGAAATAATATTACATATTGAGGAAACATGGATGTTGATGATAAAATATGTAATGCCCCGACCCCAATTACCTAGAGTCGGTGCATTATTACATAACATTGGCATGATCATGAGAAAGATCAAGTCTCGAAAGACCGATTAGTTTAGTAGCCTTGGAATAACTAGATACATCCATAAATTTTTACATTACATCATAAAAAAACATCTTGTCTTCATATCCCCTCATACTATCCCTGCAGGTCATTCATAAATTACTTCTTCATAATCCTGGAAAAAAAATAAAACATTGAAAGGGGTGAGCTCAGATGCTCAGTAAGGATAACATTATAGTAGAAGCTTTCATAAATAAGCATAAACACTTAAGGCAATTTATAACTAAAACAAAAGCCTTTTAAACTTGAACTTCAGCATAAAATGGCAAAGGTAAAATGAAATAATTCCATTTACTTACTCACATGGATATTCTACTAGTCGAATGATCACATGCAATATCAATAACCACTTTCATAATGATGGAATGCATAATGCCAGACTATCATAACCACATAGCCAAGGCCTCGTGCCAAGACTACAAATAAGATTTTTCCAAGGCCTTGTGCCAAGACACTAGTTTGTCTCATGAGACCTACCGATGCATCTAGGAGCTATAGCGGGCTCCACCCGTCACTTATTAAGTCCAATGAATTCCTTATATGAATAGGTTTAAACATAAAATAAACATTCGTATTAAAACTAGCATACGAAATTTCAATACTTTAACCACAAACCATGAATGGTATAAAAATAGAACATCCACAGTCAAGCATAACTCATTTGATACAATATGGAAGATTGTATTGTATCACATTAACCTCAATCGTGAATAATGAAGGATGTTGACATAGATGAAAATAATCATCAAAACTATTTGAGGGAAATATCCCCCTTTTCTTGAAATCATTTAAAAGTCACACTATTTGTCAAGAAGCCATTTAAAAATAGATTTTTTGAATCAAAGTGTCCCATACCACTTTGAAACTTTTAAAAGGAGTTTTAATTTTAAAACTTTAATGTCCATATAAATAAATCCTTAAAACCATTTTTAAAACATGGACATTAATGAGCAAGATATAGAAGAATAAGTCTTTAAAACTTTTTAAAAATGGTATTTTGGTTAGAGATTCTAACCAAAAGAGAGACACTTGAATACAAATAATTGAGGTAATCAAAACTTTGTAATATCATGAGAATAAAGGGATTCATGATATACTATGTCAAAGTACATTATATACACCACATAAAAGTGATTTGGTGTATATCAACAAAGAAGTCTCAGTTGAATGTAAATTGAGATGAAATCTCTCATAAAGGCCGTATCCATAGGTTAAGGATAAATCAACGACATAATTATGTGTGAAAAAATATAAATACACTAAATATGATTGAATATTCAGTGTAAAACAATCAAAGGATATTCACACATATTCTTGTAGAAACAACACCAACGAATTGGATGTTTAACTCAACAAATGGTGAAAGAGTTAAAATTACTCTTATCAAATTCATATTAATGACTTGAGAATTATCAATGGAGTGATTATGTGTATCAAAAGTATATCCACAGGAAGGGGAGTGGAAATTATGACATAATTAAATGAATAGTGATTCCACACATAATCTTGGAGTAATATAATCAATGAAATATGCATAAAGTCAAATAAGTGGAAATTGAAATCTCAAATTCCCTTATCGATTTGGTAACTTACGAAACAAACAACCATGAAATAAGGATCATACCATGACTATGTAAATACCCATAAATTAAATATATTACACAATGAATACAATCATGGGCAGTACACATACACCACATGTAATAATTAAGTGGTGAACAATGGAATTCTCACGAAATTAAGAGAGAGATAAGAAACTCCTTACCACGTTAATCAACTGGGTCGTATGGCCAAAAGTTAATAACCACCAAATGATTTACAGAATAACATGAATATAAAGATAATCATGATAATATATATCAAATGGCAGTACACAATACACCACTTTCAATAATTTAGTGGCGAACAATGGAAATCTCACGGAATTGAAAGTGAGATAAGAAAATCCCTAACTTTGTACTTTTTCCTTGGTAGATTGTAGGTTTACCTCCTGTATAATGGTGAAATAATTGTTATTGAATAATAAAAGAATCATTTACTTTAATATTATATCATATATGATCTTTTAACATTGATTTGTTAATAATATCTTAGAATTATCGTCATTTCAGGTGTTAACGGGTTCATTTTACTTTATATTATTTGTTATGTGAGCCATATTCGTTATTAATGGGATGTATATTATTCATACCCAGAATGATATCAAGTCCTTAGATACTATTTTTAAATCATCAAATTATAATTATACTTGAATGGATATGATGGACAATGAATCTCATCGCGTTCGTGGAGACGGTAGTCCGTACATACGCACGAGCGACAATATCATTCTTTTGATATTAAAATAATATATAATTGGATTTTATATCATATATACAGAATAATTATAATGTTATATTTATTATTTACATGAGTTACACATCATTATTATACCCATCCAAATAATAATATATTGAATAACAATTACACCACGACGTGGAGACGGTAAGTCGTACGTACGCACGTATGGTGACATGTTATTCAAAGGATGGATAGAATACTGAATATGGTTGTACCATATTTATAATAACATCACATTATATATATGATACTTGAGTTATTATTTTATAATGGTAATAACAAAGAAAGAAGAAGTGGAAGAAGAAATGAACTTGAAAAAGGGTGGTGAAATCATTACCTCTTCTTCGGTTTCTTCCTTTTGATTTGATCAATAGGGCTCCTTAGGTTGGCTTTCTGATAAAACTAAGGCCTCTAGGTTGTAGTGAGGGAAGTTGGGAGAGTATTTGGTCAGAGTTTGGCCGAACCAAAAGGATTTGAAGGTGTGAATAAATGAGAAGGAGGAGTGCCTTTTTATAAGAGGGGTGAGGGGCACCTTTGGAAAAGCTAGAAATATTAATTTATAATAAATTCATATTCGGTTTCTAATGGCTCCAAAGTTGATTATTTAAATTTTATGGTGGGTATGGGTCGCCAAAAACTCAACCAATAGAATTTAGACAGGTTTGGGTACTTATATTAACCTTATATTTAAGTATTAACTCTAAGTTAATTAGTTTCACTTTTACAATGTCTCTTTGTATTTTTATATAATATGGTTAATAAACTTACTACATACATCTAAGAGACCCCCAAGTGGTCCATTAATGATTAACCTATCATTATATAAGTCTCTTGGTAGAACCTTAGATTTTTATGAATTTAATATCAATTAATAATATAATATTTGTTTTAAGAACTCTTTTATGTCAATTTTGACACTATTCAATAGTTGATTTTTTTGAAACTCATAACAGATTGATTACTTCAAGAAAAGTCAATTACATCAATCCTAATATATCATATTATCCTATAAAATTTGTTTAATTCATTAAAAGTTTCATATTATATTTATTTGGGTTTTTATAATATCAATTATTTTAATTTTTCACTATTATAGTAATTACTGCATCATCATTGTGTCATAAATAAAATAAATTATTTAATGTCTAAAAATTATAAATAAAATATAATTATGTAGGAAATCTTTGTATCTTTCTAATGAATATTTATAATCTAAAATCCAACATATATAACCCTATGTAACAATTGTTTTTCTAAAAGATATATGCTTGTGTCATTTTTGTATTCATTTTAACTTAATTAAAATAAAGTGTCATTATCACTTACAAGTGGATCCATGGGGTCCCAAAATCGACCCAAAGATGCCCATGGTCGACCATGTATCAACCAATAGGTTTAAGACACGTTTTAGGGTAATTTAGTATTATTATAATATTATTTTTAACCCTTATTTACCGGATTTACCCTTAACCATGGTAAATAAAATATTTACCGCAGTAGTTATTCAAAATGTCTAAAAATAAAAGTTACCTATTTACACAATTTGAACATACTAATTCCAAATATGGAATCCATTTTCCTAAATTCAAAACACAGAAGTGGTAGAAATTAATTTAAAATTAATTCCCGCTGTCAAAACAAAAAGCGTGTTTTTAAGAGATAATAACTATCAAAAGATTGACACTTGTTTATGTTCGGTTTAATTGTAAAATTATGTCCAATGACAAACATTATATTAAATGGTAAAAGTATATTCTAAATATACTTTAAAACTACTAAAATTCATAATTTATCACTATTAATTATTTTGATTAAAAAAGTTGTTTTTAATTAAAATTTAGTAATTTTCACTATTCATCAAAATATGAAAGTTATCCGAAAAGTACCAAAATTTCACCTTAGGATAAATTCGATATTCCGAATCCAAAAATGAAGTCCATTTTAAAATATAAAATATATATAATTTCAAAAATTAGGTATTACTATTCATAATGGATAGTTTAATTGGTTACGGTGTGTTAGAACTCGGTGTTGCGTACAACACATGCTAGCGTACCGTGGAAGCTTGGGATGTTTCATTTTGAATTTTTGATGTCCCAATTTAATCAAAAAGTTTAAAATATAGTATCTAAAAAGGGTTCACTATTAAAATTTGGTAAAAATGCAATACTGAAAATGAATTTGTTCTTACATTATGTCTAAGAAACTCATAATATGGATTCTAAAATTCTAAGGATTATATAAAGTTTAAAATTTAGTTAACACTATTCATAACCTCTTTTGAACAGCTTGTTTGGTAAGTCATGGTGCGATTGAACTTGGTGTTGCGTGTAGTGAAAGTTATTGAATTATTTTGAAGAAATAACACACTATAAAATCTTGGGGTGTTACATTCTCCCCTCCTTCAATAAATTGCGTCCTCGCAATTTGAAATTGTTCTTCGAAAATAAAAGGTTGAAAATAGAAAATATATTTGTGGGAAAACCCACATCGGAAATTGGGTTACTAAAATTTAGTCTTAATATGAGGAAAAGAGAAATGAAAGGGTCACCATCAAATTATGATCTCGATTAGGAGAACATTGGTGGTAATTAGAGACATATGATTGGAGGAAAAACGTAAATATTTATAGGTAGTGATTGAGGTCATCAATCACAAACAAGTATAAAATTGAGGTCCTTAAACTCATCAATCTATGATGATTTGAAATACCATCGGTCCAACAAAACATAGGGTATTGGGATAACACATTTTTTGACGTTTCAAGATATCTTAGTTGAAATCCCACATCGAAAAATGAATTAATGAGGCCTCTATTTAAAATAAAGAGTGGAAAGTATGAAGATTACCGAAAATAACACATACTAGGGTTCCATGTAGGAAAATATGGATATGGAAGAGAAATCTAACCATCAATTATCTGATGGAGAGTGGTAGAGAACATGGCTATGAAAAGGCCAACAATCCCAAAGCCATAAATTAGTGATGATTTAAGGTACCATCTAGGACAACATTTTTTTTAAAGTTACATTACATAAGGAAGAGGAATTCATTTATGATATTGACTAAGAACATTATGAGATATACTTAAATTTTAAGTAGATTTTCATTCTTTAATAAATTTCCACCACTAACTCAATTTTTTTTTTAAACGATGAGTATTCAAGAAGACTTGGTCACACTGGAAGAGCTAGAATAAACTTCTATAGAATCACATGATCCATGCAGGATAAACCATATATTTACATTTTCTTTGAAGATTAATCAAAACCAAAATGGTTAGTGAATGATCTAATGATCCCCCAAAAGGATATTCATTGAGATAAATATGCACTAATCTTAATTTCTAAAATTAAACCAACAATACCCCAAAGTTAAATAGATACCATTCAATAACCAATTGTCCTTAAAATCCTTTAATATAATCCAAACTAATATTGAAACCCAAAACATAGAAGAATTTGATTATGTAGTCTCCCATATTACATTGTATCTCCAAATGACATCAAATACTCTTAAAGTCACATACTTAAAAGTAATTAACATCATCACATATTCTCTATTATAGGTTAATCATTTCCATAAATAACCCAAAAAACGTAGATAAAAATCCACCATTACTCTACAAATGAAACCTCATTGTATTCTATTTTCCTTGGGCATATAGTGTTCCTAACAAAACGAACATCTTCCAAAATAACATTTATCACTTAATCACCAAATCATTTTCCTATACCAAGGGTATTCATTTGATAAGACATAAGAACCCAAATCATCTTATTATTGATCAATAAAATCATTTAACAAAAAAAATAGTCACACTAACCAGGGACTTCAAGTAGTCCAGTGGTAGGCGATAAATCCCAATCGCACTTTGGTTGTGGGTTCGATTCCCACAGCTTTTTCCGACGCGACGGGTTGTCACACGGTCTACGTGTTGTCCTTTTTCAAAAACTATA
Source organism: Viscum album (assembly GCA_963277665.1). Classification (NCBI taxonomy): domain Eukaryota; kingdom Viridiplantae; phylum Streptophyta; class Magnoliopsida; order Santalales; family Viscaceae; genus Viscum; species Viscum album. Next base: position 2,054,643,240 of record OY728145.1, read on the forward strand.
TTTTATAATATTACCAAAATGAGATAAATTCCTCAAAATAACATAATTTAACCACAAATGTTATATCATACCTTGCATTTTCATCCCAAATTATAATAACTTATAATTTTCTCAAACCCCAATGATCATATAAAACCAAATGGTTATTTATACCTATATCCACAAGAGAAGAGACAATTCGTCCTCAAATATCATTCTCACATGGCAAACTACGGGGTTACAAATACAAGAGAAAATTATTCCAAAGTAAACCCATCAACAAGGAGTGCTAATACTTTTTAAATTTTTCTCCAACCATTTATTTCCACATAGCTTCTTCTTTGACCAAGAAAATATCCTATAGAATAGGACATTCACTCGGGTAATGGCCAGGTCCCCTACATTTACGGAAAATGACTGTAAATGGACTCTTGGGACCATTTTTATCTTCTTCCATAGTACTCTTCATTTTTTTTTCGGCAATTCTTCACTTTATGTCCTTCCTTCCCGCACGTAAAACATTTTGTTGTCCCATTGAGACACTTTTCTGGGTGTCTCTTTCCACATTTCCTGCATGATGAAAATTGAGGTTTCTTTTCTCCATGGTCTCCATTGCTGGAGATCTTATCATTTATCACCTTTCTCTTCCTTGTTGAGTCTGGGAGTTGGTTAATATATATGTTGTTCATCATATTTTTGGAAAACTGATTTGGCATAAAGACGATATCTTTTACGCCTATCAACATTCCATTTTGTTGCTCATTGCCACCACCATTCCCACCTTGTACATCATTCTCAAAGTCACTATGACTTCCTTGGAATCCATCCATTAACTAAAACCAAAAAGCATTGTGTGAGTAATAGTAGTCGTAAAATCATTTAGAGATTAAAATGTTACCATATTCTCAATTTGAAACATATTAGGATTAACCAAGGTCATTTACTCTCATCTTATGTATATATTACTTAAATCGGTTTGTAAAGAAAATGTAAATTATCATAAGCATATCCCCCGGGAGTGTCGTAACCAAGAGTGCAGCAAGGCCCGTTGTCGTGCACCAGTTCCCGTTCGAGTCTAGCTTAAAGCGGTGTTTTCGGGTTTTACCCCTAGGTACATCTGTTCCAGAGCCGCCTCTACCTGCTCGTATCCAGACAGGGATGTATTTCTCGGAAAACTCACAAAATCTCTACAATACCAAAATTCTAGGAAGTTCTTTTATACTAATCCTCAAAGTTAATCTTAGGTCTACGTGCTCTAATCAGATTTTATCTAAATCTAGCTACCAAGGTTTGTACTAAACTTCCTCTGATACCAACTGTAACGCCCCGACCCTAATTACCTAGAGTCGGTGCATTATTACATAACATTGGCATGATCACGAGAAAGATCAAGTCTCGAAAGACCGATTAGTTTAGTAGCCTTGGAATAACTAGATACATCCATAAATTTTTACATTACATCATAAAAAAAACATCTTGTCTTCATATCCCCTCATACTATCCCTGCAGGTCATTCGTAAATTACTTCTTCATAATCCTGGAAAAAAAATAAAACATTGAAAGGGGTGAGCTCAGATGCTCAGTAAGGATAACATTATAGCAGAAGCTTTCATAAATAAGCATAAACACTTAAGGCAATTTATAACTAAAACAAAAGCCTTTTAAACTTGAACTTCAGCATAAAATGGAAAAGGTAAAATGAAATAATGCCATTTACTTACTCACATGGATATTATACTAGTCGAATGATCACATGAAATATCAATAACCACTTTCATAATGATGGAATGCATAATGCCAGACTATCATAACCACATAGCCAATGCCTCGTTCCAAGACTACAAATAAGATTTTGCCAAGGCCTTGTGCCAAGACACTAGTTTGTCTCATGAGACCTACCGATGCATCGAGGAGCTATAGCGGGCTCCACCCGTCACTTATTAAGTCCAATGAATTCCTCATATGAATAGGTTTAAACATAAAATAAACATTCGTATTAAAACTAGCATACGAAATATCAATACTTTAACCACAAACCATGAATGGTATAAAAATAGAACATCCACAGTCAAACATAACTCATTTGATACAATATGGAAGATTGTATTGTATCACATTAACCTCAATCTTGAATAATGAAGGATGTTTACATAGATGAAAATAATCATCAAAACTATTTGAGGGAAATATCCCCCTTTTCTTGAAATCATTTAAAAGTCACACTATTTGTCAAGAAGCCATTTAAAAATAGATTTTTTGAATCAAAGTGTCCCATACCACTTTGAAACTTTTAAAAGGAGTTTTAATTTTAAAACTTTAATGTCCATATAAATAAATCCTTAAAACCATTTTTAAAACATGGACATTAATGAGCAAGATATAGAAGAATAAGTCTTTAAAACTTTTTAAAAATGGTATTTTGGTTAGAGATTCTAACCAAAAGAGAGACACTTGAATACAAATAATTGAGGTAATCAAAACTTTGTAATATCATGAGAATAAAGGGATTCATGATATACTATGTCAAAGTACATTATATACACCACATAAAAGTGATTTGGTGTATATCAACAAAGAAGTCTCAGTTGAATGTAAATTGAGATGAAATCTCTCATAAAGGTCGTATCCATAGGTTAAGGATAAATCAACGACATAATTATGTGTGAAAAAATATAAATACACTAAATATGATTGAATATTCAGTGTAAAACAATCAAAGGATATTCACACATATTCTTGTAGAAACAACACCAACGAATTGGATGTTTAACTCAACAAATGGTGAAAGAGTTAAAATTACTCTTATCAAATTCATATTAATGACTTGAGAATTATCAATGGAGTGATTATGTGTATCAAAAGTATATCCAAAGGAATGGGAGTGGAAATTATGACATAATCAAATGAATAGTGATTCCACACGTAATCTTGGAGTAATATAATCAATGAAATATGCGTAAAGCCGAATGAGTGGAAATTGAAATCTCAAATTCCCTTATCGATTTGGTAACTTACAAAACAAACAAACATGAAATAAGGATCATACCATGACTATGTAAATACCCATAAATTAAAGTATATTACACAATGAATACAATCACGGGCAGTACACATACACCACATGTAATAATTAAGTGGTGAACAATGGAATTCTCACGAAATTAAGAGCGAGATAAGAAACTCCTTACCACGTTAATCAACTGAGTCGTATGGCCAAAAGTTAATAACCACCAAATGATTTACAGAATAACATGAATATAAAGATAATCATGATAATATATATCAAATGGCAGTACACAATACACCACTTTCAATAATTTAGTGGCGAACAATGGAAATCTCACGGAATTGAAAGTGAGATAAGAAAATCCCTTACTTTGTACTTTTTCCCTGGTAGATGGTAGGTTTACCTCCTGTATAATGGTGAAATAATTGTTATTGAATAATACAAGAATCATTTACTTTAATATGATATCATATATGATCTTTTAACATTTATTTGTTAATAATATCTTAGAATTATCGTCATTTCGGGTGTTAACGGGTTCATTTTACTTTATATTCTTTGTTATGTGAGCCATATTCGTTATTAATGGGATGTATATTATTCATATCCAGAATTATATCAAGTCCTTAGATACTATTTTTAAATCATCAAATTATAATTATACTTGAATGGATATGATGGACAATGAATCTCATCGCATTCGTGGAGACGGTAGTCCGTACATACGCACGAGCGACAATATCATTCTTTTGATATTAAAATAATATATAATTGGATTTTATATCATATATACAGAATCATTATCATGTTATATTTATTATTTAAATGAGTTACACATCATTATTATACCCATCCAAATAATAATATATTGAATAACAATTACACCACGACGTGGAGACGGTAAGCCGTACGTACGCACGTATGGTGACATGTTATTCAAAGGATGGATAGAATACTGAATATGGCTGTACCATATTTATAATAACATCACAGTATATATATGATACTGGAGTTATTATTTTATAATGGTAATAACAAAGAAAGAAGAAGTGGAAGAAGAAATGAACTTGAAAAAGGGTGGTGAAATCATTACCTCTTCTTCGGTTTCTTCCTTTTGATTTGATCATAAGGGCTCCTTAGGTTGGCTTTCTGATCAAACTAAGGCCTATAGGTTGTAGTGAGGGAAGTTGGGAGAGTATTTGGTCAGATTTTGGCAGAACCAAAAGGCTTTGAAGGTGTGAAGAAATGAGAAGGAGGAGTGCCTTTTTATAAGAGGGGTGAGGGGCACCTTTGGAAAAGCTAGAAATATTAATTTATAATAAATTCATATTAGGTTTCTAATGGCTCCAAAGTTGATTATTTAAATCTTATGGTGTGTATGGGTCGAAAACAACTCCACCAATAGAATTTAGACAGGTTTGGGTACTTATATTAACCTTATCTTTAAGTATTAACTCTAAATAATTAGTTTCACTTTTACAATGTCTCTTTGTATTTTTATATAATATGGTTAATAAACTTACTACATACATCTAAGCGACCCCAAAGTGGTACATTAATGATGAACCTATCATTATATAAGTCTCTTGGCCAGACCTTATATTTTTATGAATTTAATATCAATTAATAATATAATATTTGTTTTAAGAACTCTTTTATGTCAATTTTGACACTATTCAATAGTTGATTTTTGTGAAACTCATAACAGATTGATTACTTCTAGAAAAGTCAATTACATCAATTCTAATATATCATATTATCCTAGAAAATTAGTTTAATTCATTAAAAGTTTCATATTATATTTATTTGATTATTTATAATATCAATTATTTTAATTTGTCACTATTATAGTAATTACTGCATCATCATTGTGTCATAAATAAAATACATTATTTAATGTCTAAAATTATAAATAAAATATAATTATGTAGGAAATCGTTTTATCTTTCTAATGAATATTTATAATCTAAAATCCAACATATATAACCCTATGTAACAATTGTTTTTCTAAAAGATATATGCTTGTGTCATTTTTGTATTCATTTCAACTTAATTAAAATAAAGTGTCATTATTTCTTACAAGTGGATCCATGGGGTCCCAAAATCGACCCATAGATGCCCATGGTCGACCATGTATCAACCAATAGGTTCAAGACACGTTTTAGGGTAATTTAGTATTATTATAATATTATTTTGTAACCCTTATTTACCGGATTTACCCTTAACCATGGTAAATAAAATATTTACCGCAGTAATTATTAAAAATGTCTAAAAATAAAAGTTACCTATTTACACAATTTGAACATCCTGATTCCAAATATTAAATCCATTTTCCTAAATTCAAAACACAGAAGTGGCATAAATTAATTTAAAATTAATTCTCGCTGTCAAAACAAAAAGCGTGTTTTTAAGAGATAATAACTATCAAAAGATTGACACTTGTTTATGTTCGGTTTAATTGTAAAATTATGTCCAATGACCAACATTATATTAAATGGTAAAAATATATTCTAAATATACTTTAAAACTACTAAAATTCATAATTTATCACTATTAATTATTTTGATTAAAAAAGTTGTTTTTAATTAAAATTTAGTAATTTTCACTATTCATCAAAATATGAAAGTTATCCGAAAAGTACCAAAATTTCACCTTAGGATAAAATAGATATTCCGAATCCAAAAATGAAGTCCATTTTAAAATATAAAATATATATAATTTCAAAAATTAGGTATTACTATTCATAACGGCTAGTTTAATTGGTTACAGTGTGTTAGAACTCGGTGTTGCGTACAACACACGCTAGCGTACCGTGGAAGCTTGGGATGTTTCATTTTGAATTTTTGATGTCCCCATTTAGTCAAAAAGTTTAAAATATAGTATCTAAAAAGGGTTCACTATTAAAATTTGGTACAAATGCAATACTGAAAATGAATTTGTTCTTACATTATGTCTAAGAAACTCATAATATGGATTCTAAAATTCTAAGGATTATATAAAGTTTAAAATTTAGTTAACACTATTCATAACCTCTTTTGAACAGATTGTTTGGTAAGTCATGGTGCGATTGAACTTGGTGTTGCGTGTAGTGAAAGTTATTGAATTATTTTGAAGAAATAACACACTATAAAATCTTGGGGTGTTACAAAATACACCCTAGTAAATACCAAAGTATAAACAATCTTGGATAAAAATGAGATTGTGATATTTCCCTTACCTTAGGTCCGATTTGCATCGTAAGTGTCCGAACCTCCTATATAATGATTTAAATAATGTCATTGACTTATTCCAGAATCATAATCATTGTTATGATATCATATATGGTTCACTTATGACTTTATTTTACCCGTTCTTTTGTAAATTCCATATTAAAGAGTGTTTTGGGTAAAATCGTTTCATTTGTCGTCCGTGTTTTGACTTGTAATTATTCATATGATTACTTAGATTATGATTAATTAATTCCAAAATATAAAACATGATTTATATAATATATATTCAGAATATACATTTATATAATAGATCAGTAAATGGAAAGAAATACACCGTTCATAGAGACGGTAGGTCGTACGTACGCATGAACGCTATTTTCGTTTCCTTATTGAGTTGAATGGAATTAAGTAGATGACATACATATATATACACATAAATCCAGTATCATTATTATGTCATATATTTCATGATTACTTATTATATATACATTATAATCATTCATGAATGGTTAACGTGGAGAATGAATCTCATCACGTCGTGGAGACGGTAGTCCGTACGTACGCACGAGCGATGATATCGTTCTCATGATCATGAAATGATATTGGAGTGTATGAATACTATTTCATAATTAATAACACTTTACAATAATCATATATAGTTGTTTATTTGCACCATTATACCCATCCATGTAAGGTGGTGGTGGAAAATAGATTACACCACGACGTGGAGACGGTATTCCGTACGTACGCACGCGCAGTGATTTCGTTTTCCGTAGGATGGATAGATGGTGAAATAGGGTTGTTTAATACTTATAATAACATATCAGTATACGAGTGATACTGATGTTATTACTTCAAAATAAAACACCCTAAGAAGAAGAAGAGGAAGAAGAAATAAAGTTGAATGAATCGGTAACGAACATTACCTCTTCTTTGAAGCACCTCTTTGAGATCTCCTTATAGGGAACTAAACTTGGTCTTTGAGGAAGACCAGAACCTCTAAAATGTAGCTATGGAAGTTGAGAAGAGAATTTGGCAGGGTTTGGCCGAGCTTGAAGGCTCAAAGTGGCGTGAGGAAGAGAGGGAGGAGGTGCCCTTTTATAAGGGAGGAGAGGGGCACCTTTGGAAAAACAAAAATATTAATATATTATAAAGTAAAATTCGGTTTTTAATAGTTAAAAATTGATATATTTCGAAGCTAAGGTGGGTATGGGTCTAAATCCTTTCATCCAATAGAATTTAGACAAGTTTAGGTTCCTATTTTAACCTTATCATTTAGATTTAACATTAAGTTAAATAATTTTACTTTTACCGTGTCTTCTTGTGTTCTTATACTATAAGGTTAATAAACTTACTATAATCAGCCAAACGAACCCCAAGTTGTTTATTATTAATATATATAACCTTATCTAAGTCATTTGGCCGAACATTAGATTTTTAGGAATAAAATAACAATTAATAATATAATATTATTTTAAAAACTATTTTATGTCTATTTTGACACTATTTAGTAATTGATTTTTGTGAAAATCAAAACAGAATGATTAGTTCGAAAAAAGTTAATTAAATCCATACTAACATGTCATATTAACCTATATATTTAGTGGAATTCATAAAAAGTCTCAAATTATATTTATTTGGGTATTTATAACATCAATTATGTCAATATTGTATTAAAAATATAATTACCGTATCATCTTTGTGTCAAAAATAAATTAACTTATTTAAAGTCTAAAATTTAAAAATAAAATATCATTATGTAGGAAATCTTTTTATATTTCTAATGAATATTTATAGTCGAATTTATCTTATGTATAACCCTATATTAAAAATGATATACTTATTAAACTTTGATTTTAACTATTTTAACCCTTCTTTAAATAAATTAATAATAAATGTCCTAATCTAATCCAAGTGGGCCTAAATGGTCATATTTTATTCCTAAGCTTGTTTTTGGTCAAATTAAACTTATCCAATAGAATTAGGACATGTGTTAGGGTAATAATAATATCATTTTTACCCGTAATTACCCTATTTACTTTTGACCGTGGTAAAAAAAATAAAAAGTTACTATTCACCAAAAATTATTTTCATCTCATTGAATCACATTTTACTTACTGACATCAATCTTTTCTCTCGGATTTTTGAAATTCCACTCACAGAAGCGGTAAAATTACGTTTTATGAAAAATTTATTTTTTTTAACTACCACTTAGTGGTTTCACTATTCATCAAAAAATGAAAGTTTCCAGAAAAATACCAAAAATTAGGCCTATGATATATTTGATATTATGAACTAAAAATTGATTTCTATTTTAACAAATTCAAAACATATCAGTTGCATTACTTAATTTATAAATTAATTCTCGTCGTCAAAACAAATAGCGTGTTCTTAAGAGATAATAACTATCAAAAGATTGACACTTGTTTATGTATGGTTTAAATGTAAAATTACATCCAATGAACAACATTGTATTAAATTGTAAAAATATATTCTAAATATACTTTAAAACCACTCAAATTAATAATTTATCGCTATTAATTATTTTGATTAAAAAGGTTATTTTTAATTAAAATTTAGTAATTTTCACTATTCATCAGAAAATGAAAGTTATCTGAAAAGTACCAAAATTTCACCATAAGCTAATTTCGATATTCCGAATCCAAAAATGAAGTCCATTTTGAAAAATAAAATTTACAAAATTTCAAAAAGTGGTTATTACTATTCATAACGGCTAGTTTTAATAGTATTTTAATATCATATCGTTGTTTAGTGAAACTCGGTATTGCGTACTACACACGCTATCGAGGAAGGTCGTGATTGCGTGTAATGCAAGTCAAGTCAAGGATGCGTGTTGTGAAAGCTCCTTTTAGTGTAGCGTACAACACAAGACATTAATGAAATTAAAAAGAATATTTTTCATAAAATCTCGGGGTGTTACAGAATATAACCTTCTAGTGGAAATTTCTTCCATCTTATGGGTCTTGATTCCAATAAATGATGGTTATTTATCTAAAATGGTTGGAGAGAAACTCATGATTAAGAATGCACCCATTGTACGGGAGTTTGATGATTTCTTTCCGGAGGAACTGCCAGGTCTTCCACCAAATCGTGAAGTTGAGTTTTCAATAGAACTCATACTGGGTGTTATGCCCATTTCAAAGACACCTTATAGAATATAACAAATTGAGTTGCAGGAATTAAAGAATCAACTCCAAGAGAATCTTGATAAAATATTCATACGCCCTAGTGCATCACCTTGGGGAGCACCTGTTCTGTTTGTTAAGATGAAATATGGATCAATGAGACTCTGCATTGATTATCGAGAACTTAACAAGATCACTATCAAGAACAAATATCCTCTCCCACACATTGATGACTTATTTTACCAACTACGTGGAGCTCAATACTTTTCCAAGAATGATCTTAGTTCAGGGTATCATCAATTGAGTGTCAAAAAAGAGGATATAACAAATACGACTTTCCGTAAAAGGTATGGACACTATGAATTTATAGTGATGTCATTTGGTCTTATTAATGCCCCTTATATCTTCATGGATCTAATGAATAGAGTCTTTAGAGACTATCTTGATCATTTTGTGGTAGTCTTTATAGACGATATTCTTGTCTATTCAAAGAGCAACGAAGAACATGAAGATCACTTGAGAATTGTATTGAAGACCCTGAGAAAGGAGAAGCTTTATGCCAAATTTATCAAGTGGGAATTTTGGCTTCAAAAATTTCCATTTTTGGGTCACATAATCTCAAAATAGGGGATATCTGTGGATCCAGCTAAAATAAAGGTTATCGAAAGATGGTCGAGACCAACAATAATAATTGAGATCCAAAGTTTTCTTGGTTTGGCTGGATATTATCGACGTTTTCTGAAAGATTTTTCACGATTATCTAATCCACTCACTAGGTTGACTTGAAAAGGAGTTATGTTTATGTGGACGGAGGAGTGTAAAGAGAATTTCAAGGAGTTGAAAAGAAGATTATCTAGTGCACCTTTGATCACACTGACTTGTAGTGGAGAAAGGTTTATGATCTATAGTGATGCATCCAATAAGGGATCGAGGTGTGTTCTCATGCAAAACAACACGGTGATAGCTTATGCCTCACGATAGTTGAAAATCCATGTGAAAAAATACCCAAATCATGATTTGGAGTTAGCTGCGGTAATCTTTGCATTAAATATTTGTAGGCATTATCTTTATGGTGAAAGGTGTGATATTTATACTAATCATAAAAGTTTAAAGTATATTTTCACACACAATGAGCCGAATATGTGCCAAAGAAGATGGTTGGAGCTGATTAAGGATTACGACTGCTCAATTCATTATCACCCTGGGAAAGAAAAAAGGTGGAAGATGCATTAAGTCGACAAGACCATGCTAGCTTATCCATGATGAGGATCACAAAAGATCCAATATTTATGGATTTACAAAGGATGTATCTTGGAATTATAAAGGAATGGGAAAAATCTTATCTTTCTCAAATGAATGTTCAACTATCTATGCATGTGAAGATTAAAGAGGCACAAAAAGAAGATGTATAGTTACAAAAGAAGGTGAGAAATGTTCCTGAATTCAACCTTGATTGTGATGGGATAATAAGGTTCAAGAATCGGGTTTGTGTTCCTCCCATCCAAGAATTAAATAAGGAGCTGCTGGATGAGGCTCATAGTTCTTCATTCTCTATTCATCCTGGAAGCATGAAGATGTATAGAGACTTGAAAGAGTACTTATGGTGGGATGGCATGAAAAGAGATGTTGCTGAATATGTCTCTCGATGCTTGGTTTGTCAGCAAGTTAAAGCTGAGAGACAGAAGTCTAAGGGGATGTTACAACCATTACCCATACCCGAATTGAAATGGGAAAACATCACTATGGACTTTGTCACTGGACTTCCTAAAATATCCAAAGGCAATAATGCTATCTGGGTCCTAGTTGACCGTCTTACAAAGTCGGCACTCTTCATTGCTATTAGAGAAGATTTCTCTATGGATCAGCTTTCTAGGATATATGTAAAGGAAGTGGTGAGATTGCATCGAGTACCACTTTCCATTATATCTGATTGGGATCTGAGGTTTACCTCAAAGTTCTGGTGAAGTCTTCAGCATACTCTAGATACAGAGTTGAGTTTTATCACTTCTTATCATCCTCAGATAGACGTTCAGTCTGAGAGAACAATTCAAACTCTAGAATATATGTTAAGATCTTGCTCTATGGATTTCAAAGGTGGTTGGGATCAAAACCTACCTTTGGTGGAATTTTCTTATAATAATATCTTTCACTCCAGCATTCATATGGCTCCTTATGAATCTCTCTATGGAAAGAAATGATGAACTCCAACTTGCTGGGATGAAGTTGCAGAAAAAAAGCTATTATGACCTGATCTTGTTGATGAGATGGCAAAAAAGGTCAGATCTATTCAACAACACATAAGAGCAACTCATAGTCGACAAAAAAGTTATGCCGATAACCGAAGAAAAGACCTAGATTTTGAAGTAGGTGATAAAGTGTTCTTACAAATATCTCCTTGGAAGAGAGTAATGAGATTTGGAAATAATGGCAAGATGAGCCCTAGGTATATTGGTCCTTTCAAAATACTAGATCGTGTTGGGAAGGTAGCTTACCGATTGACACTT